>CM052807.1:89625500-89744721 GCA_028533885.1 Nasua narica
CGGAGTGAAATAAGTCAAGCGGAGAGAGGCAATTATCTTATGGTCTCACTTACGTGTGGAGTATAAAGAAAATCATGGAGGGCATCGTGAGAAGGAAGGGAAGGGCGAATGGGGGGAAATCAGAGGGGGTGTTGAACCAGGAGAGACTGTGGACTCTGAGCAACAAACTGAGGGTTTTGGAGGGGAGGGGGTGGGGGGGTGAGCCTGGTGGTGGGTATCAAGAGGGGCACGTACTGCATGGAGCACTGGGTGTGGTGCATGAACAATCAATCTTGTAACACTGAAAAATTAAAATAAATTTGGGGAGGAAAAAAAATAAAAATAAAAATAAAAGAAATATGAAAACAAGGCAATATAAAAGCTCCAGCATTAACTGGATTAACGTTTTATTAATCAGTTTACAAATACTGGTTGAGTTCCACACTATTCTAGATATTAGGGATACAACAGTGAACAAAAATATAGTTCTTGCCTTCATTCTATTGGAGAAGATTTATAAAAGCAAATAAATCATCAGTATGGCAGATGAAGGGTGAGAGCTTTAGGGAAAAATGTGAGATGCAGGGGCCACAAAATTCTGGGAGTGGGCAGTTAAACATGGTCTATTGGCACGGTGGCATTTAAACAGGGGCTTAAAAGAGGGATGTGAGAAGAGGACAGGTGTTCTTAGAGAAGTACATTCCAAGTAGAGGAAAGAAACATTCAATATCCTGACTCCTGGGCTTTTCTCTTGAGTCCGGAGGTTATGTAAGTGGGCAACACTAGAGAATAATCATAATAATGGTTTATGTAGCACTTACTAAGTGCTAGTCACTGTTCTTAGAGATTTA
Organism: Nasua narica; assembly: GCA_028533885.1. Classification (NCBI taxonomy): domain Eukaryota; kingdom Metazoa; phylum Chordata; class Mammalia; order Carnivora; family Procyonidae; genus Nasua; species Nasua narica. Next base: position 89,626,331 of record CM052807.1, read on the forward strand.
CAGAAATATACTCAAGGGGCGCCTGGGTAGCTCAGTGGGTTGGGGCTTCTGCCTTCAGCTCAGGTCGTGATCTCAGGTCCTGGGATTGAGCCCCACATCGGGCTCTCTGCTTGGCGGGGAGCCTGCTTCCCCCTCTCTCTCTGCCTGCCTCTCTGCCTGCTTGTGATCTCTCTCTCTCTCTGTCAAATAAATAAATAAAATCTTTAAAAAAAAAAAAAAGAAATATACTCGAATAACTCACTGCGTCTTCACCCCGACCCTATAAGGTGTGTAGTGTCCCCACTGAGCAGGGATCCTGACACAGAGCTTGATCCAAGGACCCTGAGATCATGACCTGAGCCCAAAGCAGACCCTTAACCAACTGAGCCACCCAGGCACCCCATCATCACGTCTATTTTATAGATGAGAAATTAAAAAAAAGAGAAGTTTAGCACCTTGTCCAAAGTCCCACAGTTACTGTGGGGGCATTTCTTGGATTTAAATCCAAATGTTTTGGGTCCATATTGGTCTCCAGTCTTTCTCACATCACATCTCATCTGACCTGGGCCCTAACCACAGATTCTAATTCTGTCTTCTCTGCCTTTCTTTTCCAATTTTAAAGGCCTTTGTGATTATCCTGGGTCCACCTGGAAAACCCAGGATAATCTTCTTAGTTTAAAGCCCGTGATTAGCAGCCTGAATTCCATCTGCAACCTTATTTCCGCTTTGCCATGCAACATCTTCACAAGTTCTGGGGTTTAGGACATCAACATTTTTGCAGGGGGCATATTTCTGCCTCCCACAGGCTCCAAATCTGTACTCTCACCACTAATGACTCAACCCTTATAAATGCGGCCAGAACATAGATGGTTTCTGTTTGGGTCAGCCAGACTGTCTCATAGCCTCTACATAGTCCAGACTAGGATGATTGAAGCCAGACAAACTTGGGTTTTGGAAATATGTTTTGAGTCTAGTCATAAATTCAATAGGTACTGAGTTGAATTATAGCAGCCAGGGATGCTACTCATTCCATTGGTCTGGAATTTGAATCATATGCAATTATTTAAAAGACAACTTCATTATTTCCGTATTTCCAAAATATGCAAATGTTCTGAATTTTTAAAAATCTGATAGCGGGTTCCTTTTCTACTCACTTTAGTCCTATTGGCTTTGGTGTAACTTGTTTCTAGTAGCCTTTTTCTGTGCATTCATTTCTTTTCTGTGCATTCAATCTTTTTCTGTGCATTCGTTTCTTTTCTACATGAGAAAATCCAAATGTTATTCCTGTCTGTGTTCTTCAAGAAGTTTAACAGTAAAAAATTGGAATGTTTATCTACCAAGATAATTTCCCTTCAAAATTGGGACTATCTACCTTTTCCTAAAAATATCCTATACTTTGTCTTATGTGTGACCTTTCCTCACAGTTCTGTCATTTTCTCCACAGCTCTTCTGGTTAATTCTATTCCTCTGTCAAGGTCTGCTCCTCCTTCTCTTACCAGCTTTTTTTTTCTTCTTTATGATGCCACATATTGTATTTTGTCACAATTTATTGCTACCTGTATACATTTTTATGTATTCCTTACCAGATTTTATGTGTAGCGGGATATGGATTTTCAAATAATTTTAATTAAAAATAAACATAACTTTAAAAAATTTTTGTTGACTCTGTACTGTAGTTTTCAAGTTTTCCAGATGTATAAAAATTTCTTGTTGTAATTTTCTAATGCCTCATTACTTTCCTGAAATTAAATTCATAGATAAATAAGTATCTATCTATAAAAAATAATATAATGTGTGTATTTTGACATTTGCAAAATAAGATAATTTATAATAAAAATTTACCAAAACACTGATTTCTTTCCTTATGTTAATGCTACGCAGGATGGCAGTCTACATTTAATGATATATATGATGTGGTGAAAGAGTTGAGTCTATATGTAGAATAACAGTGGACTCATAATCACAGATGTTGACCTATACCATGTATATTGTCTTAAATATTATTATTTTACTTATCATTATTTATTTTATCTCCCACAGTATGAAATACTCTTGGTAAACTCCAAAACAGAATAGAGTGAGATTTTCCCTTGATTTTTACAATAGTTCCATTTCCACAAAATTCAGTGTAAATTAAAATAACAGGGAAAAAAAATCCTTTGTGTTTATATGTAACATACAGGGGTGTTCTAGTCTCAAGTAATTATAAATGAGTTTTTCATCTGCAAAATTGACTATGTACATGTTAGAAGTCATTAGGACACAGTGTAATTATGTTTTGTATGATACTCTCCACACCATTCCATGACTCCTAGGTCCCTGATGGAAGGCCCTGAATGCTGGCAGGGAAAAGTAATAGTGACAACCAGAAACCTACTCCACGAAGCTCCAATTCCTGTTTGGCTCTCAGCAGCTGATAGGATTTTTTTAAAACCCTTATATTAAAATTAATTTCATTCTGGGAGAAGTAGCCCAACAATACCATCACCATTCAGAATATAATGAAAGCATTTATTTGTTTGTTTGTTTGTTTGACAGACAGAGACACAGGGAGAGAGGCAACAAAAGCAGGGTGAGTGGGAGGGGGAGAAGCAGGCTTCCCACCTAACAGGGAGCCTTGGTGCAAGGCTTGATCCCAGGACCCTGGGATCATCACCTTAGCCAAAGGCAGACGCTTAACAACTGAGCCATCCAGGCACCCCTGAAAGTGTTTCTTAGTAATGGGAAAGTGCTTGAATACTGGCCCTTCCTATTCTCTAGGAACTAATTACTTAGACAATTGTTTAATGGACCAGCAAGGTCTATTTTGAAAGAAAAAGAGAGTATTCTTATGGAGGGACAAAAAGAATGTGGGACAGAACCCCAGCACAACCTTCCAAATTATGATTCAGTAAAGAAGGGAAAGACCTGGAGTCACTGCTGGCAATGTGCTGACTGAATGAAACATTCATTCATTCGTTCATTTATAACTTAGAGGCTAAGGTTATTCTGACCCGTTATCCAAATGACCCGGGATATAAGACACTTGATCTTCCTCATCCAGGCTGACCGCAGAAGCTAACCACTCTTCTAAACCACTATCTCACTTGCTAACTGCCCAAGTGAAGCAGGTGTGCCTGGAGATTTTACTGTGATGTCTGTCTAGCTACCCTTGAGTACCTATCTCCATAGTGTATCAGAATACAAGTCAGCCTGGCTCCTGGACAGCTAGCCATATGATTCCAGTGGGGGGCACTTCCCGTATCTGCCTGTGGGAGGAGAGTGCAAAAGTGAGTACATTGAGACCCTAGAGGTGGGATATAACTAAGTCCTCTTTTTGTAAGGATTATGAACTCTTTGAAAACCAGATGATAATTAACTTGTAATCCCACTGCTACCACCACAAGCACCACAAAATCCTAACACACTCTGGCAAAGAGTAGATGTCAAATATGTTTGTTTTTGAAACTGATTCTTCCCTAGCTCTCTCTCGCTCGCTCTCTCTCTTTTTACCACTTATTCTCCTTTGCAAAGAAATGGTGCTATAGAGTGTGATTTTATAGCGTTGTCTCTCCTTAACAGTCTAGGATTTTTCTCCATTCAAACTGTTGATACCTTTTAAACTCATGTGCATGCATCAAACCAACTACTAACAATTTGTGTGTATCGGCAATCGTTATATTTTGAGCACAAATAGGTACCTTAATAATATTTGCTGAGCTGGATTTTAATTCATTACAATCATTGTCTCCATGGTTTTTTTTTCTTCTGCATTTTTTTTTCATATTTTGCATAACTAGACTCTTGAAAATTTGTCCCTAAGTGCCTTGCACAACACTATATACATTGAGGGATTCAGTAATAATTCTTGAGTGAATTAATAGATGAATGACTGAATAAAGTAACTACTACATGTTAGGCAAAGACTTAGCAAGAGACTCAAAATGACCTGCCTTTAGCTCTTGTCTTGTTAACTCTGAAATGACTACTTTGATTTAATCATTACTATAATTTTAGAGCGTAATACGATGAGGTTTTGAAGTTGAAATTGGAGCCTCTTTTTCTTTCCTATACCTACTTGTTTTTGTAGCTGAATCAACAGAAACAACAGGTGCACATCTATCTTTGGATCTTCTGAGCATGGTCTCCGGTGCCACAGACTATGTAAGTAAATCAACACAACCGGATGACCTAGGTCAGGAAATGACACACAGACACCAATTTCAAGTCTGTTTAGCAAATCTGTGCATCAGTGCTCATGCTGGCCCTGGCAGTGCAGGCAATCTCTTCAGCTCTGGAGTTGCTGAAATACTGTACAATGGAAGATATAAACCTCATTGTATCAAAAGTAAACAACTATAAACTAGTGAGCTCCTGATAGGCCACAAGTATATTTAAGTATGAAAACAGCATCCCACCATGTGATTACTTTAGCCAACTGTGTGAATTTGCCTTGAACTGAGCTAGACATTCTGCAGTGCTAATTCCTCATAAGCAGAACTCTAGGTATACATCGTTGGGAGTGAAAAAAAAAATTGGATGGCAGGAAAGGAAGAATCTCAATACATAGGTGTTTTTTGACAAGCAAACCAATTGGACACAATCATACTGTAAACTTACTTGGTGAAAAGATCATAGCATAAATGTTGGGAATAAATGTCTAACTGATTTGTTTGCCCTTGCTCGCTTGGATAAAAGAGCACTCTTTCAGCCATAAACATTGGACAATGTTTTTCTATCCGGAGAAATATAAAAGGGAAATGATTCGTTACATTATAGCAATGCAGAAAAGCTAAAATATCTTTAAACTCCCCCCACCTCTATTTTTTAAAGAATCAACAAATATTTATTACCCATCTAGTCTGTGCTAGGGGTGTTATGTTTGCTTTGTATGTACCTCTGAAAAATTACCATTATCCTTAAAGAATTTATGTTCTAATAATAAACTCAAAAAAGAAGAAAAAATATGTATGTGTGGGAGGGGGAAAAAGATTGATGAAGAGAGGGGGAGGGAGGGAGTGAGGAATATAAAATAAAGACATGTAATAGGCTATTAAAATAAAGAGTGGTGAGGATAAAAGTTTGGAGTGAGTGTTTCTTTTATTGGAACAGTTACAGACCTCTCTGAAGTGATACCTGAATGTATATGCATTCATTCATTTATGAAACCCATGCCATGGGATAGAAATTTTTCCAGCAGCTTGGCAATATTTGTGATCTCTGCCATCACTATTTTCTATTGATGGTGGAGAAGAGGGGTGAGAACCAAGAAATGACCAGTAAAGATAATAAATAAGAAATATAATAGAATGTGATATGTGCTATAGAAAAGTAATATAAATAAGGGGCATCAGAACAGTTGGTAGGAAGTTGTCATTTGGATAGGATGGTCAGGAAGCCTTATTGAGGAGACAATATTTGATCAAGTACTTGAAAGAAGGAAAAGATTTGCTATGGGATATTTGGGGTAAGCGTATTCCAGGCTGGGAAACAGCTAGTGCAAAATATTGGGGATGGTTTGTTGTGGGGGAAAAAAAAATAGCAAGAAATAGCAAGTTTGCCAGGATGACCAGAGCAGATTTGGAGAAGGGCAGAGGGTTAGGAGATGATTTCAGAGTTTTTGCTCTTCCTTCTGAGGGAAGAGGGTGTGACTATGTACCAAACTGAGTTTGCCTCACAAGTGGTTCTCTGGGAGGAAAGAAGCTCGGAGAGCAAGCAGTGCGCCTGCTCGGAATGAAATTTGTCTTCTCTTTCTTGACTTCTTAAAAACTTTCATTCCAAACCCCCATCCAGACACCTCCCAAGACACGCGCTTTCCTATGTGCACTCTTGGCAGAGAAAACCATTCATGTAAGTCAGTGGTTCACCACCCTGGCTGAGACTCACAATCTGATTAACTGCACACGTGTCAAAAGGCTCACTTGAGTGACCTGGATTCACATCTGGGTTATGGCCCTGGCCTCTCTTGGCTGAAAACCTCCCCAAGGCAGCTTCGACAGGCAGTCAGGTACAGGATCCACTGCTTTAAATCCTGGCTACTCAGACTATAGTTTCAGCAACAAGAGCATTATCTGCAAGCCTGTTGGATACTCGGAATCTCTGGCCTCATCAGATAACTATGGAATCAAAAGCTACATTTTAACGAACTCCTCAGGTGATTTGTATCCACATTCAAGTTCAAGATATACTTCTCCAAATCGTTTCCTCAATTCTTGATTTTTTTTTAACTTACTCTGAGTAGATTTGGCCAAGTACTTCAAACCTGTTTCTTAGATGGAAACAAATGTTAACCAACAGAATAAAATAATCTCCCCAACAGAAATTCCTCATGGAACTTCTTCTGTAAATCTGATCTGCTTTCTCACAGTATTTTTATAATATGGAAACAATTTGTTAAATAGTTTATGTGGAAAAAAAAATAGTTATGTGGCCAGAAATCTATCACACTAATTCTATGTAATTTGATATCATAATTATATAATTATTTGTTAATTCACCGGAGAAACACTTTTAAAAAGCTTCTCTGAAACATTCTTGAAATCAATTTTTTCTCTTCTAGCTTGGAAATATGAGTGGGCTCTTTTGCACGTTTGAAATTAGAAAATGATCAAATTCATACAGGAAAAAAATTTAGGGAGTATATTTCCCAGGGTCTGGCAAGAAATGTAACTTCATTTTGTCCTTTTTCTCTCTTCCTATTTAATCAGTAGACATGAGTATTAAATTTACACGTTCAGAATTTTTCTCCACATAAGTTTTAAGAATAAATAACAGCCTACGATTGAAATAAAATATTTTAAACAAATGAAGGAAAAGTGCTTAGGGTTTCTTCATTATAAACATATGTATATATGTGTATTATTCTTATGTATATATTTCATATATATGCATATATATAGTGTTAAATGCAGTGAAATATTCAGCAAAAATAAACTTCAAAACCATATATAATTATACCCACTAATTTCCACAGCTGTCAGAGTGATATCTCACAAACCTCAAAACTACCACCAAGGAACAAAAAATATATATATCAGAGAATGTCTTTCTCTTAGGGTCATGGCATAGAAGACTTATAATCCTGATTTAAACATCACATCTGAAAGTAAAAATATTGCAGAAGTAACAACCTGCAATATGTGGTTGATGATGAATTGAAGCCATCCCCAATAACTCACATTTGTTTCTGCATGGGCAGCTGGTTGAAAAGCTGGTTAGTCTATTTAATATCCAATTTTGAAGCTAAAGTTGTTTCTTCATCACTAGGGTTATGACAGGGGAGAAATTTCAGTTGAAAAAAGACAAGGCTAATTTGTTAAATGATACTTGGCCCAATTCTATATGGTACACCAAAAGCTATCGCTTGTTGGTAGGGTCACCTCTAATGATGAAAGATTATTAATTGAGTCACAAATCAGCAAAATAAGTACTTGATTCAGGAGGGCAAAGTACATAAATTATTTTGCAAGAAACATCAGAATGCTGTTACAAGTTTTTAAAACTGGCCTGCACCTTCTAAATGCAAACTTAATTTAAAATTTTTGTCACATAAAATATACCACATGTAAAAAGTGTTCCTTAAAATTAATAAATTTTTCTGCCTTTTAGAGAGGTTTTATACACAATATTTCATTTTAGCCACACTATAATTATGTGAATTCAGGACAAAACCTTAGTTAAGATTGCCTCAGAAACAAACAAACAAAAAATCCTCTTTAACAATTTATTAACACATTTTCTATCTGAATATGCACAAGCCCGAATTAATTCTTGTCCAGTGCCTTCCACATCTTCCAAAGACCTAGTGGTGTAAGGGAATAGAAAGATAAAAAGATGCATGCTATCTGTAATTTGATCTATTAGCATAGATTCAAAAAGAAATGCCACTGATTCTTCCATTTTTAAGGCTACAGAAATTGTTTATTATAGTTAAATTAAATGGTCCTTATTTTAATTAAAATCACCAGAAAGCCTAATATATAGTCATAATAGTAGAAATAAGAATAAAATGAGAGGTTTTCAATATGGTATTAAAGTAGTTTGAATTCAGGCTTTTTTTTTTTTTTTTTTTTTTTTACTGAATTACATCTGTAGAACAAAAGCATGGGTTTTATCACTTTTCTTGAGTTGCAAAGAAATTGGAAAGATAAGGAGCTAATTAATCAATGACTAATCTATTTTTAGCAATCCTTAACAATATTATTAAACTTTCTTCAAAATGAAGCCATCGCAAGACCAGAAATACAACATTTGATTGAGTGACTTACAATCAAGAGGATGTCATCTTGGGGAAAAAGATTCTAGAAGGAAGTTCAAATATATTGAAGACAATTTTTAAAGGAAAACAACTTCTTAGTGACACCCACATCTTTTGCCCTATTTCAGTAGTTCTCAAACTTGGCCACACATGGGAGTTGCTCATGTTGTTTAATAAAAATGCAGAATTCAAAAGTTAATGCCTGGAGATTCTGATTCAGTGGAGTTCTTAGAATTGGAAAATTTTTTTAAACTCCTCAACAGACTTGGATGGGACTAGTCTACATATAAAGATATAGGATCTATGCCAAAAGATGAACATGTATAAGATCATGTCAAGGAGAAAGCAAACCACCACCACCACCACCACCACCCCCAACAACAACAACAACAAAACGGGTAACATGTAACAACTGCCCAAAAATCTACCAACATTGTATCTGAGTGTGGTTACTACTTGAAAACTTAGATAAATTACACTGGGTTTGTTTTTTGTTTTTTGTTTTTTCTATAAACTATTTGCCTTGCTTTAGGCCATTTATTATCTCAGAGATCAACCATATTGACCACTAAGTGCAACTGGGCACTCACACCAGTGTCCTGTGGTAAAAGAAAGAATTTTAGGCAAGAAGAAAACCTCAAGTAAATATCTCTGCAATTATTATTTTCCACATTCCATTATGTCATATTTATTTTTACCAGTTTTTCCTATGAGATTGCTTCATCTATGATTATTTCAAGATTCTGCTTAGGAAACAAAAGAAAGTGGTATAGAGATTTTAGGGCTGTTTACAAAAAGCTTTTTAAAATTTTCTCTAGATTATTTTTTTGGTTTCTGGAATTATGGTGACATACTTTTACGATTTTTTCTGTATTTTTCAAATTTCTATATAATGTATATGAATTACTTCCATAATTAGAAAAAATTATGTGTTAAATGGGAATTGTGAATCGTATGAATAATGTTATAACCATCAAAAATATCAAGACCAGTAGATTTACTCAAGTGACAAGATAATTTAGTGATTCAGTAGTTTGTGCATTTTTATTCTTATTAATTTCTCTTTATCGAGTCATAAATTTGGGCTCCTTTGCCTCAGAAGCAAAGCAAAAATTGCTTGCAGCCTGCCTATGGTACTTTTCTCTCACACAGAAATTTTAGTTTATTAAGAATTTAAAGACCTAAGGTTGAGGGAGCCTGGGTGGTTCAATCTGTTTGTTAAGCATCCCTCTGACTCTTGGTTTTGGCCTAGGTCTGGATCTCAGGTTGGGGAAGGCGGGGATGGAGCCCTGAGCCTGTGGGGAGCTTGGAGTTTGCTCTTCCTCTAGGTCCCCCTCTGCTCTTCCCCCTGCTCAATAAATAAACAAACAAATAAATAAATAAAATCTTAAAAAAAAATTTTTTTTTTAAGATTTTATTTATTTATTTGAGAGAGAGATCACAAGCAGGCAGAGAGGCAGGCAGAGAGAGGGGAGAGGAAGCAGGCTCCCCGCTGAGCCCTATGCGGGGCTGGATCCCAGGACCCTGAGATCCTGACCTGAGCCAAAGGCAGAGGCTTTAACCTACTGAGCCACTAAGCACCTCTAAAATTTTTTAAAAGACCAAAAGTTTGAGGGAGAACAGAAGGAAACGTGACTTTGTTGGTGGGAGAGAATAAGCCAAAGGCTGTGTGGTGAATCTGAGGAAGCAAGATCCTTTGGACCATTCAGTGTTTCACAGAATGCTGGAACTAAGAGCGTAAGGGAAAGTGAAATAATTAACACATCAGAGTTAGCAATACATGATATATACTCACTACACTGTTTTTTTCTCTCAATTACTGAAGTTTGTTTTATATGTTTATGCCAGGATTGGCCAGCAATCCCTGTATGGAAGGATGAAAGTTTACTCCAAACTCTGCTGTGAAAGGAGACGGGAAGGGGGTCAATGCTCTGAGATGAAGACCCTTTTCTCTTCGCTCTTGCCTTTATTAGTTCTTCAGGATAATCACAAATCTTTTCACTGTTTCTCAAGCACATGACACGTAATGGGTCTTTTTGGAATAGGGAGATCTGTTTACCTGAAAGATAGGATATGCTAATCTGCCTGTTCAAGTTCTGCTAAACATAGCCTAAGGGACAATGCAACAGTCTCTTAGGTCACAAGGAGGCTGTGTGGGCTAAGAAAGCCTTAGGGAAGGCAAGTCCCCTGGCAGCATTCCAAAGGCTAAGTGGTCCTGCAGGCCTTAGCATTGCAAAGGTTTACGCCCTTCTCTGAAACTTTCCCTACCCTCAGTTGCCTCCTTGTTACATTTTAGCAAGTCAGGTATTATGGCTGATTTCATGCTCCTACATTAACCCCAACATGTTGATACTCTGAGACCAACTATTTCTCACAGTGAATGAATTTCATTTGCGTCCAGATCCCCAAAGATATTAGTTAAAAATTATGCTGATCACTGAGTTCCTCTCAGACTTCTTGAATCAGAATTTCTGAGGACCAGAAAGTTATAATTTAAAAATAAGCTTCCTAAGTAATTTTAATCACAGTCAAGTTTGAAAACTATTATAAAGGCAAAACTAATATTTATTAAAGACTTTAATGTTCATAAATTAACCTCATATCATCACACATATAATTTTAATATTAAGGGCAAATCTTTCGTACTTCTGCCAATTTTAGAGGACATCTTCTCTGGTCCTCAGTAAGATGGGAAAATAGGGATAATGCAGTGAGTGTGTGTGTGTAACTGAGTGCTCACCCTCTCCTTTTCCTTCTTCCTGACCCATCGGGGGACGATTGCTATAGATAGGAGGATAATAAATCTTTATACTACCCCATTCATTTACATCAATTTGCTTCTGTATAATCTATGGTAAATGTCTTTTTTCTTCCTAATGGAGTTTTTGTAGAAGAAAGTATCCACAAGGGACAGAGGCTTCAAAAATGCACAGCAATAAGCACTATTTCTCATTTACCCATAGCTTCTGTAGTTGGGAGGAGGGGCATAGGGGTGAATGATAACATGTTAGCATCTGCGTGATAGGTCAAGTACCCTGGAAAGAATATCATGTATTTAATATGAATCGGGATCATAATGATCCTGAATTTACTTGTCAGGTATGGGTTTATGACCATGTAAACACTTTACGGGAATTACCCACTAACAACCACACATCAGACTATGGTAATAGAGGGGAAGAACTGACTTTAGAATGAGATGTGATTCTGCCATTATGGATGGAGTTTTCTAACATGGAGGAAATGGAACTCTGGGAGCTTAAAGGGAAATGTCTCTCAGGAGATGGAGAAGCAAGCAGGCTTTGAAATAGTGGAGCATGACTAGGCTCTGAGAGTCAGTCCGCAGGAGTCTAGATTCTTCTGCAAATCACTTGGTTCAATAGTTTATAATAGCATGGCAGATTTCCTAACACTCATCATAAAAGAAAATACATTTTTTCCTATCCTCACAGGGTTTAGCAAGGATATGACTTTTGATTGTTGACAATTGACCTTAATATCTGCATAAACTTTTGCAGAAGGTACATTAACCATAACACAAGCAACATGTATTGATTCCTTGCTGTTTTAATGTTGTTTTTAGAGAATAGAGAGGGTCCACCTGTTCACTAACCCTATCTCAAATGAGGTGTTAGAATTATGATCACTTTTTATCATGATCCATTGTTTTGCCCAAGAGGAAGTATAAAAGTGGCCAAAATCTCTCTCTACTCCGTAACCAACTGTCACCTGGCTGTAAGCAAAAGCCACTATGGGAAGCCTCAAACTGCTTAGAGTTTTAAAAAAGGAGGAGGACAAGAAGGAGTCATTTTTATTCAGAATAAAGGTTGGAACATATGGGAATAGAACCTAAATGTGCAATAAACAATGTATATGTGTGTGTCTGTGTGTCTGTGTAGCAGGGGCAGGGGGGAGGCAAAGGGTAAATAATAAAGAAGTACAGCGGATTGGTCTCTGCCTCTGTCTAAAGTTTCATTTAGAAATAAAATTAAAATTAAAAATTAAAATTATGTGGTGTCTGAACTTGGCTTTAAAATACTACTGGAAAAGGGGTCTTGGGTGGGTCAGCCAGTTAAGCATCAAACTCCTGATTTCAGCTCAGGTTGTGATCTCAGGGTCCTAGAATCAGCCCTGCATTGGGCTGCATGCTCAGCAGGGAGTCTGCTCAAGATTCACTTTCTGCCCCTCCTCTCCCTGCTCTATCTCTTTCACAAACAAACAAACAAATAAAATACTCCAGGGGAAAAAAAGTTGTAGAATGGAATAAACAAGATTAGCCAATCCTTTAAAATTATTCAATTTGTGTAAAAGGAATACAGGAGTGTTTATTTTATCCTTTTATATTCCTTGCATATACTTAAAAATTATATAATTAAAAAATTCATTGTGTTTTACCTTAGGAAATAATACCATCTTTGATTTTAGCCAGCTCTAAAACAATTAAAGTACTTTTTCCCACATTGCACTATATAAGAAGCCATATTTACCATGCAGTTCCATATTTTTTTCTTCTATGCTTAAATTTTCTAGTTACCTCCAATTTCTCAGTAAAGTCTTACAAATATATAGCCTTTAATGAGGAACACAAAGATACAGCACAATAAAGGCTGACCTTTTGCATATCAATACATCTTATAAGCAATTGTTGCTTCATTCTTGGGAGGGTAATGATCCAGAAATTTTCAACCACAATCAGCAAAGAAGTTGCAGTAAGTGAGAGTCACTTTATAAGTGAGAGAATTGAAAAGGAACACTAAAGATATCTGGTTTCAACTAATATAGTTAGCCAAACATATAACTCCTTTTGTTCCTGAATATAGTAGAGAATGATCCTTGAGAAATACCTGTGATATGTCTGCCTGTATCTATGTTGAGTGGTAAGGTACTGTCCTTTCTATGCAAGGACTGACTCTGATTTTGATAGTATTTTGTTCCACCATTTCTATTAAAATATTTTTCTTTATGAAGTGATGGTGCTAACATATGGTAGCACGGCAATTTTTTTAATATTGATTTTATATGGGCTTTCATAATAGTTTTAGAATTATTCCCCCAAATAAAAATCTAGGACTCAGCGTCTCTTTTTTAAATCCCCATTTTATCTATTTCCATCTCTTCATCTCCTTTCTTTAGTCATCTGCTTCTCCAATATCTTCATGTCTATAATCATTTTCTTTCTCTGTTTCATAAAGCTTGATTATGTTGAGCTATCTATTCTATCACAGATATCTTTCTTATTCTTTTGGATCACCATTGTCTACACCATTGTCTAAGACTCCCAGGGGCACACAATAAACATGTGCAACAGAAAGATGTATAATATGTAGAATAACCTGATCTTCCATCTCTCAACAGTGAAGAGTGGTAGAGCAGAATAAGCAAACATGTTCAACTCTGTACTTCCAATATTTTTCTAGATGCATTGGTTGACGGCACGTATTTTTAATAAAAGTGTATTTAAGAAAACAGAAACTACACTTGTTATTGTGATAAGGAGAATTCAATATAGAGAAGTGGTTGAAGAGATTTGGGAGGCTTAAAAGATTTTTTTTTAAAGACATTCAAAGGGCCACATGCACCCTGATGTTTATAATAGCACTATCAACAATAGCCAAATTATGGAAAAAGCCCAGATGGCCATTAACTGATGAATGATGAACGGATGAAGAAGATGTGAGATAGATAGATAGATATAGTGACATATTACTTGGTGATCGAAAATAATGAAAATGAAATCTTGCCATTTGCAACAATGTGGATAGAAATAGAGTATATTATGCTAAGCAAAATAAGTCAGTTAGAGAAAGACAAATATCATATGGCTTTACTCATATGTGGAATTTAAGAAACAAAAACAGATGAACATAGGGAATGGAAAGAAAAGTAAAATAGGATAAAAACGGAGAGAGAGACAGGCCATAAGAGACTCTTAATTATAGAGAACAAACTGAGGGTTGCTGAAGAGGGGGTTGGTGGGGAGATGGGGTATTTGGGTGATGGACATTAAGGAGGGCACTTACTGAGATGAGCACTGAGTGTCATATGTAGACGATGAGTCACTAAATTCTACTCCAGAAACTGATACTATACTATACATTAACTAACTTGAGTTTAAATTTTAAAAAATGAAATAATCCAAAAATAAATAAAAATTTAGAAAGGTATCACAAAGATAGTACACAGAGAAAACAGCTACCATTAATAAGTTGGGGGAAATGAGAAGAGGTTGAAAGGATTAGAACCTAGAAGCTTGGAGAAGAATTTCTGTAGAGCTCTCAGGAAGGTCTCAGCAGATCTAAGACCCATGCCTTGGAATAGAAGACACTGCCTAGCTGAAGCTCGGTACCTCAGGAACTCAGAGCCAGTGTTTTGCAAAGAGAGAGTCCAGATTTCTAAGGGAAGAGCTCTACTCAGCTGGACCTTGTACTTCTGTGGGGACATAATGAGACTGTTTTGAGAAATGTGAAGAAGAAGAAAAAAAAAGAAAGAAAGAAACTTGAATTAAGTCCTGCTCCCAAACTGAAAAGCTATTGCTGGGGAAACACTGTCAGGAACAACCTGGCATCACAGAGCACAGGATGGAAGTATGGGTTTAGAGATGATAGAAAATAGAGTAATTACCAGCATGGTGAATCCCTTCAGCGGCTCACCACCTATATTCACTCTTACTGTACACTAGAAAACCATATAGCAATAACAATGTTATGCTTTCACCTTAAAGTATTCAATTATCTTTTATACAATAAAGATCTTCTCATCTACTCCCTAAAAAGGGTGACACGAAATCCCGTTGGTCATAGAATCTACCACTGGGTACTATAATTACTCCCTATATTCTGTTCCTACCTCTATACTGCATAATCTCAAGACCATATCATAAAGTTAACTAAGCACAACGATCCTTAATAAAATAAGAAAGACAAGAATAAGAATGGGAGAGTAATTAGTATACACAGTATACTAGTACCCACAGACCCAGGGTGCTAAGGAAAACAGGCATAGCTGCTGCAGTACTTGCTTTGTAATAGGTCCTGAAATAGTGGACTGTACAGGCTCTGCCTTGTAGCATTTACTAATTACCATGGTGTAAATACTTCCAAAGGCTGATTTCAAGCTTCCAAGGATGTGTCACTGAGTACAGAATGAGAAATGACACACACAATCCGTTCTTGGGAGTCCATATCCACCTGCTCCAGTGCACCCCTTGCTTTCATAGTCCCGGAATTTGATACCTGGCCATTTTGCACTCCTCATGCCACTCAAGCAAGAGGCAAAGGGGGTAGTATACTGGTCAGGTGATGGATTGGAATTAACAAGGATAAACTGTGGTTGCTGTTACACAGTAGGGGAAAGAAATCTTTCTCTGGAATCTCTGGCCTTCTCCAGGGTTACTTTTCATTGTTTCCATTCCAATCAGTAAAGGTAATTGCAAAACAAACAAACAAGCAAGCAAAAAACAAAACAGAACAAAACAGACCGATGAGGCAGGTTCACTCCTGACTCAGACCTTCAGAAAACATTTTGGTCACTATTGGGTAGAGAACTTCAACCCGGTGAGATCCTGACATTAAGTAAAGGGCATTGGGAATGTGTAACAGATAAAGATCATTGCCTATTAAATTTTGTGTCCCCAAAACCTAATAGAGTTTCAGATGCATTTAAGTGCTCAATAAATATTTGGCAACTGAATAAAATTTATCTACCAAGTTAATTATCTAAATTGTCATTAAACCAAGTCCTCTTTTCGGAACTAAATTATCAGATTCATTATTGACTTCAGGTTTGAAATTCCATTGTTTGTTTCCCATAAGTGTGTGCCAAGCGTAACAAAAAAAAAGTGACTAAATTAACTTTGCCGTCATGATAGAGATCTGAGTCATCCTGATTAGATATTCCCCAGTTTCTCACTTTGCTTTTTCATTATATTGATATAAGGGATTCTGGAGAACTACAGACAAGACGTTCACTTTCAACTGATTTTAATAGCAGGTGTGGAGAAATAACAAGCCATTAATTTGAATATTGAGCTCAAAGAAAGAGTAACCTCAATCCAGCTGTGATTGATATCATTTGCTGATTCTCAGCACCATCCCTGGCCTTCAAAGCTCCCCACAAAGTCATACTTCCCACATTTCATCAGCTGGGAGATGGAGGTGAGAAAAAGGGAGTATTCTATGGCAGCTGCAGATGCAGGTGTGTAGGCATCAGTAGGCAAGCAGAGGTGAAGAGGATTTTTATCAGGCATCAGAATTTTTCCTATTACCAAATTCAGTGTTCTATGCCTTTGGGATCATTAATGGGGGCTTCCAGAGGCTTCCTGGAGTCCTCCTGAAAATAACCCACACCAGTACTGCAGGCAGCTGAGATCACTGGTGATTACTTCCAAGTTCTCCCATTATTTCCCCATTTCTTTTTTTTTTTAAACATTTTTATTTATTTTATTTTATTTTTTTAAGATTTTATTTATTTATTTGACAAAGAGAGAGAGATCACAAGTAGCCAGAGAGGCAGAGGGAGAGGGGGAAGCAGGCTCCCTGCTGAGCAGAGAGCCCGATTTGGGGCTCAGTCCCAGGATCCCGAGATCATGACCTGAGCTGAAGGCAGAGGCTTTAACCCACTGAGCTACCCAGGCACCCCATTTCCCCATTTCTTAAAAGGGCCTTTTCTACCCTCCACATCCTAGTGGTCTGAAAAGCCTCTACTTACCCATTTAAAAGTCTTTTCTGTGTCACATTAATCTAGAATGACCTCTGAATGACATACCATTCTATCCCACACTTTTTTCCTCATAAGGGATGTCACAGAGATGTATAAAGCACAAAGAGGCAAAAAAGAAGGCAGCAGAGAGCAATATTTGTTGATTAGTCTTTGAAATTCATGCCGATTTCCCAGTGCCAGGATCCTTAGAGAAGGATCAGATGAACACTGGTCAGAAAATACTGAAATACAGTATTATTTTATTAGTCACTTTCAAAATTACTTTTAATACTACCATATTGTAATGAAACCATCAAGTTACAACTAAAGAGTGGGAGTTCCAAACCACTATGGAATGGTTATTAAATGATATAAAATGTCATAGAATAATAGAGGCAATCATATCAATATCTTACCTTAGCATTTAAAAAATTTTCAGGGTAAAAAAGCCTGCATAATTTCTTCATAAAACATTCATCATAGAGGCATTATCCTATAATTATGTCTACCCTTCCAATTATTTTCAAATGATATAAAGTTATCAGTAAACAGATATAAACACACTGCAATATTTCATATTTGCAAGACCCTATGCTACGCATATACTTTGGGACATACCAAAGAGTGTAACTTACATGCTCCGTATTTCACAGAGAACCTCAGGGTCATTCTTTTTTTTTTTCTTTTTTAGAAGCAGACTTCCCATGGAGCTGGAAGCCCGATGTGGGACTTGATCCCGGAACTCAAGAATCATGACCTGAGCTGAAGGCAGTTGCTCAACTAACTGAGCCACCCAGGCGCCCCCTCAGGGTCATTCTTAATCCCTCCATTCAATAGATCGGCCTATAGCTGTAGGTTCTAAGTCCAAAATATACCTAAAACCTACTCCTTTTCATCTACCTTATAGTCACACTGGGTAAGCATTCATCTCCGGCAGACCTGCTTCCTTACTCCTGCTTCTACACTTGTCCCCATTCCGCCATCGATACCCAATTCACATTTAGCACAGAGAGTGTGATTTTAAAACGTAAATCAGATCATGACAATTTACCTGTGATACAACTTTCAGGCCTTCTTTCTTTTATGATAAAACCCAAATGCTTTTGTCCAGTATAGTCTTGCAAGATAGAGCTTCTGCATAATTCTCAAGCCTTCTCTAGTGCATACCACATGTTTTCCTTCACTGTGCTCATCCATCCTGCCCTCCTGGCTCTACCTTCCTCCTTCCTTCTCTGCTCTAGCATCTTGCATTTGCTGTTCTCTCTCCCTGGTAAACTCTTCCCTAGTGCTTTTTGTTGTTGTTGTTTTCCTTTTTCTTTTGAAATATTTTGAATTTATATACAAGTTGCTGTATTAAGAACTCTGATATATCCTTTTTCCACACTGGGACACTTGCTTTCATAAGCACAGTAAAATCATCACAATCGGGAAATTACCATTGATTAAAATTGCTTAAATATTACCATCTAATTCACAAACTCTATTTGAATGTCAATGATTGTCTTAATAATATGCTGTAAAAGACTAAGATCCAATCCAGAATTTTGTAATATACTTAATGGACATGTCTCATTAGACTTTTCAAATCTGGAACAGTTCCTCAGGCTCTCCTTGTATTTCATGTCTTTGACTAGTTTAATGAATACAGGCCAGTTACTTTGTAGAATGTTTTATATTGATTTGTGTTCTCCTTAATACATTGTATTAGAAAGTATGCCATGGCTAATTGATTTCCTGATGATGTTAATTTTGACCATTGGGTTAAGATAGTGCCAGATGTCTCCACTAAAGAGTTCATAACTTAATGTATTTATTAATAATAACTTTTGCATTTAAATGACTTCAGTATACTTTAAAACACCCTTTGGTTTGACCTACGGAAGCACTAATAGGTTTTGAATGTCATCTGTGTTTCAGAGACCTGAAGTCCTGAAGATAAGATCTAATAGCAAAAGTTGGAAGCCAAGTAACTTGTGCAGAAGGAATACAGGAAAACTTTTGGGTGGTTGGGTTAGCATAACTAGGGCAGGTACATACGCTAGATTTTCTGGTTTTCAGATATTGTAATAAAATTTTTTTGACGTGCTATTTCAATTTTCAGTAGGAAATGTAGGTGTAGAGGATCTTATTAAAACTGATTTATTCGAATAAAAAAATAATAACTTTATAAAGTATTTTATAGCAAAATACCTTGAGAGTCTATAAATATTCTGTCCCTCATTAATGTTTGCATCTATTTATGATTCTTATATGAATTATTTGTATGATGGTTGCCAAATGCTAATCTTCCAATTCCAGCATTCCTTTTACGTATATTAGTTAGTGTTCTACTTAAAGAACTTGCTGTTTCTTCAATTTAATATATAACTATTTTTGTATAGATGGAATTTGAATTTCTGTTTTACTCAAAATATTGACTATTGTCATTTGTTTTGATACTCAAATTCTCCTCTATCTGGTCAATGGAAGCCTCTTCAAAGGGGTTGCTGTATCTTTTCGTCCCATCTACATCATTCTTGGAGCACTTCCTTGTTCCTAGCCCAACAAGTTGTCCTGAGCTCATCTTGCTTTTTCCCTGCCCCGTCCCTGGTGTCAGCCACGTCTTCAAGATCCCCCCTTTTATTTTAGTGGAGAACAGTATTTATAAACCAAGGTCTGGGTGCTAGTTGTACTCTTTTCAAATGGGACATCAGTATTCGTTGGTTGGTCAGTGGAGAGAATTGGGAAATACATACGTGTATATACATATGCACACACATATATGTGAGCCTATATTTCTCACCTACTTCTCTACAATTTATTTTTAAAAAGCATAATTTCTCCCTGCTGCCTACAATTCTAGCCTCCCTTTTCTATGCTGGTGACTCCATTTTTAACAGTGTGGAACTTTATTCCTATTATCCTTAATTTAGTAGCTTATTTTCTCTTCCCCTCTGTATTGTATCTACCAGTCTTCCAGCAGTGTTGGCAAAAGGTCAATGCCTATGAAGAGGGATAAAGGAGGGTAGGGGGAAGAAAGAAAAAGGAAACCTCACCGTGTCTTTTAACCGTTTCAGTATCATTCTTAGGTCTTAACTCAAATGCAACCACCTTTTACAATGGATCCTTTTCACACAGAGATGCAGTGGTCATAAGTAAAAATATAAAAAGATGGCTTATCTAGTTTTTATAATCTCTTATTTTTTTTTAAGTGTGTCAACTTTTTGATGCTTTATTCCAGCCAACTGGTTAAAGTCTCAGATTCCTTGAGACCGGATTCTGCCACTTACTAGCAATTGTGAACTTGGGCAACAGACTTTAATCCTTAAGTATAAAAAGGTGATCACAGTATTAAGATGGCTAACTCAAACAGATGCCATGAAGAATAAATGAGATCAGAACTGTAAAATTCTGCCATGAGCTCTATTTGACATGCAGCAAGCACTTCATCAAAAAATATTAGTTGTTGTTGCTGAAATATATTTTGGGTAGTATTGTTACTGATAATAAGTTCAATTCATCTTAATATTAGAATTAATACTCCAGGTTTATGTCCTTCGAGAATGTATGTATCTCCCAAATCTTATCTTACAAGCTACCGTTAAACTATACATTTTTAAAGAAACATTATATATTTATATCAACACTACATAGTTGTCAGCACATTATACAAAATAATGTGAATAAGTTTACTTTGCTAGACTATTACAAAGAGATACTATTTATTTGCAAAGATGATTCATGGCATTCTTCACACTAATACACACACACACACTAAATATCCAAATGAGGATGGAAATAGTCTAATATATTTTAACTACTTATATTTTGATTTAAAAAAGTGTTTCAAAATGTTTTATTAATATCCAAAATTGTTATTGGAATATCAGTACATTATGTCAATTTTCTTGATGGTTTGCTTTCATTGAGGGAAACAAGATTTTTTAATGATTGTTTATTTGTTTTTTGGGTTTTTTTTTAGATTTTATTTATTTATTTGACAGAGCAAGAGGTCACAAGTAGGGAGAGAGGCAGGCCCAGAGAGAGGGAGAAGGAGACTCCTCACTGAGCAGAGAGCCTGATGCGGGGCTCGATCCCAGAACCCTGCGACCATGACCTGAGCCGAAGGCAGAGGCTTTAAACCACTGAGCCACTCAGGCGCCCCTGTATTTTGTTTTTAAGAATCAATTATTTTGGTCTTTTTATATTTTTATAAAGGTTTTATTTTTACATAGAAATAAAAATATTTCCATAAAAAGCAAGATTTTTACATAAACGTACACCTTCCAATGCACCAATTATTACTGTCAATTTACTTGGACATAATGTGAATGAAAATACTTGAAACCTATTGATATGGAAATGTACTACTGCCCTCTTATGGAATATACTTAAATGGCAGTCAGTGATTTTACACCTCTCTTGAAGTAGGAAAAAAAAAATATTTTAAAAAATATGATTCAATTCATTATACTCCATTCTACTCATGTAGTGTTTTGTTAATTTCCTGACCACAACACATTTCAAAACTTTATTTGTATAATTTTCTTTTCCCCTAATCAATATAGAACTTCTACAAATTTCCTTCTCACATTGTATCCTTTGAATTTGTATCAGAATTAGACTAGTATATTTAGTGGAAAACTAAAATATAATATTTGACCTTCTAATTTTGAGGGTGGCTGAAAATGCTCATTTTAATGTTTAAATGGTAGCTGGTTAAAATGGCTAGTTAATACAGGTTGAAAAACTGGATAAAATAAGAAAATGTTGAAAATAATAATTATCACTATATAACATGTACTGTTTGATACGTATTGTTCTAGTTACAAAGTATTTATTTATTTATTTATTTATTTATTTATTTATTTATTTGACACAGAGAGCACAAGCAGGAAGAGTAGCAAGCAGAGGGAGAGGGAGAAACTCCTTATTGTGGAGTAAGGAGCCTGACATGGGGCTCAATCCCAGAACCCTGGATCATTGACCTGAGCCGAAGGCAGTTGCTTAACCAACTGGGCCACCCAAGCACCCCATGTACAAAGCATTCTAAATGTATTAACTCACTGGATTCTCACATCAACCTTGTGAGTTAGGTGCTATTATCATCCTTAACTTACAGGTGAGGAAAAGGAGGCAAGGAGATTGGAATTATTCAAAGTCACGTGGGGACTAAGTAACAGGGCTGGCATCTAAACCCTGGCAACTTGCTTCCCTGTGTTGAACTTCAAAACTTTACTGGTTCTCTGTGTTCAAGATAATTTATATAAAGATCTGATACATTTATCAGTGATACCTGAAAAGAACCCAGAAATCACCAGCTCATCTGTGTTTAGATCATTTTTAGGAGTTTGAACAAATTGAATGGGTCGATGAGTTGATCCTATTTAATAAGCATGGGGGCATTCAGATATGTGTTTATTCTCCTCTAATGCTTCTTCCTCTTTCAATATCTCACTCCTCTCCTATTCCTCTTCCTTTAAAAAGGAAAAAAAAAATGTGCTGTCAATTCTGTGCCAAGCACTATGTAACTCCAGGAAATATTATTCTAAATAAAACAAACATCTAACCTTTGGGAATTTGTAAGCTAATGTGGGAAACAAAGACTTTGAATATAATGTCATGAGCACTGTTCAAAGGGTAAGCAGAGCACGCAAACAGGGGAAACAAATCCACAAAGGAAGATGCTTTTTATACTGAGAACTGAAAGATATGTAGACTTTAGCTAAAGACAATGGGAGAATGGGGAGGAATGGAGAGCAATCTGGATATATAGCACAATATGCACAAAGAAATGGATTCAAAGGAATTTAGAACATTCAAAGAAGCATACATATAGCGATTGTATATGACCACAGTGTAGAATGTGCTAGGAAAAAGATGAGCCGGGGTAAGACAGAAACTTATTATGGAATATCAGATCTACCATCTTAAGCAGTTTGTAATTTATTCTAAGTATCCTAAGTACAGAGCCTTTGAAGAATTTTTAAGAGAGTCATCAGACCAGAATTACACACTTACACGTTCTAGTTATCTACGTTTTTCTCCAGAAAGATGAAGCAAAATAGTGGAAACCTGTATTTTATTATTCCTCACAGCAGTGTTAGATTTATAATTCACCAGGGAAGCTGAACATAAATGAACACAGTTCCACCTTCTCTGTTGTGGACTGAATTGTGTCTCCCAAAAAGGTGTGTTGAGGTACTAACCCCTGGTACCCATAAATGTGACCTTATTTGGAAATGAGGTTTTCGAAGATCAAATCAAGTTAAGATGAGGTGTTACTGAATCAGGGTGGGCCCGAATCCAATAGGACTGGTGTCCTTATAAGAAGAGAAGATACACAGACACATGAAGAGAGAACATCCTGTGATGGAGGAGAAGGCAGAGATCTCAGTGACGCATCTTTGTCAACCAACACCAAGCATTGCCCAACACCGCCAGAAAGAGCGTGGGACAGACTCTCCTCTAGAACCTTCAGACTTGGAGCTTCCAGAACTGTGAGAGAACACATTTCTGTTGTTTTAAGCCACCCAGTCTGTGGGACTTTGTTTTGGCAGCCCTGTAAAGTGAACATACTCTCCTTCCTGGTTCTGCCTTTATACTGACTTCATTCCAGGAGCCGAGCAGAGCACTACAGAATTCATCAAGGGACAGGAAGTTGCCTCAGGAGAAAAGGCCCTCATTATATTGTACAAGGCATTTTTACATAGTCTTTTCCCTCTCTGAATTTTCTATATGGCTCTCTATTTAGGTAAATGCGATTATCCAAGCACTCATGTTTCATAAGTCTAGTGTCTTCCCATTTGCCTGCAAAGATAATAATAGTGTATGAAGAAATATTCCCTGGTCAGATGATTCTCCAGAGTTTAGAAGGACACAGAAGAGATATTATGGATGGATGAGGTTGCAAACTGGCAGCCTGTTTGCAGAATCTGGTGCCCAGACATGTATTCCATTAACACATGCGAATCTTAGTGTGTTTTTCTTTTAAAACAATCATTTGGAATGAATTTAGACATGTAGTCCAGTCCCTAACATTCCCTCCTGATCTCTAGATTATAAAATTTGTTTAACTTGAAGTATCTGAGTCTGTCACGATCCACCTTGCTTTCCATAGATGTACCTGTCATCCAGTTGTATTTATGCTGATAGAAGGCAGAGACGGTTGGCACTGATCTGGTTTTAAGCCATTGCAAAGAAACCATACTTCCATATGAAGGAGATTTGGTATCCCCGTTCACAAAGTTTTGATCCTCATTCTTTCCTTTGAGTGTTAGCTCCCATTTCTTCCCTGGGTCTCTGACTCTAGACTTTTAGGCCACATCTCCAATCTCCAACCCTTCATTCATTGGTTGGATGTTATAACGTATTCTGTATCTATAATTTGGCAGTAATTTACACATGGCATAGGCTTGGGAAATGTATTTGGAATGGAATAGAAGTATGTAATGCCTTGGCCATCTCTAAACAAAGAGGCTTAATTTGCTTTGGCATCTCAAGGCTAGTGTTACACATAAGAAAAATAGGGGAAAACTTAATATATGACTTGATTCTTAGGGATTCTTAAAAGCCTCAAGTTTATAAGGATCATCTTCAGCCTTTGAAGAATGCCTGAATCTAAGGATTGCTTCATCTGGGCCGGCAACTGTGCCGAATATGGCATCTCATTATCTTCTTTAATTTTCATAATAGCCATATGTGGTGGATACTGTTATCAATCCCGCTTTACAGATAAGGGAACTGAGGTGCAGAAAGGCTTGATAAGTTCAGAGTTACATAGTAATAAGTGGTAGAGCTTATAATAAGAAAAAATAAATCTGACTCCAAGACCAAAGTGCTCTTATTGTGTGTGGATGTGTATATATATACACATATATATAATTTGCATATGGCCTCTTGTAAACTTGGAATTCATTTTTTTTTAAGATTTTATTTATTTATTTAAGAGACAGAGAAAGTGAGATAGATCATGAGAGGAGAGAAGGTTAGAGGAAGAAGCAGACTCCCCGTGGAGCTGGGAGCCCGACGTGGGACTCGATCCTGGAACTCAAGGATCATGACCTGAGCCGAAGGCAGCTGCTCAACCAACTGAGCCACCCAGGTGCCCCGGAATTCATTTTTTTAATAAAATGTTACTCAACCTAAAATCAGTAAAAAAGTGGAGCTGCTTTAGTTGACTAGAAGAAGGGGGTGGAGTTGAGTAGAAGCCCTATCTACTGCTTCCCCAGGCACTAGGGGCTCCATGGATTAAAAGTGGAACTAATTTGAGACTGTACTTGCTGGTGGGAGCCCCTGAGTGGCTCAGTTGGCTAAGCGCCAGACTCTTGGTCTCAGCTCAGGTCTTGATCTCAAGGTTATGAGTTCTGCCCTATGTTGTGCTCCATGCTAGGCATGGAGCCTACTTTAAAAAAAGGAAAGAAAGAGAGAAAGAGAGAAAGAGAGAAAGAAAGAAAGAGAGAAAGAAAAAGAAAGAGAAAGAAAGGAAGGAAGGAAGGAAAGAAAGAAAAGGCTGTATTTACTAGCAAACAATAGCTGCCCTTGGGAGTGGAGTTAAACCTAATACTTTTCTGATTGTTTATTCCCTGACTGATGGAAAAGAGTTAAGGAAAAGAGGACAGAAAGGAGCAGGAGTACACTACAGTCTCAAAGTGGACAAAGTAGGAGGAAAGACCCGAGGAAAACCAGGTCATCTTTAAGCCTCAGTTAAAACATTAAAAATTGTCCCGGACTTAATTATAACTTGACTTATGAGGGTTCAACTTACGATGGTTCGACTTCATGATGATGGCGAAAGCCATATGCAGTCGGTAGAAGCCATACTTATAATTCTGAGCTTTTTCCAAGCTAGTGACACATGGAATGAGACTGTCTCTTGAGATGCAAGGCCGTGGCTGTCAGTCACAGCTCCCAGGCAGCCGTGTGATCCCGAGGGTGAACAACTGACCATGACCACTCTCTACCCCTACGACCGTGCTGTTTTCCACTTTCAATACAGTATTCAATAAACTACATGAGGTATTCAATAGCTTATTGTAAAATAGACTGTGTTAGAAGATTGTGCCCAACTGAGCTGAATGTAAGTTTAAGTTAGGCTAGGCTTAGTTATGATGTTCAGTAGGTCAGATGTATTAAATGCATTTTTGTCATGATATTTTCAACTCACAACGGGTTTATCAGGATGTAACCCCTTCATAAGTCCATCCATGAATATCTGTAAATACCCAGCTTAAATGGTGTTAATAAAGACTAGGGATGCAATAGGTAAGTTCTCTATACCTAGCTGCCCAGGTCTCTATATTAGAGCTCTTACCCGGAATGTTTACACTTCACTGTTCCAAAACTTCAAACTATAATTTTCAGTAGCTGAGTCTCTAGACTTCCAAATCCATATTATGTAAAATATATTGTGCTTCATAAAACATGAGTAATGGGTGGGAGCTACTTTTCCAGAATTCCATAGGTTCTGGTAAGCAATAACCCTGCTCTCAATTAGTTCCCAGGTGGTTTTTAAGACGGGGCTGCTATTAGGGCTACATTCTAATGTGACAGCTCCTGGTAATTCCTTTGTGTAAAGCCAGTTGGACAAGTCTGAAACCTGGACAGCACAAGTCTCCAAGTCAGCCTTGAGAGTTAATCAATAAGAGCGGACAAGGCTGCCATGCCTGGCCGGTCAGTGAAGGGTATCACAGCGTGGGAAAGGAAAGCGAAGTCCTACAGTCTGTTCATCCATCTAGTGCACACCAGGAAGCTCTTCTGCCGGAAACATTTCCCTCTTTTTTTCTGAAAAAATCAGAGCTGAGTGATTCATTTCTTTAATGATATCACATAGGAAATACTCTTTTTCCTATTAAAAGACAAAGACTCATTCACAGATAAATTACTTTCCCCTCTGATGACTAGAACAGTGATGTGAAGACAGATTCAGAATTCTTTTCAGACTGTTGTCAAATAATTATCAGTATTATTTTTATTCAGAAATAGGACCATTTAATGCCAAAAATATTTTCTCCCCATTACAAGAGCTTCCTTTATGCCCTTGACGTCAAGTCTCTGAAATTAATTATAATAGTGAAACATTTGTGCCTTAATCATATACAGCTATTGAATTCCCTTGAGACAAACTACTTGTGAAATTCCAAGTGCTTTTTCATCTAAATAGTGGTAAAATCTCTCAACTAGTGCTTGGCAGCACTAGATGCATTACAAAGTTTACTCTAGTGATAAGAATACAAAAAAAAAAAAAAGTGATGCTTCTGTCATTCCCATTCTAGAGGTGTTTTGCTTACTCTGCCTAAAAATAAAGAACCAGTTTTAAAAAGTCTTATTTGGAAAAATGAGAAACGCAAAAACTTAAAAACTTTGAAAAATTCAAGTTTAGGATGAGGCCTACTGTATTTTCTAAAACAATACAGAAGGTAAATTAACCACAGAGTAATAGCAAAAAGTGTGTGCAGTTTTGCTATTGTAATTAGTCTGTAAAACTCAAGAGGAAGGCAGCTTCACACTACTTGTTTGGGTTGGGGTATGTTTGAATATAAATAGTTTATGAGGAAGTGGGAAAAAATGAGAAGTGGGGTAGTTTTGGATGAGAAAATGCTGTCTATTTTTTTTTTAAGATTTTATTTATTTATTTATTTATTTGACAGAGAGAGAGAAAGATCACAAGTAGGCAGAGAGGCAGGCGGAGAGAGAGAAGGGGAAGCAGGGTCCCCGCTGAACAGAGAGCCCGATGTGGGGCTCGATCCCAGGACCCTGAGATCATGACCCAAGCCGAAGGCAGAGGCCTTAACCCACTGAGCCACTGAGGCGCCCCAATGCTGTCTATTTTTAATGGATGTGAGTTACAAGCTAAAAAGTAAAAATAAAAGATAATAAATTCCATATCATGATAAAGTGTGCATTATGTAAATAATTAGATTTATTCTACTGAATCTAAGTCTCAGAGTTCGCTTATCAGTGACCTCATTTGGCTAAAGTAATGAGGAGTAGACGTTCTTATCTGGAATGGCTGGTTGGTTAGCTGTTTGGTTGTCCTCATTGATACTGCATCACTTCCTACAGTAACCCAGAAAAAAGGATTAAGATGCTTCAATCTCATATGATTATTTATAAAAGGCTGAACTGAATGGCTGAGTCTACCTAAAATTGTATTTAAAAAGTACGTAATGAATAAACTTTGATTTGATTAGTTAAGCAGAAAGATTGGGCCATCCAGGTCCCCTCTTGCTCAGAGAGGGTATCTTCTTTGTTCAATTCTGTCAGATATTGACTTAACAGACCCAAAATGTTTTCAGGTTGATCTTTTTAATATTTATTCAAATTAAGCCAGAGCTTTAAAATGAAGGGAGGGGACATAATCCTGACAAGAGAGAGATACCACCACTCTAGGGAAATGAATCTAGGCCAGGCATCTGCACGCCTGAATTCTGTTGACCTGGTCAGTAATGTGAGTAGAAACCAGTAATGATCTGATCAAGCGAACACCGCATTGCTGCCATGCTTGAAAATGTGAAGCTTTACTCAATCTTTATAAATTGGTGTACACTAGAGTATTGTGTTCTGCTTTTTTTTTTTTTTTTTGCTTTTCCTAAGCATCCCCCTTAAAGAAGAATAAAATGAAATATTTTTGCGACTCTTTAAATGGCTTCTCCTCAAGAAAATTGTATTCTCAGAAACATAAATGCCACTCTTTTCTAAAATCTTTATCTTCCTTACTATGAGATATATAAATATATTCTGAAAAGGCAAATGGGGAGAAAAGAAGAGCAGCTGGGCTACCACCTCTAATCTCCGGGGCCTAGTTCCTTATATTTATATGGTACCACAGGCCTCATTGCATGGGTACCACAAGGCATGGTTTTGGCTCTTCATATAAATCAGGTGTTTTTGTTTTTGTTGTGACTGGTAGCTGTGGTGTTGGTCTGGGTGAATCTGAAGGTAACTCTAGGAATGACAGGGATGTTAAAGCAATAGCAGAACCCAAAGGTTATTGGCTTTAGGACAAGATAACATCCCAGTCTTTTTTTCTCCCTTTTACCTCCACATGATAGGCATTCCATCAGATGTTTTAGGTGGGAACATATGTCCGAATAAGTAAACAGTCAGCCAATTTTGAAGTCAGTCATTTGATGCAAAACAACATATGAAACACTTTACTTCAGTGCTAGTTATGAAAGTAATATATGTTATACTCAGTAATGACTAGCTTATGGAACTGTTATCTTGAATATTTCCAGTAGTTTTCTAGTTCTATGGTTTTTTTCTGTCAAAACTTTACAGCTCAAAAAATTTACAAATAAAATTTATGGGAAAACCCATATAATTGGTACTATTTTATTCATATTTAATCAACATAGATATGGGTCTTTGGGGGGGAGTGTTCAGGAAGCAGTGACCAGAATAAAGTCAGAAGGGGAAAGATATTTTACTCTTCAATGCATTTTTTAAATTATGATTTCCAACTTCTATCCACCTAAATTATTTTTCTTCCCAGTTATCACAGTTATAGCATCTTCATTTCCATTCTGCTTGATTGAAGACAATTAGAGTTCATATTTACTTGTCCTTCTTTTCATCTCCTTCATACCCACGGTTCCTAACCAAGAATGCACATTAGAATGAGTTTAAAAAAAAAAAAAAACAACAGTCGTGTCCTGCATCCAATCCCAAAAGAGTTCACATTTACTAGGTTGGAAATACATCTCTAAAAAGGTCACAAGCAACTCTAAAGCATAATTATAGTTAAGAAGTACTACATCTTAATCTTAAATGTTCTGTATCACTTACCCATCTGAAGATTCAATAATGAAAGTACCTTCTTCCTTTAAAAAATGCACATACACATAAACACAGGGAAATGCAAAAATACGTTCATAAAATCATATCCTAAGACTTTGCTGCCCCAAACTACTAGACTCCCTCTGTATGATTCTAACACCTAACAGTGAGTACTTCTTCTTCCCTTACTTTTATCCACTGTGAATACTCTGTTAGCCCTACTGTTGTACTCCCCAGCCTCCTTTCCTCCTTCCATTTGAAGGTAGACAACATTTAACTATGTAGTAACCAGGTACAATTTAGGCCAGAGTTTACAAAAGTCGTGGAAAATAATACAAAAACAGGTATAGCTCATATGCTTTACTGTTTATTGATTAAATACTACACTGCCTGGGAAAGGGTGGGAGAGGGGTCTCCCTGACAAAGAGGAGAAAAATAGTGTAAAAATGAATAGTTCACACTAATTACAATAGTGCCTTGGTTTAGTACTAAGAATTAGGTAAATTCTTGGTGGAGAGATGCTCAAAGGAAGGGGAGCAAATGAGTCAATGTATGAACAGTCGAAGAACTGACTGAAAAGGAAGCAGAAAGGAGAGAAGACCTTGTTCTTTTCATTGTCTAGTTGTCTCACCTACAACATAAGGGCATTAGAAACAATTTGGCTTCTCTTCCATCACACAGGATTCCTGCATGCTTCATATTACTGTGTACAGAACGGAGGAGATCTATTTGCCAGTGGAAGGCAGGTATCCAATCTGTAGATTAAGAGCCCACGGCAAGAGGGAGCCAAGAGAGAGAGTGCTGACAGTCTTTAGACATGATAAGCTAAAGGCCAGCAGGTAAAGTAAGTATTTGCTACAATACTGGGGAACTTTTTAATACTGGGGAAGCTTACAAAAAAAAAGTTTCAACACAAAAATAAAATTTATTCCTTCAACTTCTGAAATAATGAGGCAGATCTATGTGCCTTCACATGAAACAATGTCCAGGATACAGAAATGTTAGATCCAGAAGACAGAACACAGAATGCTGTTATTTGTGTGATATGTATACACAGAACATTGCCAAAAGGATACATAAGATACTAGTAATGGTGGCTGCCTTTAAGGATGGAATTGGGTGGCTAGGGGAAATGTTGGAATGGAAATTCACTCTATATGGAATTGTTATAATTTCTGAGTTCTGTAAAATGTATACACATCGCCTATCAATGAATACTTTTTAATCTTAAAGTGATTATTATATTTTTTATAATATTAATATGTAAAAACAAAACCAAAAGTTTTAGTCACCAGTGCAATTATATTTTAAATGTTGTGATATAGTCTGGTAACATATGTCTCTAGCAGACCAAACATATTTGGCCAAAAATACATTAATGGATATGGTGTGTGTACTACCTCTCCTATTTTGCTGCTATAGTCATTGTGATTTTTTTAAATGTGACTAATATGGCGCTAGGACAGTTATAAATAGAAGCCTTTCAGTGAGATGCCCTCAGTTGGAATTCTGCTTCAGCCACTTTCATAGATGCCAACAGTTTCATAAAAAAAAGAAATCATCATAATTTCTTACACTTCAGACACAATACTGACGCCACAAGCAGTCAACTGTACACATGGTCTCCTAGGAGACCACTTTTTGAAGAACTGTGAGACTACGTTAGAACACCATTTAACCATAGTACTCTACTTTCCCTTTGTCTCCGAAGTGGTGGTTACTCTCTTAATCAATCTATTAATCCCTCTTGGAATGTGATGATTAATTATTACAAAACGCCTAAATGCTGGTTTAAATGCAGGCTAATCCAACTCAGGTGATTCACAAGAAAAATCAGTGTGGAAAACAAACATCATTTTTAACTTCATTTATTTGTAGCTTAAAATGTAATGCCATACAATCTTAACAATCACTTAAAAAAGGATTTATATTTGCATAAAACAGAAGCAAAACAGAAAGATATGAAATAAAATGCCATCTTGCTTCAAGTTTTCAAATCAGTACTTAGAGTACTAATATACATCTATGTACATTGCAAGTATATATAAATATACTATGAGTAATCTTGAAACCACAATAAATATCAAGTAGGTTTTTAGGCACACGGCATAGGAAAATGCAGAATCTGCATAATTCTTGAGAGTGCTGAGTGACTCATTCTTAGATCATTTTCACACATATATTTTACACAAAATATACAACCATCGCGCACATGATCCCCAGTCATCTCCGAATCTAAACTGTCATCCAGCATTAGTGCCTTCTTACTCTTTGATACTATTGCTCTATACAGCTATTACATAAGAAAATATTTTGCAGTTTTCTTCAGTTAATTGCCTAAGAAGATATCAATGCTACCAAAATAAGTACAGCCTATCTACACAATATATTCATGGAAGTGTGCTTAGAGGCACCAACTTACAGAACTGCTCATTGTAATACTGGGAGTTACCCTGAAGGCAAACAGAAATTTTAAATTATGCCATTTTTGAATTGCCAATACTATGAAACCAGAAATTATTAGAAACTGAGGTAATGCCTGTTTTTTTTTTCCTTTGAGATAGAAATGCTTGAAAAAACACCAAGAGTATTTTTAAAAATTCTGACAAACCTAGACCTCAGTCACTGTAAGCTCTGTCTGTAACTCTTTCTGCGCAAATGTAAACCAAAGAATCCGAAGGAATGCTCTAGTTGAATTTACGTGTACTTAGGATTAAAGATCACAGCCAAGGAACACCTGAGATCGCTCTCTGGTAAGTGAAGCCTAATGCTTCTCTTAGTAGAGCCAATGTTCATTGATAAAAATGAACCAAATAGAACCCACTGATATTTTCCTCCCAGCTACAAGTCAGATTCTGGCATATCTGGCATATCTGCCATCAAGTACCCTATTCCATATCGTCCATTGGGAGCAGTATCCAGAGTTGGTGATCCACTCTGTTTTCGATAAATATTTTTACCAAAATTTGGAGATGACATCTCACTGGATATCTTTCCATGAATGAGGCTTGCATCATCTCCCTCTAAGTTTACAGGCTCTTTCAGGGCCCTTCCTCTCTTATAGGTCACAGATGCTAAATTACCAGAACTATTGTCTATTAGGTTGCAGCGACGAATGATAAAGACGGCTGGGACGGGGAGTATTGCCAGGACCATCAGCAAGATACAGACAATGAGTCCCCATGTTGGATAGCTCAGAAATTCTTCAGATGCCTGTGAAAGCCAAAAAAAAAAAAAAAAAAAAAAAAATCATCATTGATAATCTTGTTCTGTAAGTACATAAAAAAAAATTATATTTGTCTCAGGTCTGTAAGCAAAGAGTCTTATGACATGCTTTGACCAACAGAATGCTGTGAAAGTGACATCAATCAACTTTAAAGGCGAGGCTTTACAGGCCTTGCAAGTTCTGCCTCTTATTTCTTGGAATGCTGCCCTGAGTCCATTATGCTAGGAAGAAGCCAAGAATGAAAGATTACATTGGCCGGCCCTCCAAGTTCAGTCAACTGTATGAGTGAGCTCAGGTAAAGCCTAGAGAAGAATGACCCAGTTCACCTGCAGAACCCTGAGAAATAATAAATGAGCATTGCTCTCAGTCATTAAATTACATGTGCCACATTGACTTTCTAAATCTGAAAATCTAAATCTTAGAGCACATCTGGCCGTGTTAGTAAGGGTTAACAGACTTGCTAATGCCCCAGTCATGAATTTAGTTGTGATATAGAATTATTGACCGTAGAATAGTTCAAGGTCAGAGGTATTGCTGAAAAATAAGCATTCTAGAGGGATGGGGTGGCTGGGTGATGGACATTGGGAAGGGTATGTGCTATGGTGAGTGCTGTGAATTTTGTAAGACTGATGAATCACAGACCTGTACCCCTGAAACAAATAATACATTATATGTTAATAAAAAATAAATTTTAAAAATAAGCATTCTCATTTTATAATAGTTAATACGTATCTTTATTATGATGTGGCTAATGCACCTTGAAAACAGAAATTGAAATTGTCATTGCTAATATAAAGCAGTTGCAGTTATAACAAAAATTTCCTTCAATGTTTATTTCAATTATGTCTTCATGGCTAATGCATACATTCTTGTTATACAGTACTGGGATATAATTTCATAAATTTATATAGGAAAAATATTCCTGGTGGTTTGGGCAATATGTTTTCTAGAGTCAAATGACCCATAATTATTGGTTCATCTACAGTGACATAAACATAGCTACTTTGGTGAGGACCAAGTCCATGTTTCTCATGTATTAAAAAAAATCTACAATCTGTAACAAAACCATACATGTCTGGGGCCAAACAAAATATAAATCTCAAGATCCTTGCATAAAAACAACACCATTCATTAAACTGCAAAATATACTGTGAAGAAAGCAAAAGACAAAACCCCCTAAAATAATATTTTACGTATATTTTTCATCTAACTTCCTTATTTTGTATTTTACCTTATCTTCAATCCATGCATTATAGCCAGGAGGACTTAATCCCATATTCACAATGCTGGCTATTAGCAGTGATAAAAGCATTAGAGGAGAAATATATTTCCACATATAGTAGTAATAGCTGTTGGGAGCAAAGCCCAGCATATCTTTCAGGTCTTCCATAAATCTAAATAAAAAGAAAGCATTTAATTATGCCTAGAGTTAATATTTCTATACCTAAAAATGTGCATTATATCAACACTTAAACAAGGATTTAGCTAAGATACCCTACGACATTTTATACTGAATCAAAAAATCATATTGGGAGATGACTTGTAAATTAAGAATATTTATAAGCAGTTAAATATTGTAATTTTTGTTTAGTGAAAGCCCCCTTAAACCAATTACTGAAGGGCACTGAGTGGCTCAGTTGGTTAAATGTCTGGTTCTGGCTCAGGTCATGATCCCAGAGTCCTGGGATTGAATTGAAGCAGGCTCAAACCAATTTCTGAAAAGTCTCCCACTGATGACTTTCTACTCTATAAACACAATATTTGCAATACATTAAAAATTCCTTGTGTCGGGGCGCCTGGGCGGCTCAGTCCTTGGGCGTCTGCCTTCGGCTCAGGTCACGGTCCCAGGGTCCTGGGATCAAGCACCATGTGGGGCTCCCTGCTCAGCAGGAAGTCTACTTCTCCCTCCCCCACTTCCCCTGCTTGTGTTCCCTCTCTTGTTGCATCTCTTTCCATCAAATAAATAAATAAAATCTTTTAAAAAAAATTCCTTGTGTCTTTTCTTTTACTTAGCAATTATTAATTAATATCATCCATATCAAATCAGTGCTTACATAATCTAAACTTTCACTTATTTTTATAGTCTGTTTGAATTGAAAGAAGGTCCACACACTGCAACTGACTGATGTGTTTCTCAAACCCCTTGTTCACTTCTACGTTCCTCTTACATTTCTTTTTTGTTTCTTCCAATTTTTTAGTTCAGTCAGCTGGACACTTTATACCATAGGAATCTCATAGTCTGGATTTTGCTGATTACATCCACACAGTATTTGCTTCACAAGTGCATTTGATCTTCCTACTTCCTGTAGGTTGGTACTTAGACCCAGTAACCATTAGGCTTATATTGTTGTTTTAAGTAAGATTATTGTGGCATTATTTACATGAAATAAAATTCACCCTTTCAGGTATATGATGTTAACACTGTCAAGGTATAGTCACTACAATAGTGATCTATTATCCCTTATTATTTGTCTAGAGATAATCACCGCCCACCCACCAGTGCTGGCACCAATGCTCCAGTAGGTTTCTTGGTTGAGTAAAGACAGTTCTCTAGCAGAGACTTCAAAGAGATATCATATTGACTATATTCTCTAATTTCTTGTATGTTCATAATGGTCTGTTTCTGGCCACTATACTTGAATGTGAGTGTTGCTGGTTTAAAAACCTGTGGCTTATATTTCTTTCCTTGAGAGCTATAAATGTTTCTAACTACATAATATTGTTACAAAAAATTTGTTGACTATCAGATTGTTCTCTCATAAATAATTTTGACTGTTTTGTTTGTTAGCATTTTTGCCCGGATGGACCTTTTTATTTTATTTTGTTTTGTTTTGCTTTTTTTG
Source organism: Nasua narica (assembly GCA_028533885.1). Classification (NCBI taxonomy): domain Eukaryota; kingdom Metazoa; phylum Chordata; class Mammalia; order Carnivora; family Procyonidae; genus Nasua; species Nasua narica. The sequence goes on from CM052807.1 coordinate 89,662,071, forward strand.
TCTTGAAGTAAGAGCCTAGACTACATCCTGGTGTTGACTTATGTCTATTTTTCCAAGTGTATCATGTGCCCTTTCAACATTGAGGTTGTCACTTATTTTAGGCAAGTTTTTCCATTAACAGTGTTTAGTATTGTTCTGGCCGCTGTTTTTAAAGAACTTCATTGTTGTACACATGGAGAGTCATTTTTGTTTAACTTCTGTTCCTATTCCTTTTCTTAGCTCCTTTGCTATTCCTACTTCTTCTTTTTTAAGATTTTATTTATTTGAAGGAGAGATAGTGAGAGAGAGCATGAGCAAGGGGGAGAGGGAGAAGCAGATTCCCTGCTGAGCAGGGAGCCCGAGGTGGGACTTGATCCCAGGACCCCTGGGATCATGACCTGAGCTGAAGGCAGATGCCCAATGACTGAGCCACCCAGGCGCCCCTGGTATTTCTTGATTAAAAAAAAAGTATTCCTCCTTTCTAGCTTCTAATTCTTGTGGAACTAGCCATTGTGCTTATTGTTGTGTTCTTTTTAATCTGATCATCATTTCTGAATATTATTATTCACATTTCCTGAGTTCTATCACCTGTTTTCAAATCTTCCTTTTTTCTAATTCTCATATTTCTTGATTTTTAAACAACTAATATATGCTATTCTTACTCTTTTTGAAAAATATATTTCAACTCATTTTGAACTATGGTTAGTTTTTCATCTATTTTGCTTGTGTGCTTTTGTTGTCTGCAGGGATTTATTCTGCTCCTTTCCTCTTTTTAAAAATTTTTTTTCTTAAGATTTGACCATGTTCAAGGACAATGAATTTTCCTGCATTTTTAGACACTAAGATATACACTAAAACATGGTAGAGCACTTTTTTTGGCATTTTTAAGAAAGAGATTTCTATCATGGAAGGTTATTGTTAGGTTCATAGGCAATGTATACAGTTGCCTCACACACAGTAGAAATTTAAAAGGTGCATAGATAGATAGTAGGAATTTAATAGATATCAGTTTAAGAACTACTATTAGTAGTAGTATCACTTCTGCTGTTGTTAACTATTATTATTTAGGGACACTAACTACTAAAAAGAGATTTTGTACTATGCCTATTGTATGTGACAAACTGTGTAAATAGAAATCTAATTAGCGATCCACAGATCAGCCCAATCTTAATAATATCAAATTCCAACACAGTGCAAGTTAGCAGTTAGAGGTATCTTGGTAGAGTATAGAGATACCTAATTTTGAAATTAAGGTCTACATTACAGTCCTGGCTCCATAACTAATACACTTGTTCTCCTGTACAAGTAAGGCCAATTTTCCACCTATAACACGGATGATATTAGTTACCACAGGGTATTTTTATGAGGATTCAGATTTAATGCATGTCAGACAGCTATTACTTCTATTGCTGTATAGTACACGATTATTAAAAGTAAGTCTTCCTCTCCTTCCTTGCCTGCAGCTTTTGACACTAATAAAAACATTCTCCAACTTTGTCACAAAGCTCATTCAATACCAATAACAGACCAGGACTCTGGTCTCCATGCAACACATTCCTACTGTATATAGACCTCTAATAAGCTTGCCAATCTTATTGCCTTAGTCCATATATGTTAACTAAAGACAACAACTTTAAAAAATATTGTACAAAACCTCCAGTAACCTTTTTCTTCTGAGATTACTTTAATGCCTCATTTCATACCAAGTATGTACACTTTTCACATCAAGCAGGTATATAATTTAGAAGTTTAGGCATCTAGTTGTTCAAGTAATGACTCCACATGAATATGAAATTTGTGCATAGTAAATGCCACACATGCCTCAGAGCAGGATAGATCATTTCCCAAAACTGACCTGCTACATAGGACGTGATATAGCATAATAAAAGAAGGCATTCCGTATCATAGTAATATAAAATTCTTCCCATAAGACACATTAGCAAAGTAATTAGGAAGACAGGCTTTAAAGTTAAGCAGAGACAGCTATGAATCCCAAGTGTGCATCCGTCCAGGTAATGAGCAAGTCATGTGGTGTCTCATAAGCCTGAGAAACGTGAAATACGGACAACAATAATAACCTAAAACAACTTAACAATGTTCTTGGAGCATAGCCATTACTTACTAGATCCTGGAAGTTACTATTTGATAACTAGAATTAAATCAAAGCTCTAGAATCCTAGATTATATTACCATCTGCACAACTCTATCTAATCACCTAATCGGGGAATATACTTTATTAAAAAGGATTGAACGGAGTCCACAAAAGATTTGATTTTGTTGCAAAGAATTTTCCCTCTAGTCATTTCTCTTCTTTTCTAAATGAAAAAGATATTGACAATTGGTCTTTCCAATATAGGGATGAAAAATGAATGCATAAAAGCAAATATACTTACTTATCTATGCCATAAACAAAGGATACGGCAATATTCTCCAAAATGACAACAATTAGCAGAGGCAGTGTAGCAGAATAATCATCAAACATTGTAACAAAGTAATTTCCAGAGCGTTGCACAAATATCAGGCCGATACAAAATGCCAGAAGACAACAGATAACTGTATGAAAGAAATAGATGAAAAAATTAAGTTTTTATTCAGTCCGGTCTTTTAAATTTAATTATAAGTTATTATATTCAATCAACGTTGTCTTCACTTTTATAACTTGTCAATGATAAAAATAGGCAAGACCTTTCCTGATACTATGGAATATAATGCATTGGGAGTTACCTGGATTTGGCCCCATGTTTAATATGAATCCATTGTAAGACAGTGACTTTTGACCAGCTACTATTAATATAAAAGCTTAAAGAGATTTCTGGGATCCGTATAATATTCCCATATTTATGTTAGACTCTATTTTCGCACACACTTTGGTAGAGAAGCTGTCAAAAATAAAAGATGACTGTGCTCTATTTCTCAGCCACCTTTAAGCAGAGACGAGTAAAAGTAGCAGAGCAGGTACCGGCCGCTCGGGAGGGGAGAAAACAGACATCCTTGGGTTCAATCCCATGGGGGTTCTCTAACAGTCTCCGTAAGTATGAGTTAAGTGAAGTTATCACCTTCAACTGTTAGGCACAAAGCTAGTAGTATGAGTCACATCATACATAAATGAATATTATATATAATCATACAATGTAGAGAAGGAAAAGTAACAGTTACTTGGAGTCTATCACATGTTGAAATATTTAAATGCTTGTCCCAGGATACTGCACTCAAAGTCTCATGATGGAAGCAGCAGGGCTTGAACCACAACCTGTGTCACTTTCACTCTCACCTACTTACATCGTGTACATGGTGAATATGAAGAAAGCATATTCTAGGTGGTACAGATAGTAAGAGTTGTGAGGGAAATTTGAGAGTAAAAGATTGTAAGTAATTTACTTATCTAAGTCCTACTGTACTATCAGAGAAGACAAAAAGCACATCTGGCAAAGGTGATGGAGGAACATTTCATTAAGGTGAAATATGACTTTAAGTATAGGTATGATCCTGAAAAACAGGTAATGGGAAAAGAGAGGACATTCCCCTTTGCTCTGACCAAATAGGTTCTCCAATGGGGTTCACCAAATATTACCTTGTGTGTTTTTTCCCCACTATGGTGTTGCTTTTCCCTTAATTTTGCAAGCCCTCTTATTACAGGAGGGTCTAGATATGGGGCAAGGAGGAGGAAAGCAGCAAAGACGTTACTTAGTATGTGCATCAGGCAGGATACTGGTAGCCTTGAATTAAATAAAAACTTCAGAAGTAGAGACTGCCTTTTTAGGGAGAAGATAAGGAAGTTTCTCATTTATGTCCAGCTGAGTTGAGGATATTAAGACATAAGTATTTAACAAACTACTGAAATTGTTTTACACATACATATACAAACTTAGCAGAGCAGTAATTGATAAAGATATATATATATATTTTAAAGATACATATTTTGAAAGTTATTTACACAGAAGTTATTACTAAATCTTTCAGAGCTAAAAACAGAACTTTGAGGAGCTTGTATACTACTGACCAGCATTCAATATCATATAGATATATATATAGAAATAGATGTAGATATATTTTCCAATTTGTTTTTGCATCACTTACCAACACTGTTCCTGCACTCTGGTCTAGCTGGCTTCCTTAACTGTTCCCTTTATCTCTGTTTATATATGTTAAACTAAAGCTATTACTAAAGCTATCCTCTGACCCCTATAAGAACCTTCCCCTTTCCAATCCAATTTCCATCCCCTTTACTGATAGGTCCATCATATATTTAGATGACCCTCACAGCGTCTTAATTCTTGTAACATGTCAAATCGCTACTATACCACCTATCAGTATATTACATGCTGTAAGTCTTATGAACCAGATTTGTTTTTAGTTATCAGTACAATTATTTTTGGAGACAAGGCTCTCCTGTATCTCTATCTCTTTTATAATTTCTCTAATATTCTTCAAATGCAAGGATGGTGCAGTACAAAACTGGTACTTCATTTTTTTTTTTTAAGATTTTATTTATTTGACAGAGAGAGATAGCACAAGCAGAGTGAGCCACAGGTAGAGGGAGAGGGGGAAGGAGGCTCCTCTGCAGAGCAGGGAGCCCAGTGTGGGGCTTAATCCCAGAAACTTGGGATCATGACCCAAGCTGAAAGCAGTTGCCCAAACAACTGAGCCACCCAGGCACCCCCAAAACTGGTACTTTAATAATTGCTTGAAGATTAGACTTAATAACAACCGTCAATATTAATTATTTTATTTTCTTTCCTACTTAGAGATATTAACTACTAGTAGGTTACAAGAGCTATTTTATACGAGAACTGAATTTAGGTTTATCAATTTCAATGATGCACTTTTTGGAAAAGGAATATTGGATCTGAACTTTTAAAAATAATTACTTGTTTCATTTACAAAGTTGTATATAAACATTCTGTGACTTCATTCTATTCGTGATAGATTCATGATAGTGACATTACAATTAATAAAAAGTAATATAATAAGTAATCATCAATAAGTAATATAATCTACATTGAATCTATCATTTGCATTGTATATAACACACAAATAAGAAATAATAGTAATACATATTAATAAATGAGCATTAACAGAACACTTTCCATTTCCATCTCTGATCTCTTACCAAGAGAAAATGGCCTGTATCATCAGTTCGATGAGAAGTCAAATACTTAAAAACTCACCAGTAAGAATTTCTTTCCTCACTTTGAAAGTGTCCACAATAGGCGTGATGATCCCTTCAATGGTTCCAAACATGCTGCCAAGCCCTAGATTTACCAGCATGAGGAAGAACATCACTGACCAGAAGGGGGATGCAGGGAAATGTGTCATTGCTTCTGTAAAGGCAATGAAAGCTAAACCAGTCCCTTGAACTGCCTGTAAATGAAATAAAATAGCAACATTAGTACCAAGCAATGCTAAGGGATGGCCATACATACCAGTTACATAGGGGAGGGAATGCTCTGAATAATGCTTGGGAGTTACTGGAAATAGATAGGCTGATATCATGCTGTCTGTTAAGAAACTGCCTCTAAAGAAAGGTCAATTGTGTTATTTCACAAAAACAACACACAGACCAGAATTAAAAAAGGAAAAACCAAAAACAAAAAACTTCAAAGGCTAAGTTAGTAATTAAATCTTTCTTTACGGAACCCAAAATTTTTATATAAATGATGGCTCCATCCGTAACTTCCCACACGTGATTCTTTATTTTTGAACTCATGTATAGTGTAAGCTATCTTACTGTAAGGGATCAATGATCGATTTCTCCATTACATTTCCCTTTTTGGCAATATAGCGAAAGGGCAACAACCAATACAACAACAGTTATTAATGTTCACTTGTTTCATGTTTATTAAAATAAATGACAGTAGCTAAAGAAAAGGAGTTGTGACTTGTTAAACATAAATATTAAAATGGCTAAATATCAATTATGTGTCCAAATAAATGATAGTCATAACTTAAATTTTGTATTAAAGATTATACCAGGAAAAGTATCAGGCTAATTTCATTTTCTATGATGAAAATCAATTTATATTCGTACTTTAAATTTTTGTGACTGAATCAATGAGATTGCTTTTTAAAGTAAAGCAAACGTTTGTAATTTAAGTATATTCTTTTCATTTCTTCTCTTTTTTTCCCTTTGCTTGTTTTGTTCCTTAAATTCCACATGTTAACTAACTGGAATTAAAATAAAAACTTTTGGGGTGCCTGGTGGTTCAGTGGGTTAAAGCCTCTGCCTTTGGCTCAGGTTATGATCTTAGGGTCCTGGGAACGAGCCCCACACCTGTCTCTCTGCTCAGCAGGGAGCCTGCTTCCCCTTCTCTCTCTGCCTACCTGTGGTCTCTCTCTCATTCTGTCAAATAAATACATAAAATCTTTAAAATAAAAACTTTAAAAGTATGTTCTCTGAAATAAAAAAATGTGAATTTTGAAACAGCATAATCTTCCACCAGCATTTTAAGGGTCATTTTCCTAAAAGAAGTCTTCTGGATAATGCATATTTTACCTGAGTGATAATTACTGTATTGCTTAAACATAGCCTACTCACTTTATTTAGCTCATCCTCGATTTGACAGGAATTGAGATGAAGAGCAGAAAATTCTTCTTCTTTCACTTTTTGAATGATGTCATAAACTAAATGATAATCTTCGGCAGTAACAGCTGAAAGGTTGATATGATGAGGAATAATATCCTTACTAATATTGCCCATTTTCAAAAATTTTATGATCATTTTGGAATTTCTGAAAAACAGAACAACATAATGAATGAACATCTATGGGTTTGGGGGGGTATACTTCTTATATAATTATGCCATCAAAAGCTAAAGGAAATTTAATATCCATACTCTGCTATGCATTTCTCATTTATGACATTTGCTTTAAAGCCCAGAACTGCAAACACCACCAATGTTGCCAGGACAGATGTAAAAAAATTAATGAAGGACACCAGAACAGCATCAAAGTGGCAGTTGTTGTCTCTTTTGTTGTAGCTTGAAAAGGCGATGACGCCACCAAATCCCAGACCTAAGGCAAAGAACACCTGAGTAGCAGCTTCTCTCCAGACCTTGGGTTCCAGCATCATTTCAAGCTGTTTAAAATTAAACATAATAGAAGTCAGCTGCAAAATAGTAATTCAGAAAAATCTACATGGAATTAGTTCTATTATTTAAATATATCATAATGATATTTATGCACCCAAAGGTTATTTAAACTGGGGAATAATCTGTTCTTAGTAGAAATAACAAAGTTTTCACTTAGTAGTGAGGCCAGAAATATGAATCAGAAAAACTGTAGACAATTGGGTAGATGGAGATTTTACTCAAATGGAGATTTTCTACTTCATAGGAATTTTTAAGATATCGTCAAGACAAATTAAAAGGACTATTTTGAAATTAACTATCTTCGAATCATTTCCTATGTACGTCTTTCCTTTCTTTCCAAAGCAAAATAAGTTAATTACCAATAAAATCTAAATATTTAACTGATATCCTAAGTTTTGTGTTTTCTGGTGGCAGTCTAATAGCCAAGGCAGATAATAAGCAGATTATAAGCTTAGGAGAGTTGACTATTTGTACTTTGCATATTCACGTATGTATTATGCATTCCTTTCAATAGTTTTCTGAAAGCCTTATTTTTGAAAATTGAAGCAATTCAACTACATCATCTCTTAAGACCCTTTCAGAGCCAAACATCTACAGTTCTGAACCTGTGCTGAGCATATATTTCAAGAAACTCTGCTTTACCTCTTGGAAAATAATCACTGTATATAATCCAACCTTTTAAGTGGAACAATTAATATCAGCCATAAGCCATATCTGACACAGGTGTCAATTAACAGGTTTGATTTGAGTAACAAAAGTGTTTAAATTGGTATTTTATCTCTTTTTACTATTGCAATGAGATTGCTTTCATTGGGGGCAATGTCAAATGTGGCTCAGAAGATGAGTTCCCTAGTTTCAGATCCAGAGTCTGCCATTTAATAATCTAAAAAAAGTGTAATCTCGAGTAAGTGGCAGCCCTCCCTGAGTTTCAGCTTCTTCAACTAAAGATGGGAGTGACAAAGTATGCATTCCCTACCACATTAAGTGCTTGATAATCGTTGATATATATGGACTGCACCGGTAGGAACACTGATAAGTACTTTGAGTGGATTATCTCATTTAATCTTGAGAACAGAACGATCCATGAAATTTGTTGATACTGTTATCTGAATCTTAAAAAGATTAAGTAACCTGCTTAAAGTTACACAACGATTCTGGGGTGAGCTTAAATATGAACCAAAGTAGACTCTAAAATGCCCATTTTCTCAAATGTTAGGATTTATTGTTCAATTTAAGTTACTAGGATTTAATTATTTCTGTTATTAGTTACTGGGATATATTTCCCAATTTCAGTTCAATTTATTAATTTTAGTGATTATTACTGAAATATAATATAATATCCTCATGAAACATAATCACAATTATATTTATAATTTATTAAGATTTAACTGAAATACGCATATTGCTTGTTGTCTGCGTTGCTACATTACTATTTTATCATTTATATTGATCTCAAATACACTCAACTATCTATCTCTACTTTAACCACTAGATGGCAGTCAACACCCATTTACTAAAGACTATTCGGCTTCCTTCCAATTCGGAAACTAATTCACTGGTAGGGGATAGTTTGTGTGCTTTACTTTCTCCCTTGGACAAACAAGCAAATTAAAAAGTAATTGACAACTTATCATTATTATGCTAACTATCACACCTTGCAGTGACCTAACACAGAATTTTATCTATAGTCAATGAAAAGTGAGCTCAAGAAAGAATTAACTTTAATAGTGATTCCTAGTCCCAGTTTAAAATGTCAGTAATGCCACAGTTTTAAAGATGGGGCCATGTAAAAGTGTCAGATCAAAGTTAGCTGAATTCTAAGACAGCTATTTAAATCAAATATTTAGAATTATGTCACAAGCAATCGACAACTTATATAAGGTGACACTCCAGAAGGTCACACCAAAGTTGGTTGTTTTAAACTCAGCAAACTTTTAGATATTACAATATAAATATTTTTGGTCCATAAATATTGAAGCCTATTTAAATTCTAATACAAGCTGAAGTCTATATATCTTAACTAGTTATTCACTGAGGAGTTCCAACAACCTAAATGCTAACCAGGACTTTTGAATTAGTCGAGAAAATCAGATACCAATGGCAGCATTTTTGCTACTACAGAATGAATATTAAGCTGAAAACTGATACCCAAAGAACACAGCCTCTTTTACATAGTATTGAGGGAGCTGCCAGGAGTGACAAAGAATTCCAGGAAAGCTAATTTCTGCTCAAATCCCACAGCATGACGCTGGCTGCACATTCACCCTTCAGAAAACTTCCAGTTTCTGAACTAATTTTGAAACCTTATCTTTATAACTCCATGTCTGCCTATAATAGTGTTAGGAAACTAAGGAGGTATTAACTTCATTTCAGTGAGTAACTAAAATGTATCTACACCTCAAAACTTGTTTTTGTTTCCTGCCAAATCACTATACCAAGTCTGCGAGGACTGATTAACAAGGAGGTTCAAGGTGCCCAGCATGGAGTTCAACTCTGAGATGAATGAGAGAACGTAAACTCTGAGCCTTTTGTGGAGCCTAATGAGAACTTTCCTGAAAGTATACGCATTTGTAAAGATTACAAAACTTCCCAAACTCACCGCTACAAATATTATTCTAGGAGGCACAAAACCTCAAAACAAGAACATGGATTTTCTCTGAGACAGGATTTAGAGTACAGAAGCCTTCCTAGCCTGGGTTCATGGATTTTAGGTGATCTGTCAACCTTCTGAGACATTAAGCAAATTAATAAGGTTAATTATGTTTCTCTGGTAAAAAGATCTTATTCTCGGTTTTTTCAAAGGGGTCAATTCCAAAGGTTAAGAACCACTGACATTGAGAAGGAAGTAGAGGAAAAATGGAAAAGTCCTGGGGCTCCTGGGTGGCTCCGTCAGTTAAGCGTCCAATTTTTAATTTGGGCTCAGGTCATCATCTCAAGGTGTGGGACTGAGCCTCATGGCAGGCTCCCTGCTCAGCACGGAGTAGGCTTGTCCCTCTCCCTCTGCTACTCCCCCTCGCTCGTATTCTCTCTCTCTCTCTCAAATAAATAAACAAACAAATAAATAAATAATATCTTTTTTAAAAAGATGGAAAAGTCCTAAAATTTATCGGTGTAAAAAATTAGAAGTTAATTTACTATAAAAGGAATTTTTGAAGTTCACATAGTGACTGTGTCTCACTCTAGAACTAAAATGGGACATTTAAAATTAGAAATAGATATAATTATGGATATTTAAAAGCCCTGGTTTTTCTAGGCTGGTTAACATAACAGCTACAATTTAAAAGGCTAGCATACATATGTTAGAACAATTATGCTTTAAATCTAACTGGGAATATATGAACAATAAACATAATGCTTTTATGATCATAAGCCTTAAATAGAAATGCAGTACATACCTTAGGGGTAAACATGTGGCGGATGCCATCAATTGAACCATTTAAAAGGAGTGCTCTGATTAGGAAGCATATAAGTACCACATATGGGAATAGAGAACTAAAGTACATGATCTACAAAGAAAAGAAAATAAATGTAGATGAGACACACTAACAACTGTATTCCTTTCTGTAGTTAAGATTATGTTTTATTCTATATTTTGACAGTCTCTGTTTCTATAGCATGACTAATAGTACTATTAATACATTGTATGACCATCATATTAGAATGGCTTATTAGTCTCAATGGAATGTGACTTACATAAGATCCTATTTAAGATATAACAAGAAATAGGGAATCTCCCTTACTTACACTCCTTTAAAATAGTCCACAGGTATGATGTATCCTGAATAGTGTTTATTTCTCATAGTTCACAAAACAAGTAATATTTAAGAGAAATAATGGCTACTATCACCCTAAGAAAGTCATACTTTTGTTTTAGGTAACAGCAACAGCAAAAAAAAAAAAAAAAAAAAAGAGTCCTTTTTTTTTCATTAATCAAAATTCCATTATAATTCTGTAAAGCTTCTACAGTAGAGAGCAGGCCCCTGTTAAAGTCTCCTAAGACGCTGAATAATTAACAATGTCAAGGTTTAACTTTCTGCTTCACAGGTGTTCATGCTCAAAGTTATGAGAATGTTTATCATAGAAAAGCAATTGTCCTAATCAGACATTTACTGCTTCCTTGACATCTCCACGTGGAAGCCTAACAGATCTCTAAAACTTTTCGGGTCTAGAAAAAGAACTTCTGACTTACCCCAAAGATGTCCCTACTTGTCTCTGTCTCAGCAAATAGCTCAACTATCCATCTACGTGCTTAAGTCAAACATCCAGACGTAATCCTGCCCTACTGGTAATATTCTCCGGGTTTCTAGGCTACCACTCAGGTTATCTTATTCCTGCTTCACGCATTCCAGGGATTTTTAACACAATTGCAAGAAAATGTGAATCCCTCTCTCTAACCCGCAAAGCCTCACATTAGAGTGCCTCCCTGCCTGCCCCACTCCCCCCGACCCCAAGCTCTGTGCCCAGGGCCTTGCCAGCAGCCTCAGACCCAGCTCTGCTGCCACAGGACGCAGCGGGGCTGCACCCTCAGTCTGGGGCACTCATCTCCTGATCTGTAGGACCAGCTCTCCTGTTATTTTTGTCTCACCTTCATCTTCGGGGAACTAAAACATGAGGGTCAATGGAATGAACAGCAAAAATACAGGTCTTTCAGATAATGACACAAAATTTCAAATAATCCCTTTGATGAAGTAAGGGAAGATTATAAGTGACTTTAGATTTCACTATAAAACACATCTTTATTTATGTTCTTTCTTTTAATTTAAACACATTTTTTTAAAGCACCACTTGTCCCCAATCTTTATTTAACTACCTAGAATGACATGGTACTTGTAGTTTGCCCACAGACATTTCTAGCGGAGCTGGAGTTGGGCACCGTACGCAGGGGTGGTGATTAGCAGAAGCAGGAGGGGCTCTGTCTAGCATACTAACTTTTCCAGAAGACTGAATGCCTTTGATCATAGACAAGCAAACCACAACCCAGGCAGCCAGCAAGCAGACGGTCATCTTCCAGTTTAAGCCCCCACTTTCAGAAATGGAACTGGAAATATTCAGGGCTTCTCTGTACCAGTAATAGGTGGTGGCAGAACTTTTTTCACATTCTGGCTCTACGACTGTAGAAAGAAAGATATTATCATCATTTTAGACTAGGAAGAGTAACGGCATTATTTTTTTCTTCCCAGTAAGCCTGAAAATCAGTTCTTAACATTTCATATAAAAGTACTATTATAATAGAGAAGCATTAAATTCACAGTGAAAACTCAATTATTGAGAGCAAAATTGTGAAAAATCCATAGACGTGTATTCTTGTTATTTTTTTATTACACATTTCTGAAATAGGAATATGTAAGCTTTTTTTTAATCAAAGTAAGTAAAACACATCAGGTTTATAGCCCCTTCCATGCTCAGAATTATTTGACTCATTTCCTGTGACAGAGCGTTACGTCAAATATGTAGCTGCTGGTCATACGTGACTTATGAAATGAAGCTAGTCTAAAGTGGTATGTGCTGTAAATACAAACTGCAAAGAAGATTTTAGAGACTTAGCACAAGAAAAATAATGTAAATTATCACATTAATAATTTCATGTAAATTATTGAAATGTTAATATTCTGGAAAAATGTTTCACCTATTTCTTGTTTCAGTGTGGCTCCTAATAAATTTTAGACTATGTGTGAGTTGTATTCTATATTTGCTGGATGTCATTACTATGGGGAATTGTCCTTTATTTATATTCTAGGACTTAAAAATAAATGATGGGAAAGCTATAAAACAACAGAACTAAAGACATAAAAACAATTACTTCAATCCAAATTCTTTTTGTCATATTTTTATGTTATGTTATTTTTATTTTTTATCTCCTTTATGATTATCTGCACGTCCTTTTTTAAAAAAATTTGTGTTACTAAAGTATAGTTGACGTAGAATGTTATATTCATTTTAGGTGTGCAATATAGTGATTTCACAATTCTGCACATGACACGATGCACACCACAATAAGTGGTTACCATCTGTTACCATACAATTATTACAGTATTATTGACTGTCCTCCTTATGCTGTACTTTGCATCTCCCTGACTTACTTACTTTATAACTGAAAGTTATATTTTATTTATTTTAATCAAAATGTAAAGCATCACGAAAGGTGTACAAAATAAAAAACTGTTAAAGTTAACAACTGAAGGATTATGATATTTTACCCCAGTGTCATGCGGCATGATTAAATAAATTGGGAAGAGCTAGTAAAAATTAGATGGTGGCATCAGTCTTTGCTCTAAGTAAGCCAATCCTAAAAGTGAGGAAAGCTTGTTATGACAATTTTGAAAGATTTTTCCACATTATTTTAAAAAAAAGAAAAAATCTCAAAATCTCATGCTCTTCGCAACTTTATGATTATTCTATACAAAAACACTACAAGACACATGTCTTACAAGTGTGTGAAGCATTTTTCACCAAAGGACATTGATCCCAAGGAAGAGGTTGCTGAAAAGACTGAGAAAAATAAAACAAACTCCAGCCGATGATGACATTGTAGTAGAGAGCCACAAAAAAGCACACCTGCAAAACAAAATAGTGCGATTACATTATACCTCCCATGCCCCTTCCTTTGAAACGAGATGAAATGTATAAAACCCCACTTAACATATTAAAAATCCTCCTCATTTCATTTTTATTTGGAACACATTATGTTTTCTAGATAGATGTCTCTCTTAGGTCTGAAGAACATGCATTATCAAGATGAACTGTATTAATATTTACAGTTTGGTTAGTGTATTAGTGCAAACTCCAATGGTGTTTTTTAAAAACATGATTAAAGAGTTGAATAGAAATACACACTCAATGGTTTCATTTAAATGCAAACTACACAATTACAAACCCTGTAAAAATTACATGGCATATACCATGCTAGGAAACTTACCACACAGCTTGCAAATCCAATGCCACCCAGTTTAGGGCTTATGTAATTCCATACACCAATGCTTCCTCGCCGAATTCTTTGACCCACAGAGAGTTCCAGGAAAAAAAGGGGAATACCTATTACCAGTAGCAGTATTAAATATGGCAAAAGATATGCACCTACAGAGGCAAGAACAAATAAAATAGATATTTCAACAGTCACAGTAGAGAATACACTAATTTTGAATATCTCATAAAATATTTGAACTTCTGTACAGTATAATTATAAAGACTTTAAAGAAAATGCAACTTCACCATTTTAACCTTTCTAGTATTTGAAACCTGAATTTGACTGCCACATAGAGTTTCTGATAAAAAATAATTATGATAAAAGTGAGAATATAAAGTTTTAGTTTCATTTTATTGAAAGGGTAAAACAACTTCATTTTCCATAAAAAAACCGATTTCTTAAAATTAATTATTTTCTCAAGTAGGTTTCACAAGCTCCTGGAATTCTTATTCACACAATGCTCATGAAGTTAATTTATTAAATATTATTTACACTCACCTATACATGCATTCCAAATCAGATAAATTAGAATGAATGAGATCTTATAGTATTAAAGTTGACTTTTCCCCTTAAATAACAATAGGGGAGAGAAAATGGATGCCTAGATTGAAAAAGATAAAAAATAGGAAAAGAAAAAGAATTTCTACCTCAGACAAATGTAAATTTTCCCCATATATACTTCATTTAAAAAGTATGTTTCAGGAATAATTTTTTTTTTTTAAGAGAGAGACAGAGAGGGGCGCCTGGGTGGCTAAGTGGGTTAAAGCCTCTGCCTTTGGCTCAGGTCGTGATCTCAGGGTCCTGGGATCGAGCCCCACATCGGGCTCTCTGCTCTGCAGGGAGCCTTCTTCCTCCTCTCTCTCTGCCTGCCTCTCTGCCTATTTGTGATCTCTCTCTGTCAAATAAATAAATAAAATCTTTAAAAAAAAGAGAGAGAGAGACAGAGAGCATGTATGCACAGGCTGAGGTGGGGGGAGGGGCAGAAGGAGAAGGAGAGAGAAAATCTTAGGCAGAATCCATGCCCAGGGTGGAGCCTTGTCATATGGCTGGATCTCCCAACCCTGAGATCATGACCTGAACCAAAATCAAGAGTCGGAAGCTTAACAGACCAAGCCACCCAGGCACCCCAAAAGGAACTTTTTTATTTTTCAAAATTCTGTGAAGGGGCAGTGAGGTTAAGTGAGACACTAAGATATTTAATACCTATTGCAAAATACATGTGCAAATATGTATTATCCACGTAGTAAGGTTTTCATACTTAAGAAAATTATCTTCTAGCCAAACCTCAAATTAAGACATATGACTAGTTATTTTAAAATAGTTTGACAATCTATTAACTGATAAAGTTAAATGTGAAATGTATCCATTCTTACATAAGAATACATATGCACATTATTCATTAAGTAACCTCTAGAACGGACTTCCCACATTCAAATTTCTTATCTGGAGCTTTGTCCAAACGGAGACTGTCAACTCAGTCATGCAACTGATGGTGTCAATGCCCTTTTCAAATAAGAGGCCATTACTGATATTTTTCCATTCTATTTTATTTTATTATTTTTTAAAGGTTTTATTTATTTATTTGACAGAGAGAGTGACAGCAAGAGAGGGAACACAGTAGGGGGAGTAAGAGAGGGAGAAACAGGCTTCCCGCTGAGCAGGGAGCCTGATGCGGGGCTCGATTCCAGGATTCTAGGATCATGACCTGAACCGAAGGCAAATGCCCAATGACTGAGTCACTCAGGCACCCCTATTTTCCCATTTTAAAAAGTGTTTAATGGTATTGAGTAGATTTTGGAAGTTGTTCGAATTTCTCTGGTAGTTATTCTGTTGAAGAAGTAAACATGATTTTTTTCAAATTATTTATCTCAGTTTCTCTATATATCTCTGAAATAATGACCCCATACAAGAATTTCCCTAATATAGTGGTCCATAGGAAATCTCTACTTTTTTATGACTCATATGCAGCCTTTTGGACTTTGAGTTAATTCTACAGATGGGTATGTAATTTAAAGCATGGAAGCATGAATAAAGCAGAATGATAAAATACCTAATTCTAAAATGATTAGGAATGTTCAGGTGTTAATGACGTGAAAATGTTTCCCAAAGGACTGAAAGTGCATTTTAACACATGCACCTAATCCTAGAATGTGGATGAGTTTATGAATGTGTGAATGACTAGAGACAGAGAGAATGAATTAAAACTGGACTCACTGGGAATCCTTCCTAAGTTATGTGTGCATCGCATGCTGTTAGATGCTTAGCTTTTTCTTCTTTTTTTTTTTTTAAAGATTTTATTTATTTATTTGACAGAGTGAGAGATGACAAGTAGGCAGAGAGGCAGGCAGAGAGAGAGGAGGAAGCAGGCTCCCCGCTGAGCAGAGAGCCCGATGTGGGGCTCGATCCCAGGACCCTGAGATCATGACCTGAGCCGAAGGCAGAGGCTTTAACCCACTGAGCCACCCAGGCGCCCCTTAGCTTTTTCTTCTAACTCAAATTACTGTTAGCCCCCAAATTAAAGAGTCATAACTAAATAATTAAACTGGCTAACTAAATAAAAACATCATTACTGAGGATTTACTATTCGCCAGTCACATTTCTAAGGATGTCACATGTAGTTATTCATTTATTCCTTGCAAGAATCCAATGGGGTAAGTACCATTATTATCATTTTACAGGTGTGGGAACTAAACCAGGAGAAGTAAGTTACCTTGTTAGAGGGTCACATGTCTTGTGTGGGAAAGAGCCAGGCTTCAAGGCCAAGCTGACTTCAAAACCTGAGCTGGTAGCTTCTATATTATACTATTTATTAAGTTTAACCATTGTACTTTAAGTTTAATATCTTCAGACAAATCAACATGTTGGGTCTATCACTTTTTTTTTCTTTACTTGAGAGAGAGAGAGAGAGAGAACATGAGCGGGAGGAAGGGTAGAGGGAGAAACAGAGTCTATGCTGAGGAGGGAGTCCAATGCGGGACATGATCCCAGGACTTTGGGATCATGACCTGAGCTGAAGGCAGACACCCAACCTGAGCCACCCAGGTGCCTGGGTCTACCACTTTTTAGTTCTATTATTCATTAAGTGCCTCAGGTGACAAATGGGTGAGATTCTAGTTAGTCTGAGGCTGTTTGACTAAACAGCCAGAAAATATTACTCAAATACCCAGAAGGCTCAATGCTATACTGCATGTTGGGTACAGCCTTTTGTACCCTGATGCCATTTTGAAACAATAAAGTCCATTGCCATTTTATATCACCACTGTCTGGTATTTGTGATTAGAAGAGAGAAAACAATAGTAAGAAGAACATTTTGACTCTTTGTACATATGAAAATGAGGAGCAATTTTTCTTAACAACTGATTTCTAAATATGACATCCTTTGAGTTCTTCCCAGACAAAAATGGTATTAAATGGAAGGCAAGCTGACTTTGGCCAAGACAGCCTTCTTCCTTAACAGTGTGGCCAGTAAGACTCATGAGGTGAAAGGTTTAAAAATCAGAATTCATCTTCTGCTAGTCTTGGCAAATGGGCTGGCCCCTGAGAAACAAAAAGCAGGGTAGTATATAGATGCTTATAGCTGATTTGATAAATAATTCATGTGTAGTGTTAATGACTAGCTAAGAAGCTTACAGTGTCAGTGGAGTGATGTGTAGTGTATCAGACTTCCTGTATTGATTCTTACCTCTCAGACAGATTTGTCAAACAGGAAACTTTTTCCAAGCCTGTTGTTTTGTGCCTAACTGAATAAACTAAATAAGATCTTTAACATATTTTGTCATCAGAACACCTCAGCATTTTATCTTATACTCTAAAAAGAAATTTCACATATGATTCTATTATTTCATTTGATTTGTACGTCAAATATAAAACCATATTTTTGTCCAGCCAACAAAACTATCTACAAACTCAAATCAAATACCAAAATATTCTTTCTACTCTTTGTGTGCTGAAATGCAGTTAATATAATATTTACTTTTTGACCACATTTATTTTAATAGTTTCCATGTATATAGGTAACAAAGTTTTAACCCAAATGTTAGTTAATATTACTTGATTCTGGGGGCGCCTGGGTGGCTCAAGGGTTAAAGCCTCTGCCTTCGGCTCAGGTCATGATCTCAGGGTCCTGGGCCTGCTTTCCCCCTCTCTCTGCCTGCCTCTCTGCCTACTTGTTATCTCTCGCTCTGTCAAAGAAATAAATAAAATCTTTAAAACAAATAAAATTAAGGATGCTAACTTCTTTGAAGTTTTCTTTGAAACTAAACATTGTCCCCAAATACTGTAGCATTAGAAACCAAATATATATGATATCTAAGGATGAAGAATGTCGGGCATTACATTAATTATCTGGTTAAATCCCTTCTCTTGGGATCTACAAAGTTCTGGTCAGTATTTCAACACCATAATTATTCTAAATTATTGTTTTGAAAACTGAAATAATTTAAAATTCAGAGTTGATTAATTATGGAGAGAACATTCTTTCTGACTTCTTTCACCAGTACTGTCTTATATCAGAAACTTCAGGTTTTTCCCAAAAGAGAATAACTGACAGGCACAAGGGATGCCTCTAACATTTGTTAGAAAGGTCAGTAACTTAGTGATGTTTAATAGCATCCACAGAAAGAACCTGAGAATGTATTACCCTTAAGCAATCTTTGAGTATTCATAACAAGCCATCTGCTCCTACGGAAACCTAATCTGAAAACAGAACTGAGCTCACTTCCAACAAAGGAGTGAGTCTCCCTGGCTTTACAACGGAATTCATGGTTTCTAAAATAATGAGGCTGCAGAAACATCATGAGTTATTCGAGACAGTCAATTGTGATTTACTCAGCAATGTATCACTTAACAACAAAAACCAAAACCAAAACCAAAACCAAAAAAACCCCAAAACTTACCGCCTCCATTCTTCTGACATAGGTATGGGAATCGCCACACATTTCCTAAACCTACAGAAAATCCAACTTGAGCCAGGATGTATTGTAGCTTACTGTTCCAAGCTGGTCTTTCATCTTCGACTTCAGATTCTTCTTCAACATCTATATCTTTCTCTTCCTGAACATCAACAATTAGTTCACTCTTCTTAAAAGCATCATCAGCTGAGTCTTCATTGGAAAGAAGGTCTTTAACAGACTCAATAACTTCATCGTCTAATTCTCTTTTTACCACCTTGCTATTCTTCGGCATTGGAAAGTGTGGGTAGTACAATTTTTTAAAAATTCCCTGATGGTAAATGTGTTAATTCTTTTTTGAAATATGTTAGTTGATATGAATAAAAGATGGAAAAGGGTATCAAATAAATCCTTGGCTCAAGATGACAGAGTCTTAATGAATCCTGGATCTGTATGTCCAATATCCTATGGGTACCTGTAAAATTTTAAGTTGAAAAACAATAATATTTAATGAGAAAAAATACTTAAAATGAAGGACTTAATTTTTAAGTATTAATATTACTTAATACTTAATATGTAATACTTAATATTTATACTTAATATACTTAATAAATACTTAATAAATAATACTTAATATTTAAGTATTAATTTTTAATACTTAAAAATACTTAAAACTAAAGATTCTTTATTATTAATTTTTATGCTAAAAACTCTTTCTACAGAGTATAAGACATTTGATCATTCTTGGCTCATCAGAGCTTGATGTGACCAGAAGTGTAAATGGTGTAAAGTACACATGTGCTTCAGACACACTTTCTTTTAACTAACATCTTCCTTCTTGCATAAATCTAATTTGATCTCAGGTACACTCCAATGCATAATATATGTTATTTGTTAGTAATTAAAATTTTCTGACTCTTTCTTCTTAATCCTTCCTTTTTACCTCTCTAAAACACATCCCATATTTTATTCCTTCTAGAATTATATATACAATTGCATGCCATCCTATAAATTTGTCTTACACAGAATCTTTCTGTCCACATGTTCATCACTCACTCACTTGATATTAATTGTAATATGGATAAAATTCAGAGATATAAACAGTAATGCATCATCTGATATCTGCTTTAAAGGAGCTTATATCTAACAGAGAGAAAGACACTCCCCAAATTATTACACCACATTATATAATTTATATGACCCAACATCATTACAATGGGAGAGATCAGGCAGGTTGGACAAAAGCGGCATTATGGATGGGCAGGGATGGAGTGAGGCCACACCAAAAATAAGGAATAACATAAACAGATGCAGGAGGTGGAAACAATTTTTATTTGTGTAAACATTCTCTCACATGACCTCAAAAAACACACTGCCACCACTTTAGCATTTTTCCCTTTCCTTATTTCTTTTATGTTATATCTCATATCCTTTTCTCTGTTCAAATACAGATCAAGTGTATAGGGTCTGTCTACAAACCAATGACATTGTCTATTTTAAAAAGTGTTTGAACATATGAATGTATCTCTTCAAAGCTGGGTTGGGAGCTTTAAAAATAATATCCCAAGAATTCTGTCATTTATTGCTAGAAAAAAAATGGAATTCTTTGATAGCACTGTGTTAGATTTATAGTCAAAGTTGGAGAAATAGCCCATCATACTTTAATTCATAATCTTAATGAACAAGACAGAGTGCTGGGTAACTAAATGAAAAAGAAAAAAAGGAATTCATTAACGTGACCATGTAACTTATTGATTGCCTTTAGGCTTGAAGGTGTTTAGTTGTTTCCAAATTAAAATACATACCCTAAGTACAAACCCTCATTTTGGATTTGGTGAAGATTAACAGGCTGTAAAGGAAATTCTGAAAAAGTAACACTGCAAAATAATTAAATAATAGACCGATCTCTAGAATAATCGAACAACTTCTCACAGTGACTACTGTAAAGAGATCACCAAGTTTTTGATGTGGAAATAGTCTCAAGAGTTTAGGGATTATGTCTGCTTAATTTGCTTTATTTTTCTGAGAGCTCAGTAAATATAGTTGAGTAAATGAATAAATACAACCATTGAAAAACTGAAATAAGCTAATTTTCCTGTAAGAAAACAATCTGGCATATAGGAAACTGTAATTTGTGAAACATGAATTATGTAAAGATCACACTTGGTGAATTATCTAAAGATAAGTTGTTGTCACAATAATTTAACTGATACATAGATAAGAGCATTGGCTTTAATCTGACAAACTTGGAGTTGTGTCCTAGTTCTTCTATTTCTTAGTATTATATCATTCTAAATCTTAGTTTCCTCAATAAGCTAAGGTTATTAGCTATTCTTTTTGCTTTTTCCATACAAAAGGAAGGTAAGGAATGCATCAAAGTTTAGAAATACTATTATTGTAAAATACCCACCATTTCATAAAGAAAAAAATTAAAAGACAGGGTTACTCATGTGCCTCCCCCAAATTATCTCAGAAACTACAGTATTTTTTCTATAAGTATCTAGTCTTTGCAGGAAAAAACACCCAAAAAAAAATCAAAATGAAAAATAACTTTGGACACTGCTGAATGTTTTATTACATATTTAATAAGTAATCATACAATTGTAGGTATGATATCCTTTGGCAAAGTTTATATTTAAAAGTTTCTTTCTTGGGGTGCCTTGGTGGCTCAGTGGGTTAAAGCCTCTGCCTTCGGCTCATGTCATGATCTTAGGGTCCTAGGATCAAGCCCCACATCAGGCTCTCTGCTCAGCAGGGAGCTGCTTCCCCCTTCTCTCTGTCTGCCTCTCTGCCTACTTGTGATCTCTCTCTCTCTCTCTCTGTCAAATAAATAAAATCTTTAAATAAGTAAGTAAGTAAATAATACATACATACATACATACATACATACATACATACATGTTTCTTTCTATCAGACTGGGGTGACTGGATGGCACAGTTGGTTAAGTGTCCAACTCTTGGTTTCAACTCAGGTCATGATCTCAGGGTCATGAGATTGAGTCCCATATAGGGCTCTTCGCTCTAGGCACAGAATTTGTTTAAGACTCTTTCTGGCCCTCCCCCACCCTGCACTCGTGCTCTCTCTTTCTCTCTCAAATCAATAAATAAATCCTAAAAAAAAAGTTTCTTTCAAACTACCCAAATTTTGTATTTTCCACAAAAAAGTGTCATATGTAAACAAAATTTAAATACCATGATATAAATGCCTGAAATATATCTAATATATAAAACATATCTATATAAACATATTATATAATACAATAATCCTAGGCAATGTTTATAAAATTAAACGTATTAAAAAAGGATGCTAAATATGTTGTTGCATTTATTCAGAGATTAACTAGGCCATAAACTTTGCCCGGAAAAGGACTTTATCTCACTCATCTCACATTCTCAAGGTTTAAACTTGTCTGCCATATGAATGAACCCCAAAAAGTAGGACAGAATAATACTGTATGATACCTACAAGTATTCTGCACTATTACAAGTTTGGTTGTTTGAGGGTTTTTGATATTTTTTTAATCCTAAGTCCCTATAACTCATTGAGTCAGAGACCTTCCTTCCAGAGGCTGCATAAAGCCAAAAGTAAAGATATAAATTGAGTTTCTGAATGGATTTGTAAAAAATTAGTATATGAGATAACAATTCAGAAACCAAATTAATTTCACATCTTCAAGACCCAACTTTTCTAAAAGATAACATTTTTTTTATGATGCCAAAGGCTTACTTGAAGACCTTAGTTCGTATAAGTAGACAATAAGGTAAAAAGCAAGGTTGACTATTGCCAAAGATATATTGATCATTGCTACATCTGCGAAAAGAAGAAATGAAGCAGGAATGCCCAGAAAGCAAGTGAGGTGGAAGGTCATAAAACATCAGTACTCTACAGGTCACCGGCAGTAGGATGATCGATTTCAAGTCAACTACGCAGCCAAGTTAGCACCCACCATTCCTGCGACACAAGCAAGCTATCATCTACTGCACTTCATCTGCACTTAGGAGTTGCATTAACAGTCTACTCCATTACCTGGTAAAGGCCTCCTCTCTACCCCTGAGCAACAGATAGTCAAGATCATGGGTCAACAAAATATTGCGCATGGGTTAAATACAACCCACTGTGTGATTTTATAAATAAAATTCTATTGGAACATAGCCATGCCCACACATTTACATATTTTCTATAGCTAATTTTGTGCTGCAACAGCAGAGTCACTTTGTGCGGACTGCAAAGCCTAAAATATTTACTGACTGTATTGAAAAAAAAAAAGATGACAACCACTGTTCCAGAGAATACATTTGAACTGAAGATGTGGAGTTCCTCAGACCACTTCATCTAGGCTCCATTTTCATGGCACTAATTTCTTTATCAAACAGTATGACAAGGTAGAACCCGACCCATTTAAAGATAATTACTAAGAATGACAAGGTTTTATATAGAACCAGGGAGATGGGAGTGGTAGCAGTTGAAAGGGGAAGAAACATAAGTAAAAGACAAATGCAGAAAATAGCTCTAGAGTTTCAAGCAGATTACTTATTTAAGAAAACTCAGATATAATAAAATCAAGAAAAAAAAAGTCCTCCTTTAAAAAAAAAGTAAAGATATAAAAGATGATTGAGAAGAAAAAAGTTAGCTGGATGAATACAGAATACAGATAAGAAATGGGAAAATTTAGTATAGGAATAAAAGGCACATTAGAAACAAATAAAGGCTGCTACAAGTACATCCATAAACATGGAGAACAGACTTCAGGAAATGTTTCAAAAAGAATGGAAAGAGTCAAATATCTTAAAGTAATTCAGAGAAAAAGCTAATAGAAGTCAGATAAAGGTGATCCAACAAACTTAAAATTGGATTTTACAAATCCATTGAGAAACTAAATTTATATCCATACGTTTGGCTTTATGCAGTCTCTGAAAGGAAGGCAAGGAAATGGAATTAATTTAACACAAAATTCTGAAAGATAGATTAACAGAATTTTGCCTAGATTCATATTTTCAAATAAAAATAATACAGAGGAGTGAATACTGAAAAATACTGGGATGAAGATTTTTAGGGGTTTCAAGCAGTGGAAGAGGGAAATAAAAGGACCTCTCAGGATGTTTAATAACCTCTACAAAACTAGGAGGAAAAAGTACTCAATCTTCAATTTTTACACTCAATTATTTTGTATTCCAATTATAAAGGCCAGGCCACTGTGGGGCCTTATAAAGGAAATATTCTTGTCTGTGAGAGATCTGATGATCCTTTGCATAGGGAGAGAAACAGGTTACTTGATCATGAAATTTGGCTAACCAAGAAAGAAAACAAAGTAAAGACTTCAGTAACAGAATAGCCATGTTAAAGGACAGAAGTGAACATTAATTTAAACAGGAAATAAGCTTTAAAATCTAAATGAATTATGTTTAAGGGAAAAATATAAGTTAAAAGTAAAAAATGAAATAACAAAATCAGGAACTGAAATGGGAGAAGATTAAAAATAGAAATATGAGAATGTCCGCATCTTTCACATCAGGAACCAATTTAGAATACCGTCTAAATGTAAAACTCATAGTCAAGGGCACCTGGGTGGCTCAGTTGGTTAAGTGACTACCTTCGGCTCAGGTCATGATCTCGGAGTCCCGGGATCGAGTCCCATATCGGACTCCCGGCTCTGCGGGAAGTCTGCTTCTCCCTCTGACCTTCTCCCCTCTCATTCTCAGTCTCTCTCTCTAATAAATAAATAAAAAATCTTTAAAAAAACAAAAAAACAAAAAAAACTCATAGTCAAAAAAAAGATAATGACCCCAACCTCTTCATGTTTTCATATAATCTTTCTTATTTACTTTTTATTAGATCTTATAGAAATTAATATTTCTCACTGGGAAGAGGCATGAATTGATGACAAACACTTCTATCTAGTTTCTAGAAACAGACAGGGTTCAAATCCTAGCTCTATCTATCACTTATGGTTTTATGACCTTGGCTGAGTTACTTTGTTAACTAATAATAAAGTGCTTGAATAAATGTCAGCACACTGACAGAACTCAATATATGCCTTCTTTTGTTATTATGATTATTATCCCTCTTACAGTTGTATTCTGTTACAACTGGTTTATTGCAGATTATTAAGGAAAATATAGGTCTAGATCCAATGCTGTATGTTTAAATTGTTGTAACATCACTTTTTTCCCCCTCATACCAGTTTTCTATTGCTGCATAACAAGTTACCTCAAAACTTAGTGGATTAACAAATGTTTTATTTGTTTATGATTCTGTGGGTTTGCAATTTGAACTAGGCTCAGATGATCAGTTGTTTTGCTGGTCTTGACTCAGGTCACTTCTCCACTGCAGTCATCTATCAACTCAAGTGGGGAAGGATGGGCTAAGATGGTCTTACATTCTGGCAGGAGGTAGCCCATCAGCCAGAGCACTTTGATTCTCCCATATGCAGTCTTTCCAAATGCTAGCTTCAACTTGTTGACATTATAAGCTCAGAGTTCCAACTCTAGCCGAAGGAAGTAAGCCCAACATGCAAGTGCTAGTAAAGCCTCAGTGTAGCATTTGCTAATGTTTTACTGGTCAAAGTAAGTTGCACAGCTAAGTCCAGACTGATTTGAATGGTTAAACTCCACTTTTTGATGGAAGGAGCAACAAAGTCAAATTGCAAAAGGTGTAAGTAGAGAGAAAAGAAAAGTATTGCCACCACCTTTGAAAATAATCTTCTACACTTGTCCAGTTAGAATTCCCCTCTCTGGATTTTGAATCTTGAGGACAGGAACAAAGAGATCAAAAGGTTGGCATCTCACTCAATTCCAAAGGCATTATGCCCAGGCTGTAACTACTACTGTAGTCATGGATTCTGGTTCCTAGTTTTAAGAACTGTTTTCATTCTTGCCCTTTTCCATCTCATTGCCAAGCACCCCATTGTTCTTTTGAGCCCCTGAGCCTTGCCAATATTTTTTCTTTATATTATTTTATTTTTGCCTCTTACCCAGCATCAGTTTCTACAGCTTTCAAACAAAGAACCCTAAATAATATAGCTATTATAAATTTACAACAATTGGTGTCTTTCCACTGATCTACTGTATAAAGACTTACATAAAAATGTTGGGAACATTACATTACTTAATTTGGACTTATATATTTACATTTTTCTCATTCTCCCATTTTTGTATTGCTTTAATTATCTTCATATGCAAGTTTTCAGAAAAAAAAATCTATTTTAAAGCACTTATAACTGGATTCAAAACATTTTTAAATCAACATAATAAATTTCTAACAGTGCTTCTCAACCCTAACCATTTTTAATGTTTTTTTTCTTTTTTGAGATTTTTTTCCCTTGCCTTTTCACGTAAATTTTGAAGCCACCTTAATTTCTTTTTTTAATTTTTAATTTTAAAAATTTTATTTATTTATTTGGGAGAGAAAAAGAGCATACAAGCATGAGGAGGGGGAGGGATAGAGAGAGAAGCAGACTCCCTGCTGACTGGGGAGCCCAATCTGGGCCTTGATCCCAGGACTCCAGGATCATGATTTGAGCTGAAAGCAGATGCTTAACCAACTAAGTCACCCAGGCGTCCCTAGTTTGTTAATTTCTACCCGAAAAAATTCAGGCCTTTTAGAATTTTTGACTGGGATTCCATTGATTCTATAAACCCCATCTGGGGAACAGTGACATCTTCAAACTTTGAGCTTTCAATTCTATGAACTTGGTATCTTCTTTAAACTGTCTCTGGGAAAAGGATTTTTAATACAAGCTTCTTATCCTGCAACAATGTAATTTGAGTTGATGTTGTTTTAGGATTTCTTAAGATTTTTATACACACAGTATGTCAAAGGTAAATAAAGATAGTTTAAGGGGCGCCTGGGTGGCTCAGTGGGTTAAAGCCTCTGCCTTCAGCTCAGGTCATGATCCCAGGGTACTGGGGTGGAGTCCCACATCGGGCTCCTTGCTCAGCGGGGAGCCTGCTTCCCCCTCTCTCTCTGCCTGCCTCTCTGCCTACTTGTGATCTCTCTCCCTCTGTCAAGTAAATAAATAAAATCTTTAAAAAAAAAAAAGATAGTTTAAGATTTCTTTAATTGTTTACCTTTAATTTCTTTTTCTTGACTTACCATATGGCTTGAACATCCATTAAAATTTTGAACAGAAGTTTAAGAACAGACATTTTCATCTATGCCCCCTTGCTAATGGGAAGGTATTCAATATTTTACTGAGGACAATGTTAGTTATAGATCTTTTTTTCATAGATGTCTTTTGTCTGTTTAAGGAAGTTTCCTTTTATTCTTAGTTTAGTGAGAGTCTTTTTTTTTTTAATCCTGATTAACTGTTGAATTTTGACACATAATTTCCTACCTTTATTAAGGTCTAATCATGTAACTTCTTATTCTACTAATATACAATATAACATCAATTGGTTTTGTATTTTACACCAGTCTTTCATTATGAGATAAACATCGCTGGTCAAGATTTATTACCTTTTTAATATATTTCTTTCTTTCTTTTTTAGACAGAGAGAGAGATCACAAGCAGGCAGAGAGGCAGGCAGAGAGGGGGGAAGCAGGCTCCCTACTGAGTAGAGAGCCTGATGTAGGGCTTGATCCCAGGACCTGAGATCATGACCTGAGCCAAAGGCAGAGGATTTAACCCACTGAGCCACCCAGGTGCTCCTTTTTAACATATTTCTGAAATCAATTTGCTAATGTTTTGGTAAGTATTTTTTTCAACTATATTCATGGGAACATGGATATATAATTTTTCTTGTATTTCACTTCTCTGATTGTGGTGGACTCATAAATAGAATTTTAAAACGGTCTCTCATTTATTTTCTGAGAAAATATATGTAGAATTAGCTTTATTTCTTCCTTAAATGTTTGGCAGCACTTACCAATAAAGCCATCTGGGCCTGGAGTTTTCTTTCAGAGAATATGTTTAATTAAAAATTCAATTTATTAAAAACATTCAATTTGTTTCACTGATATATAGCTATTGAGACTCTTTTTTCTTATGTTAGTTTTGGTAACCTGTGTTTTTCAAAGAATTTGTCCATTTAATTTAAATTGTCAAATTTGTTTGTAGAAAGCAATTCATAATATTCTGTAGGGTTTTTTTCATAGTTGTAGGATTGGTAGTCATATCACATTTTTATTCCTGATATTGACAACAGGTGTTTTCTCTGCTTTTGTCTTTGTCCTGCTAATATTTTGATTATATAATTAACTCAAGATACTATGAGATTCTTACTCCATCTTTCTAGACTTTTTAGCTCTTAAACTATTGTTACAGCCTCTTCTGAAACTGTACTGAATTCTAATTAACATTTCCAATGAAAATATGTAAAGACCTAAAGCAACAGGCAGGCACTTGCATCTTAAGAGACATGCCTGCACTGGCTAATTACCAGCACTTGCCGAAAGTTTAATATTTTATAATAAAGAACAAGAACAGCAAATTACCTCCCTGACCTGGACAATTACAAATTTTATTGAATAAAATTTTCTTTAAATATCAACCAATTTTGAAGTAATCTGAACGTTACTGTGTATTCAAATGAAATATATTTTTTCTAATTCTAATATATAGGGTAAAAAGTAAAGGTTATCTGAATAAAAACAAGATGTTAAACCATATTGCAACACACAAGCAAAAATGACATATATTGAGAAGTTTATAGTTATGGAATAATCCGAAGAAGAAAAAGATAAGGGATTCTATAACACACTGAAATAATGACCTTTACAAATAGCACAAAAATTTCGACAATGTAGAGTTCAACCTACACATTCCTTTTGCAAATTATATCCCTTTTAAATAAAATGTTTGCATTAAATAAAATGTTTTGCATTAAGCAAAAAAAAAATAACAAAAATCACTGAGCCAATCTAAAGGAGAAATATTTTTTTACAAATGACACTACAAAGTCACAACTTACACTTTTACATATTTTGCCCAAAAAGCTGGACTATAACATCCCTATGAGGATGGCTAAAATTAAAAAAAAAAAAAAAAATTTTTTTAAAGTAAAGACACCAAAAGTTGGTGAGGATGCAAAGACACTGGATCAATCATATATTGCTGATAGAAATATCCAACAGTACAGCCAGCCTAAAAAAACAGCTGGCAGTTCCTTTTAGCACTAGTAATAGAGTTAGCACACAGACCACCAATTTGCACTCTTAGACACATATCCCTGAGAAATAAAGACTTATTTTCAAGCAGGAACTTGTACATAAATGTTCATATCAACTTTACTTATAATAGCCCCAAACTAAATGTCCTTCAGTGGAGGTGAATGGTAAGGGTGGTAAGGGTGAATGGTAAAACAAGTAGTGGTAGTTTATATCCATACCATGCCCTATCAACACTAGAAAAGAATTATTGACACACGCAGTAACTTGGAACCTCAAGGAAATGATACTGCATGGGGAAAAAAGCCAATTTCAAAAGGATACATATTGCTTAATTTCATTTATCTAACATTTGTGAAATAAAAAAAAAAATGATGGAGATGAACCATAGAACAATGGTTGCTAGGAGCAAGGATAGGGAAAGGCAGGTGGGTGTGTTATAAAGGACAAGGGAATCTTGTGAGATGGTACAGTTTAGTATCTTCATTATGGTGAAGGGTTACATGGAGCTACACAGTTGATAAAACTACAAAGAACTACAAAGAATACACATACACACAGGCCGAGAAAATGACAGCATAATCTGAAAAACTCAATGGATTACACCAATAGCAATATGCTGGTTTTGATATTGTACTGTATGCAAAATTGTAAAATGAGAGAAGCTAGGTGAAGGCTGCACAACACCTCCCTTTGTACCTTCCTGGGAGCTGGTAATTATTTCAGAATTATAAAGTAATTTCCATAAAGTGAAATGAATTTTTTGTTGACTTCTATGAACCATGGACAGATTTTAAGTCTTAACAAAACATTTCAATAAGTCTTTTAAACATTTTAAAAATAGACAAAAATTACTTTAAATACTTAAAATTTTGTCAATACATTGAGAACACCTCAGATTTAGATGCTGTATTCATTTCCTAAGAATTCTGTAACAAGTTACTTCAAATTTAGTAGCATAAACGTTTCTTTCAAGGCTCTGGACACCAGGGATCCAAAATAACTTTTAGTAAACCAAAATCAAGGTGTGGGCAGGTCCTTCCCTCAAGAGGCCCCAGGGGACAGTTTGTTTCTTGCGTTTTCTAGCTTCTGGAGGCTGCCAGCATCCCTTCACTTATAGCTACATCTCTCCCATCTCTACCTCCACACTCACACTGCCTCCTCTTCCTCTGTGTGTGTCTGATCTCCTTTTGACTCTTTCATACAAGGACACTGTGGTGGCATATAGGGCCCATCTGAATATATCAGGATAATCTCTTCATTAAAGGATTATGTCTGCCAAGACTCTTTTTCCAAATAAGGTAACATTTACAAGTACCAAGAATTAGTAGGTAGACATATTTTAGCAGCTACTAATAACTGACTATAGGCATATAATATCATATTACATTTGTTTATATATTTGTATTGTTATGTCAGGAAAAATGAATTTGGAGGCAATTAACATGTTTTATTCATTATCATCATAAAATGTCAAGTATGACCTTTCTTAGTTATTTCCCATAGTAAATTGTGTGCAAAAAGAAGGTTAACAATTCCGCCCAATTCTGTAAATGTCTGCTACTCCTCCCTTCGGGAAGTGGAATCTATTTCCTCTTCTTTTAATTCTGGGCTGTACTTGAGCTTGAATTTGAATTCCTGGAGTATGTGAACTTGCTTTGACCAGTAGGAGGCAGAAGTGATCCTGCAAGTTCCAAGGCTGGGCCTGAAGAAGCCTGGTAGTTTCTGCTTTCACTCTTTTAGAATTCAGACACTTTAAGTCCATCTGCCCTGCTAGAAATCCCACATGGAAAGAGAGAGAGCGGCTCAGTGACTGAAGCCCTAGGCACAAGAACAAAGGCACTGACACCTGCTTACACATACCAACCGGAGCAGATGAGGTATCCAGCTGAGTCCAGCCAACATGCAGAATAATAAGAAATAATAATTCATTATTGTTTTAAATTATTACAATACCAGAAAGGCAACAGAGGGTAAAGGGGCTCAATGAACCCATTGTTTTGCAACTACTGAAAAAAAAAAAAAAGTGGCAGAGAGGATTTGTTACATAGCAATAGGTAACTGAAACATTTGCCTATGGGGGAGACAAACTGAATATTCATTGAATTTAACTAAAAGTCGCTACCGAAATTTAAAATATTGTCCAAGAAACCGTTCACAATGGGGCTAGACCTGTGTAAAAATCGTGTAGTTTATTTTTAAATCCATGCAGTGATTTCTCTTCTAGCCGTAAGGTAAGAATTAACCTTGAGAGACACATTTAGTTATTCTTTTGTAAAGTTCCATGTGGTCATTCTTATATTTAAGGCATTAGTATATCAGAAATGCAACAGGGATTATCACAACAAAACTCATAGGCATCAAAATGACCATAAGGGAGTAATAGCAAAACATCCTACACATATAAATTACCAACTTAGATGAAATGGACAAATTCCTCAAAAAACACAAACTACTAGAACTTACCCAATATCAAAGAGATCGTGTAATAGCTCTATATCTGTTAAAGAACTTAAACGCACATTATTTAAAATTCTCACAAAAATCTCTAGGCCTAGCCAGTTTCACTAGAGAATGCTATTCAACATTTAAAGAAGAACACCAACTCTGCACAATCTCTTCTAGACAATAGAAGATAATGGAGCACTGCCCATTCATTTTATTAAACCAGTATTACTCTGATACTCTGAAGACAGTACTAGGAAGAAAAACAATACAAAAAACTATAAACCTATATTCCTCATGAATACAGACACAAAATTACTCAAAACAATATCAGAAAACAGAACTCAGCAATTATATACCATGACCAAATGGGCTTTATTCTAGGTATACAAGGCTGGTTCAGTATTCAAAATCAATAATGTAATATAACAGGCTAAAGAAAAAAATCATATGACTATATTGATTGTTACAGAAAAGACATTTGACAAAATTCAATATCCATTTGTAATTTAAATATTGTCCAAAAAACCCAACTAGGAAAAAAAGGAAACGTTCTCAATTTGATAAAAATCATTTGCAAAAAACATACAGTTGGTATACTTACCAATGAAAGACCGAGAGTTTTGCCTTAAGATGAGAAACAAGAATGCCCACTCTCATACTTTTAAAAGAGTGGGCAGACAGAGTACTGAAAGTTCTTGCTAGTGCAATAAGAAAAGAAAAGGAAATATAAGGCATATAGATTGGAGAGAAATAAAGAAAACTTCCAAATTTGCAGACTTTCTCGTTGTCTATATTGAAAATCCCAAGAAATCTACAAAACATGGACAGTACTTTTATGATGAAAACTACAAAGTACTGATGAGAACAACAAAAAAAGATCTAAATACATAAACAGACATAACTACCATGTTCATGGTAAATGCGTAAATTGGTTTTGTAGTAAATGTGTAAATTCTCCCTAAATTGTTATATAAGTTTAATGCAATTCCTACAAAATCCCAGAAAAAAATTTATAGATAAAATTATTCTAAAATTTATATAAAAAGGCAGAAAACTAAAATACCGACAATAATTTAGAAAGGAAGAATGAAGAGGAATCATTCTACCTGATTTTAAGACTTATTTTATACCTACAATAATAAAGACTGTGTTATCTTAGCAGAAGGATAGATACATAGATCAATGAAACAGAAGAGAGTACTCATAAATAGACTCACAAAAATACACCCAACTGATTTTTGACAAAGGTGCAAACGTAATTTCAATGGAGAAAGAAGGACAGCCCTTTCAACAAATGGTTCTGGAATAACTGGATATTTCTAGGCAAAAATATAACCTCAACCTAAATCTCACACTTTATACAATACTTAAACTAGATCATGGATTTACAGGTAAAACATAAAACTATAAAACTTTAAAAAATAAATCATTGGAGAAAATCTTTGAGATCTAGAGCAAATTCTTAGATACAACATCAAAAGCAAAATTTAGTAAACTGAACTTCAAAATTAAAAACTTCTGCTTTGTAAAAGAACCTATTAAGAGAATGAAAGAATAAGCTAAAGACTAGAAGAAAAATATTTGCAGACCACATATATAGGGAAGGGCAGGTATTTAGGATGTATAAAAATTCATAAAACTCAATGATTAAAAATAATTTTAAAATGGGTAAAAAGTATACAGGGACACTTCACTGAATATGATGTCTGGATGACAAATGAGTATATGAAAGAAGTTTAACATTATTAGCCATTAAGGAAATGCTATTAAATCTACAATGAGATGTCACTGCATACCTCTCAAAATGGCTAAAATATAGTGACAACAAAATTCTGGGAAGGATAGAGAGAAACCTGATTATTCATACATTGCTGGTGAGAATGCAAAATGGTTCAGTGGTCTGGGAAACTAAACGTCCAACTACCATATAAC
The DNA here is from genome assembly GCA_028533885.1 of Nasua narica. Lineage (NCBI taxonomy): Eukaryota > Metazoa > Chordata > Mammalia > Carnivora > Procyonidae > Nasua > Nasua narica. Next base: position 89,695,475 of record CM052807.1, read on the forward strand.
CCAGCAATTACACTCCTAGGCATTTATCCTGGAGAAATGAGAATTTATGTTCCATAAAATCTGTAAATGAGTATCCATAGCAGCCTTATTCATAATAACTCTAAACTGGAAATGACCCAGATGTCATTCAATGGGTGAATAGTTAAACCAACTTTGGTAAATGCATACCATGGAGTAGTACGAAAAATAAAAATAAACAAACTACTGATATACCCAACAACTTGGATGAATTTATAGACAATTACTCTGAGTGGAAAAAGCCAATTATAAAATATTGCATATTATATGATTCCATTTTGATAACATTCTTGAAATGCAAAATAATAAATATGAAGAGCAGAGTGATGTGGTTATAAAGGTTGTGGTTATAAAGTATATATATATATAGTATAAAATATATAAATATTTTATAATATATGGTATAAAAAGTATATAGTATAATTATATTATATAATATATAATATATAAAATTATGTAGTATAATATAAAAATAGTATATATAAAGTATATATAATATAAAAATAGTATATATAAAGTGTGTGTGTGTGTATATATATATATATATATATACACATATAACAACACAGGGATCCTTACAGTGATGTAACTGTTCTGTAACCTGACTTTGTCAATGTCAATACTCTGATTATGAAGCTATAATACAGTTTTGGAAGATGTTATATATTCAGGAAACTGCGTGACGACCACACAAAAGCTCTCCAACGTTATTTCTTAACAACTACATGTGAATCTATAGCATCTCAAAATAAAATTTTTGAAAACCCCAGTCAACTCACTAAAAATTTTATTGTATTTTTATGCTGATAAAACTGACTAAATTTAGTGAATCTACTAAATCTCATCTGCTGCTCTAATACAATTTTATTACTAAGATTGTTGAAAGCATGGACTTCCTTTTAAATTCAGGAACTATGAAAATCATGGAGACAAAATACCCGCTGACTTTTTTTTTTAAGATTCTAATTTTATTTATTTGACCGAGAGATCACAAGTAGGCAGAGAGGCAGATGGAGAGAGAGAGAGAGAGAGAGAGAGAGAGAAGCAGAGAAGCAGGCCCCCTGCTGAGTAGAGAGCCCGAGTGCAGGGCTCGATCCCAGGACCCTGGGACCATGACCTGAGCCGGAGGCAGAAGCCTAACTCACTGAGCCACCCAGGCGCCCTACCCATTGACTTTTTTTTTCCCCATTGACTTTTATACCTTACTCATTGTACAGCATCTGATGCCTGGATACACTTCTCCCAAGGGTATTTGCTATTGTCTTCACTTTAGAATATATTTTAATGTATACTTTGAATAAATAGTACAGTAATATAGTATTAAAGGGCATAGAGTGAAAATTATCTTCCCACTCTGTCCCTCAGTATATCAGTCCCACCCCTATTTCCCTGTAAGTCACCAAAGTCCTCCACTGGTATTGGTGTATGTATATTCAAGCTGTTATGTTTTTTTCTCCCCACCCTGCTATGTGTTTTTGCCCCACCTACCCAACCTGTTTCTCTTTACACAACTGTCACTATACCCATTAATTCTGCACCCTGATTTTTCACTTAAAAATCCTTCAAAAGCTTTTGCTCTCAATATAATTGCTTGGTTTCTTTTTTGTTTTCTGTTTGTTCTGTTTTGTCTTAATTGTATGATAGACCATGGTATGAGTATATATTTAGGTCATTTCTGATAATCTGCCTCAATGTCCAAGAAACTGACTCTGTATATCTGGCATTTGCATATCTGTAGAATGAATTCCTAGAAGTGGACCTACCTGATCAAAGGTTATGTGCTTCTAGAATTTTGGTAAATACTGCCAACTGACCCTTTATAAACGTTGTCTCAACTTGTACTACAACAAGCCACATATGAGAGTGCCTGTTTTCCTCTGCCTTCTTCAATATAGTGAGTAATTTCTTGATCTTTGCCAATCTGATAGGTAAAAAAGCTCCCAGTGTAAGCATGTGATTCAAAGATAACAATCAATGAATCCTATGTGAAAGGATACCTTAGTGCATTAATTACAAGGAAATAAAGTGACCTTCAAGACTGAAAACAATCTTCTATATCAAGTGATATTGTGCATTTAAAACTGTCCTGTAGCCCAGTGTCTGGGGCTTATTATTCACAGAAAATATGAGAAAATCTTTATTGGTCAAAGTAAATATTTAAGTAGATAAATTCATAAAAAATTTTATTTTATGACAGGACAGCATAGTTTCTAACATGCACACAGCAAAATCTGAACTCTGATCACTGAGTAAATTAATGATTATAAACATAAGAGTTTAGGTTTTAGTAATTAATTTAACTTATTTTACTTATTAAGTTAATAATTGACAAGTAAGGCATTTTGTTTGATTACTGGTATCTCGAACAGCAATTAGCCAATTAAATTCTTCTACTATTTGCTATGGCTTGAATGTTTGTGACCTCCACTCCAAATCCATATGTTGAAATTCCAACCCCAAGATGATGGTATTAGGAGATGTGGCCTTCTGGGGTAATAAAAGTAGCCCCAGAAAGCTAACTAGCCCCTTCCAACAACATGTGAGGACCCAGTGACAGGTACCATCTAAGAAGCAGGAAGGAGGCTCTTACCAGACACGGAATCTGCTGGTGCCTTGAATTTCTCAACCTCCAGAACACTGAGAAATAAATTTCTGTTGTTTATAAAGCACCCAATTTGTGATATTTTGCTACAGCAGCCTGAACAAACCAAGAAAGTACTTCTTATTTACGTTATTATTTGGATGACAGAGCACTTATTTTCTAGAAACATGTACAAATATCTTTCTTAATGCAATTAAAATATTATATCTTGAGTTAATATATATTGGGAGTATAAAATAATTCTTGAATCAAGAATACCGCATACAATCGGAAAAAAGAAAACTTGTTAGTAAACAGTAAGATATAATCTTCCTTTCAAAATAGTGTTAATTCCTGCCCTCCTGTGAAAAAGAACATATTAAAGTGTTTCGCTTGGAGGAAAATAGTCAATGAATTCAATAATATATTTTACTTCAATAAATCAACGTGGATCATTGATCATGTGGATACAGAGGTACGCACACACAAATAAAATATGATCCTGATCATCGAATTACTCTGAATTTAATGAGATGGAAACTCAAGGACAATTCAGTCCATCATCAAGTACTTATTAAGTACTTACTTCACAAGTCAAACCTAGGAGCCAAAGAAGTAACTAGGTCTGTATCTCAGCACAGTTCTTGCGGAAATGAAGCTGGGTGGGGTAAGAAGCTCTATAGGGTTGCTTCGTCGAGAATACTTCCTAAAGCAAACACATTGTTCCCGGTATCCCGGGAAAGCAACCAGGCAAGGACAGGTATAAAACAGCTTTAAAAACTGCGTGATGAGGCGCTTAAATGCAGTGCATATTCTTCAGTCCTCCCGTGTTTCTGGGTAGTGAACCATACAAATGGTGCAGACTAAGTAAGGCTGCGTCTACCTTTAAGACCTGGAAGAGAACCGCCAGACTGGGAGAAACCGACGCAGCCTCATTTGCATAAGCACCCAAACACTGCTGACGTCACCGCGCCCTAGTGCGGACCCCGCCCCGTCTTACTCCAGCCTTTCCCTTGGAAGGAAGAAGATGGAAAGAGGGAAGAGAGCGAGACACTAGAGAGCGCGAGCCTAGGGGCTTCCCTCTCCAACGCGCGGCCAACGCGCTCCTTTTCTTAACGGAAAAGAATTCCCGCTCCCGCGGCCTCTGCGACTGGGTGGGTCACACCTGTCCCCGGGATGTCTCAGTTGGGCGTTTCGATTCCTTCATATTTAGAAGGCTGGTATGCCTGCGTGTTATGATTTGAAAGCCTCTCCCTATATTCAAGATCATCCTCTGCCCAGGCCACTCACAGACAAGCCAAGTGAATGGTGTAGAAACGATCTGGGTTTCCAATTCCTCCCATCCTTTCCTTAAAATCCCCAGCATCACCATCTCACCGGCACACTCTCAAATTCTTGGATGCGCAGAAACACACAGGTTGTGCTTTCTTCAGCAGCCACGTGCCTTGTGCGCGGAAAGGCCCACTTACGGACCTTTTATCTCAGGGTTCCTCGGGCAAAAGGGAGCGGGGGTCACGTGAAAACACACAGCCTCCGGTAGTCGCCCTCGGCAGTGGCAGAAGCGACGAGAAGCGAATGAGGAAGGAGACTGGCTCCTCTCCCCGCCCTACCGCCCACCCGCGCGGGGGATCGGCTTGCAACTCACCTAGAACCTTGGAAGCGCCTCGCTGCGTCCCGACCCTACCAACTTTCCTCTCGGACTTGCCCCAGTCGGACCGCACCCGTCCAACCAGCCCTGACTTGACTTGGAAACGACTAGTCTCTCGAGGATGCTGTAGGCGAGTTCCACGACGAGAAGGAAGGATGGCGGCACGTTTCGACCCATGTGTTTCCCCCTACTCGCCACCCCCCCCCGATTATGCACAGGTGCAGGACCCAGCCTGGAGGGTCGCCCGCCCAGCCCAACTTCACCCTCAGAAGCTTTGGAACTGCCCCCCTCCCCTCATCCCAGGACCCTGTCCTTCCAGGGATGCATCCATCAAGTCCGCTCGCGTTCCCGTCCCCCGGCTCCAGGGTGGCTAACGGTGAGCCCCGCCCTACCTAAAACCGTGCCCTTAGCAGCAGGAGCGTGTCATTACCTTTCGCCTGCCTCCACCGGGCACCTCTTGGTTCTTCCACGTCCCAGCAGTAGCAGCAGTGGCCAAAGGGTTGTGCCCAGGTGGTTGCGGGAGGCCGCGGAGGAGCTGTTCAGAGAGAAGCAGCTGCTTGCCAAGGGCGGGCCCTGGGGCTGGGCTGAGGGGGTCGCTGCCCTGCGGGCTGCCTGTGAGGGACTCCTGAGCGCCTGTGTGTCGGCCAGGGAAAGAGCATGAGATAGAGGCGCGCGGGTGCGTGCGCGCGGGTGTGTGTGTGAGGGTGTGAGTGAGGGTGTGACGGAGGCGCCCACGTGCCCGGCCCGCCCGCGCTGCGGCCGCCGACCCGCTGCGGGGGGAGCAGGGGAGGCTGCGGGCGCCGCGGGGGAAGGGAGCCAGGTCGCCCGGTTGGGCGCCGCACCTCCCCGCCCCACCGCTTCTTGACGCAGAGGCCGCTGCGGCTGCCCGGACGCGTCCTCCCTGCGCTCCGGGATGGGCCCGCCGGGGCGGCATGGACCCGCAAGTCCGCTCCGAAGCAGAACCAAACGGCTACCCCTGACGTCCCAGCCTCCTCTAACCCACCCAAAGCAGAGGACCTGCACCAGTTGCCCGCCCCGCGCCTTTGTCTCAGAGGATAACAATAGAAATGGTCCTGCCTCACACCCTCTAATATTCTCCGAGAGTCCGTGACGGGACAAGAAGTGGGTGGGTGACCCAAAGAACCCTTTTCCCTAGTTGTCTCTCAAGCCGGCCATTTACATCTCTTGCAAAAGAAAAGCCATCTGGGCATTTGCTTCTCGACCGAACGTTGGCCTGATAGCGCTCAGAGATTCTGGCCAGGTTAGGAAAGGCTGCTTTAGGGAGCTGGTCCTCACCCTATGCTGGTCTCTTAGCATCGGACTCTTCCCCAAGGGATCTTAGTACAACATAAATTCTTGTAGCAATCAAGACAACACATAATTAAGCCACGTGGAGAATCCCTAACATCTACATCACTGAACACAAAGCTAAGCCTTCTTTTGAAAATGGCTGAATCTTCCCCTAAACAGGGCGTATGCTCTAGAGATTAGATTTTATGTCTTTGAAACTTTAAATCCTTTCAAAATTTGAAAGAAATGCAAAATAAGCCTAAATCAAATTATAGCGGAAAGGTTCAGGGATTTGATGAAAGACATTTTTACTTCCAGACGATTAATGTTACCATTAAAAAATGCACTTTTAGGCCTTCCAACAATCCCTCAGATTTTGACGGTTTGTATCCAATTAAGACTGAATTAAATAACAAGGCCTTTGCAGACAGGTTTTTTCATGCAGTGAAAAATCTCCTGGAAAGAAATCACAAGACCTAAATTTCAGATCAGAACTCTGCAACTAATCCTTAGTTTTTAACGCAGCCAAGGGAGTTTTCCTCAGTCTCTTCCAATCTCACCTTTAAAATATATTTTTCTTAAATTAGATTTGATTCCCTGAATACGCCTCCCCTGCCATGAGTAAATAAATACTCTGACAGATATCCCACAGGAAAAAAAACAGTTCCAATAAACCTCTTACAGACCATTGTGTATAATTTGTTTTTTACTTCACATGTTGGTGACAGGCAAATATTTATGCTGATATATATCGTTTTTTATGTACTGAAATTGATATACAGTAGAAATAATACCAATAACAACTGAGAAGAATTTAAGAAAATAAATAAAGCTAAGTCTTCCATAATCAGGATTAGGTTTATCTGTGGGAAACAAAGTTTTCTGTATGCTTATAAGAATGGTTTATAGCAGTACAAAGAAGGCCTATTTGCCTACAAGTGTTCCCTCCTCACGCTTGTTCACTGACATTTGACACCTACCTCAAATACATGTACAATGTGCAATACATTGTACAAAGCTACAAGTCACAAAATACTTGTAGAGTGATACCCTCAAAACTAATACTAATTCATGTTTTGAAGCCAATGAGAATAAGAGAAAGCAGCTATTGAGTTTCCCACTAAGTACCTAGAGCTTTAAAATAGCTCATTTAATCTTCTCAATTAATTAATGAGGTGATTTTAGAGATTAGATAGAGGTGATACACAAGAGAAAAAAATTTACAAAAAGCCGCATAGCTAGTTCATGACAGAATGGAGATTTTAACTCAGATCTGGCTCACTTCAAAGTTCATGTTTTTTATTTTATTTTTATATTTTTAAAATATTTTATCATTTATTTGAGAGAGAGAGAGAGAGAGAGAGAGAGAGAAAGCATAGATGGAGAAGCCGGCTCCCCACCGAGTGGAGATTCCCAATGCAGTGCTCCATCCCAGGGCCCCAGGATCATGACCTGAGCCGAAGGCAGATGCTTAACCGGCTGAGCCACCAGGCACCCGAGTTCACGTTTTTTAATGCTATCTTGTAAACCTTTAGTGAACCTATAAATTTAAACAGGAAGAAAATATAGAACTGACACAAGGTCTAGTCACCTTTGAAAATAAGAAGTGGAGTTGGAGGCGGGGGAACGTGGAAAGATCTCCAAAGGAAAACCTAGAAACTCCAGTCATAGAGGTAAAAAGTATCTATTTTTAATTTTAACAATAAAGGCCTTTCAATGATCTAATGTCCAATCTCTATTATCTTTTAGCCAACAATTATTGAGTGCTTTCTTTGTCACACAGGGAAAATGATCACATGGTGTTGGTGAAGAGTAGGACTTAGACAATGTCAACCTACAAGTAAAGAGAGGCTAGTCTTTTTGGCCACACTGTATTTAATATTAACAAGTATTGATTCAAAGTTAGGTATGTGCCTTGGCAATGTGTAGAATAATTTAAATGCCTTATTTTTCCTAATTCTTACACCAAATCTGTGCAATAGGTACAGTTATTAGCCACACATTGCAGAAGAAAAAGATGAAACTTGGTTGTCTGTGTTTATAGTCAGAGGGCATCTGTTAGGGGTGCCTGGGTGGCTCAGTGGGTTAAATCCTCTGCCTTTGGCTCAGGTCATGATCTCAGGGTTCTGGGATCAAGCCCCTTCCTCCTCTTTCTCTATGCCTGCCTCTCTGCCTACTTGTGATCTCTGTCTGTCAGATAAATAAATAAAATCTTTTTTTTTTAAAAAAGGCGGCATCTGTTAGATACTATAAATAAATACCTACCTCTATCTAAATCACTTTCTGAATTTGATACCTACTTTTAAGCACCAAATCCCTCAAAATGACAAAATTATGCAAAAACTTTCAAAGATATAGCACCAGAGTTCAGAAAAGCAATGCAAAAATATACCAAAAAAAGATTTAAAAATCACAGTACTAAAGGAAAATGTTTAAATCAATTCTCACCATGAGATTATGTTAATTCATTCTCCTATTGTTATACATGTAGTGTATTGTGGAAAATTTTTTGACAAAAATTTTATTATATTATTCTCCATACCAAAGGTTATTTGATACACAGTTTTGAAATTTTTATGACACCAGACTGCACAAACCCAAAATTCCAAGTGAATATCCTATTCAACCTACATTTCTTGACTGATTAAGGGGTGAGAGGTAGAAGCAAGGCAAGGAACTATATTATTTGATCTCTCTATAGGTAGAGGATGGGATAACTGAATTGACAAATGTCAAAGCAATCAAATCAATTGGTATGGTTTAAAATTCACAATGCTGTTTCAACAATTTCAACCATCATTTGAGGAAACCAGGACAAATTCAAAGTTCTTTTTCTTTGGTTTCTGTGAAAATAAATGCTTGCAGGTTTTCTGACATTTATAGTAACTCTATCCATTTTCTTTTATTCTTCTCTTTCTAAATGTTAATGGCTTTGAGGCTCTGTCCTTGGTCCTTAGGTGTTTTGTTTTCTCTCCATATTCTCCTTAAGTGATTTTATTCTATGTTTTCTTTCATGTTCGATTTAAATAATGGTGATGCTAAAAATATTTAATTTTCTGTAACTAATAACTGTAATTGTACTCACCAAAGGAAATTAAGCATAGAGAGGACCAGCATCCCAGGAAGGGAGCCAGGGTGACTAAAGTGCAGAAAGGAGGCACTTGGGAACCAAGGCACAACCAAGGCACAACCAAGGCACAGAAATATTTAGTACAAAAATATTTCAATATTCCATTCATTGGTTTAGCTGAAAAATGGTAACTGAAAACCATTCTTCATATGTTTTTGGCATATGCTATTTCTGATATTAAAGAACTTTCATTACTAATCTATTGAGTTTTTAAATCATGAACTATTTCATTCAACAAATATTTATTGGGTACTTATTGTACAGCAGGCACAGTCCTAGGTGCCTTGAAATATATCAGTGAGCAAAATAGACAAATATTCCTATCCTCATAGAATTTATTATCCAGTGGGGTGGGGCAAGAGAAGGCAAAAACTTTATGGTAAATGTAATAAGTAAATCACATAATATGTTTAAAACAGCCAAGTGTTATAAAATAAAGAAAAAAGATAAAATAGACAAAGGGGGGGCTAGAAGATTCAGGGGAAGGAAGGTACACTTGAATTTTAAATTGAGTTGTCAGGATAAGCCTCTGAGATTTTATTGGAACAGTGACTCAAGGGACTTTGAGAAGTTAGACTTGCAGATGTTCCAGGCAAGGAAGTCAGTGAAAAGACCCTAACAAGTATTTACAAGGTATGTCTGAATAACAGAGGAGACCCAGATATAGCAAATTCTTGCCTTACACTATAAAAGCAAGCTTATGGTTTTTAAACTTTAATTTCTTTTATAAAATTCACACTCATCATTTTTCTGGTGTTCACAGATGCTTTTATTCCTGGAATAAATCCCACTTGACTATGATATACTATTATTTTTTATTTAAATTGATGGATCCGACTTTTTCATATTTCATTTAGAGTTTTTTACCTATATACAAAAATGAAATTATTTGGTTTTTATTTTCCCTTTACAATTTTTTTTAAATCAGGGTTATTCCAGCATTGTAAAATGAGATCCAAAGTTCACACTCTCTCAAATACTCTTACATGAGATAAAAATTGTTCATTACTTGCCTGGGAAACTGAGGAAAGTAGGAAGAAGATGTTACATCGAGATACTTTACTAATAATTGAATTTATCATTATTATTTTATTTATTTATGAATTTTTTATTATGAATTGAATTTTTCTATTGGTCTATTTAACTATTTCTTAATTGAGTAAATTTTGGTAATTCCTTTTTTAAAAATTGTTCATTTCATCTAATTTTTTAGAGTGTTGTAATAAATTTGTCAGTACTTTTTTATTTTAAATCCTAAACTATACTTGTAGATACATGCACTTGTAGATAATGCTGCTTATTTTGATCTATCTCTTTCTTTTATATCAATCTTACTAAACATTTGTCTATTAGTCTTTCCAAAGAATCAACTTTTTATATTGTTAGTAATGTATTTTTTGCTTTCTTGTGAATTTCTTTTCTCATGTTATTTATATATTTCTTCTAGTTATCTTTTCTAGCTTTTGGATTTGAACAACTGCTATTATATTCCTTCAACATTATAATTTTCTCCCTGAGTACAGCATTAGTTGCAAACTACAAATTAATTAAATGATCCTTTTAAATAATTTTAATTTTTACATAATTTATCAGTACATTTTTAAATTTTATTTTTACTGCTGATCTTTTATGTTGACATTGTAGTGAGATAACTTGATCCTTGTAGGATTAATTCTTTTGGAATTTTTGAGATCTTTTGTGGTCCAGTATTTGTTCATTTTTTTAAAAATAATTTATTTTGAACTCAAAAGAGTGTATATGTTTTATTTATTAGATAAAGCTCATTAATTATGGATTTTAAATTTTCCTATATGTAGCATAAACTTTAATGTCCATATGATTATGTAATCCTACTCCAACTAGATTTTTTTTTAAATGTGTGTTTTGTTTGTTTTTGTTTGGTTATTCTGGGTCATGTTTTTATATCTGAACTGAGTATACAAAGCTCTGGAAGTGAGATTCATAGTTCCATAATGATCATATTGAGTAGAAGAAATTTCTCCCAATGAAAGTAGACACTATTACCAGAAACGGGGCATGAATAAAAAAACATTCTAAGTAGCTAAAAATATGGGCCAATAGAAAAACCCCTATAAAGCATCATATGAATATATCTTCTACAGGCAGTATAGGTACATTGGATTCTAGAAACTGGGTGTTGGAAGAGGTCATCGAGAGGATGTGACTGCTGATTGACCCATGAGCTAGACCTGGACATCAGAGACTCCTTGCTTCCAACTCTGTCCTTGAAATGTATATTCTTCCTACTGTTTCCATAGCTGGAGACATTTCAAGAAAGCAACCTTGAGAGAGTAATGTGTTGTTGAGACCATTTGGACCATAAACATGACTGAACCCCACTAAGACCTCTGTAGAAACTTTTAAGATGCTGGTGGGCAAGTGCAGAGATTTACTTATCTTGTAGCAGCTTGAAACAAACCCCATACGTAGGTTTCCTTGCTGATTAAACGTGCCACCTACCAAACTGGAATGGTCTGCCTCTTTTTTGGGTCTCTCCTTGCTCTCTGTGTATGGGGCCTAGTTTCAGATTTCACCTGGGGAGCTCCCGAGGTTTCAAACCAACAATTGGTGAGCCAGGGTCTGACAGATGGGCCACCCACCCTCCACCACCACAGAGAGGTTGATGGCTAACCCCGGATTTCCCCCACAATACCTCTTTCCCAAGTTGCAGGAAGAGTAAGTAAAGTTGCATTATAACAATTTTCTAGAAAGAATTCTCTGAGCCTCCAATGGCAACTTTGTAAAAGTAATAAAACAGTTTTGACAATCTCTGTTGTATAAGGAATCCCAAAACAAACACAGGCAAAATTACTCACTATGAAAGAATGAGAGATAAAGGGGAAAAGCTTATAGTGAGAAAGGGGATACATTATTCATGGGCAACTAAGTAAGGAGCAAAAACAATTGAAATCTAGATCAAATCAAATATCGTAAATTTGTAACCCCTACAGCTTGAGTTCCTACTACTCATAGTTCTCAGACTCAGTTTTATCACTGTTCTTTAGTCTCTTTCCTAATATTAGAGAGACCATTAGAAACTCTTACCAGTTGCAAGGGTCTCACGAAGCCTTTAAACATGAGCAAATTCCAGAATCAATTCCAGACTTCCTTCCTTAAGATTCTGTTCCCTTAGAACCACTCTGGTATGAATGTTTTTATTAGTCTTGTTTTGGTCAGCAGAGCAGAGTTGTTATAAATGTACAAGAACAAGAATTTAATAAAGGAAATGGAAGTTTAAAAATGTGGAAGGAATTGGGGCAGGGCAGTAAAGGTCTAGATCACTCTAGCTAGAGAATCAGAGAAACACTCACCAACAATTCAGCCTGAAGCTATGAGGCTGGAGATTTCCAAGATCACAGGGAATTCCAAGAAGCCACCGCATCTGGCCGCGTGACCTTGCGAGAGTGGTGACTTTCACTTCAGTTCTGTTCTCCAAAGTACAGAAGGAACATAGCTGTTCCTTTTACTGGCAAACCCTCAGAGTCTTCAAAGAATGGGATTCTTAGAAATGTAGCTGCCCACCTTAGAGGGAAGTAGTGAAGGTGTCAAACTAACAACAGGCAATCTACCACCTAACACCTCGAGCCTTAAATGAGTTGTGTATGCATGTGTGTGTGTGAGAGAGAGAGAGAGAGAAAGAGAGAGAGAGAGAGAGAGAGAGAGAGAGAGAGAGAGAGATCTCCAGTGTTATTGTGGCTGTGCTAGCTTTACAAAATGAATTGAGAAGATTTTGTTTTACTAGACTGTTGAATAGTGTGTATCTTCTTGGAAGTATCTCTTCTTTAAAAGATTGAAATGAATTAGCTTGTAAAACCATCTGGGCCTAGTAATCTTTCAGAGGTAATTCATGTTTTTTTCCAAGAGCTTCTAAAAAATCTGCCTATTTAGGTTTTCTTCTTCCTTTTTAGTCATTTTGGAAAAAGCACATTTTTTTTCAGAGCCTATTCTTTATCTCAAACAAATGTCAAACCTAGAATTGGGCATAATATCATATTAAACTTTACAAATATGTCTCTTAGCTATGCTTGTATTAGTCAACTTTGCTGTATAACTAACTACCCAAGAACTGCAGTTGCTTACAATGAGTATTCATTTTTTACTCATATGACATTCAACAACTTCAGTTAGCTCAGTTTTTACTTCTTTAAAGCTTCATAAAAATGAAATCATACAGTAGTCTATCTTATTAAGTCTTCCTTCATTCAGAATAATACTTTTAAAATTCATCCATGTTGTGGGAGTCGTTCATTCCTTTTTATTACTGAGTAGTATTCTTTTGTATGAATATAAATATACAGTGTTTATTGATACTCCTACTGATGGGTACATGGGCTACTTCCAGTTTGGGCTATTATGACTACAGTGTTATAAATATTCTTTCATATTTCTTTTCATTGATATATATATTCTCATTTCTCTTGAGTAAATTCCTAGGAATAAACTTTATGTGTCATGTAGCAGATATATGTTTAGTTTTATAGGAAACTGAATAATATTTTCCAAAGGAATCTGACTTCCAAGACTATGTTCTTAATTATGCAATAGGGTTGAAATGAAACTTGCAAGAAAAATGGGACTTTTTTAGTATTTAGGGGTAAATACTTCAGATTAAGTGAATAATATTAGCAAAAGCACATGGTTGTGAGAATGAAGTTTACTCATGAGAGGGAAATGAAATATGGGTCTGATACAGTTAAGAGATGAGACTGCAAAGGTAGTTAAGTCATGTCTTGGTGATCTGCTTGATTGTAGTGCTAAAGATTTGTGGCTTAAGGACAGAAAGAAATGGGAAATCATGAATTTTTTTGTGGAAAGAATAATTATTCACTCACTTATTCTCTACAGTAAACATTTTCTGAATGCTAAGCATATGCAAGCATCACAATGATGTTCGCAGTGTTAAGAAGTGCTAAAGGTCTGAGATAGCACAATGTCAGGAAAGGGAAGAACATATCTGAGAAATACTGAAAAGAACAATTCCAAAGCATTCTGTGGTTAGTTAGATACAGTTTCCTGAAGGAAAGTAAGGCTTCCTATTGGCCACAACTTGAATAATTGGGAAATTGATACTGAGCTTCGCTGCAATAGAGAATTTAAAAGACAATTGAGTTAAAGCTAAGAAGCTGAAAGCAGAATGTTTTTTAAAGACATACCTTTAAAACACAGTAGTTCTGTTACAGTACCAAGAATTTTATAATAAAAAGTTCTAAATTTAACAGAGCTTAAGTGTTACAAGTTTCCACATTAAAAACAACAACGACAGAAAAAACTGTGAACTACTCTATAATAAACAGAGGGCAATTTTAATTCTAAGCTGGTATACTATAGTCCAATTACATTTATAAGTTCTGTCAAATAATTTCTTAGAATAGTTTTGTTTGTTGTAGGAAGTAAAGCCAAGAAGATCATATTTCCTTTGAAAATAACAATATCCAGGGATTAAAAAATCAATTTCAGGGCTTTTTAAATTAAATAATGCATAAGTATTGGTGTTCTTTTGGACTCAAGCCAAACTAATTTGCAGAACTTAAAAGTAGAGGGAGATATAATAGCATATCTTTCAAGAAACAGCAGTATGCAATCATATTTAATAATACGTTTGTCTAATGTTATGTCTATAAGGATTTGGGGATATGTGTAAAACATGAGTGACTCAGAAGAGAATCTATAGTCTAATAAAAACTCTAACAGCAATTTTTTCTCTTCTATTATTTCCACACGCCCTTACCCCAAGTCTAATTGTCATATTGCAATCTCTTAGTTATTTGCACATACTTCTCTTGTGAGTAATACTTGAAAATTATATTTCCCTCCCAGCCAGGTAGATTCTTAAATTAAATTCTGCTTTTTTCCCCCTCATCTTTAGATTCTCTCTGCATTTGATAATGCCAGGGACCACCATTTGATGGTCCCTACCCACCCATCTGCACAGACCTGTCAATTTCTGATTATGAAAGGAAGGATAATAGTCATAATCAAAATAATAACATATTTATTATATAACAGGAGTAAGTGAAAGCGACTGGGCCAATTCAATTGAAAGATAGTACTAATTAAAAAATAAGTAAAGAGTACTGAATAATTCACTTATTGCTGCAGTAATTCTGCAAAAACAAATCATTCCCAAATTCAGTGGCTTAAAAATATAATTATTATCCTCATCACATATCTATGGGGTGGTTGGGAATTACCTTATCTAGATTGACTTGGATCTATTGGTTCTAAACTTTTTTTTTTCTTTTTTCAAATGTTTTATTTATTTACTTGAGAGAGAGTGAGAGCAAAAGGGGAAGATCAGATGGAGATGCAGACTCCCCACAGAGCCAGGATCCCAATGCGGCGTTCAATCTGGGATTCCAGGACCAGGACCTGAGCCAAAGGCAGTCACCTAACCAACTGAGCCACCTCAGCACTGGATTCTAAGCTTCATTTAAGGCTGCTTCATATGTCTCTCACCCACCTTAGACCATTAATTTCCAAGGCATGTTCTTCTTATGGCAGAAGAGGTGCAGGAGTGCAAAAAAGGGCCAATAGAAACTTGATGCTTGATGCCTCTTAGACCCAGAATTAGAAGTAGCACACTATCAAAACTTCCCACTTTCTAACAGCCAAAGCAAGTCACTTGGTCAAGCTCCATATAATGGGACAGGAAAGTATATTTCTCCCATAAGGTGAAGGAAAGGACTGAATATTATGAACAACAATCAAATATAACCCAAGCATTTAAGTAATCTAAGGTATCTGCAGTAGCTAGATTTCTCTCTTCTACTTCACATCTATATATTTCCCTATTCAGCTGTCCTGCGGGTAGCTCAACTTCGCAGTTCCTGACAATTCTAATCTTGCCCAATGGCATGTTTTAAAGACCTTCCATTTGTAGGTGCAGCCTCACTCAGCCCTCAAGTCAGCATAATGAAGAAGGCAATTTGTTAGTCATTCCATTCCTATTAAGTCTTGCTGTAGAAAGTATATATCATTTTGCCTGGGTGAAGATCTACAGGCTTACTGAGCATTGACCTCTTTTCCTCTAAAAAAGGTTTGCAGGTGTGCACTAAAACTGCGTAGGTGACTGATGTCAGCCTTCTGTGACCATCTCAAGTGACCTCAAGGAGATATCGAAAACAGGAAGAACAGGAAAACCAGTTCAGTAGAGGAATGCAAACAATGCTTTTGAACGATCAGATATGATAGAAACATAACGTATTAAGATGACCCTTGGGTCTCTCACATGTCTATGTGGAAATCAGTAAACCTTAATTTTTATAACTGAACAAATTATACCTTGTGACACCCAAATATTTGGGGAACTGCTTTGCAAGCACGTACATTTCTTTTCCCTTTTTATGTCTTTAATCCCTGACAGCTAAGAAGCTTCAGAGCAATCTCAGACTGTCTCTGGGCTATACTCCTTAGTAAGACAACAAATGAAGCATTTATTAACCTACTTTGAGGTTGGCTTTCTATTAGTTGACACAGGGAGGTGAGTGGCTTTTAAACTAGAACTCCGTATCAATTTTCTTAAGCGCCAAGAAGGAGGTAACAATAATTTGTCTTAAAGAATGTATTGTGGGGCGCCTGGGTGGCTCAGTTGGTTAAGCAACTGCTCTCGGCTCAGGTCATGATCCCGGAGTCCTGGAATTGAGTCCCGCATCGGGCTCCCAGCTCCATGGGGAGTCAGCTTCTCATTCTGACCTTCTCCCTTCTCATGCTCTCTCTCACTCTCTCTCTTTGCTAATAAATAAATAAATAAATAAATAAATAAATAAATAAATAAATAAATAAATAAATATCTTAAAAAAAAAGCATGTGTTGTGTGGTATCGACATTTTAACTGTATTAATTCCAATTCCAATCTATTATCATGGAATAACTTTTCATGTATTTATTCTTCTTTAATTTCTTTCATCACTGTCTTACAGTTTTCAATATACAGATCGTCCAATTCCTTGGTTAAATTTATTCCTACATTTTTGTTTTGTTTGATGCTATTATAAATGGGATTATTTTCTTAATTTCTTTTTTGGAATTTTGTTATTAGCATATATAAACACAACTGATTTTTGTTATGTTAATTTTGTTATGATATTTGTTATGTTTGTTATGTTAATCCCACAACTTTACTGAATTCATTTATTAATTCTAATAGTTTTTTTAGAGGAATCTTCAGGATTTTCTTTTTTTTTTTTTTTTGAAGATTTTATTTATTTGTTTGACAGAGAGAGAGAGATCACAAGTAGGCAGAGAGGCAGGCTGAGAAAGAGGGGGAAGCAGGCTCCCTACTGAGCAGAGTCCAATGCGGGGCTTGATCCCAGGACCCCAAGATCATGACCTGAGCTGAAGGCAGAGGCTTTAACCCACTGAGCCACCCAGGTGCCCCAGAATTTTCTTTATATAAGATCATTTCATTTAAAAATAGAGACAACTTCTTCCTTTCATATTTGGATGCCTTTGGATTTCTTTTTTTGTCTAATTATATTGAATGGAAGTGCTAAGAGAAAGGATCTCTGTCTTGTTCCTGATCTTAGAGGAAAAGTTTCCAACTTTTTATCATCGAGTATGATGTTAGCTATTTGTCTGTCATATATGGCCTTTATTATGTTGGGATACATTCCTTCTGTACTTAATTTGTTGAAAGTTTTTGCCATGAATGAATGTTGAATTTTTGTCCAGCTTTTTGTGCATCTATTGAGATGATGATATGATATTTTTATCCTTTATTTTCATAATGTATTTTATCACCTTTATTGATTTGCATTTGTTGAAGCATTTTTGCAACCCAAGGATAAATCACTGCTTATTATGGTTTATGATTCTTTTAATATGCTATTGGAGTCAGTGTGCTATTATTTTGTTGAAGCTTTTGCATCTATATTCATCAGGGAAACTGATATCAATAAAGCTGAAAAAAGATAAAAATACACATTTCTATACACCAAAATGACACATACAAAGCTGAAAATCATTGAAAACTGAAAACTGCGTTGTTAATACAATGACAAGGAAAGATACCTTTTTCATTCATTTAATTGGCAAATGTATATTAAGAATCTAGCTTGTTCTAGGCATTCTTCTAAATTCTAGATTTCAGAGGCTGAGAAACTAGCATTGGACAAAATTTGGATCTTCAAATTGAGCACATGTGAAAAAACAAATCTTAGTGTCATTAAGAAAATACTTATTTGTTTTGGTACAAAATTTGTTTTTGGTTTTCAACTCTAACACACTTTGATCTGCAGCAAGCTATATATTATTTAATACCTAAATTTACAAAGTCAAAGTGCAGATTTTAAAAAATAATACCTACCAAAAATATCAGTCAAACTCATGCTCTTTTTAAAAACCTCATCTTTGACTATTAGGAATTCATTTAATTATTTAAATTGATAAAATGATAAAATGATAAAAATTGCTAATTTAGAATATTGGTGTTTCACAATATGCTCAGTACATATTTGAATGTACTGATTTGCCTATGATATTGAATCCTAGATAAATTAAAAAATTTTTTTTAAAGATTTTATTTGTCAGAGAGAGAGAGAGAGCAAGAGAGACAGAAAGAGAGAGAGACTGCACAAAAGCAGGCAGAGCAGTAGGCAGAGAGAGAAGCAGGTTCTCTACAGAGCAAGGAGCCCAATGTAGTACTGGATCCCAGGACTCTGGGAATCATGACCTGACCCAAAGGCAGACACTTGGCCAACCGAGCCACCTAGGTGTCCTGAATCTTAGATAAATCTGTATCCTTGAATTTTTAGAGTCAAAAGTTATCTCTGATTACCTTAGAAATAACTGAATTCGAAGGTACAACCAATTGTGTTTTACAGAAACATAAATACTATTTAGGTAAAATATAACAATAAACTTTATTCCCTGTTCTGTGGTAAAGGTTGAGTACATTTTCCCAATCATCTCTGACTACACTACTATTACCCAGGGTCTTAAATTGGGGAAGTAGGTCCATGTGCACAAAAATATGGTCAGAGAACAGTAAGTCCATGAGTAGTATTACTCTTTATTCTTAAAAGAATAGTCACTTCATGGGATAATAATAAAGAAACTGTACTTTGTCAATAACTAGAAACATTTAATAGTTGCTTAGTTACTGGTTTGAAAAATGTTGGCTCATGTAATTAAAAAGAATAATTAGCTGCAGGATCAAAAGTAGTATTTTTATTTTGTAGTATTTTGTCTTTTTTTTTTTTTAAAGATTTTATTTATTGATTTTAACAGAGAGAGAACACAAGCAGGCAGAGAGGCAGGCAGAGGTAGAGAGAGGGGCAGGCTCCCCGCCGAGCAAGGAGCCCAATGTGGGACTCGATTCCAGGATGCTGAGATCATGACCTGAGCCGAAGGCAGCTGTTTAACCAACTGAGCCACCCAGGCGTCCCGTATTTTGTCTTTCTAAAGAAATGATTGATATAAATATACTGCTTTTAAAGTGGTAGTGCAATCTAATCATGAAGAAAGTGGGGCCATCCATTATCTCCATGGAGTACACTCTGGCTTTTAAAAGAGCAATTTTGGGACCCCTGGGTGGCTCAGTCCCTTGAGCATCTGCCTTCCAATCCCGTCACAATCTAGGGTTTTGGGATAGAATCCCACACTGGACTCTCCACTTCTCACTCCGCCTGCCCATTCACCTGCTTTACTCTCTCTCTCTCTCTCTCTGAAACAAATCTCCCATTTGCCAGTGATTCTCTATAATTAGGATGTTGTTAAGGCTAGACCTCAAACAAAAAGGGCTTCTTAATGGTTTCATCCGTCAGAGTCTTTTATCCTAGAAGCCATCTCTACTGACAATACAATCGCAAACAAAGGCTTTAACCAAGCATACAATAGCCCTCCTGGTAAAAACAGCCTCAAAGCTCACTATGGGACTTGCAGGACTTGCAGGACTTATGACAGGACTGCAATATAAAATAAGCAAAACAGTATGCTTGCTCAGCAAGACTCTAAATGATACTTCCCAAGCACTGGATGCACTCAGCCAAGAGCTAAATGAAGTCAGAGAAGGACTTCTCCAGAACTGACCACTATTCACTGTCTACTATTGCTACACCATTTGGGGTGTGAACAATTTCCTCCCATGTATTTTTTTTAACATGACAGTTAACTCCTGCAAGGTGTCCCAATTCATTGGGGACATTTATGATCAATTAAAGAAGATCAAGAGATCTACTGATCTATTTCTCAAAATTGGTAATTGGGGATCTTATCTAAAGGATGTGATCATAATTTTGGGCCTAATACTTGTTTTATATTCATTTTCTGCATGTACTGGTCCATGTACCGTTTGCTGCCCATCATGACCCCCTGGAGCCATACCACAAGCCCCTGAACCCACCCCTGCATAGATTCTAACTGCCATACAGCCTGCGGCCCCATTTCAGCCGCAGCTTGGAAGCAGCCCTGCTTCAGCAGGAAGCAGCCAGAGTGGTTATCGTCCCATTCCCTACTGGTGGTTAGGGTTACTGTTCCAAGGGAATGAATGAGTAAATGCCAGGTAGGGAGAGATAGGTAGGGGCTATGTGATCAGGCTCATAGAAATCCCAAAATGTGGAAGTGTGTGGAAACCAGACATGAGGGGACAAATCAGACCACCTTACCCTTGGCATGGGGGCGGGGGGGGGGGGGTTGGGTCACGTGGGGTGGGTGTCTTTATGGTAATCACCTGTGACCAACAAAGAATAACCAGACCCTAATAAGGAAGTAAGCCATGAAGGTGTTATCAATAGAGATGTTAAAAGGATTTAAGTTCCTTGGAGGCTTTCTTTAAAAGACCAACTCTAAGGGCCCTAGTTGGCAATTCTGTTGGGACCCCTCTCACTCTTGAGAGCTCCTTCTGTATCTTCACTTAATAAACTTTTTTCATTTTACTCACAGAAAAATAAATAGATAAATAAATAAATACATAAAGTGGTAATGCAATAATATGCTAACCTCACTCCCTTTAACTAATAAAAATGTATTATTTCATAATAATACTGAGTTAAAATAAAAAGTAAAATGTATCTTTAATATATCACACCTTTAAAAACTAGAGTTCTGGCAGAAAAATAATTTTCTCTTTCATAGAAACATTTATTAAAATTAAAGACTGAATGAAAAGCAAGCTAAATAAATAGATTTGGTGAAGTGTTTTAGCATTAAAAAATTTACTCGAAAATTTTTAAAATTTTAATTTTGTAGTTAAAAATTGATTAGGAAGATCACTAATTTACATAAAACTGGCTCATTATCATACCAGCTGCTGAAAAATTTGTGAAACAAGTTCCGTATTGCCAGGCAGAACTGCAGGCTGTCTTAGATGTAAAAATATCTGCAGGCATGAAAGATGTTCAGTGCAATTAGAGTAGAAGTACAGATCCAAATTTCTGAGGATTTCTCTTATGGATGATTTTCATTCTCAGCAAAAATGAGAAGTTATAAGGAAAGGTTACCTGAAAATGTGCACATCCTGCAACTAAATTGACCTATTCTTGGATGAAATTATTATTATAGACAAAGGATCATATGAATAATATAAGAATCATATAAGCTTTATGAATTGGCTTGCTACCAGGTGTAAATGTGCATTAAACACTTTTCATGATAAACTGGAATCAATGAGTGTTTCATATTTTATTTTGAAATCCATATATGCTTTATTTCTGAGAGAATTAAGAATTTTGAAACATCTCCATGTGGCTCCACATGAATTATTTCCCACTAGATAGTAAAATAGTCAAAGATGAAAGCATCTTTATCTACGTAACTCAGATTTTTTTTGCTTTCAAATCTTCACACATACAAACACAAACATACACACACATCCCTACTTTGTAATTTGCATAATGTTTTATCCATTCTGTGAAGGCTACTAAAGGTAACTTTTTAGAAGAAAAAATTACAAAATTATCCAATGAACTCAGATTTTGAAAGAGCAGATGCTTCAAAAGTATTTTTAAACTGAACTACTTGTTACATGAAGTTCTAAAAAACCTTGTCATTAATCACTTTGTCCCATGCCCTAAATATCTCCAATCTATCATTTATAGTTACTAATGTTGTGTTTAATTTTTTAACAAGAAAAACTTTGGTTTCAATCACATTGAAATTCAAATATAAATGTAAAAGTATATGTAGGCTGAGCTTATATAGGTAATGTGTTATCATAATAATGCAAGCAAGATGCTTTGCTTCTCTATTAATTAGACATGTTATGTCAAATGTACTTTCTGCATAACTCCTTGTATCCTTCAAATTCTTAGATTAGTTACCTTCACTAATTTTATGGGCTTTAGATCAAAATAACAAAATAGAAAAATTAAGTTAACACAATTAAATTAATTTTCATCTTATAAATCCAAATTATACTTTGTTTTGAATATTTTTTTCCTTTCGAACATGTCTGTTCTCCTACACCCAGTTTAAAATGCGTATTGCCCTATAAAAATAGGATATGTATTTTCAATTTGTTGTCAGATTTGAAAGCAACATATTATTTGTTTTGTTATGTAGCTTATGCTATAGAGGTTATTGGACATTTCTCTCCATTTTGTACCAAAGAATAACATTAACTTTAAACACAGTAAATACCAAAGATAATTACATTTATTACACTAATTTTCATATCTTTGTGAAAAGAGCTATATCCAAGCATATTGTATTAAATGTTACCAGGAATATCATAGTAACGTAAATATATATCTCTTTCGGGGGAAAATTTGGACTTAATCCAGTATTTTACTCTTCTCTTCTTTTTTTCATGCTTCTCTTTCACTGGTAGTGTCTCTTTCTGGTTTGCATATTTGCATCAAGAATACAAAGAATTTTAAATTCTGTCACCAGAAGGATATTATAACTGATGAAAAGATTATGTGAATTAACTATTGTAATCACAATATTTTATTAAAATAATATCTATTGCCATAAAACATATCCTTAGATCTCACATAATCTTTTGTAATCACAGAAGATTTAATAAACAAGAGAACTACACAAAACTGGAAATTTCCAGAAAGCTTTCTCAAATCTTCATTTAAGAACCCTAATCCAAGAATATTTACTGAGAACTTTGTACAGTTAAGGCAGAGTGATAATTAAAATTTATATCATCTACTCAAGCAATTCGCCATCCGCATGTGAGATAATGCAAATACACTTGAAAGAAACAGTAAATGCACAACATTTTGAGGGAATATTTCAGCATTACATGACCATTTTAGACTTTGATCTCTTGCCAAGTTTGTACAAGAACAAATTAAACCAATTAAATCAAGTTAAAATAGTAATAAACCTTCAAAATATTTCCAGAAACTGGCTACTTCTATCTTCTATCCTTCCATCTTCCGGCGTGAACCACCATCTATCTCTCACCTGTACTATTCCAACAGCCTTCCAATGATTGACCTAATCTTGCCTTGCTCTCTACACTTCATTTCTAATAGCAGCTAAAATAATACTTTGAAATATAAGTCCTAACCTGTCACTCCCATTCTTAACAATCTGCAGTGGCTCCCCATTTCATTCGGAGTAGAGTCAAATTATGATAAAATGAAATTTTAGGTCTTCCATGACATTTCTGAACATGCTGCATGACTTTATGTGCAATTCTCTTGTTCATCCCCAATCCCAATTCTCTTTGCTCACTCAGGATCTGCCGTATTGGCTTCCTTCCTATTCTCAAACACCCTAGGCATGTTCGACCCTTAGCAAGGACTTTGCAGTGGCTGTTCTCTCTACTTGGAACATTTTCACTCCAAGTATCTGCAAGCCAATGTCCTCATCTCCAACTCTGTTCCAATATCTTTGATCCTTTTAAATTTCATCCCACCACTCAGCCCTGGCACTCTCAAATCTCCCTACTTTGTTTTAATTATTCTTTTTCCATAGTATTTATTGTGTTCTAGTTAACTAAAATTATTGCTATGTTTATTGTATTTTTCTTTAAGCCTGTGAAGGTAACATTCTTTCTTATTTGCAGCTGATATATTTCAAGCACATAGAGTAATCAGGATTCACAGTGGGCACTTAATAAAAATGTATGATGTAACTAATCAAAGACTACATAAACAAATAGGAAGTACTAAGGCTTTTTCCCTATACATGTCAATTTCTATTAAAATGGAAACTACTATATTGTGTTTGCATTTTGTTTATTTTTTAAATTATTTTTTCATTTCCAATTATAAACTTTTTCTAGAAAGATTAAAACACTTTCAATGCATGTGGGAAGAACAAGAGAAAATACAAAAATTATTAATGAGCTTCTCTTCATTATTATTGATCAAATATAAAAGTTCAAAGTTATAGTCTAATTATTTTGCTATTTACTATTCAAAAAGAACTATCTCTTGTGATGCTACATTAGATAAATTATTAGTTTGATTTTCCAACAGACACAGATCAAAGGCTGGGATTTGGATCACTTTCAGAGAGGAGACACCTTATGTAAGTTTATGGGAAGAAAAGACTTAGTAGCTTCTCCCCTTTGATGAAATCAGACCTCTGAATACCCATTTTAATCCCATTCCCCATTCATTGGTGCTGCCACTTCAGTTTTTTTCCCTGTAAGGACATACATCATGGGTATATGCTTAAGGATATAAATGGAATTATGCAAAATTCATCCTTATGTTAACTAAAGCTCTGTTTTTTTTCTCTGTTACCAAACAAACAAAAAGCCAACATATTGGAATGCCCATGTAGTAAATAACTTTATATTTAATCTCATTTATTTTTATGAAAATATTTTTATTTGCAAATGTCATTTCTTTGTCTACCTGAATATACAAGGTGGAGATGTAGACTAGACGGTAAAGCAGCAGAGTTTTGACACTGAATCAAGAATCACTACTTGGTCAAATTCTGAGCATGGTTTCCAGAACAAAACTAGGTGTTGGATACAACTTCTGCATACTGGCAGCTGACAAGGTCTTTGATTCATTGTTTTATTCAACAGTTACTGAATTTCATGACTCAATATATTGTTTAACATGGTAAATATAAGACGTGGTCCTTGCTTAAAAAGAGAAAAAAAATCACCCGCTACTAGGAGAGGAAGACATAAAAGCAAAATTAGAGATACACTAATTTTGCAAATATAAGCAAAAATTCCATGGAAGAAACAGAATGAAAATTTTACCCCTCTGGAACTGAAGAACCAATGTTCACTAAAGTTTAGCTCCATCGGTGCCATATTCTGAGCATTTTATGATTTTGATTTTGTGATAACTTCTTTGCCTTAAAATTACATAAGAATATGCCTTTGTAAACCGCATCTTCCTTTCTGATATCAATGTGACATTTCTGGAATATAAACCTAAGTACACCTCTGTGCTTAAAACCCTCCAATGCTCCTCCTACCAGTGACTACAAGTTCTTTCCTAACTCAAGCTTTAGCCTTTACCTCTCATATTGCACCACAATATCCTGCTTTTCTCAAATCAGCTATCTCACCTTTCCAAACACTATTCCTTTTTGGCTCAACAATGTGGAAACCATTATAGCCTCCTCAAAAAAAACCCCCATGTTTTTTGATGCTTCTAAATCTTTGCTTATGATGTTTTCCTTGCCTAGAATATAACCATAACTTTTCCTCACTAATAAACTCTGCTTATCCTTTAAAACTTTCTCTTTTTTAAGACTTATTTTTTCATTTTATTTATTTATTTTTAAAGATCTTATTTATTTGACACAGAGAGAGAGTGAACGAGAGAGAGAGCACAAGCAGGGAGAGGGAGAGAAGCAGGCTCCCCGCTGAGCAGGGAGCCCAATGCGGGGCTCGATCCCAGGACCCCGAGATCATGATCTGAGCGGAAAGCAGACACTTAACTAACTGAGCCACCCAGGCACCCCCTTTAAAACTTTCTTTTGTCTACATTTTATGAAGCCTTCTCTGAGGCCACAGAGTCACTCATTTCTACTTGCAACCCTGGAATAGCATTTAAAAGTGTTTCTTTTTTTTCTTTTCTTTTTTAAGATTTTATTTATTTATTTGACAGAGAGAGAAAGATCACAAGTAGGCAGAGAGGCAGGCAGAGAGAGAGGGGGAAGCAGGTCTCTGCTGAGCTGAGACCCCGCTGCAGAACTCCATCCTAGGACCCTGAGATCATGACCTGAGCTGAAAGCAGAGGCTTTAACCCACTGAGCCACCCAGGCGCTTCAAAAGTGTTTCCTTCACATTCACCATAACACATTTAAATGTTTACTGATTTCCCTGTCTTTACCTGGCTGGAGCACCCTGATAATAGAAGACATAACATTCATTTATATTTTCATTATCTCTCACAATATTGTTATATAATAGCTGATCACTAAATACTAATTAATTAAAATAAGCTTAATTTGGCCATCTCATAAGTTGTTGTTTGTGCCAATGGAAATGTTTTATAAGCATTTACATTTACCATTTACCTCTCAAGAATAACTAGTTTGCCAGAATCTCCTGACCTAAAGTAATTCATGATTTTATGTTAGACTCATGGAAAAAAAAAAAAAAACTACATTAGTACATTAAAGTTGCTCTTTAAAGCAGGAGGCATACCTTAGAGAATGTGATTTCAGTGTAACTAACTCATTTTTCAAGATTACAACCTTGAAATACATTCTAGACAGCTAACTCTTATTATATCTTCATCTGGAACCACTTTTCAAAACTATCAACATTTATCTAACTTTACAACTCCAAGTCAGGAAATGATGTATCTTTGTTTCCAAGTGAAGTAGTTACTAAGTATTCTATGAAATCCTTACAGTTTCCAAATGGTGGAGTACTCAATCCGGCAAAAAAAAATCTGTTACCTCTTTTCATAAGAGAGATTGATACTGGAATTGCCTAGATTCTTATTATTTCCGGTGGAAAGAGAAATATAAAAAATATAAAACACCCAGTGGTATTACAATAAAAGTCAATCCAAGTGTCTTTGTAAACCAAATTTCAGTGCATCACATTTTTGTTATCTTACAGACCTACATTGATCCATTGGTCCGCATTTATGTATCTTGACCTCTTGAAAAATGATCCCATACTTATTGCCTGATAATATTTCAACTATTTCTTACTCTTAAAGTAATTAATCTGCCACTGAAAAGTGGTTTAATGTTCATCATATCATACCAGAAAATAACATGATTAAATTAGAATGTGTATTTCTAGGCCACACAAGAAATGAAAAAAGATTGGCTTTTTGCTCCTCATTATCGATACTATGTAAGAGAAATGAGAATTCACGCATACAGCCAGCTGCTGGAATCCTATAGGTCATTAACTCTTGGCTATATGGCAGAAGCCGTTGGCGTTCGCGTGGAGTTCATTGATCAGGAGCTCTCCAGATTTATTGCTGCAGGGAGACTACACTGCAAAATAGAGAAAGTAAACGAAATAGTGGAGACCAACAGGCCTGATAGCAAGAACTGGCAGTACTAAGAAACTATCAAGAAAGGAGATCTGCTACTAAACAGAGTTCAGAAACTTTCCAGAGTAATTAATATGTAGAACCATGTAAATGAAGGATTCCCCTTAACTACTTGGAATTTTTATAGCTTACTTTACTGTGTACCCAGTTCAGCTGTATAAAATAAATATTGCATTTTCTGTCAGTTTAAAAAAAATTACTTGTGATTGTAGTGATTTGTCTGGGAGTAGGGGGATGGGGGCAGGTAGAGATAAGTTTAAGGGAAGAATGCCCCATATTTTAAAATTTTAGAAGAAAAACTTTAATATTCTTAATTTACAAACTAATTTTAATACAAATAATAAATTTAGTTCAGAATACAAAGTGACATACAAAATCTAAAGCTGGATGATAATATCAACTGGAGTAGTTAACAGAGGAGTTAGGTCTAGAAAAAAACCTTAAGAGGAAATCTATTCTATACTGGTTTAGTTGGGAAACTATGAAATTGATAGCAATTATCACCTCAACCTACTTTTAATTCACTGGAGGACATACATGAATCTATAATTAAGGTACAGCAAGCATCAGGACATCTTTTTACCCTTAAAAGTAGTCACCTTGGTTTTGGGAATTGAAAGCAATGTTTTGTGATTCGGGGACATGTGGTTGGAAATGAAAACAGGAGACTGTGTTGTTAAAGAGTCAGTTTCACTGATCAACATATTCTGGATTTTGTTTCCTCTCGTGTTAATAGCATGATTTCTAAAATCTGTATTTGCATCTGTAATTGCCATCACCCACCATGTAATTTCAAAGGGAATTTGCATAGTCTGTGTTCCTCACCTTGTATTCTAAACCCAGATGCTAGACTAATTTTACAATCCCATTCCTAATAATATTACTGCCTAATATGGACACTGAATATGATTTTATATTTACACAGATATTTGTAGATATGATTAAAAAAGGAGGCTAGCAACATAGAGATACTATTATCTGGGCAATACAATAGCAAAAGATTGGTATTATGAAATCCAGCTTTGTTACCAGACCATAAGTCAGTATTGAAAAATGTGTAGATCCTCACATACCCAACATAATTCTCCAGAAACGTTTCTGCACGTACACAGATGTCACTCTGGTAGGGGTATTTCTTTTCTTTTTTTTTTTTTAAAAGATTTTTTTATTTATTCACTTAACAGAGTGAGAACACAAGCAGGCAGAGAGGCAGGCAGAGGCAGAGAGAGGAGCAGGCTCCCCGCGGAGCAAGGAGCCCGATGCGGGACTCGATCCCAAGAGGCCAGGATCATGACCTGAGCCAAAGGCAGCTGCTCAACCAACTGAGCCACCCAGGCGTCCCTGGTAGGGGTATTTCTTGTCCGTCAGAAATTAAAGCCTGTAAATGATGTTTGGTGGAAACTAATTAGGTAACTGATGATTACCCAGGGGCAAGGGATAAGACCAAAAAATTGCTACAAATGTGTTACTAAGTTCAGGACCCTTGAAAAGGATGTATTTGTTAACAATACTGCTGAGTACTTTTTGCCACAATTATTTGTAGCCAAGCTCTCCAAGCATAGTTAAATGGGCCACTGTTGGCACCTTAAACCAGTGTTGTGTTTTTTTCAGCAGCCAAATGTGTTGGGTCTATACACAGATGTTGGCAGTAACCAGAGGCATTGGAAACAGTGAATACATAATATCCTTCCTGATACAACCTCAAAAGATTGACAAATATAGTGGTAGTTTTCACTTTGAATATTAAACTGTTTCTTGAATAACTTAAGTTAAAAGTCCATTAAGAATGTCAGTGCTAATAAAATACTTTGTATAATCAAAAATTACAAATGATCAAATGATCATACACAAAACTGAATGAAATGATTTTATCCATATGGTGATTTTCCAGGTTTATACCATTTATATTGTATTTTACATGCAAAGTGATTAGTCACATGAAGAAGTAAAAAATATTACTGCAGTGAAGTTAATGTAGATTTAAAATGGAACAATGTTGTGTTTGTCATATTGGTGCTGATCCTTTTTTTTTTTAAATTTTATAAATGTCTTTTCTTTTGATTTTAATTAAGTTATAGGCCAACCCACCAACTCGGGTACACATTTCTTTTAAAATACAAATCATGCTTCCAGGAAAATTTGTACAAGTTCAGAAAGTTCAATCAAAATTTGAAAAGATTAAGAAAGCCAAAGTTAAGTAAAATGAGTTTAATATCTGTATCCTCTTACAAGGCACTTACATGAAACAAATTAAGATTTCTAAATGAATTGAAATGTTCAAACTTTCTTATGGTATGGTTTTCTTTCTTCTAAGACATGCCTCCTTTTTCCAGCTTAGTGTATACTTAATATTGCAAAGCAATCATTTACGTAATAGAAATGTATTTCTTTCTTTACCTATTTAGTTTACACTTATTCATTCCCTTCTATATGCCCTCCATTGAATTGTTTTTAAGAAATGCAGTACATAGTGGGTATCTGATTTTTTGTCTCTAGTTGGCATAAATTCCTTGCAGAGAACTGTTCATTTCTTATACCACAAGATTCTCATAATGTGGCCCATTAGGAAGCCCTACCTCTCCTGTTAGAGAGGTGAGCACATGATCCAGGCCAAAAACAAAACAAAATGATTTCATTCCTCTAGCCAATTGGTATTCTTTTTAGGGTTTGATATAGGTGCTGAGAGACAGAAAGAGAGAGAGAAAGAGAGAGAGAGATGCTCTCTTTCTCTCTCTTTTTCTAGGAATGTAAGCTTCATAGATGGAAACTTGAAGGTGCTGAAAGCTGCGAGAGGCTTCCTGGCCATGACGTCAACACAGAGGTAAGCTTAGACAAGATGTTTACTTAAAGGATGATCAGAAGAATCATAGAATTAGTCGAACTTGAACATGAGCTTGAGCAATAAGTACGATACCCGAAGTTACAGATGAGTAAGAATGGTATTTCAGGCTTGAGGCACACAGATACATGTGGAGAAGTAATTAAGTTCCTTCCTTCCAGCTTTCCTGCCTTCCTGACTTCCTTCTTTCCTTCTCTCTCTTTTTTCCTTTCTTCCCCTTCCCCACTCCTTCATTAGTGCCCCCTCCATACACCTTTTCTTCCTCACTTACGCATTTTGGAGAGAACTATAAACCATAATAGATATTGAGAACAAAAAAAAAATAAAATTAGCATCCCTAACCTCTAGGACTGTAGGGTTCAAATGCAATACCTTTATGGTTCTTTGATGGAAATGAAAATGATCTATGCAAATCAACTTTTCTCTGTCCCACTTACAATTCAGATAACAGCTATTCTAGAAATAGAGATATATATGTTTTTAAAAGAATACATTTTGTGGAAAGTGGTTTTAAATCCTTGAGATATGTCAAGAAACTGTGATTTAGAAATTAACCTCTTTAGAACAGAATAATTTAGATAAGAAGCAGAAGAAAAATGAGTTGCTTTTTACATGAAATGTGTAGGTTTCTTTGAAATTCTATAATATCATTAATGACTGTTAAGTTTTTCTGACTCTACCTATGCCACATGACATGCATCTTGGAAATAAGAGTTTCAGAAACTTAAAGACTGTGTTACTGAGGATTTTTAATGACTTCAATAATTACCAGATGAACCTCGTGAGTATAAAATCAAATAGAAAGACATTTTGATTCCCAAAGGTGGATAATTTGATGAAAAAAGGAGAGAGGGATAATACATAAATAAATTTTAAAGTCACCACACACACACACACACACACGCACGCACGCACAGGCATGCACACACATACACACAGAGGAAATGTTTCTATATCTCACCTTGATGTTATAGAATTTAAATTTCAATTAATTTTAACAATTCTGAGAAAATAAATCAACTCTTTAAAGAGTTTATTTATTTATTTGAGATAGAGAGAGAGAGGGTGCACAGAGGGAGAGGGAGAGGGAGAAGCAGACTCCTTGCTGAGCCAGGAGCCTGACACAGGGCTCCATCCCAGGACCCTGAGATCATGACCTGAGCTGAAGGAAGAATTTTTTTTTTTTTTTACAGCAATATTACTGTATTGGATATTGTGGTTATCTCTAATTATCCATAACTTTCTTTCCACAATGTTAGCCCTGTGGTTTTAAAATTAATCTCAGTTTCAGTTCTGGGCTCTGATTAGTCTAAGCCATTCCCCAATGCTGCCAGTATATTAAACGAATAAGCAAGAAGTTTTCCTACAACTCCTGTTGCTAGAGGTTCACTTCTAGGGCCTTTGATTAGTACTTTTTCCTTCTCTGGTCATTCTACTGTGTGTTAGTCACAATACTACATTAAGCTAACCAGTGAGTATTTTAGGAATCAGGATTGGTTCGGATCTGGATATGATTTTTAGGTTCTAGTTAGTTAGACTGTGGCCTGTATTCTCTCTCGGAAGTCAAAGACTAGATGTCCACAGACAGATGAAAGGTACAGTGCACTGCCTATGGATGATGGTTAGTGACTAGAATAACCTACATAAGACACAGCAAGATGGCTGACTGGGCACATTTTTAGAAAATATGTCTGAAATTCACATTTTAGATCCGAATGACATGGTTTATTAGAGCCAATTTTGGCAACTCTGTACGTTAAGTGTTTGAAAGCTCCAGGGTGAATTGGTTAAGGATAACTGGGTAGGTCCACCTTCAGGATTTCCCACGATCTGGAAGGATAGTACTATTGCCAACAACATGACCAGGCATGACCAGGAAAACGAGAAGACATCACTCATTACGATCTCAGCTGATAATCTCTTCTCAGTACAGGCATTCTTCCTCACTGAATTGACTAACCTGACAGAGAGGTGATGCAGAAGGAATGCTTACACAGGACATGACCTTTTCCATCCTAGGGGGAGTTAGAGGAATAAGGTAGAGTTTAAGACATCATCTTACTTAGATGGAAGACCAACTAGGGCAGCCTTCAGTTGAGATGGGACAATACAATTTTTAAGATTTCCTTCCCATGTGGGACGCCTGGGTGGCTCAGTCAGTTAAGCGTCTGCCTTCAGCTCAGGTCATGATCCCAGGGTCCTGGGTTGGAATCTCACATTGGGCTCATTACTCCTCAGAGAACCTGCTTCTGCCTCTGCCTGCTATTCTCCCTGCTTGTGCTTGCTCTCTTGCTCTCTCTCTCTGACAAATAAATAAATAAAATCTAAAAAAAAAACTGGGAAAAAAAAGAAAAAATATTTCTTCCCCATGTCTTATTTTTTGTTAAGATTTTATTTATGTATTTGTTTGTTTGTTTTTTATTTGACATAGAGAGAGAGATCACAAGTAGGCATAGAGGCAGGCAGAGAGAGAGAGGGGGAAGTAGGCTCCCTGCTGAGCAGAGAGCCCAATGCGGGGCTCGATCCCAGGACCCTGAGATCATGACCTGAGCCGAAGGCAGAGGCTTTAACCCACTGAGCCACCCAGGCGCTCCCCCCATGTCTTATTAATAGGGTTTTTTTTTGTTGTTGTTGTTCTTTTGTTTTTGTTTTTTTGGAAGCTACCAGACAGATCAACTTGCAACTATTCTCAGGGGATGAGTTTTGAGGTGCCCTAAACCGGGTCTGCCAACTTCCAGTTTGTCAAGCCATTGGTTTTAATAGCTATCATAGTTGGGAAGCTGCTGGTTTTCAAGGCTACTGCAGAGCTGGGAAAGGGCAAGTTAAAAAGTTCCAAAGTTCATTGTTTTTAATCAAGATGCCGTCATTTCTCCTCCAATTACTGCAAGCTTTTAATTTCCAAAATTCTGAAAAAGTGATTTTTAACAATTATCAATAGTTTTCTCATAGATCTTATGTAGAAATGAATCTTTATTGTCTTTACTGCACCATCCCAGAAATACCATATTCCACCCATTTTGAAGGACTGGTTTTTATTTGTTTTATCTACTTTATCTCCAGTGGAAATTGGATGTAAACATAGATGCTATATCCTTACTCTAGATGTCTGAGCCTTTCCTGTGGTCCTAATTAGGTCAAGATGGAAAGTCTTTGTATAGCTTCTGGGGTCAATTATAAGGAAATTTTAGTGATCATGGCATTGAGTGTGCTGGACTAGATATAATTTCAGATTGCATTGACACATGATTAATTTCTTGTTTTTTTGATGTTTGGGAGGAAGAAGGAACTGAGATAAGTGGGGAATACTATCTGTCAGAGCACATATATAAATCAAGAATTCTAAATGGGAGGATGCTGAACTCTAGAGATAATGAAAAAAAGAAAATCCCATATAATGTCATCAGTGCTCCATTTCTTCCTGGAACTTATTAAGAAGAACATGGAATTTTGTAGGGAGAGGAAGCCACTCTGAACCTATCATTTCACAGGAATGATCAGAGTATACCTATTGATGAACAAAAATGAGATAAAGAAATCATATAGCAGTAGTGACATAAAGGTAAGGAAGGAAGTTATAATCAGAAAGGAATAAAAACTTTCCCCAGGAGCATACAGAGATTTGGACTAAAATAAATGATAATAATCCTATATATTAACCAAAGTAATCAATGCCAGTTTCTGCAATGGACCACCCCCAAATTTTAGAATCTTACCACAAAAGGTTTATTTCTCATTCACATCACATCCAGTGTGGCCCAACAGGCTCTTCTACAAGAACTTTGCTCTAACTAATGACTGAACAATCCAGATTGTTTCCATCTTGCAACTCCACCTTCTTCAAATTGTTTCCAGCTACAGATAGGAGAAAAAAAAGAAGTGAAGAGACCTACGTACTCTCGGCTGCCTTAAAGCAGAGTGACCCATATCTTCACTTCCCCTTGCAATAAACTGGTGGTAAGTCACCAGTTTACCTAGTTAGATATGTGAGGTCTCTGAAATATAGGGGGACACCTGTATATTTGATGAACATTGACAATCTCTAACAGATTCTTAAAATCTAAGCACCAAACAACCAACAATGAAACTAATTCTTTTACTGTCTTTTTAGTGTAATTTGATGGTTCCAACTTTCACCTTGTTGTTTCTATTATTTAGGGTCAGTTTCTGCTGACTTTCTCTTCTCAGTTGCTAATTGCTAAAACTTAAAATCTACCTAATGCAGCTTGATTTTTTCTATATGAATAATTGAAACGATTATGATTCTATCCAAGTTTACTCTATAAGAAAAGTTATAGGAAATTAGATGTCATTTTCAAGTGAGGATGAAAAAAAAGAGAACATTTTAGTATTTGATCATGTCCCTTATAATATTTTTTATCTTACTCTCAATCGCTACTTGCCAAAATCTATACTTTGCACCTAAGTTTATTCTTCTTTACCCTCCTAAATCTAATGAGGGATTTATATTCACATAAATCTGTGCTACAATCACTGAGATTCAGGCTTATTCAGAGGATTTTTTTTCTATATATAATACTGTACTAGTAAGTTATTTCAATAGACATTAACTCTTTATGCTGGATGGATGAATCTCAGAATCAATCTGCGCTAAGAAAGGTTATTTGATTTGAGCTTAATTTGATTTGAGCTTAATCGATACAAATCTGGATTGTAAGCCTTAAAAGGGCAGAGATAGTGCCTCTTTTTACATTTAAGAAAACTTTTTAGCTTGCAGGAAAAACACGTAACATGATATCTACCCTCTTAGAAAATTTAAGTACACAACACAGTATTGTTAACTACGTGCAACAATGTTGTACAGCATATGTCTGGAACTTACTCAGTTTACTTAAGTTTACACTCTTTGAACCACTCCCTGCTCTACCCTTTTCCTACCTCCTAGCAAGTATTATATTATTTCTTTAAAAATGAGTTTGACTACTCTAGATATCTTAAACAAACAGAATCACACAGGATTTGTCCTTCTGTGACTGGCTTATTTCATGTAGCATAATATTTTCTGGGTTCATTCACATATTCACATGTGTCAAGACTTTCTTTTTCTTTCTTTTGTTTTGTTTTTTTTTTAATGATTTTATCTATTCATCTGCCAGAGAGAGAAAGAGAGCGAGAGAGAGAGAGCACGCACTAGCAGTGGGAGCAGTAGGCAAAGTGAGAAGGAGAAGCAGGCTCCCTTCTGAGCAGGCAGCCCAATGCAGAACTTGATTCCAGGACCTTGGGATCATGACCTGAGCCAAAGGCAGATGCTCAAGTGACTGAGCCACTGGGGCATCCCCCGGTTTTCTTCTTTTTTTAGAAAAGTGCTTCTTTCCCTAACTCTAAAGTTTCTTATGTCTAACATAATGCCTGGCATGCAAAATTCATTCTGTAAATCCATGTTAAATAAATTAATCTATTCTAGGTTAAATATGAGTGCCATAATCGGCTCTATTATTTTTGTGAGTCATTGTTCACTTTTTATCTCATTAATTAGCTAAGAGTACATATTTTCCTTTTTCTTTTTCTTTTTTTTATTTTCCTTTTTCTAATTCCAGATTTCCTTTGTCTCTTTTCTGGATCTGACAGACACTTGCTATCTGTCTCTATAATGTCGTGATCATGAACCACAAATATTCTGTGTGATAGAACAACAGCTCACATGCACACCCCATGTACCATCTGTAGGCCCTGAACTTGATATACATGAACTCAATCCTCCATATGAGGATTAGTATTCTTTATATGCCCATTTCACAGATATTATAACAAGGTATGGAGATATTAGTAATGTGCTCAAGGTCACATAGCTAGTAAACAGCAAGGCTGGGATTTTAATCTAGCTTATCAGACCTCAAAATGTATATTCTAACACAGGGGTCTAGCCACTGTGATATTATGCTGCCTCATTCCTATGTTGTGACTTAAACTATGATTTACTTTCAGTCAACATAATTCTCATGGGTGTAATAATAAGGGCTTTTTCTTGGAGAGATACCTATATAGAACAGATGTTTACATTTCAAAATGACTTCCTTCAAGGTTAATGCCTCTATTTTAAAGTTATATTTTCCTTCTGTGAAATTTGGAATCAGCCTCGGATTTAAAGCTTTAGATTTGCCTCATGCTTTTTTCAGTAGTTACTTATTTTTACCCGTTAGCACAAATTTTTTTTTTCATCTGTGACATAGCTAACTTGCAGAACTGCTGAGAGGTTAAATAAGACAAACAAACAAAAATATTTTAAGTGTTAGCACAGTGTGTGAAATGTAGCAGCCTTTCAATAAATATAAGTAGTAATAAGACTTCTTTAGGACTTCATCAACAAGTTTGGTTTTAAAAATACTAGGTTGGAAAGTTGTTTCCAGCATCACATAATATCCATTCCCATAAGGATTATAACATAATTATTATTTTTGCAATCTTTGTGCCAAATATTCTCCCATATTTAGTTAAGGTTTATGGTTCAATATCCTGAATAACCTTCTGTGAAATCTCATGGTTAAGTAAATGGGTAGCATAAAAAGATTACCTATTGCCTTATTAAGTTGCAGTGACATGCTTTTATTTCAAGGTAGATAAATAAAAGACCTCTAAGTAAGTTTGTCTTTAAATATAAGATATTTCCATGAACATGTAATATGGAGTGTACTAGATCATTACATTGGTTCTTTATGCAACAACAGTGCACTTCTAGTTTATTTCCATTGGTAATCTTGTTTAATGTCAGGTTTCTTCACATCTTTAAGAAAAAGAACATAAAAAGCCCTTAATTCCATTTTATACCCCCCAAAAATGTCAACAAAGAAGCTGTGTTGTACAGGAAATAATACATGTTTAACTTGTAAATGCCACAGGATTTATTCTAAAATTGTAGGCTAATGTTCAGTTATGAATGTACACTTTGAGGATTAGCCTGTGGGTACAGGAAACAACATGTTCAAGAGATCTCTTTTTCAGAACAGTAAAATACCTAGAGCATTATGAGACTTAATTGAATAAAATTTCACCATATACACACATTTATAAGCTTACGACTCTTGACAAGTTAAAACTTCATCAAGAATTCAACATCAAATAAAAATTAATTTCTACTAGCAATGTTGCATGAAACCTTAATCCAGACAGGACCGTCTTATTAACACCAACGTTCTTTGCCCAAGTCACAGTTGCCCCAAAGCTAATTTAAAAATGATTCTCTGTTTTCTTCGTTCTTAAAAAAAGTGTCATAAATATCTGGCACCATATCCTCTGGAGATTGTTTTCCAAAGACCAAGACTCTACATTTCTATTTTTCTATGAGGGGATAGATTTGAGACAAAGCATATATATAGGTAGCTACCAAATACTCCTAGTTCTTTGCAAATTAATAGTAGGGAACATAAAAATAAATATATCAGCTATATTAAAAATATATTTTATTTATACAATTTCCTTACCTAATCAAAATCTCCTTGAACAAAGCATGGCTTAGAGTTTAAACAATCATTAAATACCACTTATGTATCTATCTAAAATATGAAGTGCGTATTTCTTTCTTACTAATTAAATATAAGGATAGTACAGACCAAGGCAGAACCTAAAGAGTTTATCTGTTGTAGATGGTGACTTCATAGTTTAAGTTTTAAAGACCAAGGTATTTTACTCAGTTATATAATGCTTCTAAAAGATAAAATGCCTATCTCAGGATGGATAATTCCGAACTAAAACTACTCACGTTTTAATAAGTGCATTCTGTGTCACCCAGACTATCTTTGATATACAGGTGATGTTAAATATATTCAGTTGTTTGTGTGGGAGAGTTTTTCTCCCTTCTACTCTGTTTTGAATGTGTATTCAGCTTGACATGATTCTGAGAGAATAGAGTTACTGTGACTTTACTTGTCTTGCTTGTCAAATGATTTGAAGCAGACTTTAGGTCAACAGCATTTAAAATTTCAGTTGAATAGTGAACAGAGAGGGAATTTTCTGAGTAGGATGGAAAGGAATGAATATAGTCATCATAGATCCAATCATGGAAAAAGCAGACTGTGAAAATGTTCCCTATCTTCCTCACACATTTTTCTTTTTCTTCCTTTCCACTGGAGAAGCTATTCAAAAACAGCACTCTTGCTCTGTTTCTTTGGTTTTTAGGAAGAACTTTATTAGACTACTTAATAATAATAAGCCACCAAATCTCTCAATGCCTCAATTTTCTTACCTGCAAAATAAGGTGGCAAGATTAGAATATGTGACCCACAAACTGGGGTGTGTATGAACCAAATGGAGAGCTTGTTGAAGATTCCCAAGACCTGCCTTAGAAATTCTCTTTCACTAGGACTGGGCAAGTCTCTGAATTCGCTTTTAATAATAAACCCCTAGATATTTTTGAAGCAGGTAATCTGAAGACCCCACTATGAAATCCTGAAAATATGTCAGTTTCTCTCCAAGTCTCCCTCACTTCTCATAAATCCCCAAGATGTTGTTTCATTTAGATTCCATAGAAAACAATGAGAACTAAAAAAAAAAAAAAAAAAACAATGAGAACTGATTTTCTGGTTGCAAAGGTAAAGTACAAGGAATTTGGATATTATTAAAGTGTTTCAACTATCTATTCTGTTTTTTAACACGTAAATGAACGATTTTCTGCAAGCCAACAGAGTATTGCAAGATAAATATATCTTTGCACAGTGATTATGCACAGTGATTATGATTTATGGAACACTTCACTGACTATTACAAAACTATACAGAGGTGCTATTATGCTATGAAAACAAGCAGTCTTTTTCAAAAATGTGTTATTCTCTTAACAGCTTCAGGGTTATAACGGAAGTAAACTTGGTATGTAGCTTGTCTTTTTCATTTTGAATTTCGGTTTGTGTTGGAATATCAAGGGGAATCCAAATTACAAAGTTTTTGAGCTGAAGTCTACTCTGGAGATTATTACACACATTTCTGTTCTCTATAAAGTGTTTTCAGGCCCTATTATCAAAACCAACAATCGCAATGTATTCATGTTTGCATCCTCATTGTACAGTGTTTGGCTCACCGTAGACTCTCAAAAAAGTTCACTAGTGAATAAATAAATGGAATAAAATGAATGAATCCCATCATTGAATGACTTAAGGAGAAACTAAGTAAGGTATCTGACATCAATCACTGGATAAGTGGCAGATTAAGTTTGAAGTCCATTCAGATCTCCTGAATCCTAGGAGAGCCCTTTAAATGTTGGTGCTTTGCTTCTGTAGACAAAGAGTTCTTAAGTCTTCAAAAATGTATTGAAAGCTGCTCCTTCTCTTCACTCATCTCCCCTCCCACCTTAGGTAGGATAGACTGAAATACCTGGGGCGGTGACATTTTATGGTGATTTTGGCTCAGACAATGGTTCAAGGGCCCCTGGATCAAGGCCTACTCAGTGGGGAGTCGACTTGGGAGCCTCTAGCTCCCTCCCTTTCTCCCCCACTCCCCCAGCTTGTGTGCTAGCACATGCTCTCTCTCCCTCCCTCTCTTTCTCTCTCTAAAATAAATAAATCTTTAAAAAAATGTAAACTCAGTTTGTAATTAATAGCTAATAACCTCTGAAATCATGTGATCCTTAAGATTCCTTTTTATTTCTGGGCTTTCTATTATAAAGTAAGACTTAGTATTTTACATCAATCACACTAGCTCACATTTGTAAGATTCAAATCTGCACAAAATGGAACCATGCAATATTACATTTTAATTCTGGCACAGAAGCTCAAAACAAATGGGCTAAGTCTATTTTGGCTATCTCTTGTCACTGTCCTGGCTTTCTACAAGGCCTTGCTTTGATAGCAACATTTGTAACTGGAGTGGGTATTCAGTTAATTTAGTTATTTGCTTCTCAGGAAAAGGGAATATTGTGGTCCATTTTGTCATGGTGTATCAGGGATGGGATTTTTCATGTAACAGGCTTTCTAGATAGATGACATGTCATGTGTGGGGTAAAAAGTCAAGAACCAATTTAAAAAGTAATTTCAAAGCCTTAGCTGTGGTAGATTTGTTTGTTTGCTTGAAAAAAGAAACTGAAATTCCCACCATGTTCAAGAGGAGACAAGTTGTAAGGGATTCTTATTTTTCAGTTATCTATTGCTGTGTAATTAACCAGTCCAAAATATAGTGGCTTAATATAACAATTTTGTTGTATATCAGATTCTGTGGGTTGACTGGGGCCCAGATGTAAACTTTCCCCATGGATCTTGCTTAGTTAGACTCTTCACAGAGTTACAGTGAAATGGTGGTTGTTACTGGACGTCTGCCTCTTCCCTGCTTCTGCTTCTCCATGTGGCCTCTCTCTTACAGCAGATCTGCTTAAACTTCTTAGGTGGAGGAATCAGTGCTCTAAGAGAAGGAAGGGGAAGTTGTAAGGCAAGCTTTCTAAATTACAGGGGTCTCAAGTCCCAGACCATCCCTTCCTTTATATACTGTTGGCTACTTTGGAATTGTTTTGTGCTATCTTTGGAAACTAGCCACCTCACTCTATAAGTATTGGTACACCCTGATTATTGATGATTTGGGGATAGTTGTTGAATGCTTTCTGAAATTATTTCTGTGATTTTTAAACAGGATATTGCAACTCACCCTGGCCCACTTATGTGGTGAGACTACACTATCCAGTATTAGCCTGTGTATTTTCAGAAGAAAAATTAGAGAATAGCATTTATTGCTTGTGTGGAGAAGGTAAAGAAGAGAAGCTGGGAATCCCATTACCATATACATAACAAAATCCTACCCTTGCTAATTTTGCTTGATCTTGCAATGGAAGATTCTTTTGGGTACAGGCATTCTTCTTCTTTGAATTGATATACTTTACAAAGATGTGATGTGAAAAAAAAAATGCTTACCCAAATCATCGTTTTCTCCGTTATAGAAAGACTTACAGGAATAAGATAGAGATTAAGACATCATCCATCCTAGATGGATGGAAGAATAATTAGAGCAGCCCTAATTTGTGAAGGGAGGTTATATATCTTAAGGTTTCTTTCCCATCTCCTAGTAGTTCTTATTTATTAGATCAAATCTACTCTAAAATGTCCTTCATCAAGGCTATGCCATCAGAACTCAGTGTTTCTATCCCTCTCTGTCTGTCCATCCATCCATCCATCCATCCACCCATCCATCCATTTATCTACCTGTTTTATAGGTTTACTTCTGTCTGAGACCAATTTGGAGATATTGGATATATTTTGTATTTTTCAGCTCTTACTTCATACATAGAGAGATAAGGTTAATAAATCAGAGCAATCATCTGGTGAGGTTTAGTTTACAAAATTGTCTAATTTAAAACACATTTTGAAGAAAATCGTGTTCATTATCTAATGCCTAATCATTAGCATCAAGTTTTATCTCTATCTTCCAAAGATAACAAATAGTGGTA
This sequence comes from Nasua narica, assembly GCA_028533885.1. Classification (NCBI taxonomy): domain Eukaryota; kingdom Metazoa; phylum Chordata; class Mammalia; order Carnivora; family Procyonidae; genus Nasua; species Nasua narica. The sequence continues at coordinate 89,736,771 of CM052807.1, forward strand.
GAGGAAGAAAATTCTAAAAGCATAGGCCAACAACTGCTTTACTTAAAAAAAAAAGTCTTAACCACCAAGAATACACAATCCAAAAGTTACTTTAAAAATATTGTGTCAGTCCACATATCTCTGAGTGCAATCCTCCCCTCAAATCATAGAAGAGAAGAAAATAGCAAGTTTGTATTTCTATAGTAGAAAGGTAAAAAGTTACCAATCTCCTCTGAAATCTTGGTGCTATGATGGAACCCTACCACATGAGCAGGATGAAGGACTGGATCATGGCCTCAGGAATCTCTGGATTTTTTAGGTCCTTCCTTATAACTGGTACACTGAATAAGTGAGTGTCATGAAATGTAATCAAAAAGCAGATTTGTTTTTGCTTCTGTGGGATAGTTCTTTCTTGCCTCTAGGTAAAAAATTGTGGGCAGTCTCTTGATTTTACACCTTATTCTTAGGTAATTAAAATTTCCTTGGCTTCTTTAAATCACAAAAGAGCATGGATTCAGTATTTAGAACATCTGATCCTATGTACAAGTCAAAGCTGTTGATTTCATTCAAGGATATAGCCAATCTCCTTTTGCCTTAGGCTTCTAACTTTCCTTTTATTAAAGCTGCGATTCTTCAGAGTTGAAATAGAGGGAGGAAGGAAAGTGAGGGGAGAAAGCCAGGTCTTGTTGTATCCTGGCTTCATTCTTTATGTGCATACCAGGTATTTAAAGCTGACAAAGGCTCTTTTAACTGTGTTTGGGCATTCTTCAGAGGCTCCCTTGTTCATATGCAGCTCCCTCATTCCACTTAATGCTCTTTCTACTCTCTTGTGACTTCTTGCTTACTCTTGCAACCCCTAAGAATACAGTGATATTTGCTACCCAATACTAATGTTCTTTTGCTCCTCTAGAATTATCTTACTGGTCAAGGCTGAAGATTATCTCCATGCTAGGTCTCTTTTACATGCATGTGACCCTCAAGAAACATTTCAATGTTTTTGTTCCTACAAGTAGTGTGAGGGAAAGCTGATGCTAACTAGACGACAAAATCCTTTTTTTCTTGCCTTTGGAGCAGCTACCTGGCCATTTAGATTGATACCTGAGAGTCTGGAACAAATCCACTACACTTTCCTAGCTTTAGGGGACAAGTAAGTTTTCTGAGAAATCCACTGAAGCCTCTCTGTCTTGACCTGAGAGAAAGAAAGGAGCACCCCACCCAACTCCTCTGGGGAAGATTCTAGTCAAGATCTAGTTTTTCAGTCCTTTTGTGTCTATTTACCCAAGTGAATTAGAGGGTTCAAGATTCTTATAACTGGTTTTATAACCCCTTTGAAAATTCTTCAGCACATCTGTCTTTCTTGGGCGTCTGACAAGCAGAATAGTGTAATAGTTAAAGACCTTGGAACTAGATTCCTCAGCTTCAAATCCCAACTTACTTAACCTTGTTAGTTTCTGTTTCCCTTTCTATGAAATGTTCTTACCTGGCTGATATTAAAAATGCCTAGTTGCTAAGTTCATTGTGATAATTAAATAAGTTAATAGTATAGGACACTGAAAAGAGGGGGCCAGAAGTCAAGATAAGAAGAATATTATTTTTATTATTTTTAAGATTTTTATTTATTTATTTGACAGACAGAGAGAGATCACAGGTAGGCAGAGAAGCAGGCAGAAAGAGAGGGGGAAGCAGGCTCCCCGCCAAGCAGAGAGCCTGATGTGGGGCTCGATCCCAGGACCCTGAGACCATGACCCAAGCCGAAGGCAGAGGCTTTAACCCACTGAGCCACCCAGGTGCCCTGAGAAGAATATTATTTTAACAACCTGTCAACTGTCTCTTTATCCCTGGAAATATCAATCAAAAGCTGGCATATGAAATACATTAGGGAATTTACTTCTACATGAGGTAGGAAAGTAGATGTCTAAGAATATTCCATTTCTATTCCTTAGAAAGTAGATGTCTAAGAATATTCTTAGTCTCAAGAATCTTCCTTGAGACTAAGATTCAGTTAGTCAGGAAATGAGCCCTCTGACTGATTTCAATACTGCTAGTGAGTAACTTGTTCAACTGATTTCAGTACTGCTAGTGAGTAACTTGTGTGAACTACAGTGGGTCCTTTAATAACTTGTAAGTTTGCTTCTCTCATTTATATGTAGAATTCAGTTTTTCCCACTTCAAGACATGAAACTTCCTTGTCAAAGGAAATCTATTCCTTCAACAAATAATTATCAAGCATATACTATGTGCCAGATATTCTAAGTATTGGAGATGTGGCAGTGAACAAAAACTGAAAAAAAAAATCTCTGCCATCATGGCGCTTATATTCTAGTGGTAGGACCCAAACAAATAAAATATGTATAATATCTTATAGTCACCCCTTGGCCAATAGTACCACAAGAAGACTTGAACTCAGAAGAAGAGGGATGGTCTGAGTGTCCTCAACTCCTTTGACAGAAGTAATCCCATGTTTAGGGTATAATAAAATTACTTCTGATCATCTTCATGCAGATAGTGATGGCAAGGCTGTGAACAGAATTCAGCAAAAGGAAGAAGGAGGCTTTCGCCAGGAACATGCAGAATTCTAGGCTTCCACTCTTTTGCTGGACAGTACTGATGTTGAGGCAAGCAAGGGGGAGTTCTTAAGTGGGGCACACAAATCTTCTGGGCTCCCTTTGGGACTCCCAACTGAGTCTAGAGACTGAGAAGGGGCAGCCTAACCTAGAACTCCTTATCTTAGATTCCTGTGTGATTCTTAGAGCAAGAAATCTCTTAAGACTTGCTGTGGTATCTTGCAGGTGAGGGCACAAGGAAAAGGAAAAAAAATCAGTTTCATAGAATTATGCGTTTGGGAATTCTTTCTAACCAGAATGAAAATTGTTTCTGTGATCTACAAATGAAGAACCTAGAAACACAAGCATCATTTTAAAAAAAAATCTTATATTTATCAGAATGCTTAACACCAAAAAAAGACTGACAACACCAAATGTGGAGGAGAACGTAGACCCAGCTGAAGGCTCCTATATTATTGGTGGGAGTGGAAAGTGGTACAATCACTTTGAAAAATGGTCTGGCAATAGTTACAAAATTAAGCATATACCCCATGGCACAGAATTTACTGATGAGGAGTGAAAGAATATGTTCACACACACATATACAAAAACATATGCAAGAATCTTCATAGCAACTTATTCATAATAGCTCAAAACTAGAAATAGCACAGATGGCAACCAAGAGAAGAATATATAAATCAACTGTGGCTTACTCATATAGTGGAATACTATTCAACAACAAAAAGGAATGCAACAACATGGAGAAATCTCAAACACGGAGTACTCAGTGAGAGAAATTTTACATGAAAAAGTATCTACTATATGATCTATATGAAGTTCTAGAACAAGAAAAACTAATCTATGAACAAAAAGGAATGGTTGTTTCTGGGATGTGGGAGCAAAAACAGACAGAGAAGGGGTATGAAGGAGATTTCTGGGGTTTCAATAATCTGTATTTTGATAGGAATTTGGAGTTGCACAAGTGTATGCATCTGAACTTCCCGAATGATATACTTAAGTTTTTTACATTTCATTGTATGTAAAATTTAGCTCAAAAGAAAAAATAATTCTATAAAATATTAAACTCTAGTTAGTATTATGCATGTCTAAACATTTGGGGGAAATGTACTGATATCTGCAAGGTATATGGAAAAGCATCAAAAAATAAGATAGATTGATAAATGGACAGTGGGATGGATAGATAATTATGTTATCCAGCAAGTAGAGCATAAAGTTATTCTTAGAATCTAGGTGGTTGGTACATGTTCATTTACTATAAGCTTTTTGGTTTTTTTTTTAAAGATTTTATTTATTTATTTGACAGAAAGAGACACAGTGAGAGAGGGAATACAAGCAGGGAGAGTGGGAGGGGGAGAAGGAGGCTTCCAGCTGAGCAGGGAGCCCAAAGAGGGGCTGATCCCAGGACCCTGGGATCATGACCTAAGCTGAAAGTAGACTCTTAAGTACTGAGCCACCCAGCAGCCTAAACTTATTTTCTTCAAGCTTGATAATTTTCAAAAGAAAGGTTTAGGGAAAAAGTCTAGTTTGAGGTGGGAATATGACATTTTATTATCATGCTTCATGTATTGTAAAAATTCAAACAATATGAATATTTCATAGCTTTGTTATGTACCTCTTGAGTACCTATTGAAATGGTAAAGATGGCAAGACATACATTCATTCACTCAATATTTATTTACTCAGCAATTCATTATCAGTCTTTCATAAGGAGAGGCAAAATAGTCTCTTCCTGCCCTTATATTCTTTTTCAAATCTCTTTCTGATGTTTTATCCTAAATATGTAGTCTTTTTCTTTTTTTTGAAGAATAATTGATATACAACATTATATTCACACAATAATGATGTAATATTTACATACATTATGAAACGGTCACCACAATAATCTATTTACCATCTGTCACCATACCAAGTTATTAGAATATTATTGACTATATTCCCTATGCTGTACATTACATCCTTGTAGCTTACTAATTTTATAACTGGAAGATGTACCTCTTAATCCCTTTCACCTATTTCGTCTATCTCCCACCTACCTCCCTTCTGGCCACCATCCATTTCTTCTCCGTATTTGAGTCTACTTTCTGTTTTATTTTGTTTGTTTATTTTGGGTTTTAGATTCCACATATAAATGATGGTCTTTCTCTGTCTGACTTATTTCACTTAGCATGACCCCCTCTAGGTCCATCCATGTTGTCACAAACAGCAAGATTTCATTCTATTTAATGACTCAGTAATATTCCTCATATATATATACCACAACCTTCTTTATCTGCTCGTGTATTTATGGGCATTTAGGTTTCTTCTGTATCTTGGCTACTGTAAATAATGTGATCAACATAAGGGTGCATATGTCTTTTCTAATTAGTGTTTTTGTTTTCTTTGGATAAATATCTAGGAGTGGAATTGCTTAATTGGATGGTAGTTCTTCTAATAAAGGAAGAACAGATCTTTATTTTATGATTATTCTTAAAATAAATAATATAGCATTTATATTAGAAATAATTTTAAATAATTCTCCTTTAAAATCCTCAATGCTGAGTTTAGATGTTACTTTTATCTGATTTGAAATATTTTAAATAAAGAAAAATGAACTTTATGGAAACAAGTTCTAGAGATAGATTTTATGGTGCTTTCTATATTGAACCAACAACTAGAAAATTTTCTCCAATTATTATTTTTCATGTCTGTCATGTAAAGCACAGTCTTAAAATATTAGTTTCTGAAATTAATTAATCCAAAAAGAAAACCATTTGAATAAGTAACTTTAAAAAAATTCTCTTTTTTTCCCCTGAAACATAAGCCAGCAGCATCACAAGATTTTTCCTTAATACCTACATAATGTAAATTACATCTGGCATGTCTCCTTACTAAAACCACAGGGCCCAGACATAACTAAAGTAAATAGCTTTAAGCAAGTTAATTTATAATCTCATCCAGTGAGTGTATATGCAGCTGTCAAAAAACATTCTTCTAGTTACTGACTTTAAATACAAATCCTATTATCTCTATTATTGAAATGCTAAAAGCGAGCATTGGACCAGTAAAACCTTGGATCCAGTTCTCAGTCTTTTTTCTGTTCTTTTCTTCTGTGAATTTACCCACCCGACCTTTTTCCTTAGCAATAATCTTATTTCTCCTATAGAGTACTGAATATTTTCCTTAAACATTCCCAACATCAAATTTTTCAAAAAGTCATGCAATTTACCTATTTCCAATCACAGCTCTACTATTTTCTCATCAACTACATTCTAAATTGAAGCAATTCTCTTAATCTAGTTTTTCTTTCAAAAGTTTCTCATATCTTTCTTTCTCTTTATTCTCATTCTCACCAGCCTAGTTCAATGATCTTGTACCAAGCTACTATAATAGTTTTTAGAAGTAGAATTTATTTTACTTCTAATTTTTTGCTCTTTCTCCAATTATTAAAAAAAATCACAAAATAAAAAATTGAAAAAAGTAAACTTAGAACAAGATTTATATATATATTTTTAGAAAGAGAGAGAGAGAGAGAGTGCAGGGAGGAAGGGCAGAGGGAGAAGAAGAGAGAGCCTTAAGCAGACTCACTGAGTGAGGAGCCTGATTCTAGGCTTAAACTCAAGATACTGAGATCATGACCTGAGCCAGAACCAAGAGTTTGATGTTTAAATGACTGAGCCACCCAGGCACCCCCGAAGCGTAATTTTTGGTGCTGCTATGAGCTAGTTAAAACAACAATCCATATTTTGTTGTACACACTTCTGGTTGCTTCTCACATTTCTTCGAAAACAGGATTTAAATTAGGTATATTACTTTTTCAAAAATACACCAAACTTTATGCATTTAATCCCCACATTTGCATATTTATTTTATGACTAATTTCTTCTTTTCACAAATAGCACTAATATGGGCATCTATGTATATACATTTTTGTGAATCTCTGATTATTTCCTCAAGATAAATGCCAAGAGGTGGAAACAATGAGTTAAATAATATCAATTACCAAAACTTTAAAAAATAATCTTTCCAAATGTCCTTCTAACTTACTTCCAGCTGTGTATGAGTATCTGTTTTGCCACCTTTCAAACAAAAATCAGCATTATCATTTAAATGATCAATTTTATAGCTTAAAACGGTATCTTCTTTTAATTCTCAGCCCTATTTGGAACCTAATAAAGTTCATTTTTTAATAAAAAAATTTCTTTAGGGGCGCCCTGGGTGGCTCAGTGGGTTAAAGCCTCTGCCTTTGGCTCGGGTCATGATCTCGGGGTCCTGGGATCGAGCCCCACATCGGGCTCTCCGCTCAGCGGGGAGCCTGCTTCCTCCTCTCTCTCTGCCTGCCTCTCTGCCTACTTGTCATCTCTCACTCTGTCAAATAAATAAATAAATAAATCTTAAAAAAAAAATTTCTTTATGGGGGCACCTGGGTGACTCAGTGGGTTAAAGCCTCTGCCTTTGGCTCAGGTCATGATCTCAGGGTCCTGGGATCGAGCCCCACATGGGACTCTCTGTTCAGCAGGGAGCCTGCTTCTCCCCTCTCTCTCTGCCTGCCTCTCTGCCTACTTGTGATCTCTTTCTCTCAAATAAATAAAATCTAAAAAAAAAAGAAAAAAATTTTCTTTATCAACCATTTATACTCCATTTTGGGAATTACCAACTCCTGTCTTCAGTTTATTTTCTTATTGGAAGCATTGTCTTTTGCTTATTCATTTTGGCATAGTTTTACAATTAGTGTTTCTGTCTCCAGCTTCTCCCAATCCCAAATAACCCCTGCTTTACTTCAAGAGAAATGTAATTAATACATATAATTAATTGTCCAAATCGTCCAAATTGTAAATGGCTCTTCAGTCCCTTTACAGAATCAAGACTGGCATTCAGGAATTCTAAATTCTCTACCTAAGCCAATCAATAAGTATCACCATTCTCAACACCAAAGATGTGTTCATCCTTACCAAGGGTATCCAGAGATATCTTTCCCTAATGACTCCTCCCTCTCTTACTCATCTGAAACCTATCAATCCTGACTCACACCCTGCACAAATCTTATCCAGTTACCCCAGCTCACATGAATCTTTCCTGGGGGAGTTTCTATTTACTTTTTCATTATTCTATTTATGTGCTCCAGCCAGAAATCTGGGAACATTTGCTGACACTTTCCTCTTCTTTACCTCCCATAGTTGATCCATAACCAAGTGCAGTTAACGCTTAAAGAGCGTGGATATGAATTGTGGGAGTCCACTCTATGCAGATTTTTGAACAAGACAGCGCCGTCAATGTATTTTTCTCTTATTTATGATTATTGTAACTTTTTCTTTTTTCTAGCTTAATTTTTTATAAGAATATAGTGTATAATACATATAACATGCAAAATATGTAATAATCGACTGCTTATGTTATCAACAATGCTTTCAGACTAGTAGTAGGCTATTAGT
>CM052807.1:89745221-89843411 GCA_028533885.1 Nasua narica
AGGAGAAGTTCAAAGCTATCAGAAGCCATCAGTGGAAGCTGGGGATAGAGATACCTCAGGGGAAGATGAATCAAGACATGGATTAAATGACATTTCAACCTTGAACCAAAGCATACCAGAAGACAGAACTATACAGGGACTGCTCAGTTGCTGGGGCAGTTACATACTTGATTTTGTCTAGGTCAGTTTGAATTGGATTTTCCATTTTTTGCTTTTGGGACAGGATTCTGATGAATTTCCCATAATTCCCAAGTGTTTCCTCTCCTTTGAGCCAAATGGAGATAACTGAAGTAACTAAAGCACAAAACAGTTGTTATATCCTTGGGTTCAGAATACATGGAATTCCCTGGAATATGCATTTGTGACCTCCCATGTGCAAGGCACTAGAGAGGATGTAAAAATGAACAAGACAAAGTCTGTGACATGTAGAGCATAAAAATGAGCAGGGGACTAGAATAGATAACACATACTTAGCAATGAGGTAGATATTTTATTTTTAGCATTTACAAATAAGAAAATTGAGGCACTGAATTTAGGTTATTGCCTCAGGATGTACCCTAAAATTGCAGGTGGTGGCTGATCTCAGTCTTCTGTGACCATCTCAAGTGACCTCAAAGAAATATCAAAAACAGAAAGAACTGGAAAACCAGTTAAGCTGAGGCATGCAGGCAATATTTTTGAAAGATCAGAAAGGTTAGAAACATAATGTATAATGCTAGCCTAAAGGTCTTTCTCTTGTCTACATGGAAATCAGTAAATCTTAATTTTAACAACCAAACAAATTACACTTTGCAACACACAGGTGTTTGGACAACTGCTTGTAAGCATGTATACCCACTTTCCCCTTTTGTATATATAATCCCCTGTTGCTAACAAACTTCCAAGGAGTTCTTCAGAGCAATCTGAAAGACTGTCTTCTGGGTTCTGGTCTTCAATATGACAGCAAATAAAGCATTTACTAACCTGCTTTGAGGCTGGCTTTCTTTCAGTCTACCAAGAGGTGACAGAACTCATGAGGGATGGAACTGTGAACCAAGGCACTTTGATGTATACAGGTTGCCAGCCAATAAATAGTAGTAAATATTATGTGCTGTTTATATTAAAATCATACATCCACATATTCCATCTCTTTATTGATATATCTATTAGTAATAAAAACCGTGTAACTGTTGTTAGAAATATTTTGACTGGTTTTTGTCTCTGCTTCCTAAAAGAGAAACTAAATCCTTGGGATTTCCTCTGTGATAGGCATTTTTTGTTATTCACAGTGGACCCTGACAGTTATACTAATGAGGTGATTAATAGGGAGCCCCTAGTTAGTTTATGCTAACAAGATGATTTAAGATAGGCCATGTTACTCAAGAAAGACCAACCCTGTGATTTAAGGGCTGGGACATTGAGCCATGGGATATCAGCCAAAGTCCTTGACCTCCAGGAATGTGAGGGAGGCTGCAGTTTGAGTTCAGCCAGGTGGCTGATGATTTAATCAATCATGCCTACGTTCTGAAACTGCAATAAAAATTCTGGGCACCAAAATTCTGTGGAATTTCTATTTTGTGACTAAAGTGATATGCTAGTAGGGTGATTGCACTCTGATTCCATAAGGAGAGGATAAGGCTGTCTGTTCTTTCCCAGATCATAACCTTTGTGCCTCTTCATTGCCTGGGGCTCCCAATTTGTATCTCTCATAATAAAACCTAATCATAAGTACAGTACTTGTGAGTTCTGTGAGTCATTCTAGCAAATTACTGAACCTCGTTGGGGGTGGGTCATGGGAATTTCCAAATTTATAGCCATTCAGTCAGAGATGTGGGAGGCCCCTGATGATCCTTTAAGTGTGGCTGGCATCTGGGGTAAGATCAATCTTTGGAGGGACTGTGCCCTTTAACTTATGGGGTCTTTGCTAACTTTAGGTGACTATGACAACTGAATTACAGTACCCCCACTTAGTTTTAGACCAATTAGGTTGAAATGGAATAATAACACCATGATGAAATTTCAGAGCCTTTACAAACACTCAGAAAATAGTGTATCTGAAACAGAAGTTTAATACATTAGTATTTAATGAAAAAAAATGTTCCCTTAATTTTTTCTTCAATAAGGCATAGCTGGAGTTCCAGAAGACCTTTAGGGAATGCCTGGAAACTTTGAGAGATAATTTGATGAAAGACTTGTGAAGAGGGCTCTATTTTAACAGCTTCTAAGTTGGAGTGACTGTTGCTCTCAGTTCATGGTTGGAGGAAGAGAGACAAACAAGAGAATGACAGTGTCACCTGAAGGCAGCCAGATGTGAATTCCTTTCTGCACCTCATTCTGTGACAGGGATAGAGTGCTTTCAAGGTATTTTGCTTGCTGTCAAAGTCAGTGGAGGTGGGTGGTGTGGGAAAAGGGCCAGCGGGCTCAAGTGATTATGTGACTACAGTCTATGTGGAGAAATCCAGAGCTCAATTTCTGGTGATTTAATTCCTAATCCTGTGTTTTTTTTCTGCAATAACATCCTGGTCAAGGAAAGAAGATGGGTTTGTACTCAAGTTGTAAACAAGGAACATGTATTTACACATTCGTCATTTATGATTGTTAGGCTGGCCGGCCTGGGGACGCCGAGAGAGGACAAGATGGCCACCAAGTTTCACAAGATGATGGCTCGGGACTTTCCACCATAGGGCTTCCTGTCTCAGAGACTTTCCAGATCACCCCACAACAATGAAGAACAATCTGATTGGTCGACCTTGCATTCCTTTTTCTGTATAATGAGCTGACAAGTGATTGGTGTATTTTGTATCCCTCATATATATAAACCGCAGCCAATCAGATACCCAGCAAACCCTCCACACCCTAAGGGCTCTAATGAAAAACCCCTCAGCCTTACCCCTGGGCCCTGGGTGTGACTTCCTTGGCCCTGTCCTAACCCGGACCAAGGAACCTCACCTGAGAGTGCCTCCATTAAAGCTTGCTCGAACCACTTGCTGTGTCTGGGTCTCTCCATTATCCTTCCTTTTTTCCATCGCTGAGACCTTATAATGATCATTTATTTTACAGTTACTGAAAGAGTACTTGCTCACTTCGCCAATCCATAAGACCCCACACACGATCATATTCCCCATGAGAGAGAGACTTTACCAGAAAACCACTAGCATTACTGGAAAGTACGGAGTGTTGATTTGATGCCAGAGCTCATGATTTGATAGTGTTCGGTGCTGTTATAATAATACTTCCTCTGGCAACTTCAGTCACACTGAAGCCAGCATAGACTTGGGTACTGAGATTAAGGGAGAGATAAGAATGATTGCAAAGAAGTTACCAATGAATCATGAATCTAAATAAATTGAAAAAGACAGTGATGACAGGACGTGGCTGTGATTCGTGGAGACACGGAGGGATCAAGAGACTAGAGAAATACAAAGATAGAAGAACTGATTTTATGGGACATGTGGGCAGAATGTCAAGAAGTGTGAACAGATGCCAAGATATTTTTCTAGTGGCCCCTTAAGTCTTCTGAGGTCAAGGGGCCAAGAGGTCTGACCGCCCTAGTTGGTTGCATTTAGGAAAAAAAAATTATAACTCAAAGTCACAGCACAGATAGGCCCCAAAGAAACACTAAAACTCAGTTTATTTTCAATATATTTCAGACTTGAAAAGCAAACTTCTTAATTCTAGGACTGTTTTTTTCACAATTAATTGTGAAGTTATTGGTAGTGTTAGATTTTCATGTAAAATTATTCTGCAGTTTTTAAAATAGTGCTGCCCTGAGGCATTCCTGAAATCCGGGGCAGAACAATTCACTTCATTCTACCTGCGGCTGCGGAGACAAGGAAGTCAGTTCAGTGACTTATCAATGAAATATGAAAACACTCCTTTTTCTCAAAGTCGACCCTGTCACCCCAGCTCCATGGATCTCAGCCAGTGGCATACCATGCACATTCCTCAGAGCAATTAGGAAGCTAGTAGAATATGTTCTTCAGAGTAATTATGAAGCCAGTGTCATTTATTTATGTAACAAACACATAAATAATGTTCGTTTACAATATGTTGCATACAATTTTAAAGACTCTACAAATGTCGAATTATTTTTTAAATTTTTAAAAATATTTTATTTATTTATTTATTTATTTGAGAGAGAGAGAGAGAGAGAGAATGAGAGAGAGGAAGAGGTCAGATGGAGAAGCAGACTCCCCGAGTCTGCTTGAGGAGGGAGCCCGATGCAGGACTCGATCCAGGGACTCCAGGATCATGACCTGAGCCGAAGGCAGTTGCTTAACAACTGAGCCACCCAGGTGCCCACAAATGTCGAATTATTTAATCCTAGTTATTAGTACCACTTTTTCATAGTTTTACCTTTTTATTACATCCGTTCAAATAAGGAAACTGAGCTACAGAAAGGAGAAATAACTTGCTCAAGGTTATAGCTAGTACCTGGCATAATTTGAGCCTAGACCATCTGATTCCAAAACGGTGCCTTAACCACTCCACTTCTGTCTCTCTGTGGTCCTTAAAGACATTAGGTTTCTGAGAACTGGAGAGTTGGAGGAGGCACTCAAGGTAACAAGAACAGAATGAACAAAGACGTGGAGAGGAACAGAAGAACTTACTGGAAAAATACAGTGTGCTCAGGCTGATTTAGTGACTTATTTGATGGTGGTATAAAATAAGACTGGCAATTAAAAATAGTTGTATGATAGTAATGACCTCAGTTGCCAGAATAAACATACAAAGTAAATATTTTGGATGAAGGTAATACATTTCTGTGTGTTGACAGCATCCTTCCTGAATCTCAGATGGCCTCAAGCCCTTTGCTAAAACAGAATTCTCCTTTTCAGGGAGTGGGTTGAGGTTCACCAAGACCAATCTAGGTTCAGTGATTCAATAAATGGCCTCACAGGACTCAGTATAATTATACCCACAGAGACACTTTGTTACAGTGAAAAGGATACAAAGTAAAATTATCAAAGGGAAAAGGGGCATGGGACATAAGTATGGAGGAAACCAGGCACCAAATTTCTGGAGTCCCCTACCTAAGGAGTCACAAAGGGCACACCTAATTTCTCCAGTACTGAGTTGAGACAACATTTATGGAGTTGTTTTGTTTTGTTTTGTTTTTTTACCAGGGAAGCTCATCAGATCCTCAGCATTTAAGGTTTAAATTGGGGACTGGTCACATAGGCATATTCTGCCTCACATGTATCTAAACTCTAGGTTCCCAGAGGGAAAGCAGGTGTTTGGCATAAACCACATTATTTGCACAAACAATGAGCCATTCTTATCATTTAAAGAAAACTTTGTATCAGTGTACGAAACTTTATCAGCTGAGTCCCCAGGTGCAAGCCAAGGGTAACCTTGCAAGCAGGATTTTCTAAGGACAGGCGGTCTCAGGCTTGTTATGGTAACTCATTTCTGCACAGAGGGTCTCCAGAAAAACATTCTTTATAAGTAAAGAATATTGCCTTATTCTGAGTCTGAGATCCCAAGTGAAACTTTTTAAAATAAATTCATTTATTTGATGTATGCATGTAAAATGATGGAGATACTAAACCACAAAGCTAGCCTACATGTAGACTAAGGCCTCAGGTGGAGAAGAACAAATATCTGTAAAACAATCTTACATTTAAAATTATAATGCAAGACATTCTTGCAAGTCTTGCAAAAGAGGGTAGCTCAACAGACACATGAAAAAGTGCTCCATGTCACTCGGCATCAGGAAAATACTAATCAAAACCACAATGAGGTACCACCTCACACCAGTCAGAATGGCTAAAAATAACAAGTCAGAAAATGACAGATGTTGGCGAGGATGTGGAGAAAGGGGAACCCTCCTACACTGTTGGTGGGAATGCAAGTTGTTACAGCCACTCTGGAAAACAGTATGGAGGTCTCTCAAAAAGTTGAAAGTAGAGCTACCCTATGACCCAGCAATCTCACTACTGAGTTTTTACCCCAAAGATACAAATGTAGTGATCTGAAGGGGCACATGCACATGCATCCAATGTTTATAGCAGCAATGTCCACAATAGCCAAACTATGGAAAGAGCCTAGAGGCCCATCAGCAGATGAATGGATAAAGAAGATGTGGTGTATACATACAATGGAATATTGTGCAGCCATCAAAAAAAATGAAATCTTGTCATTTGCAACTATGTGGATGGAACTAGAGGGTATGATGCAACCAGAGAAAGACAATTGTCATATGATCTCGCTGATATGTGGAATTTGAGAAACAAGGCAGAGGATCATAGGGGAAGAGAGGAAAAAATGAAATGGGATGAAACCAGAGAGGAAGATAAGAGACTCTTAATAGAATAAGAGACTCTTAATCTCAGGAAACAAACTGAGGGTTTCTGGAGTGGAGAAGTTTGGGAGGGATAGGGTGACTGGGTGATGGACATTGGGGAGGGTAAGTGCTATGGTGAGCTCTGTGAATTGTTTAAGACTGTTAAGAGTCACAGACCTGTACCCCTGTGGCAAATAATACATTATGTTAATAAAAAAATTAAAAAATGTATATATAAAAAAAGAAGGTGGCTCAAGTGAATTGAGCAAACTTTAGCCTATTCCCATCTTAAATGTTTACAGAGTGGTGGTAGCAGTACAGGGCTTAATGAAACCTGGATGTTCCTTTTCATCCTTTGGGCAACACATGAATCTCCCTGGGGAAGGGAGTACGGAGTGTTGGGGGGAACCAACTGGGGAAAGGGAGGGACCACCCAGCAGTGATTGTGATACTGGGGGTAATAGATTTAATTTAGACAAAACAAAGATAGTTTCTGAAGATAACTTTGATAAAACAAAGATAATGTTTCTGAAAGCCTGAATTTTCTGATGGCAAATCTACATCTGGTAGATTGAAGGAAATACCAGAGATATTATAGAAAAAGAATTGCCTTTGAAATAGACTAAAACTGAAAGATGGAAAAATGATGCTGGTAATATTTTTAATGAATATGGATGAATATATGATATTGTAAATTTATAATGTCAATGTATAATAAATTAGTATGATGGGATTCAGGGTTATCTGTTTCTTGTGTTTAGTAAGAATTACTAATTAAGGGGCGCCTGGGTGGCTCAGTTGGTTGAGCAACTGCCTTCGGCTCAGGTCATGATCCTGGAGGCCTGGGATGGAGTCCCACATCGGGCTCCCAGCTCCATGGGGAGTCTGCTTCTCCCTCTGAACTTCTCCTCTCTCATGCTCTCTCTCACTGTCTCAATCTCAAATAAATAAATAAAATCTTTAAGAAAAAAAAAAAAGAATTACTAATTAAATGCAGTTTCAGGCATCTTATAGCATTCCAAGCAGATTGGAATGAAAAGAAAAATTTTATACCTGAAAAGCCAAACACCAATAGACATACCAATAAACACTAAAAATCAGAACCTTCAAATCATACAGACTTAAAAAATAACCTTCCCAATGCTTTGAGTGTTTTATATATAATTCACTTTGAAGTCGTTGGTAATGTTTGCTAAACTTTGTTGCAGAATCATTCTAGACCTTTCAAAAGAAAAACTTCTGCTTTTTTTTTGCATTTTTTAATACAGAAGAAATTCTTATTATCTCAATGGGTTTAAATTTGCAGTCCATGTCATGCTACATTTTTCATTTACTAGTATTTAGAAAAACTAGATAGTGGTATACTTAATACAATATGAAAACTGCTGATTTTGCAGTTAAATCTGATTTTGTTGTTTAAATATTTCTGATACTTCCTACTTTTTGGAATCTTAATAGTTATAGCAATTATATTACAAAATGAAAAAAAGTTACCATTTCCTCCTGAGTGAAATAAAACAAGTGAATAAATGGTAAACAACTTATATTAGAATATCAGTTGTAAAATCTGATTTGCCTGCATTTCTGTGTCTAGATCTTAGAAAATTAATCATAAAGTGACTAATTTTTTCAGGCAATATCTTCTTTCCAATTCCACCAGATAGGATAATATAAACGCTACTTATACACATCTTAAACAAATTTTGAAGTTTCTTAAAATACTGTAGAGATTCTTACAGATATATGCTGTTGTCTAGTATCTCTCACACACTTTCCCTGATATAAAATAACTGTTATTATAATGAAGTGTTACAACTGTCAAAGAACTGTAACTAACTATTAATTAAGGAAATCAACAGTTCTGTATATTTCATCCCATAAATCTTTTCAGACATTCAGAAGAATGTCATTGTACTTGAATGCAATGAGTAATAAGTTTTAATATTTTTTAAAAATGATTATATACTTTGTTTTCATATTACAAAGCTCTCGTACAAAAATACTTCTTTTTACTCTTCCAAATTCTCTGTATACTAGCAAATGCTTAAACTCTAAAACTTCATTTGTCAAGGAATAGCTTCTGATCTCCCAGATTTTTTTCATTTGTAGAAGGCTAAAATCCATTATTACTAAATAAATATTTATAGATTTACTGGAATTATACCATTACTCTCTTTCATCTAATGGGTGACTTCAAAAATAAAAAGGGATACAAAAGATAATTAACAGAGGCTAAACAATGATAAATAACAGGTGGTATAAAATACATTTTTAAAAATTTATTTTTATTTATTTATTTTTTTCAGCCTTATATTATGGCCGAGAAAGATTAGATTTTTGTGTTTTCTTTTTGCCAGAGACTCTTAGAATTGCTCCTCTAAGATCAGAAAACAAAGGTATAAAAATATTACACAGATGTTGCAAAAATTAGCAACACGTGAGGCAAATAAAAACTTAGGGCTGCCTGACAGTATTTCTGTTGCAATATTCTATTAGAAATGTGTTTCAGTGAGATTCTTTTAGAGAAGTTTTTGCTCTGCCAACATCTCTATTCACTTCCTGGAGAAATGAGATGTGGGTGGCAGTGACTAATTGAACTAGCAGCTACTGTTTACCAAACAAGTTTGGACAGATTACATTTTTGATGGCCAAATGAAATCAAAACCATTGAATACAGTCAGAGTGAGATAATCTAAGAGGGCAATTGAGTTTTATCTGATAGCATACTGAATAATCTGACTTATTAAAGTTCACTGGCATTTGGAGGCCACCTACATAGTCAAGTGCTGAGTGAGGCTTTGGAGTTGTAAAGAGGGCTCAGTGACAGATAATGACTATACCTAACTTGGCGAGCACTGAGTAAGTACAGAGTGTTGAATTACTATATTGTACACCTGAAACTAATATAACAATGTATGTTAATTATACTGGAATTAAAATGAAAAAAATTTAAAAAATGAAGTGTAAAAATGCCCCAGATAGTATTTCTTAAAGAAATGAAGGCATGTGTATTTACAGGCTGCTTTAGAGAAAATGGTTATCCTATTTTCTTTTGCACTGACTTTTAAAAAGTTCACAGGTCTCTGAAATCTACAGTGTACTGAACAGAAGGATGAAAAGATATATGATTGAATTAGTAAATTACAGTGAGCCTTCTATAGGAGTGTGAGCAATGCAGGATCTTCAGTTAATTTATCCTTTCTTCCTCAAGGTCAAGGCAGTCATTTTGCTATAAGGAACAATGATATGATTGCGTCACATTTATATAGCACTTTTTATTTGTCAAAGGATTTTTTTCTGTTCACACAAAATCATATTTAGGAAAATAGAATAGGTAGGTTATTTTTATATCCTTCAGGTAATTGTGTATGCATGCACTGAACAAAATTTAAGGAAAAAGAGAAGAAAATGAGGAGTAAGTTGAGTATGGGAATTCAGTGATCATTTAAGACATTTTCATTATAGTTCAAAATTCATTGTGATTTTAATATTTGATTACTGCCACTGAAGTATACCCAAATCTCTAAAATTTTAAGTTTATTATCCACTTTAAAGCATTAATCAAAAGACAGAAATAAATGATTAATTCCGTACAGAGGTCAGTGTCATGATTTTCAATCTTTCATTTAAATCTCCCACAAATCAGTGTCATTTTCTTAAAATTTAAAGTATATGTTTTAACTGCTTACTTAATTAGTATTTTCTGAACATCATGTAGGTCTTTTTTCTACAAAAGAAACTTGAAACATGGTGATACTGCATCACATTTTGAATTCAGTATATATGATGATATCCTCTGAATTCAGAAAATAATTCAAGGTAAAGTTCTGAACTGCAGAATTTGATATTTTGAAAAACAAAATTAATAATAATTTGATGGAGTGATTTATTATTATATTCAATAATTCTATGTTACATATAACCAATGACTTGAATAAGTCCTAAACTTAACTAATGTATTTCAAAACTTATTTTGGTGGAGGGGGTAGTAAAAGAACATGATGTGATTATTTTGAGAATTAGCTGGTTTCTTCAGGCAAATTAAAATCCAAAGATCACACTCCTGCATATATTCTATTCTTGATGTGTCTGAAGAAAGAAACAGTTAATAAGATTTGCAAAACCTGGAAGAAAAGGAAGTGATAAGAGTAACCAATAAGTAATCAATCAAAATGTAATCAATACGAGTGATTTGCAAAGCTAACACAATCACCTAAATGCATGCTGTATAGGGAAAGGGGATCAAAGAGGGTGGGAAAATTTTGGAGTACGGTACATATGGTTGCAAATAAGAAGTCTGCAGAGTGAATCTTCTGGAGCAACCAGCTGCCACCAAGTTCATTTATGGAGGGACTAATAGATGGTTCAATTTTAATTACATGGGCTCTCATTAGGCTACATATCTTGAATTGCTGATCTGGTTTATGTTCATCACCTCTCTGTGATCAGTCCTACAAAAGTGCTTCTTTTTGTGATAGGATCATTAAAGATGGTGTGCAAAGGGTAGATGATAAAATGGACCACAGGGACCAATTCCCATTCAGTCTTGTCTTAAGTACCTCAGCATGAACACAATGGAGAATACACATTTCAAAAGAATGGTATTGATGCTTATAAGAATGGTTTTAATCATCATTCTGAGACTATAACTGTTACCAGTTGAAGAGAATTTATGGAACCTTGGGTCAATGTCTTTGTGGATCAACATAAAATTAAATGCTGTATCCTGTTCTGACTAAAACATGCGTTATATATTCATTGCAATGTTATGGTCTACACTGTAATAATGTATTCACTCTTGGGCGATTTCTTCAAATTCATAGCCTTCCCCTGCTTTCATTGGTTTTCATTGAGGCAGGAGAAGGAAGTTCTGCTTCTGAATCTCAACCCTGCAGTCGGCACCCTGGAGGTCACAGAATGTGTTCATTTTGCTTCCCATTGTGTCTCTAACAGCTAGCACAGTACCTGACAAAGTAGATGTTCTTTCCCTTCCAAATTTATTGAATGAATGCATAAATGAATGAGTGTATGAGTGAATAGTAGATTTACTAATGTCAAACATCGGTCTAGATTTCCAAAGTTTGCCCACATGAAGACTGCATGACATGGGGTCTTGCTGCTGAGATATGAAGTATTTTATCTATCTCACAAAGCAATGAAATCACTACCTTCCAGGATGACCATTTATTAACTGATCATTCCTCTTGGCTGATTTGAGGATATCACCTCCAGGTAGGATCTATATCTCTCCTGGATGTGGATGGTTTCAAGATCCTGACTCCTGTTGTATTAATTTGTCTGATTAGGACTCCAGTTGGTTGTTTTGCAGTTTGTAATGTATGGTTTCTATTTAATATATATATATATATTTTTGCTTTGGGGCACCTGGGCGGCTCAGTGGGTTAAAGCTTCTGCCTTCGGCTCACATCATGATCTTAGGGTCCTGGAATAGAGCCCCACGTCGGGCTCTGTGCTCAGCAGGGAGCCTGCTTCCCCCTCTCTCTCTGCCTGCCTCTCTGCCTACTTGTGATCTCTCTGTCAAATAAATAAATAAAATCTTTAAAAAAATATTTTTTTTGCCTTTACACATATGAACAAAAGCTTACCTCTGAAGTCAAAAGTCCAAAGTTAATTCCAATTAATGTTAAAGCATTACCACTATACCATGAGTTGATCTTATTTTCACAACCCTAAGGAAAAAAAGTTATTTAGATTGACTTGGAGATGGAAATGGTCTTATATATAATTCTATTACAAATTAGAAGAAACATAGAGATAATAATCTACCAAAGTCTAAAAAGCAAATCAATATGTAACTGGAGACCAGACTTTTTAGTCCAGAGAGCTTCATATGATAGCAGGACATCTCAGTTACTACCTTTAAAGTTGCAGAGATGTTGTCATGTAATTATTGAACTCAGAAACTCTTTTAAAGATTTTATCTTCAAGTAATCTCTACACCCAATGTGGGGCTTGAACATATTATCTTGAGATCAAGAGTTGCACACTCTATTGACAGAGCTAGCCAAGTGTCCCGAAATCAGAAATTTATTAAATTTAGAGAGGGGTTTAAATTTTCTGCAGATAACTGTAATTCAGCAAGGTATATACTTCAACCTAAAATGATTATTTCCCAAACAGGAGAAGCTTTTTAAAAAAACATGAGGCTCGGGCCCCTGGGTGGCGCAGTTGGTTGAGCGACTGCCTTTGGCTCAGGTCATGATCCCGGAGTCCCGGGATCGAGTCCCACATCGGGCTCCCAGCTCCATGGGGAGTCCGCTTCTCACTCTGACCTGCTCTCTCTCACTCTCTCTCTTTCCTAATAAATAAATAAATAAAATCTTAAAAACAAAAAACAACCCATGAGGCTCTATTTATCTATGAATGAATTATATAATTGAAAAATGCATCTTTTTTAAGAATTAGAATAACAATTAGAATAACATCAGCATATAAACTATATAAAATATTAGAAGTTCTTGGATGAAAATCTCATTTGTCAGTATCCTCTGCCTGTAAGTAGCAGATGAACCCTTATTCTTGCTTCTGCTACATTTACCTGAACACTGCTTGTGTCATTGCTGGGCTCCACCCCCTTCAGTTTTTGCCAATCCTCATACCTCTTTGCTTCTGGTATTGCAGCTCCCTTACCAATCCTATACACCAGAGATTTACCAAAAGTGCTTTGTCTCTCTGCAGGGATTCAGGAATGAGGATTGGAGAGAAGGGTTGGTGGTATCCCAAGTTTTAGGAGCACTTACATGACAAAATTCCAGAAAGTTTATTTAATTTATTTATTATATACCTGAAATAATAATTATTCATCTAATTATGAGTTTAGTTTCATAAAGTAACTTAAGAACTTAATCACTGTAAATAAAATTGTTTTTATATAAACCTTTGCTCAGAATTCTAAATTGACTTGGAAAAAAAAAAACAATAAAAAAGGCACTAAAAACACTTGGAGAGTCTTGTCCTTACCTCCAGGTAAGTTGCGTTCAGTGGCTCATCACAAAACCACTTCCTTAATGTAGAATTTGTGCAAGAACATGGCACCTGTTCTGAAGTTTCTTTATGTTTATTCTTTATCCAATCTGTGTAATTGTACTGGCCACAACACTGCAACTAGAAAAAAAATTCTATTAGTTTTACTATAAAATATTCAAAATGCAGTTGATTATGATTCCCAGGCACAATAAAGTGGTTTTTGTGAAGAAAATTTATTCTTCTCCATTGGAAGGTAGTGAATTACAAATATAAGCAGTTTTGTTGGTTTAATCCATTACTTTGTTGCTACTGTTGTTGATGCTAACCAGAACTAAAGACCTTTAAATATAAGTGGGCTATATTTGGATGAAATTTCTAGATCTGAACTTAACATAAAGGAACCCAGGATAGAAAGTAAACCTGATTTACTGAAGCTGCAAACTATGTTTGGACCGGAATTCAGAAGAGAAAAATCACTGTAGCCGTATCTTCCTCCCCGCTATAGCAGTTGTCTTTATATTTATCCCCCAAATGCTGCCATATGTATTTAATATACATAGAAAGATTCAGGGTTCTTTTTATTCTCTTCGGATTAATATGATACTAACTTCTAATTTTGCATTGTGTGAAAAATGGCCACAGAGAACCAAAAAAGATGATAAGGCAAACAGCCATAGAAATGACAAAACATTTAAATGTTTTCCAATCCTATAAAATTGAATTGGAAGGATGTGAAAGAATCTGCTTATGTATTTGTCACCAAGAATATGGGACAAAGTTGGAGTGAATATTTCATTGTTTTCTAACCTCGTTACTAAAAGTTATGACATAAGTCCTGCTTATATCACAATATGTACCAAGAATCTTGGAAATGAATGACAAAAATAATGCTTTAGAGTTTGGGTACTGAAAATGAGTTTGATCAAACCTATATGTACTATCTCAACTATACTCATGACTGGAACTGGAAGCTTGATTCTCATTAATAATAGTGATGTTATACATAGAACTGTTTTCCTGTACAACAGTTTATGTCCATAGGAGGATTTGATTCTCTGCCATCAGTTCTAATGCAATCTAAAAAGGCAGTATATGTACATGTCACACATATATATTAGAGAAAAAAAACCAAGACGAGTAAAAGCATTTATGGTTATATTTCAATTCCCCTAAAATGCCATGCTCTTAATACATACACCAAAAATAATAACTATTTTTATGTGGGGGCACCTAGTATAGTAGTTAAGAGTACAACATCTAGGCTATATTTTCTGGAATTGAATCTTGGCTCTGTCACTTAATTATCTGTGTGACCCTGGGTAAATCACTATCTATGAAATGAGGATAATAGTTCTCACTTCATTGGGTTGGAAGGATTAAATTAGTCAATGCATGCAAAACACTTACAAAAAGGTCTGGGGCTATGTCAATGCTTGCTATTTTCTTTATCAAGCATTTACGATCTTCCAGCTGCTGATCTATTCCTGTAAACCATCTGGGAGACAATATTCATTCCTGTACCCTGCCTAGATATATTTGAACTGTGAAATAATAAGCCTAATAATGTTAGCTAACAAGTATTAGTTGCTTACCATGATCCAGATCCATGGCTTCCTAGACATTCTATATATGACTTCATTGATTCCTGCCAACCAGAGGCAAAGATTATTCTGTCCATTTTACTAATTTGGAACTTGAAATTAATAGGTTTACTTGTCCAGGGTCTCAAAAAGCTACATGGCAAACCTGACATTCTGGTTCAAATGGTAACCAACATGCTTCTCTGCTGCTGGCAAGGACTGTGCTGGGACTTCTCTCCCACAGGTGCTGCAGGGGATTACCCCACTTGGCAGACGACCACCAAGACTTCTACACATGAAACCAGGTTAAAGTGCACATCAGTTAACCAAGAATAGGAGATATAAGCTACCAAAGGAGAATAAAACTCAAGATTTGTAAGTGGGAGCAGTGCTATTAAGCCAGTTTTGGGGGAAGAAATACAAGAATCTCTTGCACCTCTGCCCTTATCTCCTGCTCTTCCCTGCCTCCCCCTGACCCTATGGTGATCATGTTTGACATTTATTTTTTTTTTTTAGTTTTATGTTCATTTTTTCTTACTGTTTTCTGTAGGGAATTCAGAATAATCCATTCAGATATATCTTCAGGCATATCTTTAGATCCATACTCAGTAATGATTAAGTCAATTTTATCATGCAATACTTGGTGAACCTGTTGAAAATTACATCAAAAGTCAAAATGTGAGGTTATATGATATTTGTCTTTTTCTGACTGATTTTTAACTTAGTTTACAACTTTTGTAAGTTGTAGTAAGCTATAGTTAGACAATTGATTCTTTGTCAAATGAATTTTTCCTGTTGGGGTGTAACTGGTATCTCCCCTCAACCACATACTAGGTATATACTAAGATATGACCTTTATAATTTATAACTGTCTTCTCTTTGGACTCTCCTTTGAACTGGTTTTCACTTCTTACCAGTTCCCACAATAAGCAAGATGCTGAATAAAATCATTGACTTGCGTCTACTGTATATTTATATAAGAATTATGATTTTTAATTGAAAAAAATTATCCTTTCAAGATACTATCACAAAAAATCAAATTTGAACGTTTGAGGGGAAACTACTATTTCAAAATCTACACCCTGCAGAGGTATATGTTAATAGTAACTTACTTAAATATTTAAAAGGTTATATGACTTTCATAGCTAAAGTGAAAGGTAGAAAGAAGAGATAATATTCCCATTTTGTGAACAAGGAGATAAGATACTCAGAGAATTTAGTTATTTGCTTTGTTTACATGAATAATGATGAGGAGCTGAGACTTCTAAATATGATTTATTTGAATTCTAGTCTAATTATTTCCCATTGTATTATGTTGTCTTTGAGTAATGAAAATAAAATTACTGGTGGGAGTACTACAACAATTAAGCCATATGTACAAGTTAAACTCTTACGCAGTTACTTATGTATCTATGCTTTAATGCATTTAAGAAGATTAGAATAATATAAAGTGTTATCTAGATCTCTAATTTATTTATTAAAATTATCTTCTAAGTTAAATTTTATTTGGAATAGAAAATATTTTTCCATTTTATATTGTTGTGGGGAAGGAGCAGACTTAAGTCCTTACTTACCCTTTTCTAAAACATTATTTGGGAGATCCAGAGTGTATATAAAATCACATCTTAGTACATAAGAGTATCACATATAATCTCTGTGACTACTATATAAATAAAACTCCCTCACCAATATTTATTTTGACAAACATCCATTGAAGCCCTAGTGTACCTCCAACACTGTTGGGTGCTGTAAGTGGCATAAAAGATTTAGAGGCTCCTAAGAACTTAATCTAATATGAATGTAGAAGAAAAATCGATGTAAACAAAGCTGTTAGCTCTAGATTCAGTTAATACGTGTTTGAGTCCAGGCTCTATCATTTAGCCATGATATATTTTAGCAAGTATTTCTCCTCTCAAAGCTTCAGTTTCCTGTTCTAGAAAGTAGGACTAACGATGCATCTCTGGGGGTTGTTGTGAGGATCAAAACTACATTGCCTATAAAGTGGTCATTCCAGTTTCTGGAACGTGGTAACTATTTTCCAATGGTCATCGATTTTTAAGTAGAATCGAGTATGTGAATAATACTTAAGTGACTATGGATAACACTGATAAATTTATGTGCAAAGGATCCTGAAGTGTTCTATTCAAGTTGTATCTCCAGGTCCCAAAGTGAGAGGCTGATCAGCCAGGATGTAGTGCTTTGCCACAAACACAGCTTTACAGAATTCACATGCTGTATACACACACACATACACGCACACACACACACACACGAGAATAAATTTTAGCACGAAGTGTTAGGTCATTATCAAGAAGTTCTGAGTGGTTAGATATCCAGGATAGATGCCAAGAACAGGGGAGCAAATGAAGTTGGAGAGCAATGGTGCTATTCTGAAAGATTTTCCTGGGGTTTGGTCATTGTTTAAGATTCTACAGCTAGAGAAAATCTGAAGGCTAGAAGCATAGGCTTCTTTGGAAATTAATTGAGGAAAGGAAAAGAGGTCTTAAGTAGCTACTCTATATCAGAAACTTTTTAAGTTGTCAGTTGATGGTCACTCTATAAGGGAAGTAGGAATGAACCATATACACAGGTGAAGACATAGGCTGAGGGCTTGTTGGGCGAAGTCATCTGCAGATCTGTATGACTTCAAGTCCGTGCTCTTTCCCTACAGGACAATCTCCCACGACACAAATATAGACGACGACTGCATTGAAACCAAGAAATTTCTTTAAAAATGGAAAGTAATCACTGACCTTAATAGGTAAGTTTTGTTTCCAAAAGGTTTTTTTTTTTTTTCAGATAATTTATGTGTTTTTTAAGTTAGTCAGATACATATAAATCTTATTGTGATTAATCATATTACTTATGACCCATACCTGTGTAAAAGACAATTCAGTTCATTTTTACTTATTTATTTATTCATTCATGCATGCATATATTGTTATTTTAAAGATTTTTTTAATTTATTTGAGGGGGTGGGGGGGCAGAGGGAGAGAATCTTCAGATTCTCTGCTCAGCAGGGAGCCTGACTCGGGGCTTGATCTCACAACCCATGATCATGACCTGAGCTGAAACCAAGAGCTGGATGCTTAACCAACTGAGCCATACAGGTGCCTCCAGTTCATTTCATTTAAATAAAATCACTAAATTTAAAATTTGTACAAGTCTAAAGGTATTTCTTTACAAAAAATAGAATACTGTCAGTCTATATAGAAAAACAGAACCCCATATCCACAGTTGGCTAGGGGTTCAATTTTGGATTCCCTACACCTAGTATCACCCTCTTTTTCCCCATGTTCTTTGTTATTTATATTTTTCTCATTCTTCTGCTGAGTTCAAGATAAATTTTTCTAGCCCACCTTTCAGATATGACCCCTGGCCCTTTCCTGATAGAATTGTATAGTACTTCCAATGAATCTTTTTTCCCCCCAAAGCCATTTAACTTTCACTCTTAATATAGGCTCATAGGTCTCAATAATTTAAGATATCCAATTTTCTTTAGATTTCAAATAAAAGGCTGATCTTTCCATACCTCCTTTTCCTTTATGAAGATGAATGTTGAAAGCACAACCTGAACACCAAAGGCCCACATTAACAGCGCTGTGTACTGAAACAAAAGAAAAACAGAGATGGCAACTCTGATTCTAATATGTACCTTAGATGCTTCAATGATGGGAAAACGCATGTCTAGGAAACGCACAGTCTTAAAATACATACAGGTATTGATGGTTCCCTGCCTACATATACATGAGTGAAGGTATTCAAACAAAAAGGCAAAGAATAAAATTCACTGAGCATTTGGATAAGAGTTAAGAGAGAAGTGATAGTGTTCAGTGAGCCCTCTAGAGACCACTTGGTCTAACAAAGTTGCTGATGATTTTCCTTCATTCAGATCCAAAACTGTCATAGCAGGGAACTCACGTACTTGGACCTCCCCTTAATATTCAGTCTGAAAACACTAGAAAACTCACTGAATTGAGACCTACTTCACAAACTCATCAGGTGCAAAGTAACAACAACCACAAACCCCCAGAAAACAACAAAAGCATCTGCTAGAGTAAAATTAAGTCTGTATGTACATTTGAACTATTCCTTTGAAAACTCAAAATACTTCTATCCAAAGTCAAATGAAATTACTTTCACACTTACGTAAATATATTTTTTAAATTTATGATCACTGAAATCTTCTTCATCACAGGAGCACATAGTAATACATATTATCTAGAATTCATAATGATTTTTAAAAATTAGTAGTATGAATATTTAACTAACTATAAGAATGACTTATGGTTAGTATTCTTAATTTCACATATTTTAAACATTACTACCTTAGAACAGTTAATTAAAATTTGTTTTATTGATATAAATTATATTTCTTATTTTCAGAGAGAAACATCTCAGAGACAAAAATATGGTCTTTAGATCTGTTTAAAAGTTCAGATTTCTAATACTTCTATATATGTTATCTCACTTAATCTTCACTAAAAGGAAATTGGTAGAGACAGGAAACACTGAGTAAAACAATTAAAAAATATTACTGGGTTTCTTTTTAATGGAAAACTGGTTGCGGCCTAATGCACTTTCCCAGGTTCCTGATCCTATAAGCATATGCAATTTTACCTTTGATGAACCTAGTATTCAACTCTGTATACAGTTAACTTATAGAATTTCTGATAGTAATACAAAAGTTCCCTGTCCATAGCAATGCAAAATGATTCCTATTCATGGAAAGGCAAATGAATATAGTCTATAGAGAATCTAAATCTCTAATTCTCCTTCAACCAGTTGTTACTTCTTACTGGTTCCCTTACTGATTATCTAAAGAAAGTCTCTGGCACATGTTCATTGACACAAATATAAAGCATGATTTTTTTTGGAGATTTTATTTATTTATTTATTAAAGATTTTATTTATTTATTTTACGGAGAGAGAGCAATATCACAAGCAGGCAGAGAGAGAGAGGGGGAAGCAGGCTCCCCACTGAGCAGAGAGCCTGATGTGGTGCTTGATCCCAGGACCATGAGATCATGACCTGAGCCGAAGGCAGAGGCTTTAACCCACTGAGCCACCCAGGCGCCCCTAAGGCATGATTTTTATCTTCAAAGATTCCCTTTTAATAGTAGTTAGATGTTTATCATCATAACAAAAATTCAGTATATTTATTTGTTATTAGTATTTAGAAAGTACAGTGAGATACTTCCCAAGAACTATTAAAAAAGAGAGGTAAACTGCCCCGAAGGGGCACTGGGTGACTCCATCAGTTAAGCATCTACCTTTAGCTCAGGTCATGTTCTCAGTGCTCTGGGATAGAGCCCTGTGTGGGGCTCCCAGCTTGGTGGGGAATCTAATTCTCCCTCTCCCCCTGCCCCTCTCCCATGCTCTTTCTCTCTCTCTCCCAAAAAAGAAAATCTTAAAAAAATAAAAAACAAAAAACTCAAACAACAACAACAACAACAACAAACTTTAAACTGTAAAACTATTATCTATTCGGTTAGAGTAGGGGTGTGCAAAATCACCATTAAATCAAAGTATAGTACTTAGGCCTATAAAATTTGACCACAGGGGCACCTGGGTGGCTCAGTGGGTTAAAGCCTCTGCCTTCGGCTCAGGTCATGATCTCGGGGTCCAGGGATCGAGCTCCACATCGGGCTTTCTGCTTGGCAGGGAGCCTGCTTCCCCCTCTCTCTCTGCCTGCCTCTCTGTCTACTTGTGGTCTCTCTGTCAAATAAATAAATAAAATCTTTAAAAAAAAAATTTGACCACAACTTGACTGTGTGAATTAACATGGTTAAAGGAAAAACATATCCATCAGACAAGTGTTGGTAAATTCAGAGAAGAATAGCAAAAGTGGCCTGATGGCAAAAAGTAGCGGTGCCCTTCCTTGGGGCATCCAGATGAGAGTGTGGGGTCTTGGCTTCAGGACCTAGTATTATGTACATTCCTTATGATGGGGTCTGTCAGATTTCTCAGTCACAGCCCAATAATACTTGAACCCCATAAGGGAGAAATTTAGGAGATATCTGTTTTTTTTTTTTATTTAAAGATTTTATTTATTTATTTATTTGAGAGACAGAGAAAGTGAGAGAGAGCATGAGAGAAGGTTAGAGGAAGAAGCAGACTCCCCGTGGAGCTGGGAGCCCGATGTGGGACTCGATCCTGGAACTCAAGGATTATGACCTGAGCCGAAGGCAGTTGCTCAACCGAGCCACCCAGGCGCCCCTATGTTTTTCCTCCCTCTAGTTTCTCCTTTCCTTACCGACTCCCTGTTTTATACTAGTATCAAGCTTTGTGCTTTCTTTGCTTAAATGGAAATTTATGGCAAGGAGCAAATCAAAACTTTCCTGTAAGCCATTTCTGTCCTGGTTTCCAGATCCAAAATGAGAAGCCCAATGACAAAATTGTGCTCAATGTCATGGAAGCAGAGAAAGGTGGGGTTTGAGAAGAGAGAGTAAAGTCTTTTTTTAGACCAAAAAGAGTCAGAGACTGATTGTGGAGGCTCATGCACTCCCAGAGTAACAGAATCTTGCCCTGGGCTTCCTGGTGTTCCCCAGGGCAGTGGTAAGACCACGGAGGGGAAAGGAAGTGTGGTTTCCAGCTTTCCTCAAAAAGCTTTTGCTGGGGGGAAAAGTCAAATAATAAGAGGTATCAATTATTGGGTAGCAACTAATGTCTGTGTTGGGCCTTCGTCCTTTAATCGCTGTGTCATTGGGAGGGTGAATGTTTCAGGGGAAGCATACTGTGGAGAAGGAGCTGAGATCATGGCTCTCCACCCGTCCTTCACAAAAGTTTTCATGGCTACACTGTACAGGAAACTATATGAGACCCTGGATGATATACCCTATACAGGATGAAGAGCTGTTCTGCCTTTGACGCCCTAGGCCACTCAAACAGCAGAATGAGTAGACCAGCAGGGGTCACGTGAGCTGGGATAGTGAGAGTTTTCATGGTAAGCAGTGCGGACTGATAACCAATGTCCACAGTGACCGACTACCCAGACTTTCAGGGCTACATAAAAGCTATCTTTCCGCATTCTCCCTGAGAACGACACAATGTCTGCAGCTGAATTTCATATTTGTTGGACAAGAGAGTGCCTGTGAATCAAAACTGATTTGATTTAAAGAAAATGATAAAAAGTTATGTTTCATTGAAGTCTGTGAATTGTGATCCATACCTGCCACATGTATGGTAAATGGCTCATGTTCATGTCTATATTCCTAATTACATTTTATCTTTTCATGTTTACATGGTTAGGGAGACATAGTGTGCTAGCCAGATGCCAGAGTCTGGCCTCTCAGTAGTTTTATTTCTCTTTGTTAAATAATACATTGTGATCTCAGTTATAAGTTAGCTTCCCACATGGCATTCCCACAGGGAGAAAATGTGCTGAGTACAGGACATGTTTTCTTTTCCTTGCTAGGCCCCATTGCTTGTTGACTGTAGTAGTTTATTTGGATTATAGTCTTTAGATTCTTAATTTTGGTTAATTGTAGTTTACCCTAGGAGATGGATTCCTATTGACTCTGTGTTAAAAAGTAATATCTAAGTGTGTAAGTACAGAGGTCCAGATTTGATCCATGGAAAGCTCTCCAAGACCATTCTACCCAGAAGTTTCTCGAGAGGGAGTGCTTCATTTACCTTATTCCCTATGCTGCAATGTTATGGTGACATAAATCATTATTGCTCATTTATGTGACACAGACACTCAAAATTGAAGATACAAATTAGTTCAGGCTATTAAAATGAAATACATACCAGAAGTAGGAGCCATCTGATTTCATTGTGAATTCCCACACAACCCAAGAGACAAAGAAGAACAATAGCAGATCCAGTTCCCATCAAAATTTGAAAAATATATACTATCAAGTGATTCTTTTCATCTGTGGATGAACATAAATTATTATCAAGTGATGTTGTGTTCTATTTAATAACTTAATACGCAGTAACCCAAGATTTCCCTGAGCAGTTTCTGCCAAACCTGTAGGATTCTCTGTCTCTCTTTTTAAACTGCCTTCTAGCACCCTCTTACTCAGTCTTGGCAAAACTTTTCTTCCATTCACGACATAATAGAAAATTTCTTCAATCTCAAAAGATCTCTTTCCCTTTCCCTCATCTTCGTTGTCTTCTATGAAAGCAGAAATTTTTTCCTTGCGCGAACTCTTCTATGTTTAATGAATATCTAAACATTTATGAATTTATTCATAAAAAATACTTGGGCATCTATACACGTGTGGGTTAAGTTTCTCTTGTATGAGAAAGTCTGAATTTATTGGTAATATGACCCCATTAAAACTATGTTTTATTCTCTCTCCATCTAGATTGAGCTCTCTGTGCTAGACACTATATATATTTATATAGTCAACAGACTAACTGTTAAATGCTTAGTGTTATGACACAGACTGTGGAACACCAAGTGCCTAACAAATATTAAAAAAAAAGAAGAAGAAGAAAAAATAAATTAAAATGCCCTAGGTTTTATGGGAGAACGGTGGAGGCAGTGGTGTGTTGGAGCCAGCCGGTTCTGGCTCATAAATGCCAACTGTTCCATTTTCACAAAATTCATCAGCCAACTCAGTTCATGTTGGCACTGGGAAATCAGCCATCGTGGCATTACGTCTTCAAACCACACAAATCAGTAAATACCATAAATCAAGACTTTCTATCCCAGAGCCAGTTGTTAAAGGTTTACCAGCACACCCCTGCATACAGGAGCCCCTAAGCCAGTAGAGGGAGGAGACTGAAGGGTGTAGGTAGGCAAGATTGCTGGCAAAGGCAACATTGTGCTTGGCTTCAAATGAGAACTGGAAAGATCTCGGTTGGAACGATAGAGGCATTCTGAGACACAGAACAGCACAGTATGTGTTAGAAATTCAGCTTTGCTGGCCCTTAGGGTCTGAAGCAGGTGAAACCGGACAGGTTTGCAGGGGCGGAATTATGCCCCTTTTAGGCTCTTATCAGTCTTCCTCACTGGAATTAAGCTCCATGAGGACAAAAATCTGTCTTGTACAGTACAGTATCCTTAGCTCTGGGATTGTGCCTGACATGTAGAATAGACTCTATAAGTATTTGCCCTATGAATAAAAAATTGCAGTGGGGAACCAGAAAAAAGCTTTTCATGTTATATGGGTAGATTTTCATCTTAAATTACTTTGGTGGCATTTGGAAGATGGCTGAGAAAGGAGATCAGAACACAAGGCTACTGGACATTAAAACTGCGGCAGAGGAAAGGAAGACAGAGCTTGTAGGTGGCCTAGTATTACTACAAATGGAGAGGTGAAGGCAGAATCCTTTTTAAGAATAGGTAAGTTCGTTGAAAGTTGCAGATAAAAGAGAGGGGAGGAACCAACCAGTGTCTCGCCACAAACGGGTTGTTTTCAGTTCCATGTCTTAAAACCTTAACTGAGAGGTCACTAAATATCTAAATACATAATTTAAAAAAACAGAACTTAAAAAGAAAATAATTTTTTTCTCTACCTTGACTACAACATTATTAAAGTAGTACAGGGAAGTACAGGGAAGTACAACACTAAATAAGTGGAAGCTATCGTTGCCATTCTTCTGGGGAAGGAAAGGAAAGACAGAAAGACTATCATAAAATCTCCACACACCCAGGAACTCTGAGCAAACCAGGTATGCACTCAGACATTGTGAATACCTCGCCATAAGCACAGTATATAAATAGAAGAGAATAAAGATACCCGGCACTTAGGTGTCGCTGAAGTTTAACTAAACTATTCAATACTTTGTAGCACTCTCTTCCCTATTAAATCTTTTTATTTAGCTTTTGTTTTCTTACAAACATATTTTTTCTTACTTGAAGTCCACCAAGAAATGTTCGTTCCACAGTATGCATGCTTTTTGTCATGTATTTAATGATAACAGTGCTGTCTAATAGAGCTTACTGAGTAGTGGAAAGAATCTAAATCCGCAAGGCCTAATAAGATAGCCAATAGCCAATAACCACATATGGCTACTGAGCAATTGAAATATGGCTTCCTTCCCAACCACCAGGGATATGCCATACGAAAATAACACAGTCTATTAAACTTCAGTCCATAGTGACCACGGCATATCACAAAATGGTAAAACGAAGGGTTTTTAAGTTCAGTTAAATGCATTCAACCATTGCATTTATATTTGGATAATATCACATTTTATTTGTAACACGTAATGGTGAGAGTAGTTGAGTTCTATTATTTTATTATTTTTATTTTTTTAAAGATTTTTATTTATTTATTTGACAGAGAGAGAGATCACAAGTAGGTACAGAGGCAGGCAGAGAGAGAGGAGGAAACAGGTTCCCTGCTGAGCAGAGAGCCCGATGCAGTGCTCGATCCCAGGACCCTGAGATCATGAACTGAGCTGAAGGCAGAAGCTATAACCCACTTAGCCACCCAGGTGCCCCAGTAGTTGAGTTTTAATAGAAATGATTTAACTTGAGCACTATGCTGGTCTCCACTATCTTTTCTTTACTTTTTTTTTTAAGATTTTAATTTGATGTTTATTTATTTATTTTGTTAAGATATTTATTTGATTTTTATTTTATTTATTTGACAGAGAGAAAGAGATCACAAGTAGGCAGAGAAGCAGGCAGAGAGAGGAAGAAGCAGGCTCCCTGAGGAGGAGAGAGCCCGATTCGGGGCTCCATCCCAGGATCCTGAGATCATGACCTGAGATCATGGCCTGAGCCATGAGCTGAAGGCAGAGGCTTTAACCCACTGAGCCACCCAGGCGCCCCTCCACTATCTTTTCATTCAGAGTGTATTAGAACAATCCATAATCTTCCATTCTTGGATAATACTTAATGAATTTTGGAGAAATAGTGCCACCTGCTGAATATATCATGTATGCAATTATTTAAAAGGGAATGCCTGGCTTCACTCAGAGAGCAAAAGAAAAATAGATACATACCCAAAGCTGTGAAAAAATTATTTCTATCTAATAAGAGCCATGCACCAAATCCCATGAGTAAAAGTCCAAGAACCTATGGAAAAGACAGTCAGTGCTTATATTTGCCAATAAAAATGCATTACACTTCCTTTATGAAGTAATTATAAAGACTCTTACCAAGAAAGCTCCATTAATGAGATTAAGAAAGTATTTAAAAATTAATGTTTTGTTTTTTCTTAACATTCTTTTTCTCCCCGGATATTGGTGTTCCTGAAAAGAAAACCACAACTTTTACTATAAATAGTCACCACATTAACAACTTTAAATAATTTTACCTACTCATGTCATTTATTTGCACATTTTTCTTCTGATACCAGTTGTCAATACAACATTCCCCTCCACACTCCCGAATATAAGGACATGTTGAAGATATCTTGAAACTGGGCCTGTCTCCTCTATCTGCACTAGGCAGTTGGGACCAAGAAGGCATTTGAATAACATGCCAATAGCCACCTTATTAAACTTCTTTTAGTTTTCAGAAAGTAAAATATTTTACTTTGTTTCTAGTCTTAACACACCTTGTTCTCCTTGCTGGAAAGCTTTCCTTCACCTCCGCTTGTCCCTCCTCTTTCCCAGACTAATGTTGATTCCTCATCAAGGTTTTACCTTGGAAGCCTTTGTCTAACCTCAATTTGTTGTCTCCTCTATTTTCTCTTTGCTTGTCTTTTCTTCCCATGTAGACTGAGGTCTATTAGTGGAGAAAGTAGGTCTTGTGAACATTATAATCCCAAAGTAGGGCACAGTAGGTACTCAATAGATATTTGTTGAATTAATAAATGAGTAGGTGAATCAGATAATTTAATTAGTGAGTAATTAAGTCTGGTACACAATGGAAGGGAACAAACCAACTTAAGGTTGTGTTACTAAAACATTATATAATTTAGTTTCCTAAAACTTTTATGGGAAAATCAACACTGAGATCATTAGTGTTTGGTGCTTTATAAGATAAGAAGGTTTTAAATTTTCTTGGGCATGTTTCTGGGTTTTCTCTTTTCCTTCATTTGTTTCAGTTCAGGCTAGTACCATATTTTACAAAATACTATAGTTTATAGTGTTTTATTTTTTTTTTTTAAAGCTTTATTTATTTATTTGTCAGAGAGAGAGAGTACAAGCAGGGAGAGCAGCAGGCAGAGGGAGAAGCAGGCTCCCCACTGAGCAAGGATCCTGATCTGGGACTCAATCCCAGGACCCTGGGATCATGACCTGAGCTGAAGGCAGACACCTAACTGACTAGCCACCCAGGCGTCCTGTATAGTGTTTTAATCATGCAGTGCAGGGGTGCCTGGGTGGCTCAGTGGGTTAAAGCCTCTGCCTTCAGCTCAGGTCATGATCTCGGGGTCCTGGGATCGAGCCCCGCATCGGGCTCTCTGCTCAGCGGGGAGCCTGCTTCCCCCCTTCTCTCTGCCTGCCTCTCTGCCTACTTGTGATCTCTCTCTCTCTCTCTCTGTCAAATAAGTAAATAAAATCTTTAAAAAAAAATCATGCAGTACATAATTGACATGATGAAAGCAGATTTAATAAGATTAATTTGAAGCTCTTTGTCTCTAGTTGGGAAGATCTTTTTGTTGAGCCAAAGTACGCCCTGGAAAGTGAAGAAGTAAGAGATGTCTAGGTTAGAATCAATGCACTTCCCCTCCCTAGTCTGATCCAAAGCCACATTCCTCCTCTAAAACGCCATGGTTCTCCTTCCCAGCTGGTCTCTCCAGGCTTTGTCTTCCACCCTCTGCTTTGAAGTCCCCTACTGCCAATTGGTTTCTCCAGTTTCTGTCCTCCAGCCTTATCCTTAGATTCTTCCAGTGTCTGGCCCGTTTGGATAGAACAAGACTGCCTGATTTTTATTTCAGTTTCTCCCTAAGATATGGTAGATATATAATTTTGGCTTCAAATCTATTTACTTCAGCCTATAAGAAAGTTGTGACCCTCTCCTATTGCCAAAAGAAGTGTTCAGGGCCAAAGTCCTGGGCCTCTGTGAATGAGAATGAGAATGTAGAGTAATGAACAAGAACACTGCAGGAACTCTGGTGTGAAGTATTGAGAGGCATAGACTTGACTGTTGATTTGGTAGTAATTAGCATGTTAAAGTCAGGGCTAACATGCTAACAAAAACAAACTGAAGCTTATTTCTCTTTCAGTCCAAGGTGGGTAATTCGTTCTCTTCTGGGAGATCACCTTAGGTGCTTGGGGCTTGCTTCAGCCTATTCCATATCTGGCTCCCAAATTTCTTCATGGTATCATCCTGTATAGCCAGCAGAAAGGAAAGGAGGATGAGTAAACTCAGGCAAGTATCTCTTAAGCAAGTGAGGTGAAAGTTGCCCACTTCTCTTCTGTTCATATTCCATTAGCACATACTAAGTCACATGGCAGGTCTCAGTCAGAGGTGGAATCAACTATGTGCCCAAGATGAAGAAAAGAAGTGAAGTAGGGTGAGAAGAGCAAACAAAATGCCCAACAGTTAAGAAAGTACATTGTAAGAGATAGAGGAGAAAAAGAATGCTTGGGTACAGTTTCAATATGCCTTATTACAGAAAAGAAAGAAGTAAAGATAATCAGAAGGATTCCTGTAGGATGGAAAAATTAACAAAAGGAAGAATGATAATCACTGACAATAGAAAAATTGGGAAAATTGAAAAACATACATTTCATGTTTATTTTTTTATTTTTAAAAATATCTTATTTTTTTATTTGTGAGAGAGAGAAAGAGAGAGAGAACAAGTAGGAAGAGCAGCAGACAGAGAGAGAAGCAGACTCCCCGCTGAACAAGGAGCCCAGCATGGGACTTGATCACATGACCCTGGGATCATGACCAGAGTTGAGATGCTTCACTGATTGACCTACACAGGTATCCCTCATATATTTCATGTTTAATAAATGAGTTTGAGTTGGTAGAAGATATCTTTGTGGTTAAACACTGGAATAGAGTGCAGGTAAATAGAGAGCATAAGTTATGCAGATTTGGGAACTATCCACAAGGAGCTAATGTCCTGGAAAAGAATAAAAGAGAGGGGAAGCAGGGACTGACTGCAATAAAAGTGAGCAGATGCTTGATAGTAAAGAATGACATAATTAGGAATTTGAATTTTTTAATCAGACTTTTACAAAATGAGGATGTAATCAAAGCATGATCTCATGGAAATCAGTAGAGAAACAATTTTCTAAAATAGTGTTGTGTGATATAGAGGTCAAAAAGGGTAAGAATTCAATACTCTCAAAGTCAGCCAACTTGGTAAGAAAGCTGTTCATGGTAACTTCAAAACAGCAGTGTTTTAGTTCATTTGAGCTGCTATACCAAAATAC
This sequence comes from Nasua narica, assembly GCA_028533885.1. Taxonomy (NCBI): domain Eukaryota; kingdom Metazoa; phylum Chordata; class Mammalia; order Carnivora; family Procyonidae; genus Nasua; species Nasua narica. The sequence continues at coordinate 89,774,295 of CM052807.1, forward strand.
CACAGATTAGGATGGTTATAAACAACAGAAACAGGGAGCCTGGGTGGCTCATTCGGTTAAGCCCCTGGTCATGAGGCCAGGGTCCTGGGATCAAGCCTCATACCTGGCTTCCTGCTTGGCAGGGAGCCTCTTTCTTCCTCTCCCTCTGCCTGCCGCTCTCCTTGCTTGTGCTTATGCTCTCTCTGTCAAATAAATAAATAAAATCTTAAGAAAAAAAAACAACAACAGAAATTTGTCTCATTGTTCTGGAGGCTAGAAGTCTGAAATCAGGGTACCAGCATATGTGGGTGAGAACCCTTTTCCAGGTTTCAAACTTCTTGTATCTTCCTGTGGTGAAAGGGGCTAAGGAGCTGCATGGGATCTCATTTATGAGCACTAATCCCTTGCAAGAGGGATCCCTCCTAATGACCTAATCACCCCCTAAAAGTCCCATCTTCTAATGCCATCACATTGGATATAAGATTTCCAACACGTGAATTTTGAAGTAATACAAACGTTCAGACCATAGGAAGGAGTTCAGTTAAAGAGTTAGAACACAACAAACAGGGTGTCTAAGCAACAAAAGTCAAGCAAGTCCATACCCATATTTACACAGAATGAGAAGAGGAGATGGTCATGTGCCGATCTTTCCGGTCACAAGCACCACATACTGGAAACAACATCAGTGAAAATAAAGAGGTGCGAACACAAAGATACACAATAAGTTAGTACAGTTCTTATGTAAATATTTGTGGTGTGGAAGAACTATGTTTTGTCTTGGTTTGTTTTTGTCATTGTTTTTGCTATAGACAAAGAATTTTTTTTAACTTAATCAGATAAGGTCCTGGTATGGTGTTTCTTTTGTTCATTCCCTGATTAGGTAATTAATGGTCCAGTAACAGATATTTTTAATAGTATAAATGATATAGGAAAGGACAATTTACAATAATTCACCTATTCAAGGTGTCATTTTTCACTAAAGAATAGCTTACTTACTTTTTTTTAAGATTTTATTTATTTATTTGACAGAGAGAGACACAGCGAGAGAGAGAACACAAGCAGGGGGAGAGGGAGAAGCAGGCTTCCTTCCGAGCAGGGAGCCCAATGTGGGGATCAATCCCAGGACCCTGGGATCATGACCTGAGCCGAAGGCAGATGTTTAACAACTGAGCCACCCAGATACCTCAGCCTAATTACTCTTTGTTATTGTTTTTTAAATTCCTTCTAACTGCCAGGAGACAGGAACACAGAAACAAATAAATAACCTGTCAAAGAGTTAATATTAAAACCTCTGGTCCACTCTGAATTATGTGTTGGGGGTGTAGGGACAGGGAATAAAGGGTGCTGGGAAATTAGAGATAATCCTTAATAGTTGATTAAGAAGATCCCAGTCAGACAAAAATGGGGTAGACATAAGAAGGTTTCGCGGCAGATGGAACACTGTGCTCACAAGCTTTATAGTGAAGGGCATGGGGGCATGGGTCAGAATGGCAAGAGATGAAAAATAAGGCTAGATAAATACTCAGTAAAGATTTTGAAAGATCAGATATGCTTTGCTAAGAATTTGCTTTTATTCTTCTGAGTAATGGAGAACAATATTTCTGCCATCAGAGTGGAAGTCAAATTAGAAAAGAAACCTAAGAGAGGCAATTACTTTACAAAGCTAATGTATTAGTTGATAACAAATGATTGATGTCATCTAAACTACAAGATAGTTATGGGGATGGAAAGCAGTACCAGGATATGAGAGATACCGTAGGAAGTAGAATTTCCAGCAATGGGATGTTAGAAAGAAACCAAAATAAAACTTAAACTCAGGTCTATAGAGCTTAAATACTTGGGCTATTAATATTATGTCATATTCTACAATATGCCATTTACATTGGTTGCCTTGACTATCAAAGTTTTGCAAATTAGGTACTATATGCTATTATCCCCAGCATTACCAATGATGAGAGAGATTCAGGAAGGTGAAATAATGTTGAATTCACCTAGTTAACATGTGTCAAGGCTGAGATCCAAATCCATAGATATAAACCACTCTCTTGCTACTTTTCCCAAGCTTCCAGTGTTATCACCTGTAAATGTAGAGTAGAGGAGCACACACCTCAAAAGGATATTGTGAAAATCAAACGAGATTATGTTTGGAACACACTTAGTCCAGTACCTGGCTAAATGTTACCTATTAATCTTGTAATAGTATAGTAATCGTACTCAAGGGAGGAGCACATGAGGTTGGGAAATGGGATAGGAACTGTAGGAAAGTGATGAACTTAAGTTGGTCATCGTGTTAGCTACAGAGAGCACAAAAAGGGTTAGAGAAGGACCTTGAGAGTTTGAGACAGTGTTTAAATGGAGAAAGAGAAGCAGAGGCCTAAGAATCTAACACTGTAGGTCACATATTAAAAACATTATTACACAACAGTCACCCTCAAGAAAATAAAACAAATATCTGCTAGGTAGCTATTTGAGCTTCACAATGATCTTCTGGGATATTTAAATTATATCACTGCTATAAAAAAAATAAGACAACTGTTGAATGATGTTTTTAAATTAAAGTCATCTCATCACCTAACTAACATTTTCAAAGAAATCTTATTCTTGTTAGATGTCAGAGGAATAAACAGTTATCCTTCCTCCTTTCATGTCCTCAATAAATATTAAGTGCTCTCTAAGGGAAATATATTGTGTTAGGTTAATAGGTTAATAAATCAACCAGACCAGCAGATAATTTTCAAAATAAGATCAAAATTTAATGAAAAGAGGGGCGCCTGGGTGGCTCAGTCGGTTAAGTGTCTGCCTTCAGCTCAGGTCATGGTCCTGGGTCCTGGGATGGAGAGACTGCATTGGGCTCCCTGCTCTCTTGGGAGCCTGCTTTTCCCTCTTCTTTTGCCTCCCTCTCTCTCTCTCCTTCTGTCTCTCATGAATAAATAAAGAAAATCTTTTAAAAAATTTAATGAAAACTACTTATTTAAAAAAACCTACTCAAGTTAAAAGGTTATGGACAAATTGACATACTCAATTTTAGGCTATAATATCTAGGAAAATTTCAATTAAATAAACAAGCTAAATGCTGCACAGTTAAACAATAGTTTCAAGTTAAATTGACTTATAATCTCTAACAATATGAGATAATTGTTGTATTTTGTTCCTTATTTAGTAATATTAATTAGTTATAGCTAAGTTAATTGATAGAATTGTCAGTTTTCCTCCAAAGTAAAAAATAAGAAGAATATAAGAGATATAGTAGCATGCACCATAAACTATCTTCAGAACTTTCAATATTTTTCTTTTTTGCTCTCAGTTTATTTGGCAAGGTAAGATTTAAGAAAAAAAAAAAGCAATTTAGACATCATCTTCAAGAAAGCTGATTACTAATTTAGCTAATTTAAAATTGGCTTAGCTGGTTAAGCATCTGCTTTCCCATGGCCTAGGGGATCAAGTTTCACTTTGGGCTCCCTTCTCAGCGGGGAGTTTGTTTCTCTCTCTCCCTGTGCCCCTCCTCCCTGCTCATGCTTCAATCTCTCTCAAAGAAATGAATAAAATCTCTAAAAAATTAGTTCTGGAAATTAATTGATTACTAATGGATTTGATATTTTGTAGGAAAAGCCAGAATTGTTTTATAATCTCAAGTGGACTTGGGGGTGGGGAGCTGCATCTCACTGGCTTGAGATCATGACCTGAGCCAAAACCAAGAGTTGGACCCTCAACACACTAAGCCGCCCAGGCGCCCCTAGCCTGAGCATTTTAAACAAAGAATTTGAATAGTCCATAAATTTGCAATAAAACTAAACAAAAAAAAAAAAAAAAGAAAAAGAAAAAATGGCACTTGAGCATGGGCTTTGATAATGAAAATATCCTAAGTTTTAATTAGATTTGAAACCAGAACTAGTTGATTTTTGAAAATCATTCTTTGAGTGAGATACTAACGTGTGTTTTTTTAATGTCAAAAATCTATTTATTTCTCACTCTATATTACTAATTCTTATGTTTATGAGATGTTAATTGTTACCAGGAAATAGTCTATTTTCTTTCAAAGGCTCAAAGGAAATGTTTGCTTTTAGTTTATTGTATGTCAGATATCTTTTACAATTATGCTTAGCCACTTCCTCTTGGAATTTAATACTTTGCAAACTTAAAAAAATAAACAGAAATATCTGTTATTAACTAAATTTCACATTTTGTACACTATGTATTTGCTCCACAGTAAAAGAAACTTAGCTAAATTTTTTAAAAAGACTTTATTTATTTATTTGAGAGAGAGAGAGCACAAGCAGAAGTGCAGCAGCCAGAGGGAGAGGGAGAAGCAGGCTCCCCAAAAAGCAGGGAGCTGGAGGTGGGGCTTGATCCCAGGATCAAGCAGAAGGCAGAGAGTGAGCCACCCAGGCGCCCCAACTTAGATGAATTTTTAAGTTAAAATTAAATAGCATGATATATACTTAAGCTTCAAATTTTATATTAAAACAGTGGGTGTCACTGTCAACATTTTGCAGTAAAACATATTTCAGAAAATATTTTTAAAAATTTTCACCCCATACACTTGGAGGTTTTTGATGCGCATTGAGTGATAATTGATCTATTTATTTGTCTTTGTAAAAATAAATCGCTGTCATGGGAAGCAGACAATTTATTGACTTCTCTTCCATACTTCAGGCCCCACAAATCACTATTCAAGATTAAGATTTGGTGAAATGAACAGTTTATACTTGGGCAATTGAACATTCACTAGTTACAAGTAATAAAATATAGATAGATCAGAAACAATTTAAAAGTCAGGCTACCTTTACTTGCGTAACTGTAGCAAAATGTCGTTTCTTTATTAAATACTTTCCCAAAGTATTTAAATATTAAAATCTACCTGGAAAAAACGTTCCTTATTCAGCTCTCGAGATGCAGCATTCGGGCCAATTTCGAGCGGAGATAGTTTGTCCTACTGGGGAACCGGTAAGAAAAGACCCGTCCATCTTCCTTGGGATTGGCTGTTGTCGTGGTTACGCTTTGTTTGGAGGCTCTGGGCGCTGTCTTCTAACCAAGCCTCGGGATTTAGCCGCTGGTGGGTGAGCCGGGGCCTCTCCAGGCTGGGGTTGGTGGCGCGGGAGGCGAGACCGAGCTAGGGGAACGCCGACGGAGCCAGGCCCCTCTCTGCCAAGGCCAGGGTTTAGGGCAAACGGTCTGGGGGCCGCGGGCTGCGGGGGTGGCTGCTGGAGTATGCGGAGCCCGAGGCTCCTTTGGATTTAGGATTTTTTGTAGATCCCTCAAAACTTAAAGAGCCACCCTTAGGATCTAGGGAGTTTTCGATAACTGCCTTTTTTCCCCTCCCTAAATGAGAGTTCCTTTCATCCCTCCCTCCATTCCCGTCTTCCTTTCTTTCCTCTTTTTAAAATAATTTATAGTTACCTTTTAAAGTAGATTTCCTTCCCTTTTTTTATAATTGAAAAACTGCAGTTGAAAGGAGAGTTCTTTAAGATTTCCCACTTTTGGCAGCTTTAGCCAACTCCAAGTAATTTATTATCAACTTGAAGAAGCTTACTGTGGACCATTTACGATGGGATACATGTAGGGCTGCACTGTCCTATCCTGTAACCAAACCACTAGGTGGCTGCTAAAGACTGGAAATGCAGCTAGTCCAATTTGAAATGTACTGTAGGTGTAAAATACACATCACATTTTGAAGAATTAGTATGCAAAACAAAAATATAAGCTTTTTACATTGATCTTAATAATAAATGATTTTTATAGTAACTACATGTTGAAATAATATTTTGGATACAATGGGTTAAATAAAACATATTACTAAAACTAATTTCACCTGTTACTCTTTACTTTTAAAAAAATTGCTACTAGCAAATTTAAAGTCACGTATGTGCTTAGATATGTAATTATACAGGGCTGATATAAAGGACCAGTTGGTTAGCAGAGAGGGACACATAATGGAAATGACTCTTACCTTTACCCTGCTCTCTACATAAAGTTTTGTGTACCTGTGCATTTTACTTTATAGCTACATTTTTAAAAAAATCTAATTTTCCTACCTAGCAAATCTTTTGAAGTGCACTTTAAGTAAGTTTGATAAGATGATAGTATTTTACACTGCTTCTATTTATGGTTTTGTTTTCCTTTGGAGGAAGAAGATGGGTAAAATTGTTTAAACTAGCTTTTAGAATTACAAAAGTAATACATATTCACAATTTAAAAAAATCACTCAACATAAAGGTATGAAATAAAAGTGTATGTATCTGTGTATAGTTACTCTGCATATTTTTCTACCGTGTGCCTTTTTTCAATTATTTCTTCTTTGCTACCTTTCCACAGCACAGTAAATATACCAGTTTTTTAAAAGGACTTGTATAGTATTCCATTCTACGAATCCATCATAATCCATTTAACTTTCTTTAGTATTTAGGATTTTTTAATTACATTTTTAATGAAGATAATTATAGATTAAAATGTAGTTTTAAGAAATTATGTGGAAATAGTCCTGTACACTGTCCGGTATCTCCCAGTTGTTACACTTTTATTGGTACAGTCTGCTAATCTTACTCAGATTTCCTCCGTTTTATTTGTAATCATTTGTGTGTATTATGTATAACTTTTACCATCTGTATATGCACACTTATCTACTACTCCAATCAAGATACTGAACAGCTCCAATGCTACAAGAATCTTTCATATTTCCCTTTTATTACCATTACCACCTTCCTCCAACTCCATCCACCCCTGACTCCTGGGAATCACTAATCTGTTTTCCACTTATAAAATTTTGTCATTTCAAAAATGTTATATAAATGGAATCATATAATATGGTATTTTTTGGTTTGGGCTTTTTGCTCAACATAGTTCCCTAGAGATTGTGGAGATTTGTCGGTATTGTGACATGTATCAATATTCATCCCTTTTATTGTTGAGTAGTATTACATGGTATGGATGTAGTAGAATTGGTTTAAACATTCACCTACTGAGGGACATTTTGGTTGTCTCCAGTTTGAGGCTGTCATGAATAAAACTGTTGTGAATATTCCTGCATAAGTTTTAGCATGAACTTAAAATTTCATTTTTCTGGGATACGTGCCCAAGAGTGTAAGCAATACATGGAGATTGTATCTCCAATTAAATCATTTGTATGTTAAAGAAATTACATCATTTATATGTGAAAGAAAGATTTGTGATATGTATAACTAGAGGAAAGACAGGCACACGTTGTTTTTTTTTTTTTTGTGGATGGGAGTGAAGTGGTTCTGTTTATGTAGAGAAGAGAGACAAGCAGAATAAAAACGTATGGCAAGGCAGTAAACAGAAAGACTAGTGGATGGAGCACAGTTCAGTAGGTGAAAAATTGTCACATTCAGAGAATAGGTAGAAGATTACACTTTATTAGGAAGGGGTACTTCTCCAAGTAAGATGAATATTAAAAGATTTCAGGAAAAGAAATAGGAAAATGAGGGTGTTTCATTTTCTTTGTTAACTAGACTATAAACTATGAATACAGGTCACTTGTCTTATTTAATCAATAGCATCTAGCACAGCTGTTAATGTACCTGGTAGGCTCAAAAAGTTGATTCTGAGGTGAGTGAAAGAAGGAAACGAAAGAAGGAAGGGAAGAAAGAAGGAAAGAAGGAAGGAAGGGTCAAGAAGTTAGCACTGGAAAGGTCAGGGACTTGAAAAAAAGAAAGTTTGGAATAGTCTGGAAAATAAAATAATAGTTGATGAATACAGTCTTTTTCAAACTTTTTTCTTAAGCCAAGACCCACAGTAAAACAAGCAACTTACACCTTACACTGCAGCTCTTGCACACATGCATGCATATATACCCACCTACAATCGAAACAAAAGTGTTTTAAAACAATTTTTACCTTTAACATATATAGTACATGTTTAGTTTATTTTCTGGCCTATCTTACTTTTTCCTATCCTATTCCAACATTAAAACTTTACGAGGAAGAGCGTGAATTAATGTCTTGATCCATCAGTGGGTTGTCATCTGCAGTTTGAAGACTGTTGGACTAGGGGATATTCAGAAGGATTGCTGGGCAGATGAAGAGCTTGACTAAATTTGGAGACCATTTTATTTTGAGAAAAGCACTAGTTTTGGATTCAGGATCTCTCAATTAGGGCCCTGTCCTTATTACTTATTAGCATAATAACTTAACTATACAAAGTTAAGTAAACTCTTCAAACCTTGGTTTCCTTATCAATACAATGACTATAATGACATTCTATCTGTTCATTTGCTCTGATGATTATCAATACAGTGTCTTCTAGTGCCTGGCTTGTCACAAATACTCAATACTTGGAAGCTAATGGTGGTTGACGATGGTGATGATTACATGAAAATACACTGTAATGTACTGCTTGATCCGTATCCATCACAAGCATTAAAGGTTTAAATAATATGAATATTGGTCTTATAAGCCACATACTACCCATTATTACAACATATTATTGTTGTTAAAAACATGTGGCTATCTATAGTAAAGTTAACAATCATGAGTTAATGAGTAGAAACTAACCAAATGTTGCCCATATGTAGACTTAGGTTGTTCTCCAATGAGTATTCTTTTTTTTTCTTACGAGTATTCCAATCTCTGAATATTCAAGCTGTTCAGAGATATTTCACCCTCAATTATTTCCATGAGAATGAATTTTACTGTGACATTTCTTGGTTCATGAAGCTAAGAAAGTCCATTCCATGTGACTTTTCCCTTAGAGAATTAAGAGAGTATTATTAGAGTTAACTATTTTGTAGTCAAACACTAAAGAACTAATGAATTAATGGAGAGAGAAAACAATATTCTTTAGTATATGGTACAACCATAATAAGATATGATGAAGGTATCCTAGATGAGAATGTATTTGCACAGAACATATTGGATTGGTATGACACATTAAACAACCCATACTTTTTACTCATTTTATCCTCTTCAATTTTCTTTAAATGGTTCTGTGTCTATTACAAAGGATTATGGAAAATGATGGTGATGATGATGATACAAAGCTCAAAGAAGAAATAGAAGCTGAACTGGATAAAATCAGCATTTCTTCATTAGAAAAAGATGATGTTGATAGTGATTCAAAATCAGACATCCAGAGTGATGATAGTAATACAGTAAGTGTTAAATTCTGGGCTTTTAAGAGCCTTTTAACTGGCATAAACTTTATAGGAGAAATATTACTTTTCTCAGTTTTCTTTGCATTGTTATCTCATTTTTTAACTTTAGGATCACTTTTAAACAATGTGTATTGTTAGATATTTAAATATAAAAAGTACCTTGAAGATACAAATCACTTATAATTTCACATTTATATATGTGCACTTTTTTGCAAAATTGGTATTATACATAGAACTATTTATTTGTATCCTGCTTTTTAAACTTAAATCATGAGCTTTTTAATGTTATTAGATATACATGAAAAGCAAAGTTTATGAAGAATCTTTACACCTATAGAAATAGTTATTTTTTGGAAATCAAATTTATTTTTTCATTTGTATATTTCCCCTAATGTTTATATCATTAGAAAATTTATTCACAGTTTCATTCTTTTATACCCAAATCCTTAAACTAATAGAAATTTATTTTCAAATATGTTATATAATGTAGATCTAAATAGGAATTTTCCTGCACATATTTTGTTAATATTATTGTCACTTGATGAATAATCTACCTCTTCTTAATTGATTTATCTTTTGTATATGTTTAGTTGTTATATATATAGTCTATCCAAGGCTTTCTGTTCTTTTCCATTATTCTGTTAATTTTTGTTCTCTTTTAGTTTTTTATTATTAAGTATCAAACAGGTCAAATTCCTTGTTTTGCTTTTTTGAAATTTTCTCCACTAAGCTTTTTCCCAAAGAAGCCTCATTCATTAGGAAAATTATATTTGGAAAGGAAAGGAAGGAAAATTATATTGAAGGAAAATTGTATTTTGGAAAATTATATTTTCATTTTTAATTAGGATGCAATAACCTATATATTACTTTTGGAAAGTTATACTTTGTATATTGTTATGTATTTTTATCCATAGCTAATTCAAGTGAGACAAAAAATTCTGAAATTCTTCATTTGGATATGAAAGGCAACAGAATCATGGATGTACCTTATAGTCACCTGAAAATGAAAAGCAAATTTTAATCAAATATACTTGTTTGAACTGATTTACACATCTTGCTCAAAGTTTTGGTGTATGAAAACTTGTATCAAAAACGATTTAACAGTTTCTTTCATTTTTAAAAAAATTTCAGGATTTGGATGAATTACCTGAGTCAGTTCTTCACTGTATTAACATCATAAAGAATAAGAGCAAAACTGCTGAAGAGCTCATTCTTCAGGACTTGGAAGATACTGATGTTTTAAGTAGGTAGTTTTTTTGTTTTTTTTTGAAGTACAGTTTTTATCTGTTTGACAGATAAGTTTTCTGTAGGCATGAATAATTTATAATTTAGAAAAATATACTGCTTGAAGTTCTTAGCTGTTATTTTATACATGTATGTGTATTTCTCTCTACTATAATATCTATAATATACGGTATTGTTTAGTGCCTTACTTTTTTTTCCTTACTACTTTCTTTATATGTCCAATAAATACTAGCCACCAACAGTTTGTTTTTACCAGTCCTAATTAAAACTAGACACTATTACCGTTGATTCTTGAACAACACAGGTTTGAACTGCATGGGTCATTTATGTGCAGATTTTTTACAGTACAGTATTATAAATGGATTTTCTCTTTCTTATGATTTTCTTAATAACATTTTCATTTGTCTAACTTTATTGTGTGAATACAGTATGTAATATATATAATATATAAAATATGTATTAATAGACTGTTTTTATTATTAATAAGCATTCTGGTCTACAGTAAGCTATTAGTAGGTATGTTTTGGGGGATCAAAAGTTATATGCAGATTTTTGACTGCATGGGGCCTTGTCATTCCTAACCTCTATGTTGTTCAAGGGTCATCTTTACTTTGCATTACAGAAAAGAAAATTAGTTACAGGAATATTTTAGAAGTATGAGTTTATATATATATATTTTTGGAGAAAAACACAATTTACATCCGAAACCTAACAATTTTTATTTGCTTCAACTGAGCAAATTTACTTCTTGGAATTATTCTAAGAACAATAGAACGATCAAAGACTTAATTAGAATTAACCATGCCTTGGTTTATAATGAAAAATGGCAGCAGCCTAAATGTTCAACAGGTCTCAGTGTATCCAACAACACCCACTAAAAGAGATGGTTTAGATAATATTTAATGGAATAAAAATGTTCATGATTTAATATTTAAAATTATCACAAAATTCAGTTTTGTTTATGCAAATATTACTATACAGTGTGGATATTCATTCAAATATCACAAATATCACAAATATTACTGTGTGAAAGGATCTGTTTCAGCCACTGAGAATATTACAGAGAACAAAATAGCAAAGTTCCTTCTTTCCTATTCTAATGCTCCAGTGTGGGGAGACCGACTAGAAACAAACAAATATGTCATATTTTAATAATGACAACTTCAATGAAGGAAAAAATGTAAGATAGGGAATAGAGATTGGAGGTTGCTCTTTTAAATAAAGATAGGTCAAGGAAGGCTTCGCTGAGGAGGTGGTATTTGAGCAATGACAGAAGGAAAGCCATGTGGATATCTCAGTAAATGAGAAGGAGAGCCACATGGATATGTAGAGAGCCAAAGTTATAGAAGGAAGGCTCTGTAAAGGCCAAGGCGTGGGGGTCAGATCATATAGGGCTCTTATAAATCATGGTCTAGGATTTGGATTCTACTCTGTGTATGTGAAGATTTTTGAGTAAAAAGTGACAATATCTGACACATTTTTGAGGCATTCATTCCGCTGATTTTATAGAAAAGATAACCTGAGGTAGCAAGAGTCTACTATAAGACTGTTGCAATAGTGTGTTTAGGGGGGGCCTTGGTGACTCAGTTAGTTAAACATCTACCTTCGACTCGGGTCGTGATTCCAGGGTTCTGAGATCGAGTCCCACATTAGCTTCCTTGCTCAGGGTGGAGCCTGCTTCTCCCTCTGCCTGCCGCTCCCTCTGCTTGTGCTCTCTCTCACTCTTTCTCTGATAAATAAAATATAAAAAAAAAGTATAGTATGGTTAGGAATAAGAGTGATTGAAGTAGAAATGATGTAAAATAGTTATATTCTAGAAACCATTTTTTAAAAGATTTTATTTATTTATTTGACTGAGAGAGAGACAGCGAGAGAGGGAACACAAGTAGAGGAAGTGGGAGAGGGAGACACAGGCTTCATGCTGAGCAGGGAGCCCCATGAGGGCTTGATCCCAGGACCCTGGGATCATGACCTGAGCTGAAGGCAGATAACTTAATGATTGACCACCCAGGTGCCTTTCTAGAAACAGTTTTTAAGGTAAAAGGAACCAAAATTATTTATTGATGGATTGGAATGAGAGGAGAAGAGGAAATTGACTCTAAGATTTTTGTCCTGAGCACCTGGGTGAACAGATATATGAAGACTTACTCTATGTAGATGCTTCAAATTTTGGCAGCAATTATCTGTAATTGAGTTATAGGGAATATTAATGGCTTGTTTATGTATATTTACTAAAATTTATGCAATGAAAATATATTATAAATATATTGGCAATTTATAGCCTAATTAAGAAAAAATAAAAGGAAACACAATTATAGAAAATTAGTTACATGAAAGGTTATATAACTATCATTATAGCAGTGGTTTAGCAGGTTATGAGATTTCACATATAGTTCTGATCAAATAAGTATGATAGTCTCAATGAATAGAATATTTTTCCAAGAAAATTTGAGTTATCAAAATTTCTTGAAAAAGGTGGAAAACATGATTAAATCAACAATGACAAGAGAGTGGAAAAAGTTTTCTTCTCAAATGTCATTATAAAATTAGTATGATTAAAAAAAGAAAAAAGAAATGAGTATGATTTTATAGTTGTATTCTTATAATCCATCAAGGATACGTAAATCTACAGATTATATAATATTTCATTTATAAAAAGCTGCATATTTCAAATACAAAGCGTAACACACACACACACACACACACAAAACCAGAGGCTAATTTCATTTATGAAATTAGATATATAAGTTAGGGCTCTCAGTTGTATACAGGAGCTACATGAGCTGCTTTAGTCAGAAAGGTTTTGGGGGTGTTTGTGTCTTTGTTTTTATGGGTAGAAGTTAGACATTTTGGTTATTTATTGCTGCAAAACAAACTGAGTGGTTTTAAATAATATGTTATTATCTCTTATGGTTCTGTGGGTTGACTGAACTTTGCCAGGCAATTCTTGCTTGAATTTCTGTATGCATTCACAGTTGGATGTTGAATAAGGGACACACTCATCTGAAGTTTTTAGTGGATTGGAGTTCCAAAGATGGTTCACTGAAATGCTTGTCGATTGATGCTAATTGTTGGGGGGGAATTCAACTGGGGCACCTGGATGGCAGCTGGAGGCACCTACCTGTAGTATCTCACTATGGCTTCATGGCACCTGGATTCTGAGGAGTTCCACAAGCAAAATCCCAATAGACTAATGTGGAACCTTGTAAGTCTTCTTATGATCTCGTTTCATAAGTCATGCAACATCGTTTCTATCATACCCTGGGGGTTACACAGGGTCAGCCTAGGTTCTGTGTGGGAGGGAACTAAACAGTACATGCATACCAGGAAGTGTGAAAGAGACATCTTTGGAGACTAGCTATTCCAATGAATAACAGAATTGTTAATAGAATTGAAGAAATACACTGTAGTCTGAACATCCGAAGTGTAAAAAGCGCCTAGGTGGCTCAGTGGGTTAAGCCTCTGCCTTCGGCTCAGGTCATGATCTCTGGGTCCTGGGATTGAGCCCCGCATTGGGCTCTCTGCTCAGAAGGGAGACTGCTTCCCCCTCTCTCTCTGCCTGCCTCTCTGCCTACTTGTGATCTCTTTCTCTCTGTCAAGTAAATAAATAAAATCTTAAAAAAATATGTACACACACATACGTTGTTAAACTGGATTGCAGAAAGAGCTGCTGTTTGATATAATTAAGATATTTGGAGATGTTAATCTACTACACACTCTATCTCCAACCCAAACCTCCCTCTATCATAGTCTTGGCCAGAAAAATGAAAATATCGCTCCTTGTCTCTCTTCACATATATTATTTTTATGGAAATAAAGACTTATGCAAATATATCAATTGGCAGAACCTTAATCACCTTCAGAAACCTAGCTTCAAAGAAATCTAGAGAATGTTATTTTTGCTTTGTCAGCACCTCACATGGGAAAGAAGGCTGCTGAGACTGTGAGTAAGTGTTGAAGAAGAAAATCTGTAATGTCTGACAACATAAGTGTGAGTAGTTAGTTAATCAGCAAAACAGTCATCTGTGAACAATAGTGTACTGTTAATGAAGATTACCATGATCGAACACATTAACTGAAAAAGGAAGAAAAAATTAATTACATCTGCACAGATGATAAAAGGACAATAATATTTAAAAAGCTCATAAAATCAGAAATGAAATAACCTTTCATTCACATTAGTAATTATAATCTTTTAAACCAATACTTTTATTAAAGTATGTTTAGTATCTTGTGCAAGGTTATATTGCTAGTTGGTGGTGGTAGAATTTAATCTTTATTGATTTCTAATCAAGGTGTCACTGCATTATCAAACACAGCATTATACTGCGTGCATAGAAAATAGACTTCAGTCTAGAAAAAGAGTGCTTTATAGATTTGTTACTTTTATTTTTAGGACAAAGATTACAGATTTCCTCTGGTGTTTATTTTTCATTTTTTTCCTATTGTTTTGAGTCACTGATCAAGAATATACTATGATAGAATATGAGATTAAAGGATAATGAAAGGGGTTTGAGATTTAAACATCCTTTGTCCTGCTCTAATATTTAAAGTTATAATATTTTTTCTTTCTCTAGGCTATAGTTATGGAATGGTTCCTAATAATCATATGCATTTAAGGATCGAATTATCAACTGAACATAAAGAACATCCGGAACAGTTAATAAAGGTATCTGATCAATATTTGAAAGTACTCAATATTACAGTTAGATATTTACTTTTCCCTCTTACGAAGGATGATAGTTCACTGATTTAAAGTTCAGTGGTAGGGACACCTGGGTGGCACAGTCTGTTAAGTGTCTGACTCTTGGTGACTCTTGGTTTTGGCCTAGGTCATGATCTCAGGGTTGTGGGATCAAGCCTCACGACAGCACAGAGTCTGCTTAAAGATTCTTTCTCCCTCTCCTTCTGCCCATCCTCACAATGTATGCATTCTCTTTCTCTCCCTCTCTTTCAAATAAATAAATCTTAAAAAAAAAAAAGACCACCAATTAAAACTTAAAAATTTAATTATTTTTAATCATTTTGGCTTTATGTTTTCCTCTAGCATATAATATACAAAAATTCAAATTTCAATTTAAAAAATATTAGAAATAGTAACTCATGAAATAGAAACTCAGGAAACAAACTGAGGGTTGCTGGGGGGTGGGGGGTAAGGATAGGGTGGCTGGGTTATGGACATTGGGGGGAGGGTATGTGCTATGGTGAGTGCTGTGAAATGTATAAGCCTGATGATTCACAGACATGTACCCTGGGGCAAATAAAACATTATATATTAATAAAAACAAACAAACAAATAAATAAGGAAAAAAAGGGAAAAAATCCTAAAAATATTAGAAATAGTAATTTGAATCATCAGTAATTGGGAATTCAAAATACATGTAAATAGAACAGTAGAACTATACTATGTGATTTTTTTTCCCTAAAAACTCCAAGGAAAACAATGAATATAATGTTTATTACCCTGCTTAGGAATGTACTGTTCCAGCAGAGACTTTAAATATCCCATGGAAAATTTAAATGTGGAACATCTTATGTTAGTTTAAAAAATATAAAAATTCCTAAGGAAATAGGAGTTAGGGAGAGCCTGGCAATTTTGGTTAAAACCTCCAGAAATATATTTGAGAAATTTCTTCTACAGTTTCAGCATCTTGGACTCATTTTACTTCTTATTTTATCTAACTATCTCTAATTTTACCTAACTCTATTCTGTTCCCTAACATAATTAGAAAATTGCTTATTTATGTCTCTTACTCTCTTTTTGGGTAACAAACTTGAAATATTAATTTTGAATTATCATACTGCTACTTCATTAAAATAGATATCCTATATCTTTCCAACTAGAATATACTAGAAGGCTAATTATGGGAAAGTATTCATAAACATTATGACTTTTGCATAATTCAGGTTAGAGTGGAGAATAGTTCTGTTTTTTAAACATGCTGAATGTATTAGCTGTTTGTAGATGTGAGCAATCACTGCAGTTAAGAAATACAGAAATTGGGGCCCCTGGGTGGCTCAGTTGTTAAGCATCTGCCTTTGGCTCAGGTCATGATCCCGGGGTCCTGGGATTGAGCCCCACATGGGCTCTCTGCTCAGCAGGAAGTCCACTTGTCCCTCTTCCACTCCCCCTGCTTGTATTCCCTCTCTTGCTGTCTCTCACTGTCAAATAGATAAATAAAATCTTTAAAAAAATGCAGAAATTTATTAGGAAGAAAGCTAACATTAGCAGAAACACTTCAAAATGACTTTCAAGTAAATTTTTTTGCTTTCCTTTGAGTGTAGTTGACACACAATGTTACATTAGCTTCAAGTATGCAGCATGGTAATAAAACATCTCTATGCACCGTGCTGTGCTCGCCACAAGTGTAGCTGCCATCTGTCACCATACAAAGCTATTACAATATCATCGACTATGTTCCTAATGTGCCTTTTATTCCCGTGACTTATTCATTCCACAGATTTTCAAGCAGTTTATTTGAATATTGTGGATAAATACAAGAGATGATTAGAATTCTGAAAAACAAGGAGGATAAAATACAGTCTGCTTGCATGGGAATAAGATTTTTAGTGTGCTGTAGGGTTGTATTTGAGAGAGATTAAAAGTAAAGTTCTAGATATGTGTATATAAAGCTTGATATATTGTTAAAAATGATTGCTTTACTTTTTCTTTAATTATTGGTATTCTTTAACCTTTTAGATGTTATCTGAAATAGAAAAAGAAGAATTTCTGAGGAATAAAACCCATTCTGGCAGTCCTGATTTTATTCCAGAGCCTGGTCCTCATGATGTGCCTGTGGATAAACCTGTTTTGCCAGGTGCACTAAATTGCTCAATGATATTTTTGATAATTTTTATTTGATTGACCATAGTTCTCTGAAAAAAATTTAGATAGTTTTCTTTTGACATTTAGAAAAATACAGTCATGATATTTGAAAATTATTATGCCTTTACTATACTTAATTTCATATTTTCGTAGTTTTTTATGCCTCCTAAATTAACTTGATTTAAATATATTTAAAATTTTCCATCTGTATATCTGACTGAAATAGCTATACCTAGCCCTGATTTTTTTTTTTTTTAGATTTATTTATTTTAGAGAGAGAGTGAGAAAGAGAGAGAGAGTGAGCAGGGGGAGAGGAAGAGAAGCAGACTCCCTGCTGAGTGAGGAGCCTGACTTCGGGCTTGATCCTAGGACCCTGAGATCATGACATGAGCCAAAATCAAGAGTCAGAAGCTTAATGGACTGAGCCACCTAGGTGCCCTCAGCCTTGGATTTTTAAGTATCCTTTAATTATGTTTCTTTAACTGCAGCATGCACACACACATACATACACACACACACGCACACACATTATGTTTTTTATATTAAGTTTTGTGGTATAGTTAAGGCAAATTATGTGATTATTTCATTTTATTTTTTAAAAGATTTTATTTATTTATTTGACAGAGAGGAGAGAGATCACAAGTAGGCAGAGAGGCAGGCAGAGGGAGAAGGGGAAGCAGGCTCCCTGCTGAGCAGAGAGCCTGATTTCTAATCAAGAAATTAAGATTTCAGGATCCTGAGATCATGACCTAAACCAAAGGCAGAGGCTTTAACCCACTGAGCCACCCAGGCGCCCCAATGTGATTTATTAACTGAAGTGGAACTTCCTTGAATATGACTGCAATAGGATTTTTCTGTATATTCAAGAATGCCTTTTTTCTTTTGCATATTATCACTTTCACTTTGGTAATACATTGACCTTATTTCTTCATTTCAAAACTACTTTCATACTCTATGTTAGGTCAGTTTTGAGAGGCTTGCTTTTAAGAATAATAATGTTTCTCTTCATGAATACAGATGATGCTGATATAAATTTTGGATACTGTGAAGTGGAAGAAAGATGTAGGCAGTCTTTTGAGGCTTGGCAAGATAAGCAGAAAGAACTGGAAGACCAGGAGAAAGAAACTCTCAGAGCTCAAAGGGATAGAGAAGAAAAGCAATTTCAAGAAGAAGAAGAAAAGAGACATTGCTGGATGAAACAATTTGAAGTTGAAAAGAAGAAATTGGAAAATATTCAGAAAGTAAAGGTTTTCTTTTTTTAATTTTTGGTTTTATTTTTCATACATTCTTTCTTTTTAAATTTGTTAAATTTAAATCCAATTTAATTAGCATACACTGTATTATTAGTTTCAGAAGTAGAATTGAGTGATTCATCAGTTGCATAACACCTAGTGCTAATGCCCATTACCCAATTACCCCATCTGCCCCCACCTACCCTCCAGCAATTTATTTCCTATAGTTAAGAGTCTCTTATGGTTTGCCTCTCTCTCTATTTTAATCTTATTTTATTTTTCCTTCCCTTCCCCTATATTCATCCCCCTGTTTTTTTTTCTCAAATTCCACATATGAGTTAAATCATATGGTATTTGTCTTTCCCTGATTGACTTATTTTGCTTAGTATAATACCCTCTAGTTCCATCCGTGTTGTTGCAAATGGCAAAATTTCTTTCTTTTCGAAGGTTGAGTAATATTCCCTTATATATGTATATATATCTCATCTTCTTTATCCATTCATTAGTCAATGGACATCTGGGCTCTTTATACATTTTTTGAATCAGTAACCACTTCTGAATAGTACTGATCGTTTTAGATTATGGTGTGGATTGAGCTCTGTTCTATGGGATTAAAGTACTCTTGATAATTGAAACAATTGACTGTGGTAACAATATTTACTATGGATTAGTTTTCCTTAAATTTATTGCATTCAAAAATTTTTTTAAATTTATTTGATTAGATACATTAATTTAATTTATTTAAAAATTTATTAAAATTCGTTGAAATTTCAGATGCTGCTTTAGATCTTGGGGGCCCCCTAAGGTCAATGAAGTTACAAAGATTGTCCTAGAAAGGTTGATATTTATGACATAAACATTGCTTTTTCGTACCCTTCTAATCATGCAAGAAGGCAACAAAATTTTCTTGATCATGAAATGTTCTTGCTATGTGGTCTAGTGTATACAATTACATAAAACATATTTGGTTATAGCAGTTCACTCATGTAGGTAATGATCTGTGCCTTGCTCCAATAATTGAGCTAATTTCTGAGATTAGAAATTTTTTGGTGTGAAGTTTCGTTTTGTTTTTGTTTCTGTTTCCTCCTAACCCTACCCCAGGAGAGATCCATCCCTTTAGGTCATGGTAGTGGTATATTGAGAAACTGATGGATTTTTAGGACCCTACTTTACGGCCATAAGGATCGTTAGACTGTGTAGATAACAAGCAGGACTGACTTCTCTGTCTTACATTACTAAAATTGACCTACATATTACCACACTTACTAGTTTTGAGAGTTACATATAGAGAATGTTTACATGTGGTCTGTTAGGCAGTTCAGTGTATCCTAGCCCTCCATGTTGAGTACACTGCATTTCCTGATTATAGAAAATAAATTTAAAGCA
This sequence comes from Nasua narica, assembly GCA_028533885.1. Lineage (NCBI taxonomy): Eukaryota > Metazoa > Chordata > Mammalia > Carnivora > Procyonidae > Nasua > Nasua narica. The sequence goes on from CM052807.1 coordinate 89,794,069, forward strand.
ATTATGCTGTAGATCCAGTTTGGCTGTGGCTTTTTCTAGTAGTGTGAACTATGGATTCTTAGCTTTCCTTTACACAGACCAGATTAATCAGTTATTTCCAAAAGTCAGAAGCTTTACTCCAGGATAGGCTTTGGTATAATTTAGATTATAGGAGTAGTGTTTGTTGTCTTAGCATCATTGCTGTTGATTGTTAGTGGTGTTTTCAGATTTAGAAAACATCTGACTTTTAAATTCTGTTTACCCAAATTGCCATTTTTAATTGTTTTAAAACGAAAAATTTATTGACTACCTCAATGGCAAAGCATTCAGCTATGTGGTTCGATGACATAAAAGAGATCTGAAAGTAATTTGTGCTTTATCATAAGATTATAGTTTAAAATATTTTAGCGAATTCCAAAATGTATACTTTGTTATGCCTTGGGCCTTAAAACTTTTCCAATGGGACCATGCCATAATTTTATAACGATGCATTGTAAATATGTAATTTACTGACTTTCAATAGTTGTTTTCTGCATCCTTTGTTAGCTATTGGGGGAATGAAATAGGAAGCAATTGTAAATTTCTTTTCTTAGTAGCTCCACCCAATTTCTCCCTCCTCATTATGGGCAAGTGATCACATTACATTTTTGCATCAATTGCAAACTTCCTCTTCCTAATCCTATATCTAGTTTGTACCAACCTCTGTATTCATCCTACCCTTTTTCCTTGTCTTTGATCTACACTCAGTAGGAAAGATTTCTTCTACTAAAGATTAGTTTTCCCTGCTCTGCTTTATAATATTTTTCAGTTTACCCTGGCTTTTTTTTTTTTTTTTACCTTGTATGCTGAAACACCCCATCAACTTCCTCCTTTCTTATTGTTTATAAGCATGTTCAGTTTTCTCCCTTCCTAGAAATAAAAGAAAAATCACAAGATCATCTTTGTGTGTATGTCTCATTTTAGCTTCTATTTGGCTCTACTTATCATAGTAAGGCTTCTTAAAGAATAGTTTTGCTATCTTTATGTCCTCGTCTCTCATTGAATCCAAAACCTACGAGGTGTATATCACCACCACCTCACCAAATAAAATTGCTCTCAACAAAAATAACCAATGATTTCTAAGTTTCCATATTCAGTTTCTTTTTCAGTTCTTATATTGGCCTCTGTAGCATTTTATGCCAGTAAAAATTTGATTGTTGACCATTTCTCTCTTCCTTGACTTGAGTTGTGGGATCACAACTCCTTGAGTCTCTTCTTACATGTTTGGCAATTCCTCCTTTATGTCCATGTTAGCCTTCTCTGTCTCTCTCTCTCTCTTCTTGAATATGGTACTACCAAGGATTTCTTCCTTTGTTCTTTTTTTTATATATATACTTTCTCTCTCGATAATGTCATTCATAGCTGACAGACACAAATCTGTTATTTAGCTGTTCAGAAACAAATCTATATAACAAAAAAGAAAAATGAACTATGTAACTCTCCTACAGATACTTTACACTCAGAGCTTAATGTGTCTAAAACTGAAGGCATTGTCTCTGAGTTGTGCTTCTCCTCTGGTATACAGCATTTTGATGATCTACACTGTCATGATAATCGAAGCTAGAAAGATAAGGACCATCTTTGGCTCTTTATTCTCTTTATTATCCTCTTCCCTCTAATATTTATATTATCCATCTTCTCATTTACTCACCTATTTTCTGTTACTCTATAGTCCAGGGTGTCCTAATGTCTAGGTTGGCATATTCACCAAATTCTCCAATTATCTCTGTACTTTTAGTCTTGTATTCCACAAACCCATCACCGTAGTGCTGCCAGAAGGACTTTTTAAAGTTATTTCTCTGCTTAATTCTCATTGTATAAGATTATGTCCAAAGAAAGATTCCCAGTTCCTTTATTTCCAGGCACTTGGCAGTGTGTAGCAGTTTCACGTTTACCGTGTCTTTGTATCTGTTCTCACTCCCATCAAGGCCTTTCTTGCTTCTTACATGGACTTCTTTAATACCAATCTCTTTGATCTCTTTAGTGACTCCTTGGCTTTTTGTCTTTAACTCTAATGTAACCTTTTAATTTTCCTAAAAACAGAGCTACATTTTCTGAGTTGGAAAACATTTAATAAATGCCTTCAAATACAATTTTCTATATGAAACTTTTCATGATCTTCTATTTATAGTGCCTGTTTCTACTGTGATCCTTTATAGTCTTGTGATAAATTTATTCTGCTAAATTTGAGGTAATATGTGAACTTACAATAGTGTTGCCATATTAAAGGTAAAATTTTAGAGGAAAGGGATCCTATTTTACTGATCTTGTCTATTCTGTAGAGCCTTAACAAAATAGATGCTAATCAAGAAAATCATTATCCACCGAACTGATGGATTATGTGAATTAAATGGGTTGGTGTGGACAGAAAAAATTGTAATGCAAAACTCATCTTGCAAACATTAATATTTGTAAATTTTGCATTACCCAAGAGCATATCTAGCCAAAGCATTTTATTATATGAATAAACATACTCAGATAAATAAAACAATTTTCCCAGGTTACAAACATATTTATGTGCTCAAAATGGAAACCCTAGATATTATTTATGTGATACTTTAGGTTGAGATTAAAGTTGTTATTCCCGTACTAATAACAGAGTATCATTGGGTGAGTTTTTATTGTTAACTATTATTTATAAATATAGATTGTCAGAATTGAATATAATGAACATAATATCTTTTGATATTTGAACATAATATCTCAGTATTATCATATGTTCAGCAAGAACAGGACAAGATGAATGATGAACTCCATAAAGAAGAGAAAATGTGGAAAGAGAAATTTAAAGAGCATGAGGTAACTATTTCTCGTTTTTAATCATTACAGTAATCATTCTTCATTTGAAATAGATAATTATACTTGAAATGGTCATTTTAAAATAATATTGCCTAGCTGGTATAGGATTTAATTTACTGAAGCTTTAAATATTTATTAGTCATCAAGAAATTTTCCATGAAATATAATGTCCTACAAATTAAAATAAGCTAGTTTAGTGAATGAACATGTCTATATAAGATTATAATTCTATAATTTTTTGAGGTTTGAGGAAGCATACTATTATAAATATTTTATTATGATTAAAGATGGTTATAAAAAGTTAAATCATTTCTTGAACACAATTGAATGTGTTAAATAATGCCTTTGGATTTAAGATCATTCTGATGACACATTTATTAAATTATAAGTTTATTTACCTCAAAGTTTTTATATAAAATTTTAAGTATAAACATGAAGTAGATAAAATTTATAATCCTGATATCTGGCTAACCATATTATCTTTATTAGTCTTTCTTTCAAGTCTTATCTTTATAGAAACACACTCCTACTATCCATCTTTTTCTAAAAAAAAGATTTACTACCCATCTTTTTAAAAAAATACATTTGACATTTAACACTGTGTAAGTTTAAAGGGTACAGTCTATTGGTTTAATAATGTTATATATTATAATATGATTTTCTCTACTGTGCATATTTAAATTAAAATGTTGGTTAAGCATGTGAACAGACAGTTCAAATGAATGGCAAGGAAAAAAAAAGACAATAGTAGCTTACCTACAGGTAACCCAAATGTTGGAGTTAGGAGAGCCATTAAAATACCTATAACTATCATGCAACAGCAAAATGCTAAACAGAGAGGTGATAGGAAAAGAGAACTAGAATCTATAATGAAGTATCAAATGTACATTATAGAGTTGAAAAGTTCAGAATATAAATTAAAAATTCAGTGCATCTGTTTGATGAGAGCATTAGTGAAACAAGCAAGGTCAATAGAAAATATCCAAATTAAAGCACGGAGGATAAAAAATTGGAAATCAGAAGAGAGTACAAGAAATATGTGATATATAGTGAAAAAATAAAATGTGTATAATAGTGGTCTTGGAAGGAAAGGCGAAAGAGAATGAAGTAGAAACAATGGGTAAAGAGACAATAGTTAAAATAGTTTAAAAGAAAATCAGTCTGAAGACTCAAAGTTGATTAATGATCTCCAAACACAATCATCCAACTTTTTTTTAAGATTTTTATTTATTTATTTGACAGAGGGAGACACAGCAAGAGAGGGAACACAAGTGGGAGGAGTGGGAGAAGGAGAAGCAGGCTTCCCGCTGAGCAGGGAGCCCGATGTGGGACTCGATCCCAGGACCCTGGGATCACAACCTGACCCAAAGGCAGACGTTTAACGATTGAGCCACCCAGGTGCCCCTCCAAACAGGATCAATACAGAGAAAATCACACCTGGGAATTTAATAGTATACTGATTGAAATTCAAGACAAGGGGGGAGAAGTTATAAAAGCTGCTGGAGCAAAAAAGCACATTACCTAAAAGGACCTACTAGCTCACTTCTTAAGTGAAATGATGGAAAGAAGATAATAGAACAAAACAATTTAAGTGTTAAGTGTTAATGGTTTTTTTTTAATCATTAGTGTTCTTTGAATCCTGAGTCATCCTCTGATTTCTGGTCTCAGTTTTCATTTCCTGTATGCCTAAATACTTATTGCAAACATTTTTGGAAGCAAATTTTCTTAGTCTTTGCACACTTGAAAATATTTTTATTTTGCTTTAACAACCAAACAATTGGTTTCCTGGCATATAGAATCCATATTTATTACCATTTAGTTTTAACAATTTAAAGATATAACTCTATTGCATATTTGTATATTTTGGCCTGTTATCATTGTAAATTTGATACTAATTCCTTACATTCTTTTGAAGCCTTTGGATTTTTTACATTTTACATTTATCCGCACATATTTACTGATATCTTATTTTGTGCCAGTCACTTCTGGGTGTTGAAGGTATAGCAGTAGATAAAATGGAAAATGCTGCCTTCATGGAGCTTAATTCCTTAGGGTTCTGAAATATTGCTAGCATCCATGTGAGTGTATCAGTGTGTTTGCCTATGTGTATGCATGAAAAGATGACTCCACTTTTTATCTTAGGACCTTTTTGGTTTAGAAAACATTTTTCCTTTTTTTCTTTCCTTTTTTTTTTAAGATGTATTTATTTATTTTAGAGAGAGAGAGAGCACCAGGGTGGGAGTAGGGCAGAGGGGGACAGAATCCTGAAGCAAACTCCCCGCTGAGTGCAGAGCCCAACATAGGGCTCAGTCCCAGGATCCTGACATCATGACCAGAGCCTAAATCAAGAATCAGACACTGAACTTACTGAGCCACCCAGTTACCCCTGAAAACAGTTTTCTGTAATTTTCCCCTTCAATTTTTCTCAGGTCTTGAGCTGTAACTCCTACTAGACATATTGGAGTTTCTGTGTTCATCCCCTTTATACCTGAAGGTCTCTGTCATAGATTTCATGTCTTTGTTATTTTGTATGTTGTTCCAGGAAAGTGTCTAATTTGGAAGTTTTTATTTAGTCACCACCTATTTAAGTCATTGTATTTTGATTTTTTGTTTGAGTGAGTCATATTTTTTAATTTGTGCATTTGCATTTTCATTTTTATGCAAAAATTTTATTCTTTTTTTTTTAAAGATTTTATTTATTCATTTAACAGAGTGAGAACACAAGCAGGCAGAGAGGCAGGCAGAGGCAGAAAGAGGAGCAGGCTCCCTGCAGAGCAAGGAGCCCGATGCGGGACTCGATCCCAAGACGCTGGGATCATGACCTGAGCCAAAGGCAGCTGCTCAACCAACTGAGCCATCCAGGCATCCCTATGCAAAGTTATTCTTATTTAAACATATTTTTCCTAAGTTTTTAAAAAATTTTTATTTAGTTTAATAGCTCTCTTTTCTCAGAAACTAGTTCTTCCTTCTGTTTATTGAACTATTTTGATTGCCTCACATCCTTTATGTTAGTTTTCCTCAAATATTTGCTGAATTTTGTTGATTTGTTTACTTTTGTTTTAGGAGTATAGTGACAATGAAATTTTTCTCACCTAACTCCAAAAGATTTCATTTAATGCAATATGTGCTTATCAGCCCTCTCCATAGTTGAGAAAGGATAAAATGTGTGACTAGGCTATTGCTTATATATTGTTTATTGCTTATATATATGTTCTACCTTGCCTTCCTGGTACAACAAATCTCACCCAATAATTCCTGCTTCTATAGTCTGTGCTAGCTCTGGGAGTCTCCTTTATCAGACCTCCCATCTCAGAAAGTTTGTAGTCCTCTTCTCCTACACAAATTTGGCTTGTGGTTTCTCTTGCTTTATCTCCGTGTCATTCTGATTTCATATGGTCTCTATCTTCAAGGAATTCCTCAATTTATATCTGGGTGCCTTAGTATAGCTATAGTATTAGAATATCAGCTTACTAACATGATCAAAACTCCCAAGTATTTTAAAAGATTAATGCCCTTTAAAATAAATGGCTTTAGTTCTTTTCAGTGAATTTTATAGCAACTTCATTATGATTTGTTTTCAGTCTATATTTTAATAATATCTTTAGTCTATGCTGACTACTATTTATCTTACTTTACTTTAGGAGTTTATTAAGAGCTTGCATTTACAAATGGAAGAAGAAAGAACAAGATTTAAAGATCTACAAGAAAAAGAAAAAATGCGTTTGTTAAAACTGCAGCATAATGCGGCTATAACAATTCAGGCTAAATATAAAGCCTTTGTGGCCTACCAAAAATATAACCCTATCATAAAAGAACAAATAGAAAGTAAGAAAAGGAAAGCACAAGAATGGAAAGAAAAGGAAGCAAAAATACGGCAGATGGAAGAAGAAAAACGAGTAAGATTGGAGGAGGAAAAAAAGATAGAAGAAGAGCTAAAAAAGCAGAAGCAGGAGGAAAAGATGAGGAGAGAAAAAGAATATGAAGAAAAAAAGAGCATCGTGAGAAGAGAAAAAGAGCAACTACTAAACAAGGAAAAGTTAAGATTAAGAGCAGATGCAAGCAAACAGCTAATAAGTAGAACATTAAAGAAAGATGACTATAATATCAAACATTTGAATATTGAAGATACTTCAAGGAATAAGGATGACATAGCCAAAAAGGTAGAGGATGAAAAGTCAAAGAAATGGGAAGATGTTCCCCTCTGGCTACTTGAAAAATCAAATAGGACAGAGAGTGTAGGTAGACAGCTTGTATTAAATGAATCAGTACAAGTGCAGTTGAAAGATCCTATTATAAACCAGGCAATTTTGGCAGGATTTAAAGTAAAAAATGAAAACCTGTCAAAACAACAATGTCCTGAAAAAATTGTCAAGGAAGAAAGAAAATGTGAAAATATAGACAAAAAAACTGAATTGGAAAACTCAGATCTAAAAGAAAAGGTGAAAGAGCAGTTTCAGCTGCAAGAATTAAAGCCTCAAATACAAAAAGGGGAAAATATGAAAACTGCCATAAATGAGAATATGAGACAAGACACCCAAATAATATTAGGACATAATCAAGAAATTAACAAGGTGGAAAACAATGAAGCATGGAAAATAATCAAAGATAATCAACAGAATAAGATACAAAAAGTAGAAAAAGAAGAGGTATCAAAACCGAATGGAACATTATATGAAGAGAATAACTTTTCAGTGGTTTCAGTGAAGCAACAAGCACTAAAATTAGAAAATTCTGAAGTTGTAGGGGAAAATATAATAATACAAAAAAAAGAAATTTATTTAAAATCCAAAGAAAGTGAGGGGATCCCAAAAGGCAGTACTCTGAAGAGTGATGTGATTTTTAACAGCAGTGATACCATGATAAATATAGAAAGCAAAATAAATGAGCAAGATTATGTTTTTGGTAGAAATGCTCTTTGTGAAGACTTGGGTAGCTATAATGCAAAAAACTCCTTAATTTGTAAAGAAGTAAACTCTCTTAAGTCTCAACTTAAGGAAATCCCAGAAGAATGTCATGAAAATAGAGCTGAAGGTGAAAGTATTGTGACCTGTTCTTTACCAAAGCCAATACTTCTATCTTCTATTGAAGAAAAGAGGCTAGCTTGGATAAAATCAATTAAACCTTGGTTTGAAATTTTCAAACAAAACCAACAAAAAAAAATTGTTAAGATGAAGAGACCTGTAAAATGCCCAGCCAACATGATGCCCCCTTTGAATACACTAGAAATTCTTCAGTGCGGCCCTTGGAATACTTTACAGCAGGTATTTTATAACTTTATAAAACTTTTTCATATATAATTACAATTGATTCTCTAAAATGCAACTTTAAAAATATCAGTAGAAGTCATTGTATCCAAGAATTTTGTCTCTTAATTGGTGAAATTGGTAATGAAATACTGACCCATTTGAGAGGGGATGTATTTAAAAGATCTTCTTGATTAAAATTCTTCAAGGCATCTTCTCCCTCAGTGTAGCACTACAAAAAGCTTTGGTTTATATCTTGAAGCCATGTTCAAGGGTCCTGTAGCCATTATTAAGCTACTAAGAGTGGAAGGATCTGGGAATTTAGTGTTGAATTAGAGTTGGAAATTCCTAAATTGACATTCATTTAGTTTGCTATAGTCTTGGGCACAATACCACCTACTGGCTCCTTTTGGAATGAAGTGGATTTTTCTGTTAACTGACAAGGGCTGTGAAAGAAGGGCTTATGATAGAAGACTCTGGAATTTCTATATGGAAACATATTTAGTCACGTGCTTTATGAACACAGTGCATACATGCCTGAAATTTAAATAATCATCACCAACCGCTGTGAATTTTCTATGTTTATAAAGTCTGTATTTTCAACCAAAATTAAGATAAAAACTAATGAGTGCCTTGGTGGCTCAGTGGGTTAAGTGTCTGCCATAGGCTCATGATCCCAGCGTCCTGCGATTGAGTCTTGCATTGGACTCCCTGCTCAGCAGGGAGTCTGCTTGTCCCTCTCCGACTGCCCCTCTCCCCATTCATGTGTGCTCACGTGATGCTCTTTCTCTCAAATAAATAAACAAAATGGTAAAAAAAAAAATACAGAAACTTAACAAATGTATAGAAAACCAGGAAAGAATATTTCAAATAGTAGACTAGAAAGGACTTACGATTAAAATACATGTATCTTATCTAGGGCCTGAAACTGAAATGTATTCAATAAAATGTATTTAGTTTTTTGATATAGACAGATGCCTAGGAAAAAAAACATTCATGTTAATATATATGAATTTTTTTATTTATTCACTCAGCAAACATTTATCTGTCCAATGTGATAGATCAATATTTATTGTTGGACTGAAGGACAGAAAGAAACCCCAGTCGTTGACATTATGGAGATGATTCTGGTATACAAAATGACTTTAAACAAATAACTATACCAATAAATACATTACTACAGATTTTGATAATTGCTGTAAATAAGATTTCAGTGTATTCTTTAAAAGGATAATAAGATAGTGGGCTTTACATAGATCTCTGGGGTGTGAAAAGAAGTCATAAGGAACAGGTACTACTTTGAATTTCCTCTATTGCCTAGGCAATGTGCTTTCATATCAATCAGATCTGTAGAGCTACATGTGGAATCTCTCATTAGCTCTTCTATTAATTATTTTCTTTGGCTACATTATCTCTGGAATCATTCTTTTCCTACTTTCCCTAAGATATTGGTGCAGGCTTTCTGAATTGGTAACATTAGCTACTAACTTTTATTTTGGGTAATTTCCTATACGTATCTGTTTGAGCTAGGTATAAGTGACAGCTTCATGCTCATGGTGTACATGTTTCTACAGTAAACTGAAGTTAGTAAAACAGCAGTGCTCTTCTTTTTCATTGTGGGTTTCTGCTCTGTTCAATGAGAAGAGCGCTGAGGAAGTTACGATGTGTGAACCTGTCTCTTTGGTGTTTCTCCTATCCACTCTGTTCCTTTTGTGAAACTCTTGTGAATATACATAAAGTAAGGATTACTCCTTTTGCTTCTTAGAGCAAGTCCTCACAAACTATAATGTGTATACAATTCACCTGGGAATTTGTTAAAATGCTAATTCTGATTCATTGGGTCTGGTAATCAGTCTCAATGTTCTGCATTTTTTTTAAAGATTTTATGAGAGAGAGAGAGAGAGAGAGAGAGAGAGATTGGGAGAGAGAGAGAGAGAGAGAACGAACAGGAGGAGAGGGAAAAGCAGATTCCCCACTGAGCACAGAGTCCCATGGGGGCTTGATGCCAAGCTCAATGTGGGGCTCCATCCCAGGACCCCGAGATAATGACCTGAGCCAAAGGCAGAGGCTTAACTGACGGAGCCACCCAGGCACCGCGATGTTCTGCATTTTTGTAGTGCTCCTGGATGATGCTGTTGGTGCTGGCCCATGGATTAATATGATTAGAAATATTGTAAAAGACACTATAATCCTCTGACTACTGCTCAAGCAACTATTTCGAACAGTTAGTTTTTCTTTGAAGCATCAAGTATACAGTATAAAGTTGAAAAATATTTATGAATGTGTCTATAAGTGTGGAAGTATTATAAAATGCCATGCCATCTTGTAATGACCCTGGGAGATGGTTTATAGTGGTGTCTTTATTCACTACTGCTACTGACCCATGACTCTCTTACTTTGATTTTCTAATCTCTTAACTTCACAGCTTTATCCTTACCTTGATCACCCACTGCCATCTTTGGTAGGTCCTTCTAGGCCTTCCAAAGGTCCTTTCTTTAGAAAAGAAAAGTTTGCTCCTCTAGAATTTCACCCGGTGATTAATTCATTTTGCTTATATTAATCTCTCACTTTCAGTCTGCCTCTTGTCTATACTTCTTTACGACTTGTCAGACAATAGTGATTTTCATTACTTGACTGTGGGGTGGATGAGTGGGAAGATGGTGGACAAGTGGATGAATAAATAAGTCCGACTGAATGTTAATCATATCTCTATATTACTGCTAGCTTCACAATTTAGAGTATATTAATTAAAAAGGAAGTTAATGTAAAAATTGTTTGAGTCAATTCAATTTGAGTATAACTAATAAGCCCTGTATGGAGTAAGGTTAGGGTCCTGATTTTATTTCTGCCATTTACTGGTTGTGTCACCTTGGGCAAGGTGCTTGACCTTTTTGAGCCTTTTTGAGTTTTGCCTTCTATAAACTGGGAAGAGCATTATCTATTGGATAGGATTGTTGAATTTTAAAATAACAGATACAAAGAATATAGTCTAGGGCTCCTCGTATATGTAATAGTCATTGTCAAACTTGGATCTTAAGCAGAGATTATTGACAATGAATGTATATATTTTTTCTAGTTTTAGTGTTCTAACTAATTCATTTTTCTTTTATATTTGGTATCTTGCTGCTAATGATAATTTGGTTTAAATAATCATAAAAAGAAGGTATTGAATTTAAGGATTTTTTTATATGGCTTTATAACATGGCATGAAGGATAACATTTTAGCTGTTGATTAACTTTTAGATCAGAATGTGTCATGTCTTATTCAAGGCAAATTCTAATAAACTGGTGTCATAATGGTATATGAGCTACTAGAAGTTCGATCTGTTTCATTTAATTCGGTAATCATACCTCAGATTCAGTCTCTTTGTAGCTGATTTTTAAAATATTATTTCTTTAGATTGAGGAGATTTAAAATTTTATCACTGAACAGATGTTCTACAAAAAGCAAAACCAAGAGTCACTGCTTTCACTATTTTTGTAATTACAGTCTACCATAAATGACTGGTACTCCTTGCATTGAACTCAAGAAGAATTGAAAGTGAAATCTCTACAATTACATAGCTGTTTTAGGTCATTTTATGTATCATGCTTTGTCAAGGATTTAGGGAAGTGTAGATGATTAAGTAATAAATTGGTTTTGTTAATAAAATCTTTTATTAAAATATAATGAATGAGTCATAAGTTCTATAGGTGAAAGAGTTCATTTTCAAGTTACGACAACCTGAAATTTTAGTTTTTGAAATATCTTTATATTACCCTTTTTTAAGAAAAGAAACTATGAAGGCTATATTTTAGTTTTGCCATAGGGCAGTTTGTTATTCATTTATTTCTAAAACATTTAGTGAACATCCACTATGCTCCAGTTGCTCTTTTTTAAGCAGACTATGCAGTGATGAACACCTGTGAGTACTAATTCTATATTGACCTTAATATTTGGAGCATAGAGCAGTTGTTTATATGATTATTGTCATGCATGTATCAATAAATGATTAATTAATTAATTATTTTAATTTTTATTAAAGTAATAAAAATTAATAAATTTTTTATTAAATTAATAATTATTTAATTATTTTAATTTAATTTTAATTAATGATTAATTATTTTAAATTAAAATAATTTATTAATTATTTTGATCTCATATGTTTGGGAAAACCCAAGATAGGATAGATAATAAAGCACTGAATCATAAGGAAATTTAAAAAATCTTCCATAAATGGGAGGAGGAAATATTATGAAATACCTTTCATTTAAAAATAGATACCATTAATAAAGACACCACAGCAGTTGTCACTCCTGTACTGTAATTAAAACTAACTAGAGAAATTATCACCATAAAAACTAGAATCTAACCACTTCCGGACGTGATTTTAAGCAGCATATGATTATGTCAGGTAAGGTAATATAAATAAGAAAGTAGAGAAGCATTTGTTACTATAAAGCTACAGTTTTAGAGTTTTTGGTTTTTAAGTGCTTAGTTCTAAATAGTGTGTTCACTTGTTAGTATACAGTTAACTTCCCAGTTACAGAATTTATAGGTTCTCTTTATGGACAAATTAAATGGGTAATACACAGTGGTATTCTTGACACAAATGGATGGATATTTTTCTTTCTGAAAAAACATAAAATATAAATTTGTTTCAAAAGTTATTTTAGACTATGAATAACTGAGAAATTCCTGAAATAATTATGAAATAAGAAACTTATTCACTTGAAGTTTGAAAAATATTGTTTATAACTTTTGCTACTCAAAGCAAGGAGTGGACTTAATCCCTTCTTTATATCTCCACGAACATATGGTCTTCCCATTCACTTACATAAATACGTAAATTTAAAACTTTTAGTTTAATTTAACACACAGGAAATGATCTGAATGAGGGGGAGTTACTATATTTAAGAGTCTCACACTTTTTTTTTTAGCTTTTTCTGAAGCAATAATGCTTTCAATTACAATAGAACATTTTTAAAATCTCTGTTACAGTATGATATATATTAGACTCTTCCTATAAAGCTAATACTATTAAAATTGTTTTTCAGTACATGGGAACTTGGCCTTCAGATTTTTGATATGACAATGTGAAATAATTCTTACTATAAAATGATTTGACATATATAGTTATTTCAGTGCATGGACTTAATTATAGTGAAGAACCAATATACTATATTTATTTCTCTGCCATTTTCTTTATGCGAGAGCTCTTGAGTTTAATAAATAGAGTGCTTTTCGGTAATCTGAAGATATTCCCGTTATCTGACATATTCCTGTGCAACTGTAAGTGTAGTCCTTGGTATATATACCATAAAGTTGAGTACATTCTTTGATACTGAATTTTCTTTAGTTAAAAAGACTAAAACCAAAATGGTAGAAAAATTCTTTAAGAAAAAAGCTTTGTGAATTATTGAGTCCACAGTGATATTTCAATAAGAAATCTCATAGTATGGTCTTCAAAGTGTTTGAAAATACAGAAAAAAATACCATTCATGCTATTTTATAGCACAGATTCTATATGCTCTGGGTATATTACATTATTCAACAGTAAGGAATGATTCATACCATTAAGGAATGATTCATACCAGTGAATTTATAATAGGAAGCTCTTTTTATTACATGGTTTAGTTATTATTTCATGGTCCTATTTATTACAGGTTCTATAATCTGAAACTTGGTTTTTGGAAGGTAGTTGAGCCATTTTAATTGAATCATGGCAGGTGGGACACAGAATCTATCCCCTGACATATTGTGGCTCCTGTTACTATTACTATCCAGGTGTCCCCAGGATACTGTCAAACACAGATCTTAAGCATTTGTATAGTACAATCTTGAAAATAGTGCCAAAACAATTCACACAGAAAGCGAATTAGGTGAAAAATCAGTGAATGAGCTCACAGATGATTATATTACTGCTTCTATGCATATGACTTTTGAACTTGAATTTGTCATGGGTGATTGCATTATTTTGCCTTTCTATGTGAGGAACAAAGTAAAATCAGATAGCTTAATTGAAAGTGAATTGTTAACAAATGCAATTTTAATATATATCATTAGTTTTTTTGATGACTTTTTTTTCAAGATTTTATTTATTTATTTGACACAGAGAGAGAGAGAGAGAGCACAAACAGGTGGTGTGGAAAGCATAGGGAGAAGGAGAAGCAGGCTCCTCACTGAGCAAGGAGCCTGATGCAGGACTCCATCCCAGGATGCTGGCATCATGAACTGAGCCAAAGGCAGACGCTTAACCAACTGAGCCACCCAGGCGTCCCTTGATGAATTTTTAAAAAGGAATTTTGCAAGGCTGATATAGTTTATATTCATTATTGTTAGATAATGTTATAGACTCCAATTTTCTTGAATTCTCTAGGTTACAGCAGTTACATTTCAAGATTTGCCAGGTTGTAGTCTCTCCACACTAGCAGAGTGTCCAAATCTTCAGTTTTTGTCTCTTCGACGCTGTGGATTAATTTCTTTGCACAGCCTGAGTAACTGCAAAAAACTGAAGCATATTGATGCCCAGGTATGTCTTCTGTTCTCCTCATTATTTATCCTATAATAAAATAGAAAATGGATTTATGTTTATATGTCAGCAATGACAATTTTGAAGAAATAGTTACTATATAAATAATAACTTGTAACTTAGGTTCTAAAGATATCAAGGATCAAACAAAATTTGTGAGAACAGTTGAGGAAACATGATTAGGAAGTATGGTCTGGAATTCACTTACCTCTATTCGCAGATGATGTAGTTATTGTTTTTGTTACTTTTTGCTGTATGACAAATGACATTACTTAGTAAATTAGTAAATTAAAACGACCACCATTTTATTTGCTCATGGTTCTGTGGACCAGCCATGAATTGAGTCCAGGCTTGTCTGGGTATTTCTTTTGATTTGTGTCTTGTTGCTTGGGTCTTTTATGTAATTTGGAGTGGGGGCTGGAATGTCCAAAATGCCTTGTCTGATGCCTTCGGAGGTTAGAATTTCAATCTCTCTTGCTTTCCTTCTCTCTCTTTCTTTCTCTCTCTATGTCTTTGTCTCTGTCTCTTCCATTTGGGGGTTTCTCTATAGAGTGGCCCAGTCCCAAAAGTGAGCATTCCAAAAAGACAGGCTCCAATATGCAGATGTTTATCAAGCATCTGCTGGCATCATACTAGCTAAGGTTCTATTGGCCAAACCTGAATTTGTATGGGAGGGGGACTGGGTGGATTTGTGAATGTTGGATTGTGAGGTTTATTGGGGCAAAGTAACAGTCTACCACAGTCTACCCTCTGGCTCCTAAGTAGTCACACCCTTTCCACATTCAAAATGTACTCATGTTCCAGAGATCCCTAAGTCTTATCATCTTGTGGCATCAGACTTAGACTTGAAGCACAAAATTTTCTCATCTAAATCAGATGCAAGTGGAGATGATCTGCTCAGGTAGAGCTCTTTCAACTCAGAGATCTGTGAGATATAATGAAAAGTACCTTCTCTCCTGTTCCCCTCACACACTCACATACAGTGGTGAGATAGGTTTAATTACAGTAGCGATTCCTATTCAAAATGAAAGAAAATAAGAAGCCCATAGTGTCTCTATTCCATAGCTTAGTACATAACATTATTTCCTTAATAAGGACTTGGTTCTGCTCAATGAAAATGGTTTTCTGTGACCTCTGGTTCTGCCCACTGGGGTTTTGACATTCTCAAGGCATACTCCTTTTTCCATAAGGCATGCTATTTGCTGCTGAGAATTTTCCTGAGCCTGTTTCTTTCCCATAGAAGATGGGGTGTGGGGTGTAGGCTAGAAGCTTCTTTTCATTTGACTTACATTCTTCTGAGTTCACGCAGTGCTTCTACCAATGTGATTTTCTTTGAAAACTTTGTGGATTTCTCATGCTTTTTATTAAGTTGCCTCTATTAGACAAAGGCTATGCTTATAAATATTTTTGAGAGGGATGCACACTTAAGAGTCTTAAAAGTCCATTTATTTTTCTGAGGTCTTAAAAAATAAAATTGCTGTTACATCCTGGACACATGATCTTGACACTGAAACCAATCGTATGTATTGCACGAATATGTATGTGTAGTAAAAGTATGAACCTGTACATGAGATACATACCTAATTCACAATATTGGTGTTCTTTGAAGAGGAAGGGAGCAAAAGAGACTGAGGGGGAAGTAGAGGGATTTCAACTTTTCAATGTTTAGTGTCTTTAACAGTTTTAAAGGAAACACGACCTAGTGTTCATTTTTGTTCATTTAGATTGTTTGAAATATTTTGTTATGATCCTCTGTATTTTCTGTATTTTCAAGGATTAATAAATATAACATCAGTTAATTATTTATTAGGTCATTTAATATTTTCATCTAGATAGTATAACATTCTGCATGTTTGTCTTAAAAGTAGAGATTCGGTTATTTACTTGGAGATCATATCTCATCCTTCCTCTTTTTGTAAGCTTTAAATGTTCCATTAATAAGCCATTGAACTAAAACTAATTAGATTTGTTCTTCGTTTTAGGAAAACTATATTGAGACTATCGATTGTGAAAATTTGGAAAATCTCTGTGTTGTTCTTCTTAATAAAAATCAACTGACTTCTTTTCATGGTTTGGCTGGCTGCACTAATATCCAAAATCTTGAACTCTCACATAATAAAATCACTCGCATTGGTAAGAACAAGGGAATTTGAATTTATTGACATTTATTTCTCATGATTACATTTTGTTTCATTTATTCCTTTTCAAGAATAGGTCACCATTACTAACTTTTTTATTTTATGTATGCCATACTTATTTAATCTTTTTTCCAAATGCTTGAAGTAAATAAGACCATTTTTAATATATATAAAGGAAGTATGCTCCCAGCAGTGGCAAATGGCTAGTTATCAGTGGCTCCTTAAATTAGTATATTCACTTATCTCTTCTTTTTTTTTTTAACCAGTGGTGATCTGAGCTCTACTGGAGAAGTTATAATAACCTGTTTTGGTGCCATCATGTTTTTATGGATTTATTCTATGCTTTCTGTACTTAGCAACTGCCATAACTGTCTCCTAAAAATCCCTGTCATCACTCCTTTCCTTGCTTCCCACACCACTTGTCTTAAGCTTTCCTTTTTTAGATAAGGCAACCACCACATGAAAGAGAGAATTCATGTTTGAATCTCCCTAATCTTTTCCATCTCTCCATCTGTATATCTGTATCCCTATTTATCTATATCTGTTTCCACCCTCATACTTTATAATCCATATAATTTGGCAACGAGAATGTATTCTTAAGGCCAATCCTTCTATTTTCTATAAATATAATTGTCAGTCTCCTCTGATACTTTATCTTTTATCATCATCTGTCATTTGTCAAACAGTTCCTTTTGCCATTTACTTCTACCATTGCCTCATCTCTCTTACCCTTTGCTGTCAGATTCTGTGAAAGTGTTCTGTTCATGCTTTCACTATTCACTACCCAACTTCCCTCTTCTTCCTACTGAAAGGAAGAACTTACTTCTATACTGTTAGCCGTGTGGTAATTCTAAAATAAAAATCTCATTATATTTTTTACTACCTGGCTTAAAATTCTCTGTTATTTTTTATTTAAACTTGTGAGATTCTCAAGGGACTAGATAGGGGCTTAAATAATGGTTAATGAATAATTAAGGATTGCTAAAAAGTCAGGAACTAGATAAAAATTTTACTCTGGTACAATACTAATAGCTTAAATTTTTGGATACCTAAAAGGTACTGTTTTTTCCACCTCCTCATCCTAAAATCATTGGGAAATATGGTCTGGATTGAAATTTCAGGGAGTGGGATGGGAGTAGATGGGGTAGTGGAAGTAAGTTCATGTTTCCCATTTGGTTTAATTTTATTTTTGATATATAAAACAAATACATGTTTCAAAGCCAAACTACATTTAAAAAGGCATACTCAAAGATTATGTATCTTTCATCCCTGTCCTTTTCACTCTGTTCTCTGATATACTTTTATATATAGATGTTTTGGTATATATGCACATATAACATCTATATGTGTTTAATGATATATGTATCACTTATGTGTGTATGTGTATGTACATATAAATATACACATATATGTCTAAGAAATATATGTATATATACTAATCCTAATTCTAGGATTAAAATATAGACTATTTTAAGTACTGTACTTGGTCTTGCTTTTTTTCACTTAACATGTTATGGAGTTCATAGCATTCTTTTTCCGTGGTTTCATAGTCCTCGATTTTGTGGATTGATCAGGTTTTTTTTTTTTAAGCTTTTATTTATTTTTTTAACAGAGAGAAAGAGTCAAAAGTAGGCAGAGAGGCAGGCAGAGGGAGAGGGGGAAACAGGCTCCCCGCTGAGCAGAGAGCCCATTACAGGGCTCGATCCCAGGACCCTGAGATCATGACATGAGCCAAAGGCAGAGGCTTTAATCCACTGAGCCACCCAGGCGCCCCTCAATCAGGTTTTATTCTACTGGTTTCTGGTTGATCTACATTAGATTGTTTCCAGTCTTCCACATTTGGCATAGTAACTAATCTAATACTTATATCATTTTATACTTTACCAGTTATATCTTTAGATTAATTTTCTATGATGTATATTGCTGGTGCAAAGGACATCTGTAATTTAGGAAAATAGTGCCAGGCACATTTTATGGGTTATACCATTTTGCACTCCTACCACTAATACACATTAATACCAGTTTCATCCACTTTTCTTCTATTACTTTGTTCCTTCTATTTCTGAGTTAAATATTTAATTCTTTTTTATTTTTATTCTTTTTCACTCTTGTTAACATAAATACTTCAGTTTATAAATTTTTCCGTGAGCACTGCTTGGTCTGTAGCTTCTGCGTTTTCATCGATTCTATGATTTTATGACATATTTTGCCTTTAGCTAAGATTTAAAATTTCTATATGGTAAGACCATTTTTTGTTGTGTTGTTATTCTTTTTAGTTTTATTGCATTATAGTGAGAGACTTATCTTTGTGCCATTTCTGCTTTTTGAAACGTATTATGATTTTCTAATATGTGGTCAATTTTCAGGAATGTTTCATGTGCACGTGAAAAGAGGTCATTGTGTTTCTAATTGTAATATAGAATTAATATTTTTATCTTTATGATCTACCTTGGTTATCATTTGTTTTAGGTCTTCTATATCTACTTGACCTACCATAGACTGAGTTGAGCTAGTATAAATATGTTTATTTTTAATCAGCCTATTTCTTTTTGTGTATCCTTTGGCTTCCATTTTTTGAGTGTTGCTCCATGCTGTTTTGTAGCTATTCTTAACTGTGTTATCTTTATTGTTAATTTTAGCCTTGAAATTTATGTTTCTTTCTTTGTCTCTTTAATGTTTTGAGACTAAATTCTACCTTGCCTTTTTGTTTGTATTTGTCTACTTGGCCATTAAAAAACCCCTACAAAACTTTAGAAATACTTTAATTTAGGTGTGTACTTATACACATCATAGATTTGGGTTTTATTTTTTTAATCTATTTTTAAACGTTTTTGTTTCATATAGAGCACGGCCATTTGCACTTATAATTCAACTTATATCCTTGGTGTTAGTATTGTCATCTCACTTGGGATGATGCTCCCTTTCTGGAAGGAGGCCTTGTTGATACATGTGTTCTTCTACCACTGGAGCATCTCCATTTCTTACTTATCCAGCCAGTTTCCATAGTATTCCCTCTTTACCTGTGTGGATTTAGCCTGGATTGTGTTGGTTGTGGATACTTACTACCCCACTTAGAAAAATACAGCTTGTAATTTCTTCATGTCCCATTTACACTGGAAAGATAGGTTGGGGTATTTTTTATTTATTTGTTGTTCATTATGAATTTCTAGAGGAGGTATGGGGAAAGTTGGATCAAGGCAATCACTGTCATCTCTGATTTTTTTTTAATATGGGAGAAAATACAGTTATTTTTGCAAAGCAAGCTTTTACAGACATTTCGAGGCATACTTTTGAAAATAAAATGTATAATACTCTTTAGTGTGCTTATTTGCCTGTGTGTCTATGCTACTTGCTTTGGGTCTACTCATGTTTTCTCCTGTATGAAAATAGTGATACTTTTGATACAATTTTTTTATTTTAAAATTTCAGTTTAAAAGACAGATAGAAATAATTTTGTTGTTGTTGGAATGAAGACAAGTGCATTGATAATGTATGTTGCTATATTGGCACACACTGAAGCAAGCTTAAAAAAAAAGAAAAAGGCTGTTTGTGAGAAGAAATGCTTTAACTCCCATTCACTTCATTTTCATTGCCAGCAGGGCTCTATGGGATTTCTTGTAACCAGTGGATTTCCTGGGATAGCATATCTGCAAGATTTATGTGGAAACTGCCATAGTATTAATTGATGTACTTGAGGTATCTTTATGTAGTACAGAGCAAACAAGGTAAAAGACATCTTTGCTGTCTGTTGGGTACAATGAACCCACTGTATTTATAGAGTGTGAGAAGAGTATACATGAAAAAGTAGATTTTCTGAAGACCATTTGGAGTCTGTTTTTCATCTTCAGGAACTGCTTACAGAGATTCTGGTTGAGCTAAGCAAAAAGCATAGATTTTGTCTTTCAATGATGTATTGATGCTAAGAACTCTTATGAAGGGGCACAAAGATAGATTTGTGTTTATAAGTTAATAGGTTACTATTCCATGCTATAATATTTCTTAAGGAGGTGAAATAAAATTGGAAGCAATACCATGTATTCTACATTTGTAGTTTCAAGTTTAATTTGTTCCTAAGTCTTACTAAGCTGTAGTTATTGCAGTAGTTCAGATGTAAGATTAGTTTTAATTACTCTTTTTATTAGAAAACATTAACGCACATTTTTATTTGAATTTCATTGCATTTAAGTAAATGAGAATAGGAACTATGTTAGTTTTTTTATGGCAACTCATTTGAAATTATTTATGCTAAACGTTTACCGTTCTAATGAAACTGCTTAATTACACAAATAGAAACACAATGTATACTTTTTAAAAGTAACGACTTAAAATATAATTCTATAAATTGAAAGTTATGTAAAGTTAATTATATATTTTTAATCTAATACAAATTAAATATGTTTAATTTAATGTTTAAACATATTGTGTGCTGTGGCTAATTTAAAGACTACCGTATAAATTTTAATATTATTTTCTATAATTGGTTCTATTTGGGTAGCACGTTTTTGATTATAGAATATTTTGATTAGATCTAGAGTTATTGCATATTTTGAATGTCAAAATAATTGCTTAATTTTAATTTATTAAGCTCACTTTAGTTGATGATTTTAAATATGGATTTATTTTAATCAGACAACAGATTTCATCATACTTTTATTAATCTAAAATATTTTATTTTTTTTTCCTCTGGTATTTTTTTCCCTGTACTGTCTTTTATAACTCAATTTAATTTGGGTGATTTGCAGTTTAAATTTTAAGGTTATGGTATCATTATGTTATTTCATGCTTTCTTTTGCCTGACATTTCTTTTAAGTAAGTTTCAGGTAAAATTGGTAAAACATTTTGTTTTCCAAAAGTAATATGGAAAAACATTCCTTGAATGGATGTTGAATATCTGTGAGAAATTTTTCATATTTTGAGGTAGTATTTTTGACCTAGTTTTTTAAGAAATAGCCAAAGCAAATGAAAAATAGGTGATTTATAATTTATAATCTAGTTTTCTTTTTTTTCTGTTTTTATGGTGGATTTTATTGACTTTCTAAGAGAAACATTCTGAAAGTGAATTAATTTGAAAAAAATTCATGCCATATGATGATATTGTTTTATTATTTATTTATTATTTATTCCTTATTTACAGGAAAAATACAACTTAATATGATAAATATGGTAATAGGTTACTTTTTAACCACCATATCTTTATGTGCTTTATACTTTTAACTCATTTGTTTTTCATGTAAACACATTGAGTTATTTACTATTAAATGCTTCCCCCACAGGTAATAATTGAGCACAGAGAGGTTAAATAAATTATCTAAGATCATACAGTTAGTAAATGATAGAGCCAGGTTTTGAAACTCAGCAGTCTATCCCTGGTATCTGATTTTTTAATTGCCTCATTCCACTGCCTCTGCAATAAATATGCATTTAACATTTAAGATTATTACTATTTTATTAGAGTATATTAAAACTTTTTATGCCAAAATAAAGATTTTAAGGTTTATTGATTAATAAATTTGTTAATGAACAAATTTATTGAGCACCTACTATGTGTAAGCACTTTTCCAGGCACTAGAACACAGTACTGGAATATTGCTGAGGATGCAGCAATAAGCAAAACAAATTAATATATGGACTTTCACCGAGATTACCTAGTGATATTAAATAGAGAAAAGAGGATGGGAATAAATTGCTATATTTCATTTATTGATTATTGAGTAAAAATGAAAATAAGTATGATGTTAATGTGTAAGAACAAATAATTATTTTTGTCTTCTCATTCATGAAGCTTCTATCTCTGCTATGTGAAGAAAAGTTTTATCTGGAAAAAAACATGTTTCTTTAATGTCAGCAATTAATTTGTTAATTTATAAATTTCAGGTGATACATTCCTAGGAACTATTGTAAATAGAAGTCTTAGGAGACTTTTTTTCCCCTTGATAGTTTATTTTCAGATAATACTGCTTTCTGGAGAAGTGACACTAATATAAGTATGAAAGATATTGAAATAATGGAACATTTCACATAAGCTTGATTACTGTCTTGACTCATAGGGGAAATCTTCCTTGCTTAGTTCTTGCTACCCAATGTTGTCTTTGAAACAGTAGAAAAAATAATGAAGTAAAATAAAGCTCTGGATATTTTGCCTGTAGAAATGCTTTTCACTACTGTATACTTGGTGAATTTCTTGTATTCCACTAGATGGCGCTAGCTTACTCTTCAGGTTTGAAATGCAACAATGCCCAGTACAAAGCTGAAAGAGATTTTACAAATCTGCCAATTTAGGCTTCTTAAGTTTACAGATGAAAAAACAGACCCACATAATTTTCATCAAACTCCTACCAGAGGTGGAGCTAGAATCTAAGTTTTCTGATTCCTGTTTCAGTATTCCCGTGCACACAACATGTATGATCGTGAAGAACGTTTGCATTGAAATTAAAAATCTTAAGAGCAACTCAGCATATTTGTATGTAACTATCAAACATAGCAATCATTGAGTAGCTAAAGGAGGTCGACCCATACCAAACACTTATTTAGTAAAAACCTCCAGCCTAATTTAACATCTTTAGTTTTGCTGTTCCTTACAGAAGAGTTTTTTCCCCCACTGTGACAGGAATGTTTTATTAGGCCATTGGCTCATTTCTGTGGGAGGAATTCTTTGAAATAGATATTTGTAGCAAGTGTGGCCAAATGCTAATTTCGCCATGGGCAAGGGCCCTTTGAGGGATAAACACACTTGGATTCAGTTCTATTTTGTGGGATGTAGGAAACTTTTAAAGAGTTAATAAAGAATATATTGAAGCAGTGGACTCAAGAATATTTAAGTGATACTTTATATTTGTTAAATTTACATAATTTGCAAGAAGCTCTTGAATATTTTTGTGGCTACTGTTTTGGTTAGTTTGGGATGGGGAGTGGACAAAATAGAAATGTTCACTGGGAGAGAATCATTTTCTTTGAGATGTTGAGAAAGTAATGGTATTCTAAGGTAAGGCTTAATCTAAGTCCATTTTGCTCAGTTATTTTCCTTCATTTGATAGCAAAGAACTTGTAAGATTAAAAGAGGAAGGGTGGCAACTTATTCTAACTTCCTTCCCTTCTAGATTCCCCCTTTTGAGCCAAATGCATTGACTGGATCAAATTACTATTTAATAAATTGTATATTAACTTTTTTGAAAGTGTGTATTAATATCCTATTTTTTCTTCAAAGTTTAGCTCAAACATTTGTCTTTGAAGTCTTACTTGGTCACAACAGTTATTAACTACTTTTCACTGGGGATAATTGTTAGGAAACAGTTATAGCTATTATTTTTAGTTACCAGTATGTGAAAGTGTTGTACAGGCTACTTTCAAATATTGTTTTTAATCCTCCCAATAATGCAAAATCACCCTCACTCCACAAATAAAGGAACAAAGACTTAGAGAAATTAGGTAACTTGTTTATATTCATACAGCTAGTTTTGGAATAGACCTGAAATTCATGGACTGTCTGCCTCAGAGCCTATTCGTTTTTTATTATGCCATACTGCCTGTAATCAACATGCACTACTGACCATGTTATTAGCATAGTCATAGTAAAAAAAAAATACATGACTCCCATGATGATTGTGGGCTGTAGATCTTTATTCTTAGAGCCTGTTTTTTTTGCCTTAAATATTTTTGAGGCCATGCTGTTTGTTTTATATAAGTTTCTAATTGTATATTTCTTTTGAATTGACCTATTTTATCACTTTTAAATGTCCCTTTTCATCTGTAGTAAAGCTTTCAGCCTTAGTCTTCTGTGTCTGGTATTACCCAAACTAGCTTTCTTTTGGACTCAGGATCCTTTTATGCTCATAAAAATTATCGAGTACCCACCTCAAACAGCTTTCATTTATGCACATTATATCTATCAGTATTTACTGTATAGAAAAAAATGAGAAAAAATTGTTCTTATTTATTAATTCAGAGCTTAAGATAATAAAGTTTTTCCATTAGAAATAGTTTTATAAATAATAAATGTAGTTTTTACCAAAAAGATATAGTGAGAAGAGGGTTATTGTTACACGTATTTGCAAATCTCTTTTAATGTCTAGCTTAACGCAAGACAGCTGGATTTCCGTATTTCCTTCTGCATTCAATTTGCTACAATATCACACCTCATGTAGCCTCTGGAAAACTCCACTATAAGCTCTTGAGCAAATGAGAGTGAAAAAGGCAAATAACATCTTAGAATTATTATGAAATAGTTTTGACTCCATGGAACCTTTAAAAGTGTCTATAGGAGGTTGGTCTCTGGACCACACTTTGAGTATCACTAGGTTAGTGTGTATATATTTTTTTCTATCCTTTTACTTACAGTATTTCTACATGTTCTATTTTTGGTATGTCTCTTTTATGTAATATAAAAATGTGTTACTTTTGTTATTGTTTTATCTAGGCTGCCTGACAAATTTTAACTTTGTTTCTAGCCTTTGGTCTCTAATAACTAAGTTTAATTAATAATTAGGTGTAATTATTAATATATTTGAGTTTAAATCTATTATGTTACTGTTTGATTCTATTTATTTTATCTGTTCTGTTTTTTCTCTTTTCTTGCCTTTTTTGGTTTAGTCGAGGTTTTAAATTATTTCCTTTTTCCTTTCTATTACCTATTTCCTCTCTAATACCAATTACATATTATTTTACTATTCTTTTTGTTTACTATAGTTATGGCATGCCTTCTTGATTTACTAAATCTAAATTTATTTGGTACTTTTTCAAAGCAGTTCTAGTGTCTTAGAAAATTTAAGCTTTATTTATTCACTCCCAAATGAATATGCTGTTATTGTCATGTATTTTATTGTGCATATGTGTATTTGGAATGGATTAAGACAGTATTATTTTATAATATCAGTATCATTAGGATTCACCCACTTTTTAAACTTCCCTTTTTTATTGGTGTGTGTTTGGGAAGTATTTCTCTTTTTTGAGATAAAATTGATACACTATATTTCTTTCAGGGGTATATCATTTGATTTTTGTATATATACACTACGAGTGATCAGCACAGTACATCTAGTTATCATCTGTCATTATACAGTTGACCCCCATTACCCAATTTGCCCTCCCACCCCCTTTCTCTCTGATAACCTCCCATCTGCTCTCTGCATATATGGGTTGTGTTTTTGTTTGTTTGCTTAGTTTTTCTAGATTCCACATAAGAGAGATCATATAACATTTGTCTTTTCCTGACTTATTCCACTTAGCATAATGCCCTTGAGATCCATCCATGTTGTCACACATGGCAAAGTTTCATTCTTTTTTTATGGATGGATAATATTCCACAGTACATCTAAATACCAAAATTGTTTTATTTGTTCATGCATCAGTGGGCATTTAGGTTGTATCCATATCTTCGCTATTGCAGATAATGCTGTAATGAATGAACATGAGGATGCATATATCTTTTCAAGTCAGGAGCATTGTTTTCCTTAAATAAATACCCTGAAGTGGAAATGGTAGGTCATAAGGTAGTTCTATTTTTAATTTTTTGAGGACCCTCCATCTATTTTCCATTATAGCTGCACCAACTTACATTCCCCACCAACAGTGTGAAAGGGTTCTCTTCTCTTCATATTCTTGCCTACACTATTTATTTCTTGTCCTTTTGATAACAGCTATTTTAACAGATGTGAAGTTATATCCCATAGTGATTTTTTTTTTAAAGATTTTATTTATTTATTTAACAGAGAGAGAACACAAGCAGGCAGAGAGGCAGGCAGAGACAGAGAGAGGAGCAGGCTCCCCACTGAGCAAGGAGCCCGATGCAGGACTCGATCCCAAGACGCCGGGATCATGACCTGAGCCAAAGGCAGCTGCTTAACCAACTGAGCCACCCAGGCGTCCCTCCCATAGTGATTTTGATTTGCATTTCCCTGTTGACTAATGACGTTGAGAATCTTTTCATGTGCCTGTTGACCATCTGTATGTCTTCTTTGGGAAAATGTCTATTCAAATCTTCTACCCAATTTTAATCAGATTGGAGTTCTTTATAAATTTTGGATATTAGACCCTTATCAGACATGTGATTTGCAAATATTTTATCCCATTCATCTGGTTGCCTTTCAGTTTGTTCAGAGTTTACTTTGCTGTGCAGAAGCTTTCAGTTTGATATGTTCCACTTGTTTATTTTGGTTTCATTGCTTTTTTCTTTTGGTGTTAGATTTTTAAAAAAATCATCCAAAGACCCATGTCAAGGAGTTTACCACCTATGTTTTCCTCTATGAGTTTTATGGTTTCAGGTCTTATGTTCAAGTCTTCAATTCATTTTGAGTTAATTTTTGTGTATGTTTTAAGACAGTGGTCAAGCTTCATTTTTTGCATGTGGCTGTCTAGTTTCCCAATATCGATTATTAAAGAGACTGTTCTTTCCCTCATTTTATGTTCTTGGCCCCTTTGTCATAAACTAATTGACTATAAACTAATTGGTTTATTTCTGGGGTCCTTATTCTGTTCCCCTGATCTATGTGTCAGTTTTTATGCCAATACCATATTGTTTTGATTACTATAGTTTTGGTGTATAGTTTGCAATCAGGGTGTGTGATACCTCCAGTTTTGTTTTTTCTTAAAATTGCATTGACTAATTAGGGTCTTTTGCAGTTCTATCTAAATGTTAAAATTATTTGTCCTATTTCTGTGAAAAATGCCATTGGGATTTTGATAGGGACTGCATTGGATCCATGGATTGCTCTGGATATAGATTAAATCTAATGATACTAATTTTTTAATCCATGAGTACAGAATGCCTTTCCATTTATTGGTCTTTGTCATTTCCTTTCATTAGTGTCTTGTAGCTTTCAATATACACATCTTTTACCTCCTTGATAAAATTTATTCTTAGGGATTTTATTTTATTTTTTGATGCAATTATAAACGGGATTTGAAAAATTTCTTGCATAATTGCTCTGTCTTTTCAGGTTGTTTCCTGCCATTTAAAAAAACTCTACAGTAATAATGTTGTTTTGTAACTTATTCAGTTTACAATAAATTGTTAACATTTTTACATGTTAGAATTTTTTAAAAATAGTAGTTGAATTGATCAAGTAAGAGATATTTGAGCAGAGATTCTGTCTATATTATTTTTCTATTTTTGTGTGGACATAACAGGGCTGAAACTAGTAGAATGAGTCTCTGATGAATTTATATTACAAGTAAAACTTGTTTTGAAAAAATAGATTTTGATAATTTTAGTAGAGTCTCTGATGAATTTATATTACAAGTAAAACTTGTTTTGAAAAAATAGATTTTGATAATTTTGATAATCTTAAATTTGTGGAGAATATAAGTGATTTATATGTGTTTATATATAGGAAACTCTATGCTTATTTCAAAAAAATTAAAAATTATTTTGGTCATATACCAGTATTAAGAAAATAAAACTATAAAAAACATAGCTCACACCTAAATAGAACAAAAATCTTTGAGGAATAAAATATTTAAAATGGTAATCAAAATGTCCTTCTATATACAGGATGCATTTATATGAAGAAACAAAGCAATCAAAATAAATCACTTGAAATGAATGTGGTAACTCTTCAGCCAATCATGCTTACTTTTCCTATATAAATAAGTGTTCTTAGGGTAAAGTTTAATTAAAAAAAGTTTAGGTAATTAAGTAAAGTTTAATTTAACAGTAGAAAAACTTTAATAATACCTCTCATTATTACAGTACATATAAAAGAGATAAGCTCTAGGCATATCATTTTTATTACTATTAAATAAACAGTTAACATTTTAGTGCTACTTTTGAGATGATGCAGACATAACTTTAACCACTACTGAAGTCAAATGTCAATTTGAATTTTTAAAAAGTACCATGGTTTATAAAGTAAGCGATTGTTGAAATATATTAATGTATATAAAATAATCTTATGATGAACAACAACAACAAAAATCACCCCTTTGTGATTTACTGGTTGGGAACACTCCTTTTCAGTCAGTTTTTCTACAAAGAGTTTACTAAGATGGGACATACTTAAAAACTCAACAGCATTGTTAAACAATAGAGCAGGAGTATATATGAAACTGTTTTTACTTCAAAATTTTAGACTGGCTTCCTCATGCTAAGAATGGTAAAATTATCTCATTTACACTTCCATCTCTACCTTCCAGTTTTGCCAGTTATAATATCTTCTTTGTTGTTTAGTAAATTATTAAAACATGTGCTTTTGATTCATGTGTTTTAGACAATATTAACTCCCTTTTAAGAAAATAAAATAAATTAGAATATTTATACTTTTTCTAATCTTCTTTTCCTCTCACCATTTTTATTATTCCCATCAGGATTTGTGACTCTATGTATATATCTTTTAGTGGTATTAGATCTATATGACAGTGGGTAGTACCAGTTCTTTTTACAGCTGTTTCTTTCATCCTCTGCTTATCTAGATTACCTAGTTCATTAGCTCTTTTTAAATCTTATTTTTCAAAGAAGGATGGATCCTGTGTAATCCCTGAATTCTTTCACATTTGAGAATATCTGTCAGTGGCCTTCATTCTTGCATGAGAAGAAAGCTGTGCATTCTATTTTTAGGTAACATTTTTACTTGGTACTTTGTGACATTGCTTCACTGCATACATGATATTGTGGGTTGCTATTGCAAGTTAGAGGCTAACTTGATTTTCTATCCTTATGACTGACTTCTGTGAAGATACCTGAATAACACTCCTTGTCCTAGATCAGTAATTTAACCAAGAAACATATTATAGTCAATAAATCCGCATAAAATTGTTTTGGAATGTAATGTACCTTTCAAACTACAGAGTAAATTATTCCTTTGTTTCTGGAAAATTTTGGTTTTTATATATTTGAAAACTTTTTTGTTTCGGTTCTATTTTTCAATCATAGATGATCCATATTTTGCTTGAGTTTGTCTGTTATGTTTATTATTATTTAATTAATTTAATCTATGGCCTTTTATTTTTGGCTTTCTTCATATTATATTCTCAGTGTGATGTTCTGTTTTTTGTGGACAATCCAAGCTTTAGCTCTCTGTTATGTACAGTGTCGTTTCTAAATTATTTATTAGTTTTGTCATGGTGTTATTTTGGTCCATTTGTTTACCTACATCTGTTATTTTAATATCTTTGAATTCTTGTTACATTAAATTTCTTTAAATATCCTTCTATTGCTCAAAGCATTTTCAACATATTTTCTTCTTTCTCATATTTTCTTCCAAATAGAATCTTTACTATATTAGTTATATATTGTTGTGAAGCAAAGTACCCCAAAACAGCAATTTAAAACCACAGACACTTACTTTTTCCTATTTTCTGTGGATCAGGAATCTGGGAGTGGCTTAACTGGGTGGTTATGTCTCAGGATCTCTCAAGACTTGGTTATAGTCAAGCTGTAAACGAGGCTTACTGTCATCTCAAGGCTCCATAAAGCTGAGATCTACTTCCAAACTCATTCACTCATTCATTTGTTGGCAGAGCTCAGTTCCACATATTCTTTAAATGATTTCCTTTCTTTGTCATTAAGCTAATTTTTAGGTTTTGTGTGTGTGTGTGTGTGTGTGTTGTAATACACATCCTCCCTCACTGTTATATGTAGGCAGATGTTTTAGAGATCTTACTCAGTTTCCATTTACTATTTCACTGAATTTCTTTAAAACTTTCATCTTAAAATCTAAAAAGTATGCCCTCTTTTCTCTGTACAGAGTTCCCTTACTTTGGCTATATAACAAACCCTTTTGATGAATAGCAGTATCAGGTTTCCCAAGTTTTCCTTCAGGTCAACAATCGTTGGTAGTGTTGGTAGGCAGGATTATTATATGTGCTGCCGAAGCGAGCACGGTAGTCAGGATTAAGTAACACTTCTATTCAATACTTGCTCTGATTTTTTTCCCCCAAATAGATTGTTTTTAAATATGTATTATGCAAAAAGTGTATTATCATTTAAAATTTTTTAAATAGAGAATTATATAATCTAAGCAATAAAACATTGTTTATCCCTTTTGTTTCTTATTTTGTAAGAGTAACCACTGTTTAGAGTCGTTTATGAATGAATTAAGATCTTATTCTGTGCAATACAAGTATAGATGTGTAGATTTAGATTCAGATTCACTCAATAGCTAAAAGCCTATGTATACAAATTAGGTTGTATACACAGTAGTAGATTATGGGTATCCCGGGGTGCCTGGGTGGCTCAGTGGGTTAAAGCCTCTGCCTTCAGCTCAGGTCATGATCTCAGGGTCCTGGGATTGAGCCCTGCATGGGCTCTCTGCTCAGCGGGGAGCCTGCTTCCCCCCTCCCTCTGCCTGCTTCTCTGCCTACTTGTGATCTCTCTCTCTGTCAGATAAATGAATAAAATCTTTAAGAAAAAAAAGATTATGGACATCCCTCTCTCACAGACTACTTTATATTGAAGGTTATGTGTATTCATTATAGATACTCCGTAATTTATTTATTCCCTCAATGATAGACATTTAACTTATTTCCATTTCTTTGTTTTAAATAATACAGAAAGGAGTTTTTCTACATTTTACTTTATAGTTGTGTGTGTATTACCTTGTAATGGATTCCTACAAGTAGAAATGCTCTGTCAAATATTCCTCAATATCCGAGGCTTGAAATCCACCAAATCTGAGGTTTGGTAATTCCACCAGATTGAAATCTCCAACAGATTATTGAGTAGACTAATTATATCTTCTGTGTCTATTGGCTGAAAATCATGGTGTCTTAATATTTCAAATTAGCTGATAGACTTTATTTAATTCCTCCTAGCCTAACATGTCACACATTGATAGGTTTTTACATCTACAGACACCCTTACGGTGAAAGTATGTGTAGCGTGTTTGGGGAACAGCAACTAGTTTAATATGCTGGAATGAACCAAGAGAAGAATACAAGAGTAGAGGATGAGTTCAAAGATAGGGGTTTATGGGCCATTTTAAAGACTTTAGAAGACGTTCTTTCTATAATAAAATATTTAGAGCATAGTCTACCCTACTTGTCCCCACTTCTACTGCACTGTTGCTTCCATTCTGATGACTCTGTTGTTGCCTCTAACAAAAGTCTTCAGCTACTCCACGACTGCCAAGGTAGTGGCCTCTTCTTACTCCTTGGCACACTGTTGGCCATATATAACTTAGTGTAACTAAAAAAGCCTTTGATAATTATAAAATGTATACTATTTTATTTTTATTTTTAATAACCAACTGTCATCATCACAGAATTCTGTTTGCCTTTTCCTCTTGTTCCCTCCCAATTGTTCTGCTGCTTTATCTCCTACTGCCTTTCAGCTTCTTATGCTAAATCCTTTAGCTTTCCTCAATATATGACCTGATGTTTCATTCTTAGTTCTCTTCTTGGGTGACCTTTAAGAAGTTTCATCAATGCATTCCCAACTTTAAATGAGTTAATAGAAGATTCTATTTCTGAATAGCTCTGAAAAACTTAAGAGTAATGTGCATTGCTTTTAAAAATACTAAAATTACGGAAGTAGATTGCTTAAGATGTTAAAATATTTGATAAAGAACATTTTATTTTACACAACCACAAATTTTTATTAGTATTTCCTTTCTCCTTGGATGCCTTTAAACTGCCTCAGTGGGTTAATTGATGTTCATTAGATTGATCATGAGGCATACTAAATTCCAAAATATTTTCTGTTTTAGCAGACCTTAAATTACATTTTAGCTAATATATATTATTATATGTAATATACTATTTCTAATACCTTGGAATTGATAATATATAGTATATAATACATATAAGATAATTGACCCCATATTTTAAACTTAGTCAACCATCTTATTGGGCAGAAAATTCACTCCTTGAATAATATCAGATGACAGTGTTTTCTAAGTCATACTTGCTTGTATAATGTACTTGCAGTACATTAATCCTAGATAAGAACTGAAAAAATGTAAAATTACTGCCTAAATTTAAGTCTCTCTCCTCTATGGGTCTTTCTATGCATTGTCCTGCTTTTCTTAGATAATGTGTAATTTATTATTATAAGAAAATTAACTCTTCAGCATAAAAATATATTCCTTTTTTATTATTCCTTTTTATACAGAGTAAGCATCCGTAACATTAAGTTGTTTTGACTAAAATTATTAGAAACACTGAAATATAATTTTTCTTCAATTGTATCTCTATGAAATACTTGTACAATACACTCAATTCTATTGCATTATCTAAATTTTTAAAATGTGATACAGCATTAAGTTTTCTTGTGAAATCTTGGCAATATTACTTGATTCTTCCTTTTACTTTACATTTTCATATAAGCCAGCTGGCCTTTCCTTCTGTAAATTACAATGTATAATCAAAAGAACAAACCTTGAATTAGTGCTTTAAATTTCTCCAGGATAAATTTATTACATAAATTCCAGATATTATTTTCATACATTAATTATGTTTCTTTCAACATTATCTTTCAGTTTATTATCAAATAACTTTTTTTGGTCAAAAAACTCTTGTTTATTCCAGCATTTAATTGAATAAAATATTTTGGGGCTCGGCAAGAAAATCACAATGAGGGTTGATTCTCCAAGGTCTAGCCTCAGTGACTCCCATAGGTCCAATACTCACTAAAGACAGTCTGCTTACCAGTACCTACTTTAGACCTTAAACCATATTTCCAGTTTCCAGAACTGCCTATTTCATATAATGAGGTGGGACCTAAAGAGATCATATCTAGTCCAATATTCAATCTAAGTAACATTTTCTAGATTTTTAATATCTTTCATGAAATGTTACAGACTTCCTCAGCATTTCTTTCCAATGCTAATTCATGATGGCTTACTTGAACAACCTTCTCAGTTTTTTCCTTATAAGTGCTAAGCTATAGTCTAAGATTCCTCTGGTATTTTTTATATAGTAACATATTGGTTTTAACCTTATCTGGGCAACAAGGAGGATATATGTGACAATATTGAAATACCTGAAGAATATGCTAATATTTCATTGTTGTTAATATGGTTCCACCTACTTCACTTGGGAATCTAAGATAACTATCTCGATGGGATGGTAGGAAAATAGCATTCCAATGTTATATATTCAATCTTAAGGAAGTAATCAAACTTCAAAGACCCTGAAACTGAGTTAGGAACTATTTTTTTAAGAAAACAAGTCCTTCTATCTCTCCCTTGTTCTGTTGCCATTTGAAAATAAAACATTCAGTGCCCTGCCCAATGTATACTTTTTAGTATTTGTTCAATTTTCAATTGGTATATAACAAAGTCATTCAAAAATATATCTTTTAGGTACAAGTACAAAAATAATACATTTTACACTTACACATTTTTCACAGGAATATGGGCTAAATCTTCACTTGTAATTAGAAATATTGGAAAGTAGAAAGGTACAATTATTTAGAAATTTTGCCTTAGACTCTAGAAGAGTGTATGATATAAGTGATCTTGGAAAATTTTTCTTCCAGGTGGTTTAGAATCTTTGAGAAATCTTCAGCAACTAATTGTGGACCACAATCAGTTAATTAGTACAAAAGGTCTTTGTGATACTCCTACCATTATATACCTGGATTGCTCACATAATCATCTTACTAAAGTTGAAGGTATTGAAAACTGTGGATTGCTCCAGGTACTGAAGTTACAGGGAAATTATCTAAGTGAGGTAAATTCTTTGAATTATTGGCTTCTGTGATTAATGCAACATTTTTCTTTTGATAGAAATATCAACTGCATATTTTAAAAGCAATTTTAATTTTTCTTTGTTTTTTGCTTATCATCTGTATGTTGATTTCCAATTTACCTAAAACTGTCACATACTTATCTCTATTAAAAAAATGTTCTGAGAAACAAACAGGATTTTGGAGGGGAGATTGGGGGGATAGGTGAGCTTGGTGGTGGGTATTAAGGACGGCAAGTATTGCATAGAGCACTGGGTGTTGTGCATAAATAATGAATCTAGGAACACTAAAAAAATAAAAAAATCTGTGTGAACAAACTCAGAAACAAAACAAAACAAATGTTCGACATAGAATATTTTGTAAAGAAATCTAATTTAACATGTTTTTCACAACACTAAAATAAATCATAACTTTTCAGTTATGTTTCAGTACATAAGTGAAGCCAAATGTATCTGTAATGAAATTCTAATTAAAATTTACCATGAAGTAACTTTTATTCAAAAAATTCTAATTGTAAAGTTAATTCTTATAAATTTTATTCATCCTAAAATTCTCATAACATTATATACTTTGATTTAGATATGTAGTTTAACAGAATATACCTTTTGTTAGTTTTAGTAGATTTTATGTTTTTAAATTTTGTTGAATGACAAAAATATTTTACTTAATATAAGCTAATGACCCAAATTTAAATATAGCTTCCATCCTTGGAGAATCATGTTTTACTAAGAGAATTGCACTTGGATGATAACAGCATTTCAACTGTGGAAGCACTTTCTTCCTATTGGCTGCCTTTACTACAGAACCTGACTATCTCTCAAAACAGGTAAAAGCAAACTGCATAAGCACTAAATGCATTGAATGACTGCTTAAAGTAAATGCTTGATCCTCATAACAAGTAGAAAGATTGTTAGTTTTTACCAGCAATTCAGTGGAAGTGCATCACAATAAATTAGTACATATATTAGAAATATAACTTTATAGGATTTGAAAAAGTTAATGTATTGGCATACCCTCGAATTTAGTAGAATTTTAGTTGTCACTTATCCTACTCATTTTGTTTCTTCTCAAAGACATACTTGTAAAAATCTCCTAGAGCAGGTTCGTTTATATTTGTAAAGAATATAGTCCTTGGAAAATGCAGGAGGTAGTTAATTTAATTCAGAAGGATGTCTCATTCTCTCAAGTGGTATTTATTAAGTCCTGGAAGAATGATTTTTAATCTGCTCTCAACTTGCATGTCTTTTTGTAACTGTTAAGATTGATTTAAATTCGATTTCCCTAAGGATATAAAATAACACTTAAAAAAATACCTTAATGTTAAACCGAGATGGGTACCTGACACAGAAGATCCATTTGAAACCACCAAACATCTGGATCTTTGCAGAGAATAACTGTCTAAAACCAAAACAGGAGCACAGTATGTGTATGTCTCCCTCTGCTTAATATTTCATTGAAACCTATTCACTCTAATGTGATTAATTTGTTCATCAAAGGCACATGGAGTAGAGGAAAGAAACCACCTTTAACAAGAAATTGCTTTTTTGAGTTATTCAACTCTTGCAGAACAAGTGAACAAATACAACCTGATTTTAATACATACATATTTTTTCCTAAAAGAGCCATACATTTTCTCACATTCTCTCCACAATAGTGCTCATCCTTTGAGCATGTATGTCCCAAATGATTTAACTTCCACCTATTAAACTATTCTACTATTTGACAAAGCAAAAACTGAATCTGTATTCAAAAATTCCCTCAAATTATTTTAATCAAATCTAACATATGAAAGTTGATTTGTTTTTTAAAGGGCATTTATTGTAGAGCCAGCTCTATCAGATAACACTGTTTAAATAATTTGGGCCATCCACAAACTTATTGGATCTTTTCACAGTATTTTCCAGGTAAGAAACACAATTTCAATAGAAATGCTCAGCTATGGTTTGGACATATGCAGTAAATTACTCAGTAACTGACATACCTCATACATTTTATAGAAATGTATCTCAAGTCACATTAGTGAGCAAAAATAATATTAAAAGAAATTAGAAAATATTCAAATCATACCATTTTTTTGAGAAATATTGCCTTTAATTTCTTTGAATAACTATCAAAGAAATCTACTTTTAAAAGTTAAAATTAATATTAGCTGATAGACTTTTGCCCTATCAGTCTGATATGACTTATTTCTCATACCAATCTGATATGACTAGGAATTATATTAGCTAGATCACTAGGCATTTGTTAGAATTAATAATAATTGGGGTACTTAATTCAAATAATCCTTATTTATAAGATGTCGTTTGCTTAACCCTGTAACATTTGGATATTGATGTCATGTTTTCTATTTTGGGGGGCACAGAACTAAGTAATATATGTCCTTAGCATAAAAAAATTTCTTAAGGGGTGCCTGGATGGTGCAATGGGTTAAGCATCCGACTCTTGGTTTCAGCGCAGGTCGTGATCTCAGGGTCTTGAGATCAAGGCCTACATGGAGCTCCATGCTCAAGGGTGAGTCTGCTTGAGACTCTCTCTCCCTCTCCCCATCCCCCACACCTGCTCGATCTCTTTCTCTCTCTCTCTCGTGTACGTGTGCGTGCTCTCTCTCCCTCTCAATTGAATAAAATAATCATTAAAAAATTATTTAAAAACTCAAGAATGAAGGAACTTAATCTTTTGAATTTAACTATATAAAGTCTATTATATAATATGTGCAGTTTTGAATTTTTTAATAATACTGTCACTTATATTTGAATATATTATTTACGATCTCTCATAGTTCTTTGCACATTTAACTTTCTATCATTTCTGAAAGGACAAAGGGAAAAGGCCCAAGGACATCAGGGAAATGTGATTGATAGATAGAAATGAACATAAAGAGTAGTAAAATCAATTCTTGAAATCATAGTGTAAAAATGATCTTCAGCCTTAGGAGTTTTCACAATAAGCTAATACCATTAACTGTAGGAATTACCCATCATACATTAAGCTTTTACATGTGCATTTACTTTTTCAGAACTATATCAGGTTTGGTAAAACTCAGGATCAGCAACTCTGGGTTTGAATTCTGAATCTACAACTTACCTGTCAGTTGACCTTGAGCAACTCTCTTCTTACTACCAGAGCCTGAGGGATTTTTTTTTAACATGTGAAAGGAGTAGTAATACGTATCTTATCTTTGATGGGATTCCAAATGTTGATCCAAAAGGAAAATATATGTCAATACATTTTGCAAACCTCTGATGAGGTTTATAAATGTGATATTTGGATTTGTGATTGGTATATTTTTTAAATTGTATATATATATTTTTCTAATTTCTGATAAATATTTTCACCACAAGAAAGAAATTGTGTGTTCATATGCTTCCCCCCCAAATGCAATACAATAAAGACTGATACTTAGTACATATTGTTTGAAATACATGTTTCATCTTGACTTCTGTTTTAAATTTTCATTAGGACATATGACTGTTTTAAGTTTGACTCAGTGGAGTCCTAAATGGAAGACTCTCGGCTTCATGTCTTTCTACTTCCAGTGAGACTCTAAGTAGGAGCAGAAAGTGGAAACTATTACCCATTGGCTGCTCATTGTACAAATCTTTTGCTTTTTGTCGTCTTTGAAATTTATATCTTTTTTATGCCCAGGGCTAATGTGACAAGGTCAAATGGTATTAGGTTTTCACTAATGTCCTTTGTCTTTCTGGTTTGAATTTTCTTGGAAAAAATATACACAGATTGTCAGTAAAAGGAAAAGTTCTAGAGGTTTTAAAAAAAAGAATTCTACTATTAGGTTTCTACCATCCTAATGAATAGTCATAAAGGTGAATGAATAGCCAGTTTTCTTGATCAAATTTTTTAAAAAAGAAAAAGAACATGATTCTAAAAGAATGGTTATCTGAAAAGAAAACATTTTCTTTTAAAAATATTTTGTCAAACCAAATATTTCTTTACTTGGATTGATTTTTGAAAAGAGAATTTTATTTTTAATTCTATGACTTCATTGGTTATTTTACTGTTTGTGTTCATATAACCTATATGTTACCTATACTTTGCCATATATAAATTACTGGTTAAAAACATGAAATTGTCTGAGAAAAAGGGGAAAACTCGGGATCTGTTTATTTTTCAAAACCCTTTTAGTAGAAG
The DNA here is from genome assembly GCA_028533885.1 of Nasua narica. Taxonomy (NCBI): domain Eukaryota; kingdom Metazoa; phylum Chordata; class Mammalia; order Carnivora; family Procyonidae; genus Nasua; species Nasua narica. The sequence continues at coordinate 89,832,542 of CM052807.1, forward strand.
AACAAATATTTAGTATCAGAAAGTTAATTAAAGCTACAAAACAAGAGTTTTCTTGTTGATAAATGTGTTAGAATTATATTGAAGAACTTAAGTTTCTTACTTGTATTAATAATGATCCAAAACATGCCTGAGTAGGAAAATCATAAAACTAGGACTTAAATCCACTATAATTATGTATCAACAAAGTTTTAAATTTTCCTTTCTCCTTTCCTTCCTCCCTTGCTTCCCTTCCTCCCATCTTCCCTCCCTCCCTTCCCTCCTTCTTTTTCAGTGTACATGTGACATTTCAGTAAATTTTACTATTTGTAGTATATATATATATAAGTAATGAAATATGTATATATAAATGTAATGGCCAATATTTTATCATTTTTTCTTTTATTACCTTGGATTTTTTTCGTCCTAGAAATTGTATTTAAAAAGTGGTGTTGTGTAGGTTTGACATAAATAGTAATATTGTATTTAGGTTTAACTACAGTCAGAGGGAACTTTTTCCATCCTCATTATTTGGTCTGTTTTTCATCGATAGTATCTTCTATCTCTCTGCTAATGCAGAGCAGGAAAGTACAAGAAAGAGGTCAAGGTTAGTACCAGAGTTAGTTTTGTGCCAGACCCCATGAGGCTTCCCAGTCACAGTATTATTCTATAAGCTTCTGACCTTAGATAATAGATTTTTTTTTCATGACAGGGAGATGGTAGAAATAAATATGTAAAAATGTCTGCCAGGACAACTGGAAGGACAGTATAAAAAACAAGAAAGCAAAAGAAGTAGAAATTAATGCATACTTTTTTTTCTTGGGTACCAGAAATATTCTGTAGTTGAGGCATATTTTGAACTGTATGGAGTTCCAACATTTATGGGGGCAGGGGTTGGTTCAGGAGACTTATATTTGTAATGAGATGATATATGAAGCAAAGAAATTTTTCTGTTGTTGTTTAAAGATTTAGAAAGGTTGGCTTAATTTTTATTTCCAAATAGCTATGGTAATGTGATATTATATTACAGAATAATTGTAGACTTGTCTTAGTTGGAAATACAAATCAAACTAAATTAATTTTCCCTTCATGGGTTTTGTTTCCAATGATGTGAATATTGTGAATATCACTTATATCCTTTGCTTGAATTTGGGTTCTTAATGACAATTATATCTTAGAAAATGATAGAAACTTTTAAAAGTAGGAGGAAAAGTCACTATTACTAGAATTTAAATATACATGCATTAATAATAAGTATATTTTAAAATATTAGCATATTAATGCCAAACTAAGTTTATTCTATCTATATAAAATATTTTCTATTATTATGTTCCTTGGAAGCATATTTCTAACTTAGAAATAATCTTAATGCAACTTTGGATAGTTGCAGTACTTATAATACTTTCAATCTGGTAAACAAAAATCTTTTTTTAATTAAAAACAAAACTAGTAACTCTAAGCTGTTACACTGTCAAAAAGTGAAAAATATTTTTTTTTATGTTTTTACCTCTTGATGGTTTAAGTTATGTGTTTGAGCCAGGAAAAATTATATAGATAATATTAATTCTCTATAAATTAGATCTTATACAAAAGCAAAACAAAAACATTAACAATAAAAAAATCTATTTTTATTTAAATAGCCAGTACACATTAAACTTGAGGATAATGGTCATTGAAATTGACAATCTATGGTAATTTCCCTCTAGAAACGAATACAAATCTTGCATTATAGAGTGAATACTTGAAATTTTATAATTACTACATTTTTATTTAGTACTGTTAATGTTATAATTGTAATTTATTGTACAAATATATATTTATATATAATTGCATATCATCACATAATTGTGTTAAATATGTTATTATATAGTTACATCAATAATAAGGACATCCCTATTTAAAATTTTTATGAACTTTATTTCTTTGTTTTCAGCTTGACCAAAATCATACCGCTTTTTCATTTAGTTTCTTTGGAAAAACTAGATGTCAGCAACAATTGTCTTTCTGGTAAGTTTAGAACAAAATATAGTTTTTAAAAAGTAGGTAGGGGTGCCTGGGTGGCTCTATGGGTTAGAACCTCTGCCTTCAGCTCAGGTCATGATCTCAGGGTCCTGGGATTGAGCCCCGCATTGGGCTCTCTGCTCAGTAGGGAGCCTGCTTCCCCCTCTCTCTCTGCCTGCCTCTCTGCCTATTTGTGATATCTCTCTCTCTGTCAAATAAATACATAAAATCTTTAAAAAATAAAAATAACAAGTATGTAATGAGCTTTTGAGTTTTTTTCCCAAATGTGGTAAGGGAGTTGTTTTGGATAGATGTGTCAATGGCATTTATAAATAACATATCTATACAATAAGGTGTAGAGGAGGAAAAATTTCTCCTGTACCCTCTTAAGATCTTTGGCTAGGCCTAAGAATTAAACTGATATAAGACAGATTTAGAAGCAAAGAATACAACTTGTCATTGTTTTTTTGCAAGTTTGTATTTTTCTTGCCCTCTATTTCCTATCCTTTTGATGGGAGAAAGTCTCTTTCCTTCTAATACAGGGAGGAAATCTTTCATAAAGGCATTTCATCTCTTGCTTGTAAGAAAAAAAGAAAGGTCACAATGTCCTTCTTGCATCTGTTTTTTAAATGCCTTTATCTCAAAATGCTAGAACGGGGGACGCCTGGGTGGCTCAGTTGGTTCAGCAACTGCCTTTGGCTCAGGTCATGATCCCAGCGTCTTGGGATCAAGTCCTGCATCGGGCTCCTTGCTCCGCAGGGAGCCTGCTCCTCTCTCTGCCTCTGCCTGCCTCTCTGCCTGCTTGTGTTCTCTCTCTGTTAAATGAATAAATAAAATCTTAAAAAAAAAAGTGTTTAAAAAAATGCTAGAACGGTATATTGGGGTGGCAACTTCTGACTTCCTTCAAAGGCATGGTGAAATCATCCTATTAAATTTCTTTCCACTTTTAAAATTGTATTGTTGGGGCACTTGGTTGGCTCAGTCAGTTAGGTGTCTGCCTTTGGCTCAGGTCACGATCCCAGGGTCCTGCCTCTTCTCCCTCTCCCTCTGCTATGCCCACTGCTTGTGTTCTCTCTCTCCCTCTCTTGCTGTCAGATAAATAAACAAACAAAAAACAAATAAATAAAATCTTTAAAACAAATAAAATAAAATCATGTTATTTCTACATCTTTCTGGTACACCTGGGCAAATATCACAATTATATTTTTATTTGGAATTTATGTATCTTTTACCTATGAAATAAGTAGCCTAATGAGGATGAGTAAATTAATTTGTCTAACTTGTTGATTCCTAACATGTATAAACACCCATTAAAAGTTTATTAAATTAAAAAATGATCAACTGATTTAACTGGCCAATCTCTCCCTAAATTTACACAACCCAGTTCTCAGCCAGTCCCCTCATGGAGACAATCATAGTTCTAAATTTGTCACCATAGGTTAATTTGACTCTTGTATTTTTATATTAATTTGATCAAACAGTAAATTCTCTTGCCTCCGGCTTTCTTTACTTAGCATTTACATGACATTCCACTCTATCAGTTGTCTCTTCTTTCTTTCTTTCTTTCTTTCTTTCTTTCTTTCTTTCTTCTTGGCTGAGGTATATTCCATTGTATGAATATATCACACTTTGTTTTCCTGTTGATCAACATTTTAGTTATTTCTGGTTTGGGGCTGCTATGATTCTTATGGAATTTCCTGGGGAAATTCTTTTTTTTTTTTTTTTTTTAAGATTTTATTTATTTATTTATTTGAGAGACAGAGAAAGTGAGAGAGAGCACGAGAGGAGAGAAGGTTAGAGGAAGAAGCAGACTGCCTGTGGAGCTGGGAGCCCGATGTGGGACTCGATCCTGGAACTCAAGGATCATGACCTGAGCTGAAGGCAGTTGCTCAACCAACTGAGCCATCCAGGCGCCCTCCTGGGGAAATTCTTATATAAATCTTTCTGTGGACCTATCTTTTTGTTTCTGTGGGATAAATGTGTAAGAGTGTAATTGTTGGATAATAGAGTAGGTATATGTTTGTAAGAACCTGAAAAAAAATTTGCCAAAATAGTTATAACATTTTACACCAGCAATGTACTAGAGTTTCAATTGCTACGTTCTAGACGATGTTTAATATTTCACTTGTGTTATCTCATTATGGTTTTAGTTTACATTTCCCTAATGAATAATTCTATTAAGCCTTTTACATTCTAATTTTTTAATGATTTTATATATTCTTTTGTGTCTATTCAAATGTCTTCCCATTTTTATTGATTATTTGCCTTTTCCCTATTGATATATATGAGTTCTTCGTATATTCTGGATGTAATTTTTTGTTAGATTATGTTTTGTAGTAGTTTTCTCCTGATCTCTTCTATAACCATGAATTTTTATTAATGGTATTTTCAGATAAGCAGAAGGTTTTTTTTTTTTAAGATTTTATTTATTTATTTGGCAGAGAGAGAGAGAGAGAGAACGCGTGTAAGCAGAGCAGCAGGCAGAGGGAGAGAGAGAAGCAGGTTCTCTGCTGAGCAGGGAGCCTGATGCAGGGCTCGATCCCAGGACCCTGGAATCATGACCTGAGCCAAAGGCAGCTGCTGAACCAGCTGAGCCACCCAGGCTCCCCGAGCAGAAGTTTTAAGTTTTGATGAAATTTAATTCATTATTTTTAGTAGTTATTGTTCTCTGTGTCCTTCGTAACATTTTTCTACCTCCAGTTTGAGAAGAAGATTTTATAAATTTTCTTGCTTTCTTATAAAAATTTTGTACTTTTTGTTTTTACCTTTAAGTCTGTCTATGATCCATATCAAATTATTTTATGAAAAAAATTATTTTATGAATAGTATGAAGTAGAGGATGAGTTTAGGTTTTAATATGGATATCACTTGTTCCAGCAACATTTGTTGAACAAGCTTTTTTTATCATTGAATTGCTTTGGTGTTTGTCAAAATATTTGATTTACTTTTGACTTACTTTGGGATGAGTTTCTATTAACATTTTCTATTAACTGACCTAATGATAGATCATATTTTCCTATTTCTTTATATGTTTAGTAATTCTTTTATGAGATGCTTTATTTAATTAAAATTTTTAGAAAAGCAACACATGGATCCAGATTCTAAAGGTTTAAAAAGGAATTCAGGGAAAATTCTCCTTAGCCTTGCTTCTCCAGCAGCAGCTAAGGTTACTAGCTGGTTGGTGCTCCCTAGAGGTATTCAGTGCACATACAATCAGATGAATAGCAGAGTCTTCTTGGACCTTGGCTTCTACTACACCCCCATCCCCTTCCTATCATTCCATTGCAGTCTGCTTGGCTTCCTGGTATCCTTCAAGGATCAGGCTGCTGGGTCCCAAAGGCTTTTCCCCTCGAGACCTTTGGTTTTATCTTAGGACAAAATTTAGCTTCCTTAAGGCAACAATCCACTCAGGTGATGGAGCTGGTATTTTTGAAAATGAACAACTTAGTATATTAGAAAACAAAATCAGCCATTACCAAGAACAACTTTAGCTCTGTTAGCAGATCGTTGGGAAAACTTTGAAATGACTAAAACAGTAAGTCTTTCAAACAGATCTGTACAGTTTATATACATAGCACAGTTCCAGAGAGTACAGATAGATAGTTCAAGTACCATAGCAAGGGAGACAGAGGACTTTTAGTTCAAAGGTTCTCTGGTTGCAAGAATGAGTGCTAATTCCTATATAACCGTACATATAGCATTAATTAGAACTAGAAGTTTTCCTCCAAATTCTAATCCTATAGATTCATCTTTCTAAGTAGTTTTATTTGGTACTAAAATGTTACCCTTTGCTTCTGGATTTAAACAGGCATTTAAAGGATTTTTTTTCAATATATTTAAACAAACAAAAATAATTCATCCAAGCTCTGAGCTTCTGTTTTGTTTTTTTATTTTTGTTTTAGATTCCATATGTGAGAGAGATCATATAGCAATTGTCTTTTTGCTGACTTATTCCACTTAGCATAATGCCCTTGAAATCCATCCATGTTGTTACACATGGCAAGGTTTCATTCTTTTTTATAGCTGAATAATATTCCATTGTACATCTAAATGCCACAATTATTTTTTTCCATTCATGCATCAGTGGCCATTTAAGTTGTATCCATATCTTTGCTATTATAAATAATGCTGTAATGAATGAACATGGGGATGCATATATCTTTTTAAGTCAGTGGAGTTTTTTTCTTTAAATAGACACCCTGAAGTGGAATTGCTAGATCATAAGGTGGTTCTGTTTTTAGTTTTTTGAGGAACCTCTTCCTCAAGTGGCTGCACCAATTTACATTCCCATCAACAGTATGAAAGTGTTCTCTTGTCATTTCTTGTCTTTTTGATAACAGATGTTAAATAAATTGTGATTTTGATTTGCATTTCCCTAATGATTAATGATGTTGAGCATCTTTTCATGTGCCTGTGGCCAACTGTATGTCTTCTCTGGAAAAATGTCTATTTGAATCTTCTGCCTATTTTTTACTCAGATTTGATTTTTGCTATTGAGTTGCAGGAGTTCTTTTTTAATTTTTTTAAATTTCTTTTTGTGATTTTTATTTATTTATTTGACAGAGAAAGACACAGAGAGAGAGGGAACACAAGCAGGGGAGTGGGAGAGGGAGAAGCAGACTCCCCACCTAGGAGGGACCCTGATGTGGGGCTCAATCCCAGGATCCTGGGATAGTGACTTGAGCCGAATGTGGCCACTTAACTGACTGAGCCACTCAGGTGCCCCTGAGTTGTATGGGTTCTTTATAAATTTTGAATATTAGACGTTTACGTTATCATACATGTGATTTGCAAATATTTTATCTCATTCAGTAGGTTGCCTTTTCATTTTGTTCATAGTTTCCTTTGCTGTGCAGAAGCTTTTAGTTTGATATGTTCCACTTGTTTATTTTCTTTTGTTGCTTCTTTTGGTGTTAGATTAAAAAAATGATCAGTTTACCACCTATATTTTCTTCTATGAGTTTTGTGGTTTCAGGTCTTGTTGTCAACTTGATGTTCAAGTTGTCAATCCATTTTGAGTTAATTTTTGTATATGGTGTAAGATAATGATCAAGTTTCATGTTTTATATGTGACTGTGCAGTTTTCCCAACATCACTTATTGAAGGGACTATTCTTTCCCTATTGTATATTCTTGGCTCCTTTGTCATAAATTAATTAAACATATATGTGTAGGTTTATTCTGGGGTCTCTGTTCACTGATCTCTATGTCTGTTTTTATGCTGATACCATACCATTTTAGTGCCTATGGCTTTGTAATATAGTTTGAAATCAAGGAGCGTGATGCCTCCAACTTTGTTCTTTCTCAAGATTGCTTTCAATATTCAGAGTCTTTTGTGATTCTGTATAAATTTTAAGATTGTTTGTTCTATTTCTATGAAAAATGCCACTGGGATTTTGATAGGGTTGCACTGAATATGTATATTGCTTTGGGTGGTGTGGACATTTTAACAGTATTAATTCTTCCAATCTAGAACATGACATATTTTTCCATTTATTTGTCTTCCTCAATTCTTTTCATTAGTATCTTGTAGTTTTCAATATATAGGTCTTTAACCTCTTTGGTTAAATTTATTCCTAGGTATTTTATTTTTCGATGCAATTATAAATAGGATTATTTTCTTAATTTACTTTTCTGATGGCTCATTAGTGTAAAGAAACCCAACAAGTTTTTGTGTATTGTGTATCCTACAACTTTAGTGAATTTATTTATTAGTTCCAACAGTTTTTTGATTGAGTCTTTAGGATTTTCTGTATATCACGTCTTCTCCAAATAGCTAGTTTTGTTTCTTTCTTTCCAATTTGGATACCTTTTGTTTTATTTTCTTGCATAATTGCTCTAGCTAAGACTTCCAAAACTGTGTTGAATGAAGTTGTGAGGGTGGGCATCCTTGTCTTATTCCTGATCTTAGAGGGAAAGGCTTCACCTTTTCACCACTAAGGATGATGTTAGATGGTTAGTGTGTGGTTATCATATATGGCTTTTTTTATGTTCAGGTACATTCCCTCTATACACACTTCATTAAGCATTTTTATCATAAGCGGATGCTGAATTTTGTCAAATGCTTTTTCTGCATTGTTTGAGATAATCATATGATTTTTATACTGCAGTTTGCTAATGTGATATAATACAATGACTGATTTGTGGATGTTGATAAGTCCCACTTGATCATGGTGATGTGTTTTTAATATATTATTGAATTTAGTTTGCTAATATTTTGCTGAAGATTTTTTGTATCTATATTTATCAGGAATATAGGCTTATAATTTTCTTGTGGTGCTCTTGTCTAGTTTTGGTATCAGGGTAATGCTGACTTCATAATATGGGTTTGGAAGAATTCCCACTCTCTTATTTTTTGGAACAGATTGAGAAGGATTAGTATTAATCCTTCTGTGAATGTTTTATAGAATTCACCAATGAAGCTGTCTGATCTTGGACTTTTGTTCCTTGGAAGGTTTTTTTTTTTTTTTAAAGATTTTATTTGTTTATTTGATACAGAGAGAGAGATCACAAGTAGGCAAAGAGGAAGGCGGAGAGAGAGGAGGAAGCAGGCTCCCTGCTGAGCAGAGAGCCCGATGCAGGGCTCGATCCCAGGACCCTGAGATCATGACCTGAGCCGAAGGCAGCAGCCTAACCAACTGAGCCACCCAGGAGCCCCCCTTGGAAGGTTCTTGATTAAGATGATTCAGTCATCTTATAGTAATTGATCTGTTCAGGTTTTCTATTTCATCATGAGTCAATCTTGGTAGGTTGTATGTTTTTAGGAATATATCCATTCCTTCTAGGTTGTACCAATTTTTTGGCATATAGTTTTTCCTGGTAGTCTCTTATGATCATTTGTATTTCTGTAGTAAAAATTGTAACATTTCTTTGATTTTTTATTCTATTTATTTGAGTCTTTTTTTTTTTTTTTGCTGAGTCTAGCTAAGGTTTACCATTTGTTATCTTTTCAAAGAACCAGCTCTTAGCTTTATAGATCTTTTAAATTGTCTTTTTAGTCTTCATTTCATTTTATTTTTTGCTCCAATCTTTATTATTTTCTTCCTTCTACTAACTTTGGGCTTCATTTGTTCTTCTTTTTCTGGTTCCTTGAAGTGTAAAGTTAGATTGTTTATTTGAGATGGTTCTTATTTCTTGAGGTAGGCATTTTTCACTGTGAACTTCCTTCTTAGAACTGCTTTTGCTGCATCCCATAAATTTTGGTATGTTCCATTTCCATTTTCATTTGTCTCAAGATATTTTTTTAAATTTCTCTTGATCTCTTCTTTGAAGCATTGGTTTTTTGATAGTATGTTGTTTAATCTCCACATATTGGTAAATTTTCATTTTCTTCTTGTAATTGATTTCTAGTTTCATATCATTGTGTTGGAAAAGATGCTTGATACGATTTCTTAAGTACATCTGGTCTAATGTTATTTAACATGTATGTTTCCTTCTTGATTTTCTGTCTGGATAATCTATTCATTGATGTAAGTGGAATATTAAAGTCCCCTATAATTATTGTGTTGTTGCCTGTTTCTCCCATTAAGGCTGTTAATATTTGCCTTAAATATTTAGATGTTTCTGTATTGGGTACATAAATATTTACAACGTTATATCCTCTTGTTTGATTGACCCCTTTTATCATTATGTAAAACTCTTTGTCTCTTATTACATACAGTCTTTGTTTTAAAGTGTGTTTTGTCTGAAGTAAAATCTATTTTGTTTGATGTGTCTAGTAATTTTTAAAAAATATTTTATTTATCTATTTGAGAGGGAGAGCACAAGCACAGGGAACAGGCAGAAGGAAAGCAAGAAGCTGAATAGGGAGCCCACCTGAACAGGGAGCCCAATGGAGGGCTCCTTCCCAGGTGCCTGAGATCATGACCTGAGCCAAAGACAGATGCTTAACTGACTGAGCCACTCAGGCGCCCTGATATGTCTAGTAGTTTTTAACTATATAGAGAACATTGTATATAATACAGTTCAGTGAATCTCGGAATTGTTGTCTTCCTTTTAAAGGCAGTTATGTTCAATTCTGGCAGGCAGTTAAAGCATTTATGGGTGCTTTTTTTTTTTCTGTCTTTAATTTCATTTTCTCTTAGGACAAGCCATTTTAGTTTTTAACTAAGTTCATGCTCCTACCCGAGGGTATTGTGTTCACTCCTACTGCGTAGTCTTTCTGGATTGTAGCTCAATCTGTGAGATACTCAATTAGGTCTCATTTTGGAGTCTCACTCCAGTGCCTTTCGCTGCTATATGAACTTAGTGTCATCATTCATCTTTCAGCCTTACAGCTGGTGATTTCTGCCAGGTTTTTCAATCTTTCCCTGTGTGTATAACACCTCACACTTGTTCATGGACCTGTGGTAAATCGTCATGTAGACTTCTTCCCCCAATTCTCTCTTCACAACATTCATATACACAGCTTCTTATCAGTACTTTTCATCATAAATTCCAGCTTGTTCTAATATTTGCCTCCTCAATCAGCAAAAGAGCTTCGTTATTCGGTCTCTACTGCCCTGAAGTGGTAAACTGCATTCAGACAGAAAACCACTGTGATTGTAGGCTCACCAGGTATGTTTCCCATCTCTCAGAGTCAAGTTTAAAAACAGGTGCTTCCTATGTATTGTCTAGTTTTATGATACTTTTCTGTGGGAGAACAATTTAATATAAATTACTCTGTAATAAACCCTAGATTGACCTACTTACTATTCTTACTTTAGAAAGTAAAATAGGTCCATGTAACTCTATTTAGGTGTGTGTTTAATTTTACCACTTATTACTTTATTTTTTTTTCTCCCCAAATTTGTTTATTTTAATTTTTCAGTGTTACAAGATTGTTCATGCACCACACCCAGTGCTCCATGCAGTATGTGCCCCTCTCGATACCCACCACCAGGCTCACCCCCCCC
>CM052807.1:89843911-89872248 GCA_028533885.1 Nasua narica
TTGCTTTGGAATCACTTTTCCAAACGTCCTACCTTTCCGAAGGTGGTCGATTTTCTGCTCCTAGAATTGCTCTTCTTCCTCTCTTCTCCCTCCTGTTGAGTATGCTGGCTTTTAAAATGATTTATTAACTATCTAGATGAACTTCTGGGTTCCGACTCTATCTCAACCTCCTACTTCTCCGCCATCTTGCTCCTCCTCTCCTATAGTTGTGTTTTGAAGAAAACATGACTGGGTACTTTGAGGGAGATTTAGAATGCAATGTAGCTTCATTAGTAATGTAATAAATAATTTGATAGGATAGAATATGGATAGTTAATCTCTTCTTTATATTTAACTATTATCAGCTTCAATTTCAGAGATTAACCTTTCCTTGCATTGATGATAACTTCAAAGATTCTATGTTATATTTAGTATTATACCTGTGTTATTACCTCTGATTACTTCATTACCTCTGTGATGAATAACTGTTATCTTAATTAGCATTGTGCTTTTGAACCACATCTTAAAATGAATTGAAATAGAAATATAATATATACCACTTATTTAACCCTTTGTGGTGAGTGTGGTAGTTTATGATAGGAGAAATATTGGTAGCTTCAAGCCTTTAAAAAGCCTTAAAAAGTTCAAAATATATAGACCCAAATTTTCACTTGATCTTAGTCAAAAGGCCAAGAAGTGATGGACCCAAGTTTTCTTTACTAGCTTAAACTCCTTAACATTGTAAAACGTCTATTACCTCGAAGAACAAAATCTATTTGTGTTCCCTCTTTCCTTACTTAAATAGCTGTAAGAAAAAAAGGTATTATTTCTCAGAGAGTGAAGGGAGGTGAGGGTGGAAAATTAATCATGTGTCCCCAGTAAATGAAAAACTGGTGTTTTTCCTCTCTTTTTTTCCTTTAATTTAAGGATATGTATTTATACCTTTCTTGTGATTATCTTTCATTAAACACTATCAAGATCATAACTATACATAGCAATGTGTTATGAATTTAGTTAACCTTTAGAATTTGTGCCTTAGTGGACCACGTCCTTCATTTATATATAAATTATTCATAAATATATAAAATGTAAATTATGTTATTTATATAAATATATAAAATCATATTTTACAACTGTGTTTATATAAATGGATATGTCCACCCTGACTATACCATCTAGGTAGAGGGAATAACTGACTGGAGTTTTCCTTCTTAAACCTTAGCATTTTATTTTTTAAATTTTTTATAAGATTTTATTTATTTATTTGACAGAGAGAGAGATCACAAGGAGGCAGAGAGGCAGGCAGAGAGAGAGAGGAGGAAGTAGGCTCCCTGCTGAGCAGAGAGCCCGATGTGGGGCTCCATCCCAGGACCCTGAGATCATGACCTGAGCCAAAGGCAGAGGCTTTAACCCACTGAGCCACCCAGACACCCCAAACCTTAGCATTTTAGTAATCTCATCTTGCCATCCTTCATTTAGTTTTTAGAAACCGTAAGTTTTTTTTATTAAAAAAGTTTTTTTAAAGATTTAATTTATTTATTTGACAGAGAGAGAGAGAGAGAGAGAGAAAGCACAAGCAGGGGGGGAGCAGCAGGCAGTGGAAGAAGGAGACACAGGATCCCTGCTGAGAAGGGAGTCCAATGTGGGGCTCCATCCCAGGACCCTGGGATCACAACCCAAGCTGAAGGCAGACACTTAATTGACTGAGTCACTGAGGCACCCCTAAAAAACATTAGAGAAAGTCAAGTTAGCAAAATTAAGCAAAAAATATAGAGAATACCCGTGTACACGTTGTCCCCACAGATGGACAGCCTCCCCCACTATCAAAATCCTGCACCAAATTGGTATACTTATTATAATTGGTGAATGTACACCAGCAATCATTTTCACCTGAAGTCCATCCTTACATTAGAGTTTACTCTTGGTTTCGTGTATTCTATGGGTTTTGACAAATGTATAATGACACGTATCCCCCATGTAGTAGTAGTATATAGAATAGTTTTACTACCTTAAAAATGGTCTGTGCTTTGCCTGTTCATCCCACTCTCCACCTTAATTCCTGGCAAGCACTGATCTTTTTACTGTCTCCATAGTTTTGCTTCTTTCAAGAATTTTACATAGTTGGAATTATACAGCATCTGGCCCTATCAGATTGTCTTCTTTCACTTAGTATTATGCATTTAAGAGTCCTCCATGTCTATTCATGGCTTGATAGCTCATTTCTTTTTAGTGCTAAGTAATATTCCTTTGTATGGATGTAACACAGTTCATTTATCCTTTCACCTACTGAAGGACATCTTGGTTTCCGGGTTTTGGCAATTGCAAATAAAGCTGCTATAAATGTCTGTGTGGAGATTTTGGTGCAGACACAGTTTTTAGTTAATTTGGGTAAATCCAACGAGCACATTGCTGGATTATAGTGAAAGTAAGAAACCACTGAGTTGTCTTCCAAAGTAGCTATATGGATTCTGCATTTCCACCAGCAGTGAATGAGAGTTTCTGTTTCTTCACATCTTCACCAGCATTTGGTAGTATCAGCATTTTGGATTGGACATTCTAATAGGTAGATAGTACTATCTTATTATTTTATTTGATTATTTATTTATTTAGTATCTTGTTATTTTAATTTACAGTTACCTAATGACAAGTGATGGTGAACATCTTTCATATGCTTACTTGCCGTCTGTATATCTTCTTTGGTGAGGTGCCAAGGTTTTTGGCCCATTTTTTAATTAGCATGTTTATTTTCTTGTTTTTGAGGTTTTTTTACAATTTTATTTATTTATTTGAGAGACAGAGAGAGAGCATGAACAGAGGGAAAGGGAGGAACAGACTCTTGGTGAGCAGAGAGCCCCATGTGGGGCTTAAGGCAGATGCTTAATCAACTAATCACCCAGGTGCCTCTCTTATTGTTGAGTTTTAAAATTTTCTTTTTATATTTTTGGATAACAACCCTTTATCAGATATTTTTTCCTAGTATGTGGCTTGTCTTCACATTCTCTTGACATTGCCTTTCACAGAACAGAACTTTTTAAATGTAATGAAATCCAGGTTATCAATTATTTCTTTCATGAATTGTGTCTTAAGTATTATATCTAAAAATTCATCATTAGACCAGTGTCATCTAGATTTTCTCCTGTGTAAAATATACAGTTTACATAAAACAATATAGTTTTATGTAGTTTATATAGTTTTATATAAAATATATAGTTTTATATAGTTTATGTAAACTATACAGTTTACATATAAACTCCTCTAGGAGTTTTATAGTTTTACATTTTACATTTAGGTCTGTGACCCATTTTGGGTTAAATTTTGTGAAGACACAAAGTCTGTGTGTGTATGTATGTATGTATTTATTTATTGGCATATAGATGTCTAATTGTCCCAGCATCATTTATCTGTGCTCCATTGTATTGCCTTTGCTTCTTTGTCAAAGATTAGTTGAGTCTGTTCATGTGGATCTACTTCTGGGCTCTCCTGTTCCACTGATCTATTTGTCTATTCTTTTGTCAATATCATACTGTCCTGATTACTGTGCCTTCACAGTAAGTCTTGAAGTTGGAAGTGTTAGTCTTCCAACTTTTTTTAAAATATAGAATTTAAATATAGAATTTTTTAAAAAAAATATAGAATTGGCTATTCTGAGGTGGGTTTTTTTTTGCCTCTTTTTATAAACCTTAGGATCAGTCTGTTGATACACAAAATATTACCTTACTGGTATTTTTAGTGGAATTGCATTGAGTCTATAGATCAAGTTGAGAAGAACTGATTACTTGACAATATTGAACTTCTTATCTCTGAAGATATCTTCGTTGGACATCTTTCCATTTATTTACTTCTTTGATATCTTTCATCAGTTTGTACTTTTCCTCATAGGAAAAGTTAGTTTTTAACTGAGGGGTTTTATTCATTTAAGAAGTCCATTTTACCCTTGTAATCATTAGTGGCCTTGTAAACGAGGCCCGCAGTACCCCTGTGAAAGCTTTGGCAAGTACTTATAAATGGCTAGGTTTGGTGGACAGCTCTTGCTCTCTGACTTGGTTTTTCACAGAATTTCACAGAATCAACTTTTAAATTGATACAGACTTTTGTGCATACCTCAAAGATTGGTATTATTATAATCTTTAGCAAGATTCAGGAAGAAATATAAGTTTATATTTTTCAGGTCATGATAAACAGGGTGATCTCTTACTGACCTTGTTTTAGCCTATTATTAAGCATGTTTTACCAAGAGAAACAACAGAATTTACCTCTACTTCTGAAATAAAAATCAAATTTCAGTAAGATTATTATATTATCATATTTTTAAAAGAGTATATCTGATATTGTTCTTTATGTAGTGTAGCCTTTTATTTACCCCCAGCCCAAGTTTCCAGCTGCTTAATTTTCCCATTTGTGTTATAGAAGAAAATTGGTTAAATGTTTGTCAAGTCTCTAAAACCTAACTTTGTACATGACATGATACCATAAAATTTTTAAAGAAATTTAACAGTATAATTTTCTCTACAAAGTCAATAGCATTTTCTGAGATATACTCTGTGCTTATGTTATTTAAGTAGTAGGTACATGGTTATTTTAGATATAAACTCTCCTTTTCAAGATGATTAATTTTCCTGCTTTCAATAGGCATTTTCTACTTAAAGTGTTACCAGCTTTAAGAATCCTCAATGGTGAAATGCTAAACTCTTATTCAGAAAGGCACACTGAAGAGTACTATGAACCAGAATTAGGACGTTTTGTGGTACTTTGTCAGTCTCAGATTCAAGAATTCAACTCACTAATTGAAAGCTATATTACTGGAAAAGGGTAAGACTGTTCACTTCCCCTTGTTATAATTTAAAGAAATAATTCAATTTATGTATATAATTTTAAAATACTCTGATTAATACAATGATTTTTTTTGTATTAGGACTATGTGTTTTAGGGATATTTTCCCTAAAATATATTTTAAATTATAAAATAAATTTTAAATTATAATTTAAATGCTAAAGTATTAGGTAAAATAAGTGAAATCATGAGGATAGCTTCAAGACAAGAATGAAACATCCATTCAGTCACTCAATTAATAAATCACAAATTTATTTGACAATTATTGTGGGCAAGACACAAAAATAAGTTAAGTATTACACATTATCCTTAATTCACAGATTAACATAAGAGAAAATTAGACCAATAAATAGTTACAATGGAGCAAGGCAAATTTTATATATTTAATATAATTTAATATATTAAATTATATTATATTAATATAATATAATTATATTATTTTAATATATATTATATATTTATATAATATATATAAAATATATAAAAATATATAAAATATAATATAATTATATTAATATAATTTAATATATTTTAATATAATTTAATATAATCATTTATTATATATTAAGATATATTGTATATGTATTATATTTACATATTAAAATAGTAGAGAAAAGCAGTCAATACATGCACAAATGCAGAGGAGCAGAAGCTAAGAGTAGAGACCTAATCAGATATAAAAGAAAGAGAATTTCCCATTCCCCATCCCAAATTAGAAATGTGTTAGTATGAGTGAATTATAATTGATCTTTCTCTAACTGTATTTTCTGATTTGCATTGTTCCAGAAAACACAAATGAAAAAGGAAAGTGATTTCATATTTCACTTATGGTGACTCTTCATAATAACTGAATTATTACTATAATATGTGCTTCCAAACACCTAAATTTAATCATTAAATTACAGTCTTTAACATTGATCTTCACATATTCATACATGCTCGTCTATATAAGATTTGTTTTCTATTTAAGTGTTTTTAATATAGTCTATTCAGATTAAAAACAAATCTCACAGCTTTAAAAATAATGCCAATCGTTATACATAATTAATGTTTGCTTTTAACAAATACTAAGGTTATCTACATTTATCTTTGTGAGAAACTAAACTTATATTTCTTTGTATATATGTGGTAATGTAGAATTTTTTTTGTGTAAAGGTGACCCTATTATCCCTCATGTTGAAACATAGATTTCTTAATTCCTTTGTATAAAAAAAAAAAAAATTCCTTTGTATAATCTCTGTCATTGCAACATGTTTCATTTTTCCATTTTCTATTTGATAATGGAAAAAAGAATATATTTCCTTTGATAATGGAAAAAAGAATATATTTTGTATTAATAATAAATGGTGGTGAATTCAACACCAATCATATACACTTAATATTCCAGTATCGAATCAAACCTTTTCTGCATTATTAGCCACCAAAATGAATGAAATGCAAAATATTGAAAATACATTGGAGGAACCTATACTAATGTCTAATATTACTTCTGTGAACACAGGACTGTTTATCTCTGCAGTTTAGGAAATATAACTTTCATTTTGTGTGGTATGACTAAAAGTTTTATATTTATTTATATCCTGCATGTTTCAGAAAAAAAAATAACACAGCTTGTGGCTATATATTAAATACAGTTAGAAAATATACATTTGAAGTAAGTAAATTCTTAAAAATAAAACAAGGGAAGATAAATAAAATGCAGCCAAGGAAAAGGCTTATACAGGTGCAAAGTCTTTTACATTTGCTATTGAGATCCCCAAATCTGGCAAACAGAAAGTTTGATTAATTATGTAAGCCATAACCTTAATAAGATAGAAATTCAACAGTTGTTTAAGAGGATCACAACCATTTATGTCTTCAAGTATTTGAATTCTCTTTGCAATGGGTTATTTTTCCAGAGAAAAATGGGAATAAAAACTTTCCCATAAGTTCTTTGTTTAAAAGTCCAATACAAATATTTTGCATGGCAAGAGTCAATGTAGAAAGTACTTTTAACTTTGTTTCATAAATAACTTCTCCAAATTTAGGCAGCCATGATTTCTCATGTTTATGGTAGTAAAAGCATGGATTTTTCTCATTCAATTGTACCAAAAATACCTAGAATAAAAATGGTTCTAAAGCTTCCAGACATTTTGTCTGGATTGACAGATCTAAATTAGCTAAACAAATATTTTCAAATTTTGTTAGAAATGAGATACATTTTTACATAAACAACCAGTAATAAGGTTTTAATGAATGTTGTAGTAAAGCTTAATTTTCATGTTAACCACACAAGGGAAATTTCCAAAACCTACACAAATTTTAATATTTACTGATATAATTCTTATTAAATGTCTTCATTGTTTGTTTAGAAATTTTGTCACCTTGGATGCTGCAGAAAATCTCTGCCATTATTTTAATAAATTAATGACACTTAGTATTGAATGCCGATATTCACATGAACATGGGAATGTATGTGTCACCCAGAGAGAAGACTCTGAAACCCAGCAAAATCATTTGACCCCTCCAAATAGTGATAACGTACTGCAAAATAGAGTTCTCCACTCTTGTGCAGACAAATATAAACTGCACTCACCAGATACCTCTGAGAAATGGATGAACTCTGGCTCTAGTCATTCCACATTAACCAACTCCTTATGTGAAGATACAGAAGGAAGAAATCAGGAAGAAATAGTAGACCAGAAGAGAGAAGACAGCAAATCAAACAGTATCCCCATGAAAAGAATCCCATTCATGGAAACAGTAATGACAAATTCTCTGCTGTGGAATTGCCAAAATACTGAACATCGTAAAAAAATGTAAGATTTATAGAACGTTTTTCTTTTACAGTTTATACCTTTTATTTTTTATGGATAGCCTTAGGTAATTACCAAGTGGTTATTTGGTAAGGATTTAAATAATGATTGTATTTTATAGTAATTCCCTTAATTATGTTTTTATGATGTGTGTACAAGTTATTAATTATAGTACAGATTAATTTTACTGAACTTTGTCAGGCTCTGATTTAATTGACTAGTATTTTATTAAAAATGAGTACACCTAAAATTATTTTTTGTCTTCTCTTTTTTAAAGATTTTATTTATTCATTTATTTGAGAGAAATAGCAAGAGAGAGCACAAGTAGGGATGGGGAGAAGAGAGAGAGAGAAGCAGACTCCCCACTGAGCAGGGATCCTGACATGGGGCTCAGTCCCAGGACCCCAGGATTATGACCTGAGCTGAAGCTAGACACTTAGTTGACTAAGCCACGTAGGCACCCCATTGCCTTCTAATCTTTAAACAATTAAAATGAATTTTTAATAAGAAATAAAACATTTTGCTATTCTAAAAATAATATAAAGAAAATACTGAATAATCAGGTAATTTCATTTTTTAAAACATACATTTTCATATGCCATTTAGTTGCTAATTGATCTAGGAACCATATCATAAACATCTATGCAAGGATTTGAATGCATGTGCTATAATTTTCTTTGGCATGACAACCTATGAAGTGTGGCAGTATTCTTCAGATTAATCACATACACTCCTTCAACTGTTAAATACTTTTATTTTTTTCTTCAACTTTTATTTAAATTCCAGTTAGTTAACATACAATGTAATATTAGCTTCAGGTGTACAATATAGTGATTAAACACTTCCATACATTACCTGGTTTTCACCACAAGCACCCTCCTTAATCCTCATCACCCATATAACCCACCCCCTGCCCACCTCCCCTCTAGCAACCCTCAGTTTTGTTCTCTATAGTTAAGAGTCTGTTTTATGGTTTGCTAACTATGAAATACTTTTAAAAAGCTAATGGAGGGTGCCTGGGTAGCTCAGTTGGTTGGACATCCGACTCTTGACTTTGGCTCTGGTCATGATCTTGATCTCTATCTGGGGGTCCTGGGATCTAGCTCTGCATAGGGCTGGCTCTCTGCTCAGTGGGGAGTCTACTGAAAGATTCTCCCTTTATCACTCTCCCTCTGCCCCTCTACCTGGTCACATGCCCTCTTTCTCTCTCTCTCTAAAATAAAATAAATCTTTAAAAAATATATATAAAACTAATGACTTTAATTTTTTATTGAACCAGCAAAGATTACTTTTTACTCTGGCTTGTCAACTTTTTTTTCTTTTTTTACTTTTGGCCTCAATGTCAGGCTAACAAAATTAAAAATTGTTAAATTCAGCTTCTCCTGTAACAACAGGGTAATAATAGGGTAGAATGCAGAGTATCACAGTAGCTAATCTTATTTTTCCTAGTCTTTATTCTTTTAGAAGTTGTCAGTATAAACGGTGATTTCTTTTCTGAAAGTTATGCTAAAAAGTTTGATATGCTGAAACTTATATGTATTCCCTAATGCAAAAACATTTTTTAAAGTTTTATTGAAAGTAGCTCTAACACTTCCTAATTTATATTTCATTAATTTATTTAATCAATTGCTTTTGCTCTGTAGGGGAGGAGAAATAACTTTTACTTCTACCCTTCTAAGTTCTCAGCTGGAATCCCTGTAACGAAAAGTAGATTAATATGAGAAAAGCATAGAAATGTACTATATGCTTGCTAATTGAACATAATAATAAAAAATAAAAAGAAATGTATTTAACATAAGTTTTATATGACATGGGAGCCTTCATAAAGAAATAAAGACCTATAGAAATAGTTAAACCTGAGCACTTTTATATTAGGCTTGATGAAAAGTAGAAGATCATGGAAAATATGATTAGGGCAAAGAGTATGAGCTAAACATAGTAAACTGGGGTAAATTTAGCAAGGCCTGTTTATTCAGATTCTTCTTGTCATCTCTTCTTCTTCAGATAAGAATGCTTCTTTTCACTAAGTTAGTGGCCCATTGCTCTCCTTCAGATTTGAAGGTTTTCCATCCCATTCTTACTTATGTGCCTATAGTTAAGCCAAAAATTCTTATTTTTAACTAATATCTTACGTATTTTATGTTTACAAAAATAGTTTATGAGGACCTCTCACCTGCAACTGTGTTTTCATGGATACTAAACATGTTTTTTCTCTTCTTAATAGTAAGGCAGCTATGATAATCCAGGCATATTGGCGTGGTTACATCGTGCGCAGACGTGTTCATTTCTCTACAAGGCTACATACTGCTGCAATAGAACCCCTGATGTCCCAGCCAAATTACTGCATCAAGAATAAAACTATTTTAAAGAAAGAAAAAAGAGAAAACATTGTGAATATCCAAGAACAGAGGGAGAAGTCTGCTATTCTTATTCAGGTTTGTTTTTATTCTTTTTGGGAAATATTGCCGAGAGATGTATTTCTCATCTTTCACTGGGTTATTCTATATAACAGACAACTGCCAAATCTTAGTGATTTACAACTACTGAATTTATTTCTTACTCAGGTGATATGTAAGGCTGTGGGTTGGCTGTGCCTCTGCTTAGTAGCTAGGCTGAAGGAGTAGTCTATAATTTAGAGATACTATTCTCATGATCAAGGGCCAAACTGAACCACACAATCATATTTAAAGCTTCTGCTCAGATATGTCATTTGCCACATCTACTAACATTTTGATTAGCCATAGCAACTCTCACTTGTCCTAAGCTACAGCTCTTTTTAGAAGCATGTTTAAAAATCTACTAAAGTAATCGTTAAAGTTCTTCAAATACATGTTCAAATTAAAAATTCAGAAAGTGAGTAATGAATAGACTTGATTCAACCTCACCAAGATCAGATTTTGAAACTAAGTTCCAACACCACATTCATCCTTTTATTTATTTATTTGTCAAATATTTTTTAGAACCTACTATTTGTCAAGGACTGTTCTGGGCTCAGGAACCATAACTCTAAACAAACCATACAAATTCTCTGCCCTCATGGAGTTTCATACTGATGGGAGAGGCAGAACCAAATAAATACATAAATATAATATAAACTAAATAAATACTTAAAATAGGGTCTGTGGAAATTCATGGTACTGTGCCTGAATTGAAAGATAGTAACCAAAAATTTAGTGTTTCCCTTTATTCATTCATTGAATAAATAATTCTTTTTTTGAATAAATATTTCTTGATACAAAAATCTTATTAGCTTATATTCTGTTGGAATGAATAGTTAAGTAAATAAATATGTTAGATAGTGATAAGTCTTAAAAGGAAAAATAAAGTGGGAAAAGCAGGATAGGAATATGAAGAGAGAGTTTATCATTTCAGACATGATGGAGATGGAAGACCAGAAAAGATGACATTGCAGTGAGAGATTAAGTCATTGGATGTCTGGGGGAAGAACATTCCAGACCATGGAATATCTGATTTAGGAGCAAACTGCAGTGTTTAAAGAGCAGAAAGGAGCCAGTATGACTGGACAGTGATGGAGGGGAGAAGGGTGACACTTACAAATCATAAGTCATGGTAGAGACTTTGGCTTTTACTCTGAATGACATGGGAAGATATGACAGGAATCTGAGCAATGGACTCACATGATCAAGTTTACTTTATGTTGTGATTATATTGTAGGAAGGCAGGAGTAGAAGCAGAAAAATCAGTTAGGAGCTATTATAGTAATTCAGATAAGGGATAATGGTAGCAAGGATCAGAGTATTGAAATAGAAGTGGTAAGAAAATCACATTCCAGAGTATACGTTGTTTTATTTTGAGGCATACTTCCTTTGAAGATAGAAGTGATGATATCAGTTCATGGGGATGTGCTATATGAGAGCTAGAAGTGATGGATGCCTCCAAGGCACTGACGTATGCAACTAGATGAATAGCCTTAAAATTAAGTTGCTGGCTTTCACTATCAAAACCATAGTTTTCAAAATTATCTTTGCTGTGGTTCTAATGAGTATTAGAATTAGACTGAGTATTTCAGTTGACTTAATTTGTCTGAACTGTACTCCTAAAGGCAAAGCATAGGCAAAGGTATTACTGATGCCTGAATGTTGGTGGGAGTCAGGGTAGGGCAATGGATTCAAGGAAACTCTGAAGAAAAGAAAGAACCCCAGTTACTATCTCAAAATATTATTCTGCTACATGAGGAATGAATATATCATGCAGACCAAACTCCCTACTGTTATCAGTTGTTACACTTTTTTCAGCACTGATGGTACATGGATGTTAAACTTTTGCTTCATTCTGTTCAATAAAGAGAAGTTCACTACTTTTTGAAACAGTCTAGTTCAGTGACTAATACCTGTGCCAAATGTTCTTTTGCTGATCTTCTGTGTATCTATAACAAAAGTAACCATAATCTAGCCTTTTTCTGGGATATAGAAGGAGTCTCTTTTGTTGTACAATATGGTACTAAAAATTATTGAAGTCATCTCGATTTCATTTTCTCATCTCCTGAGTACAGTCATCTAGTTTCTTAAACCATTCATATTAAAATATGAATTCTAGATTGCCTGACTATCCTGGAGACCAGAGCATGATATAATAGAAAGACCCTGGGCTTTAGAAGGAGCAAAATGGAAACTTTATGGTGAATGTCATAGAAACTACTCTCTGCTCACCAAACCTCATATTCTTCTCTTCTTCCAAGCATACAGCCTGACTAGATATCCCACCTTGCCTTGCACTTTAACATGAGATTTTTGTGAGTTCATGCACCACGTCCATATCTGGCTCATTAAATGTGCCACAGACATTCCTTCATATTCTTTATTCCTTCTGGTTAGTTGAAATGAAGACAGCTTCTGAGGCATCATTGGAAGCTGTCTGTTGGGAAAGTCTGGATACCAGAATCACTTTATGTTAAAGTGCTGCCCCATTGTCTTCTCAGCCTCTCAATATTTGTTAGGTGATTAAGAAATAAGCTATTGTTTTTTGAGTTATTATACATTTTGGACATTTTTGTTATCATACTTAGCTTGCCCCAACTAATATAAAGAATATAAGACACATCTTGAGACATAGATAGGGTTCATTGTAAATATGTAAGAGGTTGGAATTCTAAGTGTAAAGGATAGTGGAAATAAAAGAACCTAGAATTTTATATTACTGGAATAATAAGTTACAGTGAAACTGGACTACCAGAAGAACTTGAAAATACAGGATGAACATGGCTAGAGATATGTGAAGGATTTTAATAGGGGACAAATATATGGTATGTTCTGCGTGTGGAAGTTGATAGTAGTTGGAGGAAAAAAAAAGATGTCAGATATGTCTAATATAGGTAGAATTGCCTGGCCAGGGAATTAATTTGAATGTATGAGAAAGATGAATTAATTATAGATGGATTAGTGGGGAAAAATTGAAATCTTGATGGCAACAAATAAGCTGGAAGAATCTGAACATATTATATATTACCATTATTGCTCATAAACTGAATAGAGATGGCTGGAACTTGAATTCTTGACCCTTTTGCAGATTCAGGAGGGAAGTATCTATATGTGTCACACTAGAATGACACACACTGTGTATTGCATTCTAGAGCTTTGTAGAAGTCCTATGCCTGATGAGTGGAGCTGGATCCATTGTGAACCACAATCCTTGTTAAAGGCCTGGATTAAAGAGTTCCCTTTAGACCCTCTTTTTTGTACAGATGCATGTCACCTTGTTATCTTCTATAACCAGCTTTTCATAACCAACCCACCTCTCCCCACTCATCACCAGCTTATTTGAAATAAATCCCAGATATCATTTCTTTTATAAATATTTCAGTATGAATTTCTATAAGACCTATTGTTTTAAGTATAACTATAATACATTACCAACCTAAAAATTGAAAATTATTTTTCATTATCACCAAATATCAATATTCAAATTTCTCTACTGTTTTATAAGTGTTTGTTTACACATTTTTCTTGATCAAAATATGAAGTCATTACCTTGCCTTCAGTTTAAATGTTAAATCTTTTAAATATGTACTAACCTCTCTCTTTTTTCCTTGCAACTTATTTATTGAGGAAACCAGATATTCTGTCCTATAGTTTTCTACTTTCTGAATTTTGCCAGATGCATTCCCATGGTATCTCTTACATATTTCTTGTTCCCTTGTTTTCTGTAAGCTGACAGTAGGTTCTAAAATTCATATGATTTGGTTTTGGCTTTTTATCAAGAATACCTCATAAGTGGTGTTATGTATTACAGTGAGGAGGTAACATAATGTCTAGTAGCCTCTCTTTTCGGAATACTAGTGACCATTGATAATCATTGCCTAGGTCGATTCTTGTATTAACAGTTTGTAAAATATTGATACTCTACTCATAATTTCTTCATTTATTAACTAAAATATGTCAGTAAAGAGCAACTCAGTTTAACTGACTAGTTACCTTGAGGTACAGTTCATACTGGAAAGGTAGATTAAATGCTTGATGCCATTTTACCAATTTTTAGATTAATGAGGTTTCCTAGCATCCTATAGAGGTCACTGTAATATGTTCTATCATAATGTACACATAAATTTTTTAAATATATGATGTATTTAATTCCATTGCAATTTCATTCTTACTGATGCTCAAATTGTCCCCTGTTTGGCCAAGTTAGCTCTAAGTTAAGCTTTTATGACACAATTCATTCATTTTTAAAATTTCCCTTGCTTTTTAATGTGCCATGATGTTTCAGGTTCATTTTGTATATATTTTACCTCAGGCCTGAGCTCAGTCATTGCTCTGAAGATCTTTGATTCCTTTAGTGGGACTATTTAGAGACCAATTTGGGTTTTAGGAATGCATTAGGATTTTAGGAATGTTGTTGCTACTGGTAAAGTCTTTGTTTTAAAATTTTTTTTATTGTAGTGATGAGCTTACAGATCATATTTTGAAGAAAAAAATGGACCATGGGTTCATGCTGATATTTTAAAATTAAATTTAAGACTACAAGGCTTTTATATATTTGATTTTATATTTACATTTATTTTATGGAAAGTTCTGGTTCCAAAGAATGACTTTAACGTAACTGTTCTTTTTTCCCCTCCTTTTCACTTCCCCTTCTGTGTGTATATGTGCGTCTCTGTATGTCTGTGCCTATGTTTACATGCACATACATAGTGGAAATAAACAAGGACCATAAAAATGAGAAAATAAACAAACTAAGCTATTTATTCAGCGAGTGCTATAGCAAGGGAATCAGCCACTATCACTTGCCTTTGGCATAAGCTCAAATTGCAAGGAGCGGAGTAGGAAATCTTTAGAGTGGAAGGAGAGAGGGAGGGAGAGAGGTCTCTAGATATGGTCTAATTGGAGGTTATTGGTATGGGGAAGGTAGAAAGTGGGCAGCCAGAAGTGGGGCATATTCTGTGATTGGTTGGGAAGTATATCTGGCTATCTCTGGTTGGTCCTGAGTTAGAAGTAGGGACAAAAATAGGGAGGCAGTCATTGATTGACCAAGGCTTGACAATTCTTGGCTAATTGTTGCCAAGGTTGTGGCTTAGCTTTTGAGGTTGATTGCTGCAGAGATTGTGAGTGACTTCTATTGTTATATATGATCTATTGTCTACATATTCCACTTCTCAATATATATATTTTCTGTAATAGCAATACCAATATTATTACTAACAATATGAATATGAAAGTATATTGAAGGTATCTTTTATAATGAAATTTGTCTTTTGAGTATATTTCACTAGGAAGTCAAATAAATCTATTTTAAAGTCACGTTAGATAAATTCCGTGTGTGTATGCCTATAGCATGAAACATATCTTTCTCTTTTTTTTCAGAAATTTCTTTTTATTTCATGTTTGTTTATTTTGTGATTATCTTAAGCATGTGCACAGCTCCAAAGTCAAATCTAAGAAAGGTATATTCAGAGAAGTCTGGATTCTGTAGATGAATCTTCTATTTTCTACCTCTAGAAATAATGTATTAATAATTAATAAATAAATAATAATAATTTTTAAAATTAATTTTACAAGTTATGCTCTTACTTTTTAAATATTAGCAAAGACATATATGATATATTTGAATATATATGTATTCAAACTTTGTTTATGATATATTTATATATAGTAAATAAATGCATACTTATTATATATTTATATAAATATATATTTATCTGTTTATTATATATTTTCATAAGTCTTTCATAGATAAGTGGTAGCATGCAAATAGTAGATAGATGCACTTACATCTATCTTGTTTTTTACACTCAATGTATCCTGGAGTTCACCTCCTAGTTCTTATTCTTTAAAAGCTCCCGTGTTCTTGGAGATATAGTTAGAAAAGCTTCTCTACTCCAATATTATTGAGAAATCTAAATGGGTTTTAAATCTATTATTATATGCTTAGTTTATTTTGAAATGAAATTAGTTAATAGTTATGGGCCAGTATAGTACC
Organism: Nasua narica; assembly: GCA_028533885.1. Classification (NCBI taxonomy): domain Eukaryota; kingdom Metazoa; phylum Chordata; class Mammalia; order Carnivora; family Procyonidae; genus Nasua; species Nasua narica. The sequence goes on from CM052807.1 coordinate 89,859,949, forward strand.
TAATATGACCATTTGTATATGTTGAAATTTTCCTAAATGTATGTTAGTTTATTTTATACATAATTATTTGAAAATCAGAAAAATTGGTTTTCCTTTGTATCTCTTTCTTCTTAGTTTAGAATGGGTCCTGGTGGAATTGTCAGATAATTGATTGGTTGACCTACATGTGCATTTGAGGGAGTTTTAGAGATTCTTTTCTGCTTACCACAAGGAAAGTCTCCTGAGATTCAGAACTTTAGACACATGCAGTTGTTTAATTTATCTTACAGTTTTAAGTGTCACATAAAGTTCAAAAAACAGATTATTGAGCCATTAAACTAAGGTCTTAGATGTTTTATCTTCCTAATGGGATAACACAGAGAATCTGGTTTATAGTTTGATCTATAACCTTGTATAACATGCTTTAAATTTTTGTTTAGGCAGTTTGGAAGGGCTTTCTTTTGAGAAAGAAACTGACCACAGCTTTAGAGGCTATTAAGAATGAAGAATCTGAAGAAGAATATGAAGAAATAAACTTAGAGGATTTTACATTTGATGAAGTAAGTACCAACTACAAAATATAAATATTGGTTTTAAAAATTTTTAGCATACTACTTTGGAGCTAAATTAGCTTCTAAAATTTTTATCCTCTTAACACTATGTTTTTTTTTAACAACATTTGAAAAAATATGCTTCTAATTTCTTAATATCTTCTTTATGTACTCTACAAGTGTGTACAGAACATGGTCATAGAATATTTACAAGAGTTTCTGTATGTTCTTTGACCAGATTTATGCAATGTTTTGTTTATCAGTTATCCTTCACTGAATATAACTCTGACCTTATTTATGCTCTGCTTAACAACATTTTGTAGTTCTTTGTTGCCTGGGAAAGTGAGAGCATCCTCTTTTTAAAATTTTTTATTTTTTAAAGATTTTATTTATTTATTTAACAGAGAGAGAGAGAGAGAGACAGAGAGAGAGAGAGAGATCACAAGTAGGCAGAGAGGCAAGCAGAGAGAGGGGGGGAAGTAGGCTCCCCACTGAGCAGAGAGCCTGATGCAGGGCTCGATCCCAGGACCCCGAGATCATGACCTGAGCCAAAGGCAGAGGCTTTAACCCACTAAGCCAACCAGGTGCCCCGAGAGCATCCTCTTTAAATTGTTATGTAAGTATTCCATAGTAAGGTAGCACACTATCCTGACGTCTATGCCATTTCTTTCCTGTGGCTTCCGTATGCTCCAACCAAACTGAGCACCATTTTATTGTATAAAGCACTTGCCCTTCACATTCTGGTTTTACTTCCTGTGCTTCCTCTTCTCTGGACAGTTATACCCACATAAACACCACTCAGATGAGGGTACAGAACATATGAACACCCCCAGACTACCTCATGCCTCTCTAGTACTCATATCTCCATCATCTTAGAGTAGTTTTCCCTATTTTTGAACTTCCTATAAATGGAATCATATAGTATGTACTCTTCTTTCACATAATAATATGTCTGTGAGATTTATCTATGTTGTTGAGTGTAGTTTAAATATACCACTTTTTTGCCAATACCACTTTTTATCTATTATTTGAATATACCACTTTTTTTTTGAATATACCACTTTTTAAAAGTCTATACTACTACTGGAAGATATTTGTTGTTGAGTTATTCTAGTATTGCCTTTTCTGACCAAATGCTATGAACATTCTTGTGCATGTCTTTTGATGTGGATATTCATACTTCTTTTAGGAATAGAATTTCTGAGCCTTAGTATCTACCTTTGTTTAGTTGATAATGCCTAATGTTATTCCAAAGTGATTATATCAGTTTATAGTCCTATCAGCAGAATATGAGAGTTTCAGAGGAGCTCTATCTTCACTAACACTTCATATTTTCATGTCTTTTTCTTACAATCCAGTAAGTTTGTGGTGGTATCTTATTATTTTAATTTGCATTTCTGTCATAATTAATAATGTTGAATATCTTTTAGCATGCTTATGGACCATTCACATAGTCACTTTTGTGACATGATCAACTGTTTGCATATTTTTCCATTCGGTTTTACATCTTTTTTTCTTATTGATTTGTAGAACTTCTTTATATATTCTGAATACTACTCTGTTTTCCCTTGCAAATATCCTATCTAACCTCTGAGGCTTACGTTTTCAGTGTCTTTATGGTTAATTTTAATGAACAGAATGCTTCTAATTTCAAATTAAGAATAAAAATTTTAATTGTTGTGACATATGAGAAATCTTTGCTTACTCTTAGATCATTAAGATATTCTAGAAACCTTATTAACTTTCAGCATTTAAGTCTGGATACATCTGGAATTGATTTTGTGTGTGTGTGTGTGTGTGTAGTGTGAGGAAGGGGTCATGTTCCCTTGGGTCAAGTGAATCTATAAATCAACTTGGAAGGACTGATATTTTTAGACTATTATTTTTTTAAATACATGAACATAGACTGTTCCACCACTTATGTGAGCCATTTAAAATTTCTGTCAACAATACTCTGTAGTTTTCTTCATAGTGGTCTTGTATTTTTGGTTAGATTTATTTCTAGATATTCTGTGCTTTCTGATATTGTATTTATTTTTGTATGTTGACCTTATATTCAGACACTTTGTTGAAATCACTTATTAATTTTAGTAGGTTATCTCTCAGGTCTTTTGTATTCTGTATATACAATCATGTCATCTGAGAATGATGATAATTTTATTTCTTTTTTTTCCCCAATTCTTAGGCCTTTTATTTATTTTTCTGGGCTTACTATTTCCAGTAAAGTGTTGAGTAGTGGTGACGGTAGACATCATTTTCTAGCTTCTTGTCTATGAGAGAAAGCTTTCAATATTCCACCACTAAATAAGATATTTAACATAGATTTCTTATAGAAACTCTATATTTGATTCAGGAAGTTACCTTCCTTAACATATTTTTACCATTCTAAGAGATTAATATGATGATGATGATGATTTTATATAGGAGTTGGATTTTATCAAATACTTTTTATGCATATGACATTGATTTTCAAACATTAAACCTCATATTCAAATAAACCAACTAAGCTATAATATATTATCTTTTTTACACCTCTCTGAATTTGATTTGCTAATATTTGTTTAGGATTAGCATTTATATTCAAGAAGAAGTTGCATCTGTAAATTCTTTTTATAAAACTCCTAATCTAGATTTTGGTGTCAAGGTATATTAGCCTTACACATTTGATTGGGAAGTGTTTCCCGTGTTTCTGTTTTCTGGAAGAGTTTGATGTGAGACTGATACTATTTGTTTCCTAAAAGTATGTCTCAGCATATAATCTGTTTGGAGAAATGTTCCATGTGCACTTGAAAGGAATATAAGTATTTTGTTCCTAAAATCTCAGTTATTTCAGGTTTATTAATTGTTTAAAAAATCTTCTTAATCCTTAGTGATCTGGGGGGAGGAATTCTATCAGTTATTGGCAGAAAAATGCTAGAATCTCTCACTATGATTGTGGGTTTTTCTAAGTGAGCTTTTAGTTTTGTCAAATTTTGCTTCATACTTGGAAGCTACATTATTAGGGCATACATATTTTGTATAGTTAAGACATTGTGTCATTGACCTTTTCATGGTAAAACAATTCCCTTCTTTCATAGAGTTTCCCTCTTTAACTAAATGCCTTAGTGGCTACTTCCTCCAATATTTTCATACCTATAGCTTTCTTTTGGCTAGTAACTTTATAGTAATATATATTTTTCTAAACATTCTCATTCAACATTTCTCTGTTTTATATTTAAAGTGTGACTTTTATAAGAGTATATAATTGGGTTTTGCTTATGTTTATATTCTACTCTGACAATTTTTCCATTAATATATTGACTATTTTAATTTATTTTAATAAGAGTATAATTAGGTTTATAAATGCTTTGTATTTGTATTTGTTTTTTGTTTGTCCATGTGTTCTATATTCCCTTTTAGTTTTTTTATTGCCTTCTCTTGCATAAATCAAGTTTTTTGTTTGTTTGTTTTTCCTTTTTCCCCCTTCATTAGCTTGTTAGTTTGTGGTTGTTTTCCCATGTACTTTGTTTCTCCCTACATTAACATGCTTCCATCTGGATTCATTTTCCTTTCCCTGAGGATTTTCTTTAGTAATTATTTAACTTCAGATGAGTCTTTTTTATTGCTTGAACATTTCTCCTACTTTAAATTTTGAAGAATAAGTTCTCTAGGTATAGAATCCTAGGTAAGGTTTTGGTGTTTAAGGATGCTTTTTCATTAGCTTCTGACTTTCATAGACTGTGATGAAAAATTAAAAAGTCTTATTTTTTCTTCTCAAAGATACCCATCCCACTCCCATTCCCCAGTCCACTTTTAAGGTTAATTTTCTGTGTTTTCAGCAAAGATGTGACTTTTTGGTATTTTCTTTGCTTACAGTAAGGAGACCATATGGTTTCTTGAATCTGCGGTTTATGTCTTTCATCACTTTCGGAAATTTCTTAGCCAGTTATTTCAAACATTTAATCTTTTTGATTATTTCTCTTCTTTGAGGTAAAGTGGTCCTAAAAATGTATATGTTAGAATTTCTCAACATTTCACATGTGTGTTTTAGACTCTCTTTTGAATTGTTCTCTCTCTTTTTTTTTTTTGCTTCTGTGTTTTAATATGGATGTTTCCTACTGACCTATATTGTAGTTTACTGATCATCCCTTTGTATTACCTAATCATTTTTAGCCTATATTTTGAATTCTTAATTTTAGTTATTCTATTTTTTGGTTCTAGAATTTTAACTTGATTATTTATTATAAATTCCAGTTTTGTTGAAGTTTTATATCACTTTGTATATTTTCTTGAACATACCAAGTATGTTCAAAGCTTGCTGTTAACTGCAACACCTGGATCACTTGTAGGTTTATTTCTGTTGACTGTATATTTCTTGCATTTTGAGTCAGTCAGTTCTCTTTTTTAGCATTTAACCTTTAAGTATCAAAAATATATGGAAAAAAGTGTAAAGACCCTGCAAGATCTTTTCTTTCTCTAAAAAGGATTGAATTTTAATCTTGCTGACAGATAGCGTATGGGCAGATATTCTTTTGAGGCTTATTTTCAAGCTTTATTAGCGCTGCTGTATTTCTGGTTTCTCTTATAGGCTGAGCTAATATGGTTTCTCAACTAAAAGTGGCGTCTTTACCAGGTTATCCTCACCGTGTTTGTCCCTCAACTTTAATCCCTTTCTCTATAGCATCAAGTGACTGATGAAGTTTCTTCTTAGCTTTATAACACTCCAGGTATTCCTATTGTCCTTTGATTCTAGGTATGTCTCCTACACATATTTACATGGACTTGGAAAACACCTGAAGGAAAATTTAATACATGATTTCAAGTTCACATTTTAAAACATCAGAGAGTAGAGGTACTCAGATTAAATCCTGACCAATTGGTCATCCAACAGGTGTCAAATTACAGGAGTTTATCACACTAGCACTTCTCTACCTGCAACTCTTCCCCTATTGGGATAAGCCCCTCTGGAACCTGAAACATGTAATACATCAGTTTTGACTCTACAATTCAGATATAGAAGCAACAATGACAGTACACTGAATTAGCCTAAAAAGTCCTACTTACAAGATAACTTGAGCTCCTTCCTCCACTGTGAACAATGTCCAAACTGTATCAGTTGAATCAATGTAACTTATACCACGTGAGTCCTAGGTTGCATAGTGCCCTTCACATGGGGGAAAACACTATCTCTGTCTTCCCAGGGTGTTAGCTATATAAAGATCCTTGAAAAGATAGTCTGGAAAGAAAGCTGTCACAAGACATGCAGAAATGGAGACCCATGGACAATTGTCTCCTGGCATTAAACACCTATTTTATATTACTCATAATGAACCTTGGAAGCACTGATGAATAAGACATTTTCGTGGGCTTTAAGTTCATAGTGCAAGGTGAACCTTTTTAAAAGAATTATTTTTGCAGAAGTTTTAATAAACTTAGGTCTCAATGTCCTTTAGGGGGGATTTTTGCCACCTTGCCATAAAATATCTGTAATAATAAATAATATCTAAATAATAGATATTTTAAGTCTAATGTGGCATAGTGATCTACAGTTACACTTTTATTTTGCACCCTTTATATGAGAAGGTAATTTTAGTTGGTAATTTTATTTGTTGACTTAATTTAACAAGGTTTATTTTCCCTGTTACTTAAAGTATACTATGTGGAAGCCAATATATGAAAAAACCAATAAAATTATCTTTAAATTTAAACATTACAAGTCCTCTTATGATTCCATAAACCTAAAGAAGATGGAAAAAAGCTAATATAAATATAGAAAACCACAACAGTCAAACTTGGGTTTGTTTTTTGTCTCAGACCAAAGTAAAATTCAGTAAGTTTTCAGGAATAATTTTTGAAGAGACAAATGTGTCAAGCTGGGCAACTTTCAGTTCTGGAGTTCATGTTTGATCCTGATCTCAAATTAACTTCACTGAGTATTACATATTCCAGTATATTATGGGAAAATAAACAAATGCAACTTAAATTATAGGCAAAGAAAAAGACTAAAGTGACATTTTGTTTGATGAAAAGAGGTATGCATGGAGTATAACAGCAATCTCCAACAATATGAGCTACCATGCTCTTGTATTGAGGATGGAGGAGAGGGTTTATTTATTTATTTATTTTTAAATAATTTATTTTTAAAGATTTTATTTATTTATTTGACAGAGAGAGAGCACCAGCTAGGGGAGGAAAGGGAGGGAGAATCTATAGACTCCTTGCTGAGCAGAGTCCCAAATGGGGCTCAATCCCAGGACTCTGAGATGATGACCTGATCTTACTTAAGTCAGATGCTTAACCGACAGTCACACAGGCACCCCAGAGGAGAAGGTTTAGAAAGTGAGATTTGAGATTAATAATGGGCCAACTTTTCAAACTATAAGGATTCTAGGATGCTCCAGAAGTTATCAGGAAGTATTAGAAAGAATTATTTGGGGGATAGTAAGAGGCAACTTGGGTAGAAGAGGAGGAAAGTGGTGGGACAGGGGAGGGGATAACGAAGAGAGGAGGAAAAAACATCAAGTCGTGGCTTTTAGCATTTCTAGGAACCAGAAAACTTTCCAGATCCTCAGTTGTAAGTTAAAGAATATCTGAACAGAAGGTTTTCTTAAGCAATAACTGAAATTTGTATAAATGTCCAGTGGTAAGCATGATATATTAATACGCAATTTTAAAACAGTAGTATATTTGTAATCTTGGCCAATTTCTCTAGACATTTTGAGATTTTTTTCAGCATTCGAAGTACTGCCAAATATACTAGATATTAATAAGCTTGAACTCACATAAATCAGTAGTCTTGGTAACATTTTTTGGTTATGATTATATAATTACTAAAAGTATCTTTATTATACTAAGCCTTCTCTTTATGTTTCTAGAAATTTCTCAGATAGTGGTTAAATAATTGTTCTGGAATCTTATAAAAGTTTGTGAACTTACATTAGAAACCAAGAAATACTATTTTCAAAGTTTTCTGCATTTTTAGATATCAATTTAAAGACTAAATTTTCCCCCCAGACTTTGTATAGCTTAAGAAAGATATTTCGTCAACATCTGTGTGATATGGCAAAGAAATCACTCTTTGTGAGTCTTTATCCTGCTGTAGAAAGAAAACAACTGGAGTCCCAGAGAATATAAAATAGGAGGTGGTTGGCAGGTTTTTAAAACAAAAAAAGTTGTGTGTATGTGTGTGTATATCTATACACAAGAGTGTGTAAATAAGGCTCCTTGCCTGGCAATGCTGGTCCTCTCCACACTTAGTCCTCAAGTGGCACATTACCTTTCAAATTTTTCTTCCAATTTTTTTTTATTTTAGTAAAATATACATAAAATAAAATTTAGTATCTTAATTTTTAAGTGTACATTCAATGATATTAAATACATTCATAAAGTTGTTTTACCATCACCAACATTAATCCATATCCAGACCTCTCTTTGTCCTGTAAAACTGAAACTAATTAGCTATTAAACAATAGCTCCTCAATCCTTCTTAATATTCTAAAGTTATAATACTGCAGTTTGAATTTATACCCTCTTAACTTCAATAGCATCCCCAAATTTGCCCCTTTATAGCTCCATCTCCATCCCTTTCAGTTATTGATATCACAAAATTACCTCTTTATTTAAACTAATAATTCCTTTAAGTGCATTAATGCCTTAAATTATATACTAGCTTTTAAACTAGTAATTGTTTTTTTTTCTGTATTAGTCTCCATAAATCATGTAGAAAACAAAAAGTAGGGTTACAAACTGTTATTACAATAATATTGGCTTTTATAATATCCCATGTATTTATCTTTACTGAGATCTTTGTTTTTTTACATGACTTCCAATTGCTGCTCCTCTCTTCATTTCTGCCTGCAGGACTCCCTTTAGCATTTCTTTCAGGGCAATCTAAAGGTAGTGAACTCTCTCAGCATTTGTTTATCTAGGACTATCTTAATTTCTCTCTTGATTTTGAAGGACTTTTGACTATACAGGAATTTTGGTTGACAGTGGTTTTTGTTTTTGTTTTTAACTTTTAGCACTTTGAATACATCAGCTCACTGCCTTCAGGACTTCAAAGTTTCTGATAAGAAATCTGCTAACTGTCTTATTGAGGATTCCTTATATGTGACAAGTTACTTCTCATTGGCTTCTTTCAAGATTCTGTCTTTGACTTCTGAAAGTTTGATTATGTGTTTCAGTGTGGGTCTCTGAGTTCATTGTATTTCAAGTTCTTTGATTTTCTTAGATGTTTATATTCAGGTCTGTTATTGAATTTAGGAAAGTTTTGGCCCTTATTTCTTCAAATATGCACTCTACTTCTTTCTTTCTCTGCTCCTTCTATGACTTTCATGATACATATGTTGGTCTGCTCGATGGTATCTCACAGGTCCCTTAGGTTCTATTCACTTTTCTTCAATCTTTTTTTTTTCTATTCCTCAAACTTGATAATGTCCATTGTCCTATCTTCCAGCTCACTAATTTTTTATCTGCCTACTCAGAGACATATCTCTCTAGTGAATCCCACTAGGGAATATTTCGTTTCAGCTACTGTTCTTTTCATCTCCAAAATTTCTTCTTGATTTCTCTTTAGATTTTCTATCTCCTAGTTGATATTTCCATTTTGTTTATATATCATTTTCTCTCCTTTTAGTTCTTTGACTATCTTCAAAACAATCATTTAAAAATCTTTGTTTAGTAAATCTGCCATGAGGTCTTTCTTTAAGGATAGTTTTGGTTGATTTATTTATTTTTCCTTTGAATGGGCTATAAACTTTTCTGTTTCTTTGAAAGGTTTGTGACTTTTTTTTTATTTACAATTAAACATTGAATGTAATAATTATGGGAATTCTAGATATTAGAGTCTCTTCCCTAGGGTTTGCTGGGGTTTTGTGTTTGCTTTTATTATGTTTGTTTCTGTATTATTGTAGTCTGTCTCTGTGCTGAGGATCAGCCTGAGTTTTATATAAACTTAAGTTCTTCTCAGGTCTTTTCTGACCCTGTGCCTTTCCCCAGACATGTATGTTGACAACCTAACTTCCCAAATATATGCAGATACTTTTGAATATTCTAGCCTTCTTATTTATTTGTTTTAAAGATTTTATTTATTTATTTATTTATTTGACAGGGAGAGACATAATGAGAGAGGGAACACAAGTAGGGGAGTGAGGGAGGGAGAAGCAGGCTTCTCACTGAGCAGGGAGCCCAATGCAGGCTTGATCCCAAGATCCTGAGATCATGATCTGAGCTGAAGGCAGACGCTTAATGACTGAGCCACCCAGGTGTCCCTATTCTAGTCTTTTTTTTTTAAAGACTATCCTAGTCTTTGATATCTGGCTCCCAAAGGATGAAAAAGAGAAAAATGAAGGGATGGGGAAGGACACCAGCCCATTAAATCCCCTGGAAATCTCTTAGCTGGTAGGGCAGGGACTTGCAACAAGAGGGGAAGTACAAGGACAACCACGTCTTTGCACCTTTGTATCAGAAGTAATTAGTGATCAGTGCACAGAACACCATATTTGGAGGACAGGGTCATTATTGTCCACCCTGGCTTTACAAGCTATGTGCAAGCAACTCCTGAATAGCTGCCTAACTCAGGGCTTGGGAGTAGAGCTGGCAGCTGTACTAAAAGCTGAAATTGATTAAAATTAACCACAATTTACCATCCAAGTTTTCCTCTGGAAGTTATAAGCCTTCAACAGACTCCAGAGTTCCAAAATAGTTATATCAGATGGATTCTGCAAGTGCCATCATTTTCTAGGTTGGGAGACAGGGTCCCAATTATTCCTACTCCACCATCTTCCCAGAATTCTCTGCCACATTGCCTTTTATCGTATGGTCTCCACATCTTCACATTTTCTCTTCATTTTAATAGTTTTCATCAGAGTAAGAATACGAATTTGATATCACAGCTATGCCATAGGCCTTAATCTTTCCTGGGATAGAACTGGATTTTTCTTTATTTGCCATACAAAAGAAAGAATTAAAAAATCTGAGCCTTGAATCCTGTTTGCATCAAATAGCACTTTTTAAACCAGATATGTATTCTTAAAGCATATATAACTGATATATAACTGTGATATGTATGTTAATAATGTCTTTCTGGAAAAAAATGGACATTGTACCTGTCAAACAACTGAGTAGAGGTGTCCTATTTACATTAATTGTTCAAATAACATGAATTTAAATAGGCGTTCTAAAACTAAATTCTTTTTTTCAATTAATTTAATTTTTTCAGTGTTCCAAGATTCATTGTCCATGTACCACACCCAGTGTTCCATGCAATATGTGCCCTTCTCAATACCCACCACCAGGCTCACCCAACCCCCACACACCTCCCCTCCAAAACCCTCAGTTTGTTGCTCAGAGTCCACAGTCTCTCATGGCCCATCTCCCCCTCTGATTTCCCCCAATTCACCCTTCCTTTCCTTCTTTCAATGTCCCCCATGTTTTTCCTTATGCTCCACATGTAAGTGAAGCCATATGATAACTGACTCTCTCTGCTTGACTTATTTCACTCAGCATAATCTCTTCCAGTCCCATCCATGTTGATACAAAAGTTGAGTATTCATCCTTTCTGATGGAGACATAATATTCCATTGTATATATGGATCATATCTTCTTTATCCATTCATCTATTGAAGGGCATCTTGGCTCTTTCCATAGTTTGGCAATTGTGGCCATTGCTGCTATGAACATTGGGGTACAGGTGGCCCTTCTTTGTACTACATCTGCATCTTTGGGATAAATACCCAGTAGTGCAATTGCAGGGTCATAGGGTAGCTCTATTTTTAATTTTTTGAGGAATCTCCACACTGTTTTCCAAAGTGGCTGCACCAACTTGCATTCCCACCAACAGTGTAAGAGGATTCTCCTTTCTCTACATCCTCTCCAACATTTGTTGTTTACTGTCTTGTTGATTTTGGCCATTCTGATTGGTGTAAGGTGGTATCTAAACGTGGTTTTGATTTGAATCTCCCTGATGTCTAATGATGATGAACACTTTTTCAAGTGTCTGTTAGCCATTTGTATGTCTTCTTTGGAGAAGTGTCTGTTTATGTCTTCTGTCCATTTTTTGATGTAATTATGTTTTTTGAGTGTTGAGTTTTAGGAATTCTTTATAGATTCTAAGACTAAGTTCTATAAGTAAGTTTGCACTTACTAGCCTGCCAGCACTGCTAGCCTATAGTCAGGATGTCTTAGTCTTCCCTTTCTAATAGTCTTTCAAGGTATAGTCAAGAAACACTGAAAATTGTATAAATGTAAAATTGCATTTAGTTTTCCTCAGAATATCTCATTCTAGTTTTTAAATCATAAACATTTGATTATTGGGACATCTGGGAGGCATAGTCAGTTAAGTGACCAACTCTTGGTTTCGGCTCAAGTCATGATCTAAGGGTCATGAGATTGAGCCCCCTGTAGGGCTCCTGCTCAGCATGGAGTCAGCTTGATATTCTCTCTCCCTCTCCCTCTGCCCCTCTCCTCTCGCTCTCCCTCTCTCTAAAATCAATAAATAAGTGAATAAATAAATATTTTAAAAAGGGGCACCTGGGTGGCTCAGTCTATTAAGCATCTGCTCTTGGCTCAGGTCATGAACCCATGGTTCTGGAATGGAGTCCCACATAGGGCTCCCTGCTCAGTGGGAGTCTGCTTCCCCTCTCTCTCTGCCCCTCCCCAGCTCATGGTTATACTCTCCCTCTCTCTCTCAAATGAATAAATACAATATAAATAAATAAATAAATAAATAAAATTAAAAATAAATCTTTAAAAAACAAAAATAACAAATGTCTGATTTTTTTTTTTTTTTTTT
>CM052807.1:89872348-90071336 GCA_028533885.1 Nasua narica
TTAAAAAAACAAGTTCATGGGCATTCTGATCTTTTTTGTAAAGATTCAAAAAACTTCATAGAACCACAGAAGTTTATTCTAAACCATATTAGCTAATCCAGGGAATAAAATTTAGATAATTATATCCTAAGTGATGTAACAATAGCATACTTAGTATAGGTCCATTGTCAAAAGATAAAATAAATTACATAAATGGAGTAAAGACATTTTAAGATAAAGAGTGAAGGGACTTATAAAAATATCATTTCAAAGTTAAATTTACATTTTTAATCATTTACACACTTGAATTAGAAACTCTAATACTAGGATCCATGATTTTTATGTTGCCACAAAATTTATTTTCCCATCTATTCGGAAAATTTGTGAAATTTTTGAAAAAATTAAGTAAAAGCTATCTTATAGACAGTGTTTATGGAAAAACTGATACTAATGTGTTAAAATACCATAAATTTTCAATAGTGAGGTTTGGTAGAAAATATTAAAATTCGCATTATAAAAAAATTAAGTTTATTTCCCTCAGTTACATTTGGAGTTGGCTCAGAATCATGGTTATCAAATAGTTAAATACACTGAACAATCTGCACCTCTTATTTTTTGGAACGCTTGAGTGCTCAAATTCTCACTTTAACCCACTTAGGCATGATGAAAAGTCTTTTATTTTTTTTAAATGTTTGCATTAAGCAGGTGTATAACATCTCACAATTCCAAGTAGCATATATTCCTGTAAATAAAAATTCTGATATATTCTCTTAACATTTGTCATATAGAAGACAATTTAAAAGACTCTTTGTAAAAGTGATGCAAAGTGAATTATGTACATTAATGTTTATTATTTGTGCAGGCTGCCTTAGAGAAAGAATGGCTAACTTTGGATTCCACCCGCTTCCCTTCACAAACACTGCTTGTCCCAAACCAGCTGCACTGGCCAAAGGTAACATGTCATGGAAATCTCTTAGTGCTCCATCTTTTCTCATTTTTTAAGGTTATGCTGTGCTGCAGTGATTAATAATGCAATTTATTGACTTGAAAAACACAATTACTTTTAGAAGCCTCTGACTTCCTCCTCATCCCCAGATGTAATTTTTCATATAGTTTTTCTTTCATTTGCTCCTAATTTTTTTCTTTATTTTGGATTTCTTTCAACACTTTATTTCACAGTAGCAAAAAAAATGATATACTTCAGCTGCATATTTGGCAGTAGACTAAAATCACTAGTTGACAGCACTTTAAAAATACAAAAATATGCATTAAGAGAACAACAGCTGAAGATTCTCAGTCAGAGGTCAATGGACTGTAATATCTGTTACTTATTTGATAATCTTTGAAGTTTTGGTTTTCTGATATTTTTTAAGATCTTTGCAATTAATCATTCTGTATATGCAAACAATACCAAAAAGCATATCCCTCACCACTACAATAAAGGACATTTATATGTGTATTACTTAAATTTAATTTTATTATAATTTTCCATTTTTATATGTGTTTTCCTTGGGAGACTACTCAGTAATATGCATGTAAAGTAATATGATATAAATGCTGAAATTTTAAAATTTATTTTATACTCAATAATACATTATTTTCCTGATAAGTTCTCTGGAACCTTTAAATATGATGATACTTCACTGAATTTACGAAGTCATCCAGCTCAAGCATGGCTATGTAATGAGAAAGAAGAATTGTTTTCATCAGAACACGCACAGTTTAATAGCAGGTAAGCTACACTGCTCTTTTAGAGGATCAACCCATGAGGAGAGTATTACACTTACTACAAAAGTAGTAAAATAATGAAAATTAGGTACAAATTTGCTTGCTTAGAAGATGGAAGAGTATTTAATGTTAAAAGTGTAATCATTTTATGGGTTTTTCAGTTTAAAAAAATGTGTGAGGTAGCTTCCTTAAAGCAACAACAAAAGTTAAATGTCAGTGAAATAATGTCATTAACTGTTGTAAACAAGTGAACTTTTAAATACTACCATATAGGTAGAGATAAGGATTAGAATAAAAATTTCAGTGCTGCATTTCTTTCGACAAAAGGATTGAAATATGCGTCAAGTAATTGAAATGTAAACAATTTAAATTAATGGCAGACTTTTATTACTTTACAAGATAAAGTTTTTCTGTAACTTAAATGGATTTTATTTCCAAGTTTGAGACAACATAAACAACTTGTAGTTTTAAAAAGTGCTGATATACTTGTGTTGATTCAGTTAGTATAGTTTTTTTTCTATTGGCAGATCAGAAAATAGGACTTTATCCTGGACTCCTGACTCAAAGACCAGCAGAAAGTGTTTGCTAAAAACTGAAAAAGAAGAAAAAATTTCAAAAGAATGGTATGTGGTCTATTTTACCCTAAAATATGAAGAAATGGAGAGACTTATAAGTGTTCAGGGTAGATATTTTTCAAGACTTTAGGAATTATTAGTTTTTAAGAAAATGTATACCTGCCTAAATTACAGATTCTTAAATGGGAATCTATATAGTTCAGATATGTATGTTGATATGCATATGCATATATTAGTATGGTCTGGATATTTGTTTTGCCTTTATTAAATTTAATATTTTAATAGGGGCTTTAAGGATATTGCTACTGCTCAGCAAATGTTGAAGAGAGCACAGAAGATGAAATCAAAGAAATTAAGGAAAAAATTAGGTGGGTGATAGATGCTCTTTGAATAATAATTTTGTGTCTGATATTGAAGATAAATTCTTTTAAAGTATTATTTCCCAAATCGTATTTAATATACTTGATAAGAACAGAAATGAAATGCACAGATATGAGTATGTCTAAGGTAATAATTCTGAAAACTTAAGGAAACTTAGCAAGAATTATGTTACTACATTAAATGATTTGTTGTAGACTTAAATGCTACTTTCACTTTCCCCCTATTTCTTATTTACTTTGTTATTGATAATTCTATGGTGCACTGAGAATTATGCTGTAATTTATTTCTAAATTGGTTCACTTTGACAAATGTTGATTTTAAAGAGTGCTTCTTCTGCTTATTCCTTTCTGTGTTTTTAAATTGCTTGTTTGATAAATTATTTCTATAAATTTGTTAGTTTTATGAATATTAGCTGTGAGGCTTCACAGCTTGGGAAAGAAATACAATGTGTATCTTCAGGATTATGCTGGGAAATGTTCAGCAGTATCCTTTCTTCTATCCCATTTGATTCTCCAAATCATTTGGGTCTTTGGATACCTCTAATCATTTTAGTATCATTTCTTAATAGTGGAGTAATTTATACTGTTAGGCAAGAAATAGCAGGCCATTATGACTTTATACCCATAATTAAAACTACTTAAATTATTTGCATATTGTATATAACTTAGCATTTACTTGTAACTTTATAAATATTTTCTTATGGATTCATAGCTTTAAAATAAGCAATGTGACCTCTTTTTAAAAGCTGTTTTGAGTTTTTCTTGTTCATCAGCTTTTTTACAATGATTTTAACGTCAGTAAAATGTTTTCATAAAAGTACCATTTGTCCTGAGAAAAACAGAGAATCTATCTTATAGTTCTGGCTTATCTAAGCATACAAAGAAGCATTCAGAAGATTAATTTTTCTTTATTAATTTTCCCACTTATATTTTTAATCATTAATTCCATAGAATTCTAAAAATGTATATATATATATTTAAAAAAAACAAAAATAAAAATAACCAAAATACCATTGGTTTCCAAGAAATAGCTGATATTTCTTGGCACAGCACTTTATTGATAAATTCCTGATGATTTATTTTTATATTCACAAATGTCCAACTTTCCTTTTTTAGTGTTATATTAGTGACACTTTTTATCTTTTTGAGATAACTGTAGTATTTTTCATTGTGTACTAAAAGTTTGTCAGGTTTGAAAGATTGAAATTTTAAGCATTTTTAAAGAAAATGTCCGTATGTACTCCACTCAACTTGCTCTATGCTTCCCACACTCCTGTGATGCAAGCCCCTATTAAGTTAATCAGAACTCAGTTAACTTAGTACTATCTGTTAGTTCCCAAGGAAATAATAATTTCAAACTCTTAACAATAGTGAGACTTTCTTTCAGTCCTGGGGAAGTAGAATTCATACAGTAACTTAGGGTAGTTTGATAAACTTTTTTTATTGCTTCGATGTATATTTTTATTCATCTTCAATAGTATCATCAAACATTCTTTAAGTAGCTGTTTTGAGAACGAAAGTTTCTGAAAGTCCTGGGGGAAGTTCAAATATCAGAAGCGGCTTAAGTACTGATTCAGCCGGAGTTCAACAAATAATTATTACTTATTTATGTTCAATAACTATTTTTTAAAGATATTTACAATGTTTGCAATAGTTTCCGATAATGAAGCTAAAGCAATGCTTATTTTGTTAGACTCTGTCTCTAGAAATATATAGATCTTTCTTTCTAATTCTTATAACTAAGGGATTTTTGTTGTTGTTGAGCTCATTTTTAATAAATCAGCACAGTAAATAATAGGTTTTAGCAAAAATTTTAAAGAGGAATTTTTGCTCATACATAAAAACCATTGTTTTAATGGACAAAAATTAGACATAATCATCATCAGGCAAAAATTAAGCCCATTTTTATCTGTCACAAGGTGGCATGGTAGGGTAACAAATATAAAAGGACAGCTATAGATATACAAGTTAACAATCACATCTTAAATTTAACGTTTTGACAGTAGTCATTAAACATGATCTGTTAGGTAAAAATCCAAAATGGCAATTGTATAATTTTTTATGGGGATCATTAATTACATGGCTTTAAACCAAATTGCATTCTTACTGCTGTGGGAGGTTTTATGTGTTTGTTAAGTTTTTGTTTTGCTTTTGTTTGATCAAAATATTAGATTGATGAAATAAAAGCAAATTTTTTCTTTAAATTTTGAATTCTGAAATGTAAAAATGATGACTTTTAAATTCTCCTCATTCATTTTCTCTAATGACCCTCACAACATATATTCAGAATAGAAATATTCAAGGTAAGATTAAGGATGAAATCATGATAAAGAAAATAAGTAGGATCCTCTCCAATTATGATACTTAATATTCTACTAGGTTAATAATATAGCACTTATGTCACTTTGTATCTGTGACTGGATCATTTAAGATTCTGTACCTCTGGTTTTCTTCTTACAGAAAAAGAACTTTTTAGTACCTTTCCAGTTTACAATTCAAACAATTTGTGAATTTATTTAAATCTACCTAAAATAATGGCCATAATTTTAAACTTTTACTTACTAATAAATTAAAATGATATTTCAGATACTTAAACACATAAAAATTTACTATTAATTTTCAAGTATACATGGAGATAGATCGATCAATCTAGCTATATCTTATATGGCTAACCTGCCAACTTGAAAATCATAAGCCACCAGAGGGCAACATTGTCCATAAAACTGCTGGAGACTAGCCCTCTCTTGGGGGGGAAGGTTGGGTAGGGAGGGTGGAGCTTCAGGGAATAGAAACTTAATTAAATGGAATCAGTTATGTCCTCCAATCTAACAAAGCAGTAATCCTCATGGGGGTGGGGCATAAATGCACGTATCATGGAAGCTTTAATTCAGATTTCTACCATGGAAAACCTTAGCACAAGTTGCTTAAGTTGTAAACACATAATACTTCCTGTTTGTATCTTATACATGTATTTGTTAGCCAAGGGATATGAGTCCGCATTACAATATTTGATTTAAGATGAGAGTGAAAACAGAACAAAAGGCAGGGGGTCAATTATTTAAAGAAAGTTGCAGATAGAGGAAAAATACCACTGAGTTTGCTGATTAGTAAAGAAAAAAGGGGCCAAGGAGACATGCAGGGTAGGCAACCATTAGGGGAGACTCAGTATTGATGACTTCTATTGGGATAAATGAGGCCATCTGCTTTAAACAGAAAAAACAGGAAGAGGAGGGGAAGTGGGAAGAGAAATTGATTGGAAGCAATAACATAAAATTTAAAAATTGTGGGGAGTTATATTTACTCAGTTTGAGTTTGTGTTCTGACTGTTGTTATTCCTAGTGAGTTATTGCTTAATAAATATGATGGACATAAGCACAAACAGGTAATGACTGGTCTTGTTTTTATGGGATTTTAATTTGTTTGTGTTTTTTTGTTTGTTTTTACTGTTGCCTCATGAACAAAAGTAATTTTAGAACCTGGTGATCTGTGTTGGAATTTAGCAGATACCTAGGAAGTTTAGGGTTTATAACTGCAGTGGAGAGCATCATGTGTAAGATAAGAGTTGCTGGTTTATTGAAAACATGAGTCAATAACCTAAAAGTAGTGAGCATAACTGGTAGCAATATTGAGAGGGTCAGGATGGGGGAAGAGAATAAGTGCTTGGGGTTCATGTGGGACACTCCTTAGAGAAGGTGAATTCTGAGTATAGGGGTTTGGGTGGAGAGCAAATGATAAGAACTTTAAGGGCTAAGAATATAAGGACAAAAACATAATGTGGTTTTCCAACATTTATCATATTTATGCATGTTACATTTCAAATTTCAAGAAAAATGAAGAGAAAGTAGGATGAAGCCAACAAGATTAATTTAGTTATAAAGGTAGGACCACAACCAGGGATAAGAGTTATCTTGCAGCTGTTTATAATACCTAACATATAGTCAAGTACATATTAAGCGTTTAATAAATACTTGCTGATTTTATTTCAGTGATGAAAACAGCTTAAGACTGTGATGTTAACATTTAGTTATAGTCAAGAATGAAGCCAAGTAGAAAATAAGTTAGGCTAATTTTTTTAATATGAATTGAGCACTTCATGGGCTATAGCAAAGAGATCAGGTTGCAAAATGGTAAGGTAACTAAAGAATGAGTGTTAAGGATCAAAAGGGAACTGTATAGACAAAACTGTGGCAAAATAAATTTTGTTGATTTGTTTTGTTTACTTCAGTGATTTCCAAAAAGAACTAATAAGAATTTTGATCAAACATTACTTTGTTGTATACTCTCAACAAAACAATAATAAAGTTTATTTAAATAGTAAGATCCTGGAGGGCCAAGACTCTCCTTATTCCCCACTGAATTCCCAGAACCTGATACCATGCCTGGCATATGGTAGATGTTCAATAAATAACTATTAACTGAGTCAGCAGTAAATTAGATAAAAGGTACTAAATACATTTGACTGTGTGTATGTGTATGACTGAGTGTGTGTATTACAGTCATTTAAATATATGTTTCTATTTGGGAGCACAATTTTAAATTAGTAAATAATACTCCTTATAAAAATGAAGTATGAGGTGCCTAGGTACCTCAATTGGTTAAGTGTCTAACTCCTGATTTCAGCTCAGGTCATGATCTCAGGGTTGTGAGATTGAGCCCCACTTTGGGCTCTACACTGGGCATGGAACCTGCTTAAGAATCTCTCCTCCCGGGTGCCTGGGTGGCTCAGTTGGTTGGGCGACTGCCTTCGGCTCAGGTCATGATCCTGGAGTCCCGGGATCAAGTCCCACATCGGGTGCCCTGCTCTGAGGGGTGCCTGCTTCTCTCTCTAACCACTCCCCTCTCATTCTCTTTCTCTCTTTCTCTGTCTCAATTAAATAAAATAAATCTTTAAAAAAAAAAAAAAAGAATCTCTCCTCCCCCTCTTCCTCTGGCCCTCCCCTCCTATAAACAAACAAACCAATAATTAAATAAAATTATGGAATACATCTAGTCATTCAGCCTTAGCTTACAACTTACTTTACAGCACTACTGAACTTGTATGGACTTGTACATACAAAAATGGATAATAAGAAGGTTTTTATGTATGAAGTTAATAATAAGATTAACCAGTGAGCTAAGATTAGGACTCTAGAAACTGAAAAGGGATTATACAGGGGATGAAACAATTTTAAGGATATTCTAATGCCTATATAAGTTATATTACTTAAATGAGATAATGAAATACAGAACCACATGCATAATAGAAACTCAGCTTCCTTATGGGTTTCTTTAAATATTTTATAAAAATATATTTAAAACCTATTTCCCAGACATTGAGCAAGTCATATTGGAAGATAAAAGATTTTAAAAACAGCAACATCGATCTACCATTGATGACCTCAAAGGAGTAGACTTAAATGTATAAAACTGATTTTATAATGCAAGAAAAAGCTACCACAAACTGTACTCTTTATAATAAACTTGTCCCTTGACATTTTTACTTGACTTTATATTTTTTGAGGTAAGAGTAGTATCTTATTTCACAGCGATATTTCCAGGGGCTATCAAAATCAAGTGATTTTTTTTCACCATCTAGAATTACTGTGTTTCTTGCTTCTTATAATTATCCCTTTGCAACTTTCATTACTGTAAGTTTTAATAAATTTAAGGTTGCAATCACAATGTTTTAAAATAAAAGGGTATTGAAAATGTAGCACTCTTTATGTGCTCCTGATGAATAAAATTATCTTTTTATGCAAATTGAGCTAGATAACTCTCCTAAATATTTTATACATATTATTTAATCTTGATAATAATGAGGAAAGCTCAGTGGGGAGTCTGCTTCTCCTTCTCCCTCTGCCTCTCCCTTGCTTGTGCTCTCTCTGTCTCTCTCTCAAATGAATAAATAAAATAAATCTTTAAAATATTTGTTTTTTTTATTGATAAGTTATATTGAATTCATATAGAACTACCCAACTCTTATGAAATCTTAGGTCACGTATAATTATGAGGTATGCCCAAATATTGACAAATATTTTCGCTAATCTTGAGAAATACAATGGCGAACCATGTAAATCATGCTTAATAATGATAAATTATTGCTAGACTAATGGAAATCTTCGGTATCCACATGCTTGAAAAATAACTCTGCAACTACTATTCTGTTTTGTTAATTAACATTCTAAAAAATATGCTATGTTAGCATTTAATTAAAATATGTAATTTGGGCTTTATACTATTTAAATCATAATTTTCCTTTTAGCATATTCAATTATATATTGCATTATACTAGTTAAGCAAAGATTCTTAAAGTCTCCTTTTGCAAGATAATGTAAGATATTAAGAAATTGTATGCTGCCTTAACTTGTGGTTTTATGTTAACCTACTTTAAGTGCATAACTTTCCGCTTTTTCTTCTACTCCCTATTTCTTACACCACTATTTTCTTAACAGTTCTTCAACAAACAAAAACTGCAACTGCACCAATCCCTCATTACCAATAAATTATAGGGCTCTGTGTTTACAATCATCCTATTTATTTCATAAAATTAATAGATTTAGAATGCTCTTGGCTATAAAATGTATATAGAATTTTCACAACTTCTTTGTTATAGAAGACATTAAGGCAAAAGAGAAACCAATAATTTATCTGTAAAATTAATGAAATGATCTTTTTTTTATTTCTCATCTTATCATTTGTCTTGCTTACATCCCAGCTTATATATTGTCTTGCTTATATCCCAGCTCCTCATATGCAGAGGAGAGAAAAGTAGAGTATATATAGTTTTTCCTGTAATAATGTCTTTTACTTACTATGCATTTAAGGAAATTTTACTTTATTCCAGCAGAAATATTTAAGAATTTAAGAAAGGAGCTAAAATAAGAAATAGTAAAGCAATTCCTCAAATAAAAAGATGATGTCATAACTAGAAAATTTTATTATAATTTTTTTCACATTACTAGTATTTCTGTGCTTTATATTAAGTATTGGCTATGTACTTAATCAGACAACCAAGAATATATGGATAGTTTATTACTGTTTACTATCATAAAAAATTATAGCCACTTCAGAGAAGAAATTAGCCAGAGCTGAACTTTTATCTTATCTTGCGTTTTGTCTAGATCCCATGGTTTGCCTAGCATTATTCAAAAACAATGAAAATAAAGTTTCGGTTACAAAATCACCAAAGATGGCACAGCCCAGAAGAGATGGTTACTCTGAAGGTATGGTTTAATCATAGATATGTAGAAAAGTTTTAGATAAAAATGGAGTATGGAATTGTTGAATCACAATATTACACACCTGAAACTAATATAACACTGTATATGAACTAACTGGGATTAAAACAAAAAGCTTTAAAAAAATATGGGATACCTGGGTGGCTCAGTCAGTTAAGTGGCTGCCTTTGGCTCAGGTCATGATCCCATCTCCTGGGATCGAGTCCCACATTGGGCTCCTTGCTCAGTGGGGAGTCTGCTTCTCCCTCTGCCTCTGCCTGCCACTCTGCCTGTTTGTGCTCTCTCTCTCTCTGACAAATAAATAAATAAAAATCTTAAAGAAAGAAAGAAAGAAAAAGAAAGAAAGAAAGGGATTTGTAGAAAAAAGATGAAGATGGAAAATTGTATTTAAAATAAAATTTTTAAATCCTCAGTAGTCCTAAAATATACATGAAAAACTTATATATAAAATATAATTAAATAAAAGTCAAAATGCAGTTCTTGGACCTAAAATACGAATTTAGTGTATTGATTCATTAACATAGTAGGTTAGTATTTTTATCAGTGTTTATATAACTTTAAATTTCTTACATTTTTATGTGAAAGTCTTATAAAGCTGTTTCATCAGTATAACTAATTTTATTTAAATTTTATACTGACTGATAATATTAGCCTATATCAGTAGAAGTGAACCCACGTGGAAAAGATATTCTAATTTATTTACTTTACTGCCAATATACACAAATTGTGTTATATATTATAAATTAAACTCTGGAATTTTAAAATGTTTACTATATTTGAAGCTTGTCCTACTCACTTTTGGGACAAAGGACTTACACCTCTAGAGGGCAGATTAAACTCACAACCAGCAAGGAAATTGAAGCAGTAATCAAAAATCTCCCAATGAACAAGAGCCCAGGGCCACATGGCTTCCCAGGGGAATTCTGCCAAACATTAAAAGGAGAATTAATACCTTTTCTTTTTCAAAAAATAGAGATGGGAAGAAAACTTTCAAACTCATTTTATGGGGCCAGCATTACCTCGATCCCAAAACCAGACAAAGACCCCATCAAAAAGGAGAATTATAGATCAATATCCCCAATGGACATGGAGGCAAAAATTCTCACCAAAATACTAGCTAATAGGATCCAACAATACATTAAAAGGATTATTCACCACAATCAAGTGGAATTTATTCCTGGGTTACAAGGTTGGTTCAACATCTGCAAATCAATCAGTGTCCTACACTACATTAATAAAGGAAAGGAAAAGAACCATATGATACTCTCAATAAATGCAGAAAAAGCATTTGAGAAATGACAGCATCCTTTCTTGATGAAAACTCTTCACAGTGTAGGGATAGAGGATACATACATCAATATCATCAAAGACATCTATGAAAAACCCACAGCGAATATCATTCTCAATGGGGAAAAACTGAGAGCTTTTCTCCTAAGGTCAGGAATGTGGCAGGGATATCCACTATCACCACTACTATTCAACATAGTACTGAAAGTTGTAGCCTCAGCAATCTGACAACAAAAAGAAATAAAAGGCATCCGAATTGGCAAAGAAGAAGTCAAACTCTCACTCTTTGCAGATGATATGATACTTTATGTGGAAAACCCAAAACACTCCACCCCAAAACCACTAGAACTCATACAGGAATTTAGTAAAGTGTCAGGATATAAAATCAATGCACAGAAATCAGTTGCATTGCTATACACCAACAAGACAGAAGAAAGAAAAATTAAGGAGTCCATCCCATTACAATTGCACTCAAACCCATAAGATACCTAGGAATAAATCTAACCAAAAAGACAAAGAATATGTACTCAGAAAACTATAGAACACTCATGAAAGAAATTGAGGAAGACACAAAGAAATGGAAAAACGTTCCAATCTCATGGATTGGAAGTACAAATATTGTTAAAATGTCTATGCTAACTAGAGCAATCTACACATTTTATGTAATCTCTACCAAAATACCATCAACTTTTTTCATAGAAATGGAACAAATAATCCTAAAATTTATGTTGAACCAGAAAAGACCGCGGATAGCCAGAGAAATGTTGAAAAAAAAGCAAGGCTGGTGGCATCACAATTCAAGATCTATTACAAAGCTGTAATCATCGAGACAGTATGGTACAGACACAAAAACAGACACAAAGATCAATGGAACAGAATAGAGAGCCGAGAAATAGACCCCCAACTCTATGGCCAACTAATCTTCGACAAAGCAGGAAAGAATATCCAATGGAAAAAAGACAGTCTCAACAAATGGTGTTGGGAAAAGCCACATGCAGAAGAATGAAACTGGACCATTTTCTTACACCACACACAAAAATAGACTCAAAATGGATGAAAGACCTGAATGTGAGACAGGGATCCACCAAAATCCTTGAGAACACATGCAGCAACCTCTTCAACCTCAGCCACAGCACCTTCTTCCTAGACACATCACCAAAGACAAGGGAAGCAAGGGCAAAATGAAATATTGAGACTTCATCAGGGTAAAAAGCTTTTGTACAGCAAAGGAAACAATCAACAAAACCAAAAGACAACCAACAGAATGGGAGAAGATATTCACATATGACATATCAGATAAAGGGCTAGTATCCAAAATCTATAAAGCACTTAATCAAACTCAACACCCAAAGAACAAATAATCTTATCAAGAAATAGGCAGAAGATATGAACAGACATTTCTTCAAAGAAGACATCCAAATGGCTGGGGTGCCTGGGTGCCTCATTGGGTTAAGCCTCTGCCTTCAGCTCAAATCATGATCTCAGGGTCCTGAGATGGAGTCCCAGATCAGGCTCTCTACTCAGCAGGGAGCCTGCTTCCTCTTCTCTCTCTTCCTGCCTCTCTGCCTACTTGTGATCTCTCTCTCTCTCTCTGTCAAATAAATAAAATAAAATCTTAAAAAAAAAAAGAAGACATCCAAATGGCCAACAGACACATAAAAAAGTGCTCAGTATCACTTGGCATTAGGGAAATACAAATCAAAACCACAATGAGATACCACCTCACCCTTGTCAGAATGGCTAAAATTAACATATCAGGAAATGACAGATGTTGGTGAAGACATGGAGAAAGGGGAACCCTCCTACACCATTGGTGGGAAGGCAAGCTGGTGCAGCCACCCTGGAAAACAGTATGGAGGTTCCTCAAAAAGTTGAAAATAGAGCTACCCTATGACCCAGCAATTGCACTATTAGGTATTTACCCCAAAGATACAAATGTGATTTAAAGGGGCACATGTACCTGAATGTTTATAGCAGCAATATCCGCAATAGCCAAACTATGGAAAGAACCTAGATGTCCATAAACATGGACATCTGTTGATGGACATGAATGGATGATATGGACATCTGTTGATGGACATGAATGGATAGAGAAGATGTGGTATATATAGACAATGGAATATTATGCAGCCATCAAAAAATGAAATCTCGGGGCATCTGAGTGGCTCAGTTGGTTGAGCAACTGCCTTCGGCTCAGGTCATGATCCTTGAGTTCCGGGATCGAGTCCCACGTCGGGCTCCCAGCTCCATGGGGAGTCTGCTTCTTCCTCTAACCTTCTCTCCTCTCATGCTCTCTCACTTTCTCTGTCTCTCAAATAAATAAATAAAAAAAATCTTTAAAAAAACCCCACGAAATCTTGCCATTTGCAATGACGTGCATAGAACTAGAGGGTATGATGCTAAGCAAAATAAGTCAGTCAGAGAAAGATTTTGGTTTCATCTCTTCTCATTATCATATGATTTTGCTGAAATGTGGAATTTGAGAAACAAGGCAGTGGATCATGGGGGAAGAGAGGAAAAAATGATAAGGGATGAAACCGAAGAGGGAGACAAACCATAAAGACTTGTTTTTTTAAGATTTTATTTATTTATTTGATAGAGAGAGAGAGATCATAAATAGGCAGAGAGGCAGGCGGGGGGGGGGGGCAAGCAGGCTCCCTGGTGAGCACAGAGCCCGATGTGGGGCTCTATTCCAGGACCCTGGGATCATGACCTGGCTGAAGGCAGAGGCTTTAACCCACTGAGCTACCCAGGCTCCTTTCATAAAAGACTCTTAATCTCAGGAAACAAACTGAAGGTTGTTGGAGTAGAGGGGGTGGGAGGGATGAGATGGCTGGATGATGGCCATTGGGGAGGATATGTGCTATGGTGAGTGCTGTGATTGTGGAAGACTGATGAATCACAGACCTGTACCCCTGAAACAAATAATACATTATATGTTAATAAAAAAATAAAGGGCAGATTATATTTCTGATTTTAGCATTTAGAAGAATTATGGACTTACATTATCAAATATTTAAATATACCAGAGAGATAAACATGACATAGTAAGTTTGCCACTGCTTTCTTTTTAATATTAAAATGTTCATCATTTTATGTGTACTTTTGGATTATAATTTCTAATAGGAAATATATATATATATAAAGAAAAAATATATATATTTGATATTACAGATGAATTTAATTTTTTCTACATATTTGCAAACCTCCAAAAATGATTGTTTCCTTTTTGTCCCCACATAGTTTTATTTTATTTTTTCAGTGTTACAAGATTAATTGTTCATGCGCCGCACCCAGTGCTCCATGCAATTCCTGTCCTCCTCAATACCCGCTACCAGGGTCGCCCAACCTCCCACCCCCTCCTCTCCAAAACCTTCAGTTTGTTGCTCAGAGTCCACAGTCTCTCATGGTAAATATATTTGAATGGAAGTGGACCACTTGAAATTTTTAATATTTTGCCTTCTGTATATTTTAAATAAATATTAAAATTTAAGCATTATTATAGTATGGTTGCAAATAGATACTTTAACATTTCTATTCAGTAATGTCTCAAACTAAAGAAAAAATTGATTAACACCAATTTTATACTTTTATAGAGATGCATATTAAATGTGTAGCCGTAGGAGACATGGGGGTCTAGAATTTTCTTCAAAGTATGTAGCAATAAATATATACATAAAGGATAAGTAAAACAAGTGTAGCAAAGTATTTAAATTGTCAATAGATGATGGTATATGGAGATTTGTTCTACCGTTCCTTGTTTTTAATATTAAAATTTTTCCTTGGAAAAACATTTCAAAAATTTGGTGGACATTGAAGGTGTCAAAAACCAATATTTCAAAAAATACTTGTCAATTAGTATTTTAATACAATTAAGATATGTTTTCAATATAAAATAAAGCTTGGGTTTTAAACAATTATCTTATTACAATCTTAATTTCACAAATTCACTACAAAAGAAAGTGTAGAAAGTCTACTAAATCAATGACAATTGCACAGATATTACTTGTTAAATAGTAGCATTTTTACTTTAGAAAGGCAGTGCTTTGTAAGAAAAGTAACTAGGGCATTTTTTGCCCTTTAAATTAGCATGCATCTCAGAATCAGAAGGGAGAAATCTATCCCAGCATATTTTACTGCATTATCTCTTGTTATGTGAAATGTGAAGACATGTTATCCTCTAGAATAGTATATATGAATGTTATGTTTACGGATTTGTGTACTAATATAAAATATATGAGGAATAGTTCAAATAGCAATAGAAAGTGGCCTGTGGATCATGGAACAGTTCTACCTGTACTTCATGATATGAAGTTGTATGTTTTTATTTACTTCCCCCATATGAAATGTGTTTAGTTTACTTTTATTTTTTTGCAACCTCAAGTGCATTTGGCATTTCATTAATTTCACTTAATGGTCATTATGTGTATACCAGATATTCTAGTGACTGATAGTTATTTTCAGGGTGGTGGTTGTTTTTGAAGGAATGGTCTTGGCAAAAACAGTTGTACGTGGAAGAACTTTTTTCTTCAACTAGTATGTTTATTTCTGCCTTCTTTTTTTTAAGAGGAAAAAGTGAGGCAAAGGTAATTTGATCATTGTTGGCCAGGTTGAATCCCATGGTATCTTTATCTGCCTCACAAGCCTCCTAGAGTCACACTATTTCCTAACTGTCCAGGAAGGCCAGTCATCTTCCACGCTAGTAGCCCAGTTCACTCCAGTTTCCCAGTAGAGGGCACATTTTAAAATCAGGTCTTTTGAGATATAATTTGAATTATATAAAATGCACCAGATTTAAGAGTACAGTTCAATTCATTTCAATATATTTACAATTATACAACTATCACCACAATTTCATTTTAGAGTATTAGAGGGACTTTTCTCTTTAAAAAATCAAGTAAAATTAATAGTTGGGCATCTTACCCCAACCCCCAAAGTGACAGAGATCAGAATTAAACTTCATTGTAGGTTTAGACTGAATGACTCTATGTGGAATAGTATTTCAGCACAATGGCATGCCAGCACTGTTGTATTATTTCCTTTCGTTTCGTTGAAATTAGATGATAGTATTATTTGACTATTTCTCTCTATTCCCATTATCTGATTTTTTTTCAAAGATCCCATTTATTTATTTGACACAGAGAGAGAGATCACAAGTAGGCAGAGAGGCAGGCAGAGAGAGAGAGAGTGGGAAGCAGGCTCCCCGCTGAGCAGAGAGCCCCATGCGGGCCTCTATCCCAGGACCCCAAGACCACAAGAGCCGAAGGCAGAGGCTTTGACCCACTGAGCCACTCAGGCGCCCCCCATAATCTGATTTTTTAAAAGCTGAACTTAAAAAAAAAAAAGCTGAACTTAAAAATCCTTTCTTCTCTACTTTGCAATATTATCTATAGGAGTTTCCATGATTTCTCTTATGAACTCTACTAAAATTCTTTGATTATTATTGCTGCTTTTTTCTGAATGTTACCAGCAGAACAAAGAGGATGGTACATATCCTCTATTAGACAAAAAAAATGCACTTAAATTTAGGAATACTTAATGAAATATCAAATTATATTAAATGATGTAAGGGAAAGAATTATTCCCTTTTAATAGACTATGTTTTACAAAATATCCTTCTTTTGTTTCAAGTTTTTATTTTAATTTTAGTTAGTTAACATATAGTGTAATATTGATTTCAGGAGTAGAATTAATTAAATTAGTGATTTATCACTTACATATAATACCCAGTGCTCATCACAAGTGCCCTCAATACTCATCACCCTTTTACCCCATCACCTCCAGCAACCCTCAGTTTGTTGTCTATAGTTAAGAGTCTCTTATGGTTTGCTTCCTTCTCTTCCCCTATGTTCATCTGTTTTGTTTAAATTCCACATATGAGTGAAATCATATGCTATTTGTCTTTCTCTGACTGACCTGTTTTGCTTAGCATAATATACCCTAGCTCCATACACCTAGTTACAAATTGGCAAGAATTCATTCTTTCTGATGACTGAGTAATAATTTGTTGTATATATATCACATCTTCTTTATCCATTCATCAGTTGGTGGATATTTGGGCTCTTTCCACAATTTGGCTATTGTTGATAATGTTGCTATAAACATTGGGGTGCATGTGTCCCTTTAAATCAATATTTTTGTATCCTTTAAATAAATACTTCGTAGTGTAATTGCTGGGTCATACGGTAGTTCTATTTTTAACTTTTTGAAGACCCTCCATACTGTTTTCCATAGTGGCTGCACCAGTTTGGAATCCCACCAACAGTGTAAAAGGGCCTCCCTCTCTCCCCATCCTCACCAATATCTGTTGTTTCCTGTGTTTTTAATTTTAGCCATTCTGACAGGTGTGAGGTGGTATCTCATCATGGTTTTGATTTGTATTTCCCTGATGATGAGTGACGTTGAGCATCTTTTCATGTGTCTGTTGGCCAACTGTTTGTCTTCTTTGGAAAAAATGTCTATTCATGTCTTCTGTCCATTTCTTAACTGGATTATTTATGTTTTAGGTGTTGTTTGATAAGATTCTTTATAGATTTGGGTTTTTTTTTTTAAGGTTTTACTTGAGAGTGAGAGCACAGGCATGAGCCATGGGGTAAGGGGCAGATGGAGAGGGAGAAGCATAGTCCCTGTTGAGCAGGAGTCCATGCGGGGCTCCACTTGGTGCTGGATCCCAGAACCCCAGGATAATGACTGGAACTGAAGGCAGACGCTTAACCAACTAGGCCACCCAGGTGCCCCATATAGATTTTGGATACTAACCCTTTATCAAATATGAATTTGCAAATATCTTCTCCCATTCCATAGGTTGCTTTTCAAGTTTTGTTGGTTGTTATCTACACTGTGCAGAAGATTTTTATTTTGATGAAGTCCCAATAGGTTATTTTTGCTTTTGTTTCCCTTGCCTCAAGAGACTTGTCAAGTAAGAGGTTGCTATGGCCAGTGTCAAAGAGGTTACTGCCTGTGTTCTCCTCTAGGATTTTGATGGTTTCCTGTCTTGCATTTAGGTCTTTCATCCATTGTGAATTTATTTTTGTATATGGCGTGAGAAAGTGGCTCAATTTCATTCTTCTGCATGTTGCTGTCCAGTTTTCCCAACACCATTTTTTGAAGAGGCTATCTTTTTTCCACTGGATATTCTGTCCTGGTTTGTCAAAGATTAGTTGACTGTATAGTTGTGGGTCCATTTCTGGGTCCATTTCCTTTTCTGTTCCATTGGTCTTTGTGTCTGTTCTGCTTTCATACCAGTAACATACTGTCTTGATGATTGCAGCTTTGTAATATAGCTCAAAGTCCAGAATTGTGATGTCTCCAGATTTATCTTTCATTTTCAAGATTGTTTTGGCTATTTGGGAATTTTTGTGACACCATACACATTTTAGGATTCTTTTTTTCTAGCTCTGTGAATATCTATTTTTTTAAGCTTAATTCAACAGATTTTATTAATCATTTTCATATTAATTGTAATTCTATCAGTTAATAATCTTAAGTGATATTAATTGTTACTATAGTTTTTGTCCACATTTTTCCATTTATTCACTTCAATTATATAATTTATGATTATTTACAAAAAAAGACATAAGGCTTACTGATAAAATTTTTATGAGCTGGTCTTTTTTTTTTTTTAAAGATTTTATTTATTTATTTGACAGAGAGAGATCACAAATAGGCAGAGAGCCAGGCAGAGAAAGGGGGAAGCAGGCTCCCTGCTGAGCAGAGAGTCAGATGCAGGGAATGCTGGGCTCAACCCCAGGACCCTGAGATCAGGACCTGAGCCAAAGGCAGAGGCTTTAAACCCGCTGGACCACCCAGGCACCCCTTATGAGCCTGTCTTATTTAAACTCTAAACTGTACAAATAATCTTGAATATTTTACAATATTCATGAAATATTGACAATTTTTGTCTAGCTTCCAAATTTAGAGCTTTAGCCTAACAAAGGCTGGCGAACCTTTGACCACACCTGCTCCCCAGGTAACCTCGTACATGTGCTGTGTGTTAGATATCAGTCAGTTATTTTTGTGAGACATGACTAAGAGCCTGAGGGTTTTACATATTCAGCATTGGTTTACTTGATTTATTTGTTTGTTTATTTATAATTTATTTAATGTTGGATAACTGTTTTGGTTTACTCTGTATCACCCATAATCCCTACATAGGTTTCAATATCTGATCTTACCTTAGAATTTGAAACATGTTTTTATGTTAAAATGCTCCATTTAGAACCTGACATCACTTTTCTATAGCTGTCACTGGTATAAAAAGAAGCCTAGCTTAATGGATGTAAGTCTAGATTCCTGAGTTAGTCTAACTCAGTCTGAATCTTGGTTCCACCATTTATTGGCTTGTGGCCTTGAGGACATCATTTAACTTCCCTGTTTAGAATTGTTTTTTACATGTAAAACTGGTTACTAGTAGTACCTGGTTGTTGGGGATTACATGAGTTCCTACTTGTGAAATGTTTGACATCCACAGTATAAATACATAGTTAAATCCTCAAAACTTGTAATCATTGGCAACAGTCATTTTAAAAGTATAGCTTTATTTTTTTTATTTTTAATTTTTTGTCTTATTTGCAATTGGTAGTATTTATTGTATTTCTTGCCAGGTACTGTGCTAAGAGTTTTACTTAAATTCTCTGATTCAATCTTCTCAAAAACTCTGAAGAATGTATTAAAACTGTTAATATGAAGAAACTGGCTTTTAGAGTTTGAGAAGTGATTTTCCCAAGGTCATAGAGTAAGTGGCTGAAGGGGAATGGAGATAATTTCTTTATCAAAACAATGCTAGCAAAAATCAAATAAGATGCAGACACTGAAGGGCGAAGGTTCTTGGGTAAGCCTAAAATGTATATACAAACTTAGAATCAAAATATTTAGGAAAAAAATAAAGACTAATTATTAAATTAGGTAAAACTCTGGGAAACAAATAATCAATTTTGTTCTTTAATAGTTTCTCATAGCTTGCATTAATATAAATTAAGAAACAGTTTAGTACCAACATGGTGATATATATCTGATTTGTGCCTTGTAATTAGCTCCTGTCTTACCTAATATTATTTTAATGTTATTATGATAACCTAACATTGTTAAGGACCAACTCTATTGGACTCTAAGGGTGATCATACTTTCAATCACCTATTTTAATTTTCAGATGGATGAGAACATCTCCAAACAGCCCAAAAATAAACTTATATTTTTGTTCATTTACTCTTCTTATTTATACATAAATTAAAAGACTTTCTTGACCTAATGTGCTGAAATTTTAAAATTTGCTGCTTCTAAACCAATGCCAAATTCAGACCTCTGGCTTTAGCCAAGGAAGGAAGCTAGACAAGCTAGGAAAAAAAACTGGATCTGGCCCAACAACCTTCTCAGAGAGGCAAGTTTTGTCTTAGCTCCTCCATTCCCTGGGACATTTTACTTGATTTTAATGTCAGATTTTCTTAATTCCCGGTCTGATGCTGTCATCACTAGCATGCTTTCTATTTCTCATCTTATAAAACTGAAGATTTACACATACCATATGTCCTTTTACATCATAGATGTTCAAATATTTTTGTATTAAATTTTTGAGCATTGAAGACATTAAAAGACCTTTAACTTCTGTAATTTTTACTTCAGAGCATTTCTAATCCATCTTCCTTTGTGGTATTTTTTATTGTATGATTACAAGCATTTTCTTCTCCAGCTTTCTTCCTTTTAATACCAGCTTAGGGCACAGAGTCACATGATGTAGATTGTTTTAAAGTGAGTCTTGTATTTCTATCCCTGTATAGAGTACTTGCTAATAGTGCCAATATGATTAAACATTAAGAATGGTAGAATAAATGCAAGCAACTAAAGAATACCTGAAAGTCATGCTCTAAAGAAGAGATGCTTGCAATCTTACTTCTACTGAGCAAGACCCAGTATTAGTCAAAGTAGACAAGGGCATGAATATTCATAAAATCTGATCTGTCCATGAATATCCCAGTTTGCAACAACGACTATTTTTTGAATTACTGTTTTCCTACTAAATTTTAAGCTCCTTAGTACTCATGGACCTTAGGATAACACCTAAGGCATAATTGATGCTTTATAAAATTTTTGGGGAATAAAAACAGAAAGGACCTTTAAATAGCTTCAAATATAGATGGAGTTGCAAGATGCTTATATAATGTCCTTGAATGTGCTGCTTCCTTTGATGAACTAGATTCACTGTGCTGTGCATTGCAAGAAATTTCTTCACTTGGCTTATTCTTGTCGTCTCAAACATTAATCTTTTAAGATTTTTTTTTTATTCCAGCTTAGAACACCACTCTTTGTGTTCCCACAGTATCCTGAATAAAATTTTGTCTATCATGTAATACGGTGTAATATGATATAATAGCCTCTTTTGCTTATCACTTACTGCTTATATGAGGCATTATTCTATGTGCTTTATCTGTAACAAGTAATGAAATCCTTGCAACATTCTGAGGCAGGAAATAAAACTTTATAACTTTATTCTTATTAGAAAAATGAAAATCTGCACTTACAAAGAATTAAAGATCAACTAGCAAAATCTTGTCTAATTTTTGTATGAACTTTTTTTATTTCTTAAGATGACTAATAGAAGAGGATTTGGGGGAAGTCAATAGCAAAAAAATGAAATTGAAAAGTAGGTGGAAGGCCCTACTTAGAGATAATTGTAGATCAAGAGCTATATTTTAACTGCCTTTTAAAAAATTTAATATGGTAGCTTTTTATATAACTAAGTATCTAAATTTTTCCATGACCTCTCATTGCTCTTAGAACAAAAGCTGTCTTCCCTATCATGGCCCACCTGACTGTGAATGTCAGGCCCTTTTTCAGTTCCTCAAATATGATAAGAAATTTTTTACTTTGAGACTTTCGTATTTCATTGTTTTGCCCGAAACTCTGCCCTCCACACTTTGCACAAATGACTCTCTCATTGTTTAGTTTATGTTTCCACTCCCATGAGAAGGCTTTCTCTGACAACACTGGCTAAGTAGCCTTTTCCTCTCTACCTAGTTACTTTCTCAAACAGCACCTGCTCCATTTATGGCATTTATCTGCTATTGTCCTATTTATTAATTTAAATTGTTGCATATGGAGTACGCAGGTGGCTCAGTTGGTTAAGCATCTAAGCACCTTTGGTTCAGGTTATGATCTCAGGGTCCTGGGATCAAGCCCTGCATTAGGCTCTCTGCCTAAACTCCCTAAATGTATTCTAGATACTATCATGCTATTTTTAAATATAAGATTCAGAATTATTTTAATTTTCTATGGAAAAAATCTGATTAGGAATTCAGTTCAGTAAAGCATGACACAAGCTGTAAAAATTTAAAAATTATGTAATTAAAAAAATTATTATTAAAATTTTTTTTTAATTACCAGAATTACCTTATTGATAAGGTGGATTCAGGAAGTGGTAATCCAGGGTCAGAGAGAAGCTGATTAAATTCTTTATTCAATTAGTTATGAATGGTTTATATTTTCTGCTTCTCCCCAAATTCAGCCAAAAGAGAATATTTATTTTACATTCTACACTGTATGTGTGGATTGATGTATATGAGTGTGTGTGTGTGTATAACATACATATCTTATGTATATATCATTTACATATACACCTTATATGTTTTGTGCGTGTGTGTGTGTGTATCAAATTATCTCTACATTTCTTCCTATGTAATATTTGGCACACTATACACACACACACACACACACACACACACACACACACATATATATATATATACACACACACATATATATGCTTTATATATAATTAAAAAATGGGAGGGGCGCCTGGGTGGCTCAGTTGGTTAAGCAACTGCCTTCGGCTCAGGTCATGATCCCGGAGTCCCGGGATCGAGTCCCATATCGGACTCCCGGCTCTGCGGGAAGTCTGGTTCTCCCTCTGACCTTCTCCCCTCTCATTCTCAGTCTCTCGCTCTCTAATAAAAAATAAATTAAAAAAAAAAATCTTTAAAAAAAAAAAAAAATGGGAGAGGTGCCTGGTTGGCTCAGTTGGTTAGGCCTTTGACTCTTGATTTCTGTTCAGGTCATGATCTCAGGGTTGTGCGATAAAGCCTCAGGTCCTGCTTGGGGCTCTGCTTGCAAGCATTCATGCTCCATCTATCTAAAATAAATAAATAAATAAATAAATAAATAAATAAATAAATAAATAAATAAAATCTTCAAGAAAATTAAAAAAAAAATGGAAAGGGATTTCAGGGCTCATAGAGTTCTTTGAAATGAACCGTGATATGTAGGCTATGAGATATTAGTATTTTCCATTCAAAAAATACAAGAGGACTTCCACTTCTGGTAATAGGAAACTGTAATTCAAGCCAATCCTCCTGCAGAGAACGACTTTAAAATCTGGAAAAATTATTTTTAAAGAATCTAATTGAAGTCATTGGAGAACTAACAAGGAAATAAAGAATTATAAGTCAAGGAGGAAATACAAAGAGCTGAGAAGCTGAGCAAAGGTTTTGATAATGTCACCAGTATAGGTGAATTGCAAATAGACTTTCTACTAGCCTCTTGCCAGAAACAAACATAAGCCATCTCCAAAAACAGATTAATATCAACCCATGCTTCAGGTTATCTCTACCCTTCTTCCTATACAATATTTGGCACACAATTAAAAAAATAGGCATAGAAGGCTATGAGACAACATCATTGAAGAACATGAGAAACAATAGACAAAAATAGAGCCAACAAGATTTCAGATAATGGAGATTCTTAAATATATATAATAACTTTAGGGATATAGAAGAAATTGAGAATTTCAATAGATATTAAACTTCTAAAAATATACAAAAGGAAAGTCTCTAACTTAAAAGCACAACAACTGAAATTAAGAACTCACTGGTTAGATTTAACTACAGATTTATCAAAACTGAGGAGAGAACTGCTAGATAGGAAAATAGCTTTGATAGAAATATCTGAATTGAAGCATGAAATGAAAGAGAATGGAAAATTCGGGAAAGAGAAGAGACATGTGAGATTCAGCAAAAATGTCTCATACACATATAATTACAGTCCAAGAAGTGGTGGGAGAGAATGGTATAGAAGTAATATCTGAAAAGTTAATGGTTGAGAATTTACTGAAAGTGACGGAAAACTTCAAGTTGTGGATTTAAGAAACTCCATGAACCTCAAAATATATACACTGCAGCACATCATAGTAAAATTGCTAAAAAGAGAGAGAGAGAAAAAACATTTTTTTCAAAGAGCCAGAGAAAAATATTTATTATTATTCAAAGGAGCAATCATAATGAATAACGAAGCTGGCTTCTAAACAGAAATAATGAAATCCAGAAGACAATTGTTGTGTGTTGTGCTCCTCCACAAATTCAGGGGTTGAAAGACCTAAACCTCTGATTATATTTGGAGATAAGACTTCTAAGGAGATAATTAAGGTTAATTGAGGTCCAATGAGTGGGTCCCTAATCTAGTAGGACTGGTATACTTATCAAAAAGAGGAAGAGACATCAAAAGTGTATGCTCAGAGAAAAGGCTAAGTGCAGACACAGTGAAAAGGTGGCCATCTGCAAGACAAGGAAAGGCATCTGAGAGATTAAACTTGCTGGCATTTTGACCTCAGACTTCTAGCCTGCAGAATTGTGAGAAAATATATTACTGTTGTTTAGGCATCCAGTCTGTGGTATTTTATTATGGCAGCCCAAGCTGACTAATACAAATGTAATGATATCTTCAAAGTACTGAAAGAAAATAAGTTCCACCATGAAAGTCTATACCCAGCAAAACTTTTATCTTCAAAAATGAAAGCAAGACACTCATGCCATCCAGTTCCCCACCTGCTGGTTCTTTGTATAACCACAAGAAAGAAGGAGGAAAACACTTGGATTCCTGAGCTAAACTTCACAAAGAGGGACAAATGGGTAGCTCAGTCTATTAAGTGTCTGCCTTTGGCTCAGGTCATGATCCCAGGGTCCTGGGAATGTCCCACATCAGGCTCCTTGTTCAGTTGGGAGACTGCTTCTCCCTCTGCCTGCAGCTCCTTCTGCTTGCACGTACTCTCTCTGACAAATAAATAAATAAAATCATTAAAAAATAAAAAAAATACAAATAAAACTTCACAAAGAAAGTGGGAAAGGTAATGTTTCTGGGAGAAGAAGAAATCCATGGCAACCGTTTTTTTTTTGTTTTTTTTTTAATCTGTGTTGTCCCTTGCTCCATGAAAAAAAAATCTCTGCCCACCTGTATTAGATATCCACCTCCTTGCTACATAGGAAAATTTCCGTTTTTTGGAGATAGACAATAATCCTATCAAAGTTTCCAGAATTATTATAATACCTTAGAAAAATCATCATCAAGAACATTCATCTTCTATCTAAAGAAGGCTTCATGAGATTAACAATGGATTTGGACCAAGAACTCAGGTTTGAATTGTGTGTAGATACTAGCTGTATGATTCATATCTTTGTTTTCTCATCTGTAACTGGGTTCACCAGTCGTTACTTCTCATGATATTTTAAGAATTAAATGACAAGGGCGCCTGGGTGGCTCAGTTGGTTGAGCAACTGCCTCCAGCTCAGGTCATGATCCTTGAGTTCTGGGATCGAGTCCCACATCAGGCTCCCAGCTCCACGGGGAGTCTGCTTCTGCCTCTGGCCTTCTCTCCTCTCATGCTCTCACTTTCTCTGTCTCTCAAATAAATCAATAAAATCTTTTTTTTTTTAAAAAAAGAATTAAATGACAATATAAGGTCTCCGAGCTAAAGGCGATGGATCTGAAAACCTTCACTAAAACTTCAGCAAAGATAATTTTTATGACGCATACTAACAAATATAGGAATATAAGGAAGGTGTGTCAGCAATATAATTTTTTAGACCAGAACATAAATATATGAGTAATAAATAACAAAAGCTCAAAATAGCAATGAAATATGAGAACTATTTTAAACTCAAAGTTTCAGGAATTGATGATATAAGGCACAATGGAAGTAGTGTGAAGAGATCTGGGTTACCTGTGCAAAATTCTTGAACTTAAAATTTTTAGGTAGAATAAAACAGAATATGTGACTCAGGAACATCCTCGATACCTTACTAAAACTAAGACGCGTAGGTGTAGTTATACATGTTAAGTGCTAAAGCCCCAACCCTTTCCCCTGCTCAGCTCTCAGAATTCTCGTAATCGTTTTTTAGTCAGTTCAAGTGGCTATAACAAAATACCATACATTGGGTGGATTAAAAAAACAGAAGTTTATTTCTCACAGTTTTGGAGACTGGGAAGTCCAAAATCAAGATATAGTTGATAGCTGATATAGTTCCTATTGAGAGCTCTCTTTCTGGCTTACATATGGCCACTTTCTTATTATGTACACACATGGCTTTCCCTTGGTTCATGAATGTGGAGAGAAGAGCTCTCTTTCTTCTTCTTCTTATAAGGTTGCTAATCTCATTCTCGTGACTTAACCTAGCCCAAATTATCTACCAAAGACCCCACTCCAAATACCATCACATTGGGAATCAGGGTTTCAACATAGACATTTTGGGGAGACACAAACATTCATTCCATAGCATCATGCTTTTAACCTCCAGAAAAGAGATTACAAGAGTGTTTCTGGAGATTCTTATAAATCCAAGAGGAAACATCTAAATATTGACATTAGGTATTTCCAGTATAAGACTCAGGTAAGTAAAAAAAAAAAAAAAGACTCAGGTAAGTCATCTTAAGGTGAAACTTTTAGAAGAGGCCTCATTTACTAGTGCAGAATTTCCTATCAACTTTACAGACCCCCCCCACTCTAAAATATAAGCACACAAGTGAGGATCTGAAGCAAATTTAAAATATGAAAGATAGAGAAAAACTAATAAATATAATAATCAACTTGAACAGATACTGTACCAGGTGAAAAAATTCTTCAGATATACCATGAATATTGTCACTGACATAAAAAAGATTGCATGCATGAAATAAGAATGAGATGCTATAATAAGAAAGAGAGGTTAAAGAACCAAAAATATCTTTTTGAAAATAAAAACATGATATCAGAAATGAAAACTTGGCAGAGGATTAGAAGATAGTGTTAGAAGATAGTGTTAAAGAAATTTCCCAGAAACTGGAGCAAAAATACAAAGTGATGTGAAACATGAGAGAAAATGTAGGAAAGAGACTTATTCCAGGAGGCCCAACCCTTGATAAATAATAGGAGATCCAAAAAGAGAGAACATTCAACAACAAATAGATTGAAAGAAATGATCAAAGAAATCATTCCAAAAAATTCCCCAACCTAAAGGATACCAGTTTCTAGATTAAGAAAGCCCATTGAATGTTAGGAAAATGAATGAAAATAAACCCACCTTTTGGTATGTCTTTGAAAAATGTCATAAATCTGGGGACAAAGGTAAGAACCTAAAAGTCCTCCAGAAAGAAAAAGAGGACATGCAATGAATGAATTATCTAAAAGGCATTGAATTCCCAAAGTTAATCTCAGAATCCAGAAGATAATGGAACAGTATGTTCAACATTCTTAGAAAAAGTTATTTCCAACCTAGAATTCTGTAAACATACAAACTATTAATAAAATTTAAAAATATAAAACATGCCAAGTCCTAATTTATCTCCCTTACAAACTTGCTCAGTAAGTACTGGAGGAACTACTCCACAAAAATGAAGAGGTCAACCATGAAAAAGGAATTCATGAAATCTAGCAAAGAAAAAGACAAAGGAATATTTACAGTGATGGGAGGAGAGATTCCGGGATGATAGCCTATATAGGTTTAGAGAATAAATACTCCAAGATGAAAGAAAACATCATGCACCATCTCTCAGAGGAAAAAAAAAAATCTTTCTGATTGTCTTATGTGCTCAAACATATTTGAGAGGAGATGTATACTTCAGGAAGAGAGTTTTGGAGTGACCTACGGATATGTGTATAGAATACTAATGCATGGAAGTATAGTAGATGTAACCTCCTCATACAGAATTTGGAAATGATAGTACATACATAGAAAGCTAATTAAATGTAAAAAAATGATATACCTACATGTGAGAAAACAAAAAAAAATTGTACAAGACGTGAAATGTTATCTGTAACTGCTGTGCTACTTTTTCTATGAATAGCTGTTTGAGTTCAAGTGAACACTTAAATTTGTGAAACACAATAGGCTTCATACAACACTAAATTTACTTAGCTTTAAGGAAGGAGGAAACCACAAAGCATGCTTAATGTAGAGAGGACATTGTCACACCTGGACAGAACATCTAGTGCCCTACTCCTTCATTTAGGAAACGTGGGCATGAAAGATGAGGCTGTAAGTCTCTGGACAACTTCAGTTAAAGGAAGTCATCAGCTCTAGGGATCCCAACAGCTTTTATAATCAGTCATGTGGTCTTCTCAGCTAGTAACCTAGTCCACTTTGTGGTGTATAGCTAGCTCCCAGTTCTCTGGTTCAGTTGCATTTCATTCATACTACTTGCTTATTGCTCAATAAACAATCTCAACAATGAGGTAAACGTTCTTGGTCTGATATAGTTGCATTCTCATTGATCTTGCATGTTGCATAGATTAAATTCTAATAATTTCTTGACATGAGGATCAAATCCTCATACCTACCTGCATCTAGAGGAAAACCATAGAACAAGCTATTAACCCTTATTTTCCAGTACCCTATATGGCTGAGTTGTAACTGATATTTACATGTCATAAAAAGATAAACACTAAATCATGACCTAACCAAAAATTATGAGTTTTTTTTTAGGAAATGGGAAGAAGAGGTATATATGTGTGTGGTAGAGATGTTGTAAAAGTGCTTAATCTTTCTCTTTCCTACTGTGAAGTCAATGGGTAATATGAAAACACAAAAATAAGGACATCAAAATACATGCAGGCCAACAGTGAAAGAAATGACAAAGATGGTTGCACAGGGTTGCCTTTAAGAGTGTAAATTGGGGGGGGGGCGCCTGGGTTGCTCAGTTGTTAAGCAGCTGCCTTCGGCTCAGGTCGTGATCCTGGAGTCCCTGGATCAAGTCCCACATTGGGCTCCCTCCTTAGCGGGGAGTCTGCTTCTCCATCTGACCTCTTCCTCTCTCTCATTCTCTCTCTCTCAAATAAATAAAAATAAATAAAATCTTTTAAAAAAAAGAGTGTAAATTGGGGATGGAGAGGAGCAGAACTGGGGATAATCATTTTCCATTCTTAAAAACATGTCATACATAACCTTGATGCTTTTTCTTAATGATTTAGATATTTTTTAAATCATCCATTAAAGGGTCTGGTTTTTAGTGAAAATCTAATAAATGAAAACATATTAAGGTAAAACAAGAATTTTTAAACAAGCAAAACAGAATTCTTCACTGATACACCAAGTCCAAATAAATACTAAAGGGTATTCTTTAAGCAATAAGAAAAAGATGCCAGATGAAATCTTGGAGATAAAAGAAGTAATGAAGAGTGAGGTAGGATGAATATGTAGGTAAATCTAAATGAACATTGACTTAGACCAGAAGGTCTAACAATGATAGTAATTTCTGGTGAATTTGAAATATTTATAGATGGGTCACAAATAACATTTATGTTTTTCATAACTCTGTATCAAATCATTTGCCTAGTTTTGTTTGTTTTATGAGTATCATATTCATCTGTTTCTCTTTGCTTTCTCCATCCCAGCAGAAACACATACACTACCTTGGAATTAGATAGAACTAAGTTTGGATCCCAGTTCAAACCTATGTAATTTTGGTGAAGATACTTAACCTTTCTATACTAAATTTTCTCATTTGTTAATTGGAGCAAATAATATATACCACATAAGTTGGATATATTGAATAAAAATGCTTGAAGATACTAGAATGTCCTAGCTTTTAGAATGTAGGGGAAAGACTTAATTCCTTATATTCCCTATTTAATCTACCAATATGTATCTACTGAATATCCACTATGAGGTTGGCATTGTGCAAAGAGATGAAGATACAATAGTGAATGAAATAAACACAGACCATGGGTAATAGAGTTCACTATCTGGCAGATATGGGAGTAGAGATTATTTATAAATATCCATGTACATATATAATGATACAACTGAATAAAGTTCTATGGAGGGAAAGTAAAGGGTATTCTTTATTACTCTAGCCCAATCAGATAAGGGAAGAAATGACTCTGAATTTGAAGTAGGAGCAACTAGCTGAATGGAGAAGTTGTATATAACAAGTCGTCCAGACAAAAGTGTAGGCCTACTGAAAGACTTTGAAGACAAGAATAGCCTATGCCATTCAGGGAACTGAACAAAGGCTGGTATGGCCAGAGAACAAGGAGTGAGATGAAGTTGGCAGGCCACAGAGCAATTTTAGTCTGTCCCATCTGGTCCACGTTGAG
This sequence comes from Nasua narica, assembly GCA_028533885.1. Classification (NCBI taxonomy): domain Eukaryota; kingdom Metazoa; phylum Chordata; class Mammalia; order Carnivora; family Procyonidae; genus Nasua; species Nasua narica. The sequence goes on from CM052807.1 coordinate 89,902,845, forward strand.
GATTTGGCTTTCTATATTCCAAAAACAACAGAAAATATAAGCAAAAGATGGAATGGTCAGATTTGTTTTTCAAGTAGTGGTTGTGGACCATGTGTTGTGGAGAACAGACAGAAAGGAAATAAAAGTGAACATGATAAGACCAGTTAAGAGGTCACTGCAGTAGTCCAGCATAGAGATGGTAGCTTAGACCAGAGTAAATACAGTGGACATGGAGGGTAGGGAGAAAAAGCAAAGAAGTAGTGGCCACAAGGTATGGGTATGTTTAGCTTCTTATCTATTGAAAGAGAAGAATAACATCTATTCCATAGAGTAGTTGTGAGGAGTGAAATCACTGCTTAGCACAGTGCTTAGTATGAGGCAGGTCATTATTTTTATTTCCATTAGCAATTTCAAACTTCAACAATATAACTCTCTCTCTCTCTCTCTCTCTCTCTCTCAGTAAATAGTTTCCCACATCTTTTCCAAGGCTAAAATTTTCATCCTTGCTTTGGATATTATTCTGCCTGATCCCATAATACTCTGTTTAGTTATCTCCTGTCTTTTGTTTCTTAGATTTCTGTCTACTACTATATCCACCAAGTTCTTAAAATCACCATATGAACAAGCGGCATGTCTGCCACTGAAAATGTGATTCTACCCCCTTTTCAAGCTACTACCCCACCCATCTCTCTTTTTTACTTAGCAACCTCCATAGACAGTAGTCAGACCTTTATTCCCCACCTTCTAGTCATTCTGCATTTTTCATTTATTCAATAAACATCTTTGAGCTTCTGCTTTCTTTCATTGTACCTGAGACTGGAGGCACAAGTAAAAATCAGTTCCTGCTTTGGAAGCCCAGTCTAGTGAGAGACAAACTAATAAACTGAAACGTATCATCTCATGTACCAATCATACTTTTATAAAGTTATGCAGACTGTACATCTCCATTATCCCCCCTCAAACTACATTCCATATTGTAATCAATGTTTACCTCTTAATTGCTAACCTCAGGAACCTCTTTTCTGCCCTCACTTTACTTGCCCTTTCTTATGGAATTCCTCTCCCTGGAACTTCTCTTATTCCCTTTCATCTTCATCCCCACTCTCTCCTGGATCTCCTGTTTATTCGGCCACTCCTTTTAGTTGTCTTTTGTGCCTCTTCCTGTTCCTTAAGTACGAATATCTCAAGGAATTTTGTCTCTGACCTTACTGTATATTCAAGCCACATATTTACTTCTATAGCCTATGTTCACTTTGTCAGATATTACACTTCCACAAATATGCAAAAGCAAACATCATGAAAGTAGAAATCAGACCTATTCCAGTGGCATGACGAAATGATCAAAATATAACACCTAATCCTCTCATGTACCTTATAATGTTTAGAGGCAATGAGAGCTAAATGTCTATCCCCATCCTTCCCCCTTTTGATTTTCAAACCCAGCAGGTCTAATATGAAGTGTGTTGTAGTCATTCCACTCTCTACACCTGTTTGATTCTTTTTATTTCATTTCTGTTAATAGTATCATTATTCACTCACTTAACCTAGAAAAATGAGAATCATTTTTAATTCTGTTATCCTTCTTATTTGTTGAATATAAATACCACCCCACATCAGCCACTGCCTTCAGTGTCTCTTGCCTTGAAATATTGTGATAGCCCACTTTCTAATGTCTGCACATCTTTCAGTATTGTAAATACTGTCATCTGTTTGTACTGCAATGCCTTTCTAAACTACAATTCTGCTATAGCAGAACAAATTCCAAAATCTGAGGCATACAATGCCCTTTATATACAGTTTCCAGCCTACCTTCCCAGCACTACCTTGTATCATTTCCCCACTCCCTAAAATATCCTCTAACCATATTGAACTGTTTCGGTACACTATCTATACTATATATCTCGAATATATTTTTTATCACCTTTGCAGCTTCAGACTTCTTATCCTTCATGACTCAGATAAATGTCATTTCATCTGCACATCATTCCTAATGCCACCTCCTGTAGGCCTTTGCCTATGTTTCTTTAATACTGTCCTATAACTGTATGTTTTTATCTATTTCCTCTCCTGACTACAAATCTTTCCAAGGTCATGGATCCAGTCATATTTCTGTTTCCTCCCATCACCAAAATGTAGCAGCAGTATTAGATTCATCTATACTAGGCACTCAATAAGTATTTGTTGAATTAATAAACAGTTCTGACTTTAAAAAAATATCTTTGGATTCTCAGAAACACTCTTCCTGCCAATTGCTATTACTCAAAGTCAGATATTGGCCTGTTCCCAACTTAAACTTACAACTCATTCAGTGTTCACATTCAAGCTTTAGGTCCCACTGTCTCAGCCACCCTTTGGGTCTATTTAGCAAACTTTGGAATTCATTTAATCATTTCCTACTTAAGCTTCACCAGCTGTGAGGTTTTGGATCTTGAAAAATTTCATCATTATAAACAGTATCCCTTCATTTTAAAGGTTCGTAGTTTTTTAAACATTTTCTGGAAGGATAGAGATGAGAATATATTAAAGTCAAGGTATGTTTTTATGTTTCTAGAAAACTAATTAACTCTATTTTCCATCAAGATTTTATAGTATTTTAATAGAATTGTGGGTTCCCGTGAGTTTTCCCCAAAGCTTCACTATGTCCTGCAAGATTTTTAAAAATCATTATTTTAATTATAAAATGATATCCAACCTAATGGTTAAGAGAGTAGAGCAGAGAGTAGAACTATCTAGGTTTAAAACCCAACTCCACCCCTTGCTAGAGGTATGACTTTGTCATATACTTAACCTTTGTCTCTTTCCTTAATGAAACTCGCATAATGATTTAAATAATGCATAGCTCTGAGAGTTAAGCAAATTGATCCGTACATGTAAAATGCTGGGAATAATACCTAATGCATAGTAAGCTCAATATATTTTAACTGCTGTTATTATCAGGAGCGGTAGCCATTTACAGTGAAAATTGTACCAGTTAGAATTTGATTATAGTAACTGGATACATTTTGAAACATTATACTTTAAAATATGGGGTATGTGTATAGGGGAAATGTATTATTCTGCTTGGCTGATCACTTAGGTGGAAAGGGATTTTCCAGGTCAAGGTAAATACATATACTTGAATGAATAGACAAGATACAGATTCTGGTCAAAGATTCATTTTACTCTACATTTTAGCTGGACAGATTTGATAGGCAGCTTTAATCCAGATTTTTAAAGTGATGTCAGTCAATCAATCAATCAGTCACACTTCTGGCATTAACCTCCCACCCCCAAAGTATATGCTATCTCTTGTCATTTCTTTTCTTCACTCTGTAGAAGGTCTTGAACTTAAGTAGCTTATTGAAGCATGAATTAAAGAAGAAACTGATATCTTTAAACATTCCAGTAATAAATCTAATTATAAAAATTAACTTAGTTTTTATCCCCCACTTGGAGATAAAATATTTTGATTCAGATATTGATATATGTTTTATAAAGATAAAATTTATTTTGCAATTTTATTCAAGAAGAATAGAAGAACAAACACAGAATTGCTGAGCTGAAACAGTGAATTGATTTTCTGTAATTGTTGTGATTGTAAGATTTATAATTTTTCACAAATTTGAGGTGTTATCAATATTATATAGAAACAAAATTATCCCTTGAAGTTTTCTAAACTATATGCTGTAATTCTTTGCTTCAGTAACCTTAAGTTCTGTATGAGATTTTTCTATTTAAGGAGAGAAGATCTATCAAGTACTATTTACAAATTAATTAGATTAATTACTATGGCAAAAAATATTTATATTTAATTTTAAGAAATTAAATTATTAAATTAGTTACTGTAGAGCCAACATTTTATCACCACCCAAATGCTAAACTCAAAGTTTTTATCAAGCTCAAAGTTGCAGATCTCTCCAAATTGCCATTTATGAATGAGATGCTTATGTTTAAATGGAATTATTTGTGCTGGTGTATAACTTGAAACTTTCCAATTTCATGTTGTACTTGTTCCATTCTCATATATTTGTACATTGTACATATATACAGACTTCCATCTGATAAAATGAGTTCTTGTTTTTAGCATGCAATGTTAAATTGGAATTTATACATTTTCCCTTAAATTGTTTGTCTTAACAGATACTTTATCCCTTAAATTTAACTTTATGTGTTTTTTCTTTGATATTTCTATTAATTTTAGGAGAGTAAATGTTTCAATATATTATTGAGTAAGCTTTTCTATTGCTGTGTGTATGTGTTAATAAGTTATACATTTGAACATTTTAATGTTTAAAATATTTTAATTTTAACTTGAATGGTCATAAATGCCATGTCATTTGGAACCTTAGGTCCTAAGAGATTGGCATGTGTTCTCCAAAAAAAAAAAAAAGATCTATATAAATCTTATCCTTTTGTGCTGTTTCTTCAAAGAAGAAAAAATGTTCCTGTTTAAAAATACTAATAGTCATCTCTAAAAATGTCATCCAATCACCTCTAAGTTTAAAATAGTTTCCTGTGAAAAGTATGTAAAAACACCTGAATTATTTTCCTCCAACTCATTTCACCCATAATAATAAGAAAATGTAGAAATAGAAACAATGACAGGGGTTGGTATATAAGAAGGAGAATAGACCCTTTTATATCTTTTTATTTGACTATTAACTAAAATTGTGTGTGCCAAGATTTAGGTTAGTTGAAACCCCCTACAAACAGGCTTATGGAAACAGTAACTGATCCTTCTAACATTATATTTTTTAATACACCACGAGAATGCATTTCCCAAAAAGTCTAAGATCCCTATCTCGGGATGTGATGAAATGCTTTTAAAAAATTCTATAGTAGAGGAGAAACACCTTTCTTACAATTTTAAATCATGTATTTAATGTGAGTTCTCACAATAGAGCCCAGTGCACTGAAGTATTTTCTCATTTTTTAAGGGAATTAATGGCTCTCCACCAGCCCTTTAACATGTAAAATGAGTAAGTTACTTGTGTCCAGTACATCCAAAAAAGAGCCAGGATAAAATAAACATAAGGGGTTGGATATCTTGGAAAAAATCTGTCATGGGTTTGGGTTAATCATCTCCAGAAGAAATTCAACTTGATGCCTGAAATGTAAGACTTCTTGGAGAAAGCAGAAAGGCCTGAGGCAGTGTTGATCTGAAGGAGTGCTCTCCATGGGTCAGAGCTGCTCTGCTGGCAGAGTGCAAACCCAGTTCACAACCGAGGCCTCTGAAAAGTTGTAAAAGACTGCAGGGGCCTTCCAGTGCACGCACTCCAGCTTTGGTTACATAGTTTTAATAGCCCAGTTTCTTATTATAAAATAAAACTTAAAAATAAAATGTGTGCCTAATTTTCCAACTTTCTGTCAGTGATGGGATTGCTTCCTTTAACATTTGTGGAAGAATACATCAACTTCTCTAGTTTTAGTAATCATATATAAAAGTTATGTAAATATGGAATACCTTTATCTGGTATAATTTTCATAATGTCCTATTCTTAGACTTCCGAACATTAGAAAGTGAGTTTTTCAAGCAATACTTTGGCTTCATTCTCTTCTACCACTTTTCATCCATTTTTAAAATATACATTTTTTCCAGCCACAAGCTTCTCTTTGCTTAAAATCCCTAATATTAAAGCCTTTGGAAACTGTGAAAAATTATAATTTTGATTTCCAGTAATGATCATCGACTCTAGGGAAACTAATCTAGTGCTAAATGACTCAAATCCAGTATTCACTCATTTTGTACCGACCTCCTCCTATTTTGTCTATTTCCATCATCAGAGATAGATTGTATTCATTTGAAATTATATCAGGTGAATATAAAAACAAAGTCTGTCATGGGGTTGGATTAATCATTACTACATAGGAGTAATTATATGATTTTATCCTGTGTGATAGTAAAATGTGCTGCAAACTTGGATGGCAAGTTTTAAGTGTGCTTTAGAAGAAAAATAATATAGAGGAACAACTTTTATGTTCCCTTTGCTTTTTATAGCACCCTACTGCCAAAGGAGTTATATTAGCCCTGGACTCAGATTAGTTGTTAAGTAAAATATTTGTACATATCCTAAAGACTGTTCCTCTTTTTTAGATGTATAAGGCTGTTCATGTACACTCTTAGTATCTTATAATCTCTCTGTTTATACTCTGCAGATTTTTTTCTTAAAATTGCTCTAATCATATAGGCATAAGCTGACTAATTCCAGTAAAGAAACTTCAACCTTTAAACAACATAGGAGTCAATCATTTCAATGAATAGGGCCCTAAGTGCTGAAGCATTTCAAATCCTTTTTCATTTGACCACTCAGTGACCTGATAACTATTTCCTGTCCCTAAATAAGGTTGTGACCCAGGTCTTAGAGTGCGAAACTCAGATAATTTTAGAAACAAGTCAAATGCCATAGAATTAAAGGAGTAGAAGACAGTTCAACTAAAATTCTTCCTTTTAAAGTGGAATTATGTATCTTGGATATAAAAGAATCAAAGTGAAATGTATTACCTTCTATTTGTTCATCATATTTAAAACTACCAAAACCATTGATTTTATTGCCCACTAGGATGGAAAATCATGAGCCGTCGCTAAAAGATTTAGTATAATTTCACTTTCTAATTCCTTTAAGTTGTTCAGATTATAAAATAAGTAATTAAGTAAATAAAATGCAAATAGTATTATTTCAACACCCCACCGGAGTAGTTTGAGAAGGGTGATGTTAAAAATTAACTTCAATTAGATGTGTATGTGTATGTGTGGAGTGTGTGTGTGTGCGTGTATGTGTGTATATGAATGTAATCTTCTGTTTTTATTAGGATTTAAAGCTACAGAAAGGAGAAAATCATGAATAACAACAACAAAAACTAAGTACATTTCAGAAAGTATGGCAGGAATGTCTCTATTCACCTATCTGAGCTGCTAAAATGCCTTTGGCAATTGGATTAGGGGAAGGAAGACTCTTACAAGTGCATTTTGCTGATCTGAAATGTAATTGACTATAGTTTGTTTTGATAATTTTTTTTTGCTTTTCCATAAGTTGGATGTGAAATATAATGTTATGAAACGTTAATTATTTTAATGAGGTCAAGAAGTGTTTCCTTAAAATAACAGTTTTAATGTTTAACATACATTTGATACTTTTTCCCCTTGTACAGTTAATAAACTTATGAATTAAAAATATATTAGAGCTAAACTTAAAAATATGATTTTTAAAAAGTAAATATTGAAAAAAGCCTCTGAAACTGACACTTAGTTTGAGCTATTTAAACTGAGATTTACACTTCTCCCAGGGATCATACAATTTATCAGACAATATAAATTTTCAGTTTTGATCTCATACATTCTAAAGAATCATAAATTAACCAACTAAATGGCACAGGGTTTATTAAACAGAAAATTATCATCTCAGATCTTGTTTTAGAATGTGATGTGTCACATTATCCTTAAGGAGCACACTTTTGTATTGTTAATATACTAGTCATACAGCCAGGAAAAAACTGAGTTTCACTTATTCAGTTGAACGTTGAACTATTGCCAGTTTTAATCTTTCAGTTTTATAATTTGGTTTATTGTATTTATTGTAAGACATAATATTGTATGTCTTATTTGGAACCATGTCAAGGAATTGTGTGTATGTGTGTACATGTTGTGTGTGTATATATGTAATTTGAATATTAAATATAAGAATATTCAAGAGTGAAATATAAGTTAACATAATATATAACCAATCATCAAGCCTTTGATTTTCTTTTCTTGGATTTTTATATGAACAAAATAGAGCCCTAGAATGTATGATTTTTCAAGCATGATTTGTGGAAAATATGTAAAGAAGTAGAACTTATAAAAATATTCTCTTAAGGATTTTTATTTAAATTAAGCAATAAGTAAAATGGTAGCATGACTAAAGATGTTTTAAACATTATTAAATTAGAAACATTGACTAAAATTAAAAATCAAGTAAATTTGCAAGTGTGATTTGATTTTACTTAGATGTAGTAGTAATAATTCATAAACTCCAAATTGCTGGAAAATATGAACAAATATTGGACACCATGTATCTCATATAAACCTGAATGCAACTCTATGTTATATATATTTTATTTTCCATACTTGACTTAAATGCATGTTTTAGCTACTTATTTATGAATACACCTTTTGTTATATATTAATTACTATTTGTTAATTTTACATCTTTTATCCAAAATTACTATTCTGAATTTACTTGTGTGTAAGGTACATGCAATGACAGATAAATGATAATTAGCTGACAAAATTTGAGATTACTTAATTTGAATGTGAGGCTATTTTCCTTGTTATTTAAATGTAATGGACTTTATACATCAACAGTATTAAATTTAAATTTATTATCATTATAGTCAAAATTTGAAAATTGCATTTGAGAACAAATAACAAAATGAGTTAAATGACAAATGCATTTAAATGAAGATTTGTTGTTGTTAAGTAAGGTCAGAAAACAAAAAATTATTAAGCATTTACTTGATCTAAAGAAAATTACAGTTGTAAATTTAAAAACTGTAAGGGATTAAGACTAGAAAGTGAGCTCTAAGTCCCAGGGAAAAGAACTCAGATTTAACCTACAGATGACCTGGACTTGTTTGTTCAGATGACAATTCTAAAAGTGTGCAGGGAATATTCCTGTTTAATACAATTATTTGCCGCAAGCCTTGACCTCAGTGACTGTCAAGGAGCAGATCTGAATTGGCCCATTCTCTGATATGGTGACATTGCTTCTGTTGCCTCGATTGTGACCTCTGATTGCATGGTACTCTTGAGAGTTCTATGTAACAAGCGTAACTCCTGGTTCTTAGCCAGGAAGGTTGATCTGCCTGCATGTCAGCCCCTTATTCTGAGTTACATATGCTGTCTATCCACCCATGACATATAACTACTATTTTGTGTATACATACTTGAGTACTTTAATAGGAGTGTTTCACAACTAGTGAAATAGGCAAAATGAAAAACATTTCTTCAAATAAAAAGTCTGTGTGATGTATTAGTTTTTAGAACAAATGCTCATTTCTTTTCAAGCAGGTTTATTGTTCTAGTTTTACGTCTATACCTTTGCCCAGCCCAGAGAAGTACAAACTGCTTCTTATCCCCCATCTCCCTACTCTAACCATATGTAGCATAAAGAAAATTGATGTAGAGAAGTAGCATGATATGGTGTGTTGAGAATAAGGATTAGAAAAGACAGACCACTGACTTTAAGTTATAGTTTCACTGTTGTCACCATGGGCAAACTACTTAATTCTCTGAACCTCCTTTTTTCACTTTGAAAATGGGGAGCATCCCTCAAGAGTTTTATAAGAATTAAATGAAATTAATGTAATGTGAAGAGCACGTCATAACTCTCAGCACACATTGTAATCATTGTTATTATGGTGATATTCTTTTTTTTTTATATGCCCCCCGAAGGAGAGAGAAACATGGCTATCCCTACCCTACCCGTAATGGACACATGATAGTTTCAGAATTCTTGTAATCACAGCATGGGATGAAGGCTGTTCCATGCACAGCAGCCCAAATAGAATAATTTGCATAGCTTTCTTCACAGTTTAAATGAAAGCTAGGATCAGAATCATTCGGAATCATTTGTTTGTCAGTCATGTGTTTAGACGTGGTTTGGTTACTTGAAGTCAAATTATAAATGGGCAGTAGAGTTGGAAATTTAATTTAAACATTTTCATGCTGAGATTAGTGCTTTGTCCACCAGATCAATGGTTTTCAAACTTTATATTTTAGCAGAAAACCTCTTTCTTCAAATGGAATATTACTCCAAATTCAATATAGTGTGTAAAACAGCTAAGAATACATCTGCTCCGGTTTAGGAAGTGGGTCTGATCTCTTGGCTACTTCCCATAGCAGCCACTGAGATGCATTTGAAAAGCCTAAGAGGCTTTTCAAAGCACAATATAAAGAAGTGTACCTGATTAGCTTTTACCAAAGATTAATTCCCTTCCCGCTGAACCTAGGACTGACTGGCTTGTTTTTGGCGCTTATCACATGTGGAAGTTTAAATTTAATAACAATAATTAAAATGCCTTTATACCGTATGCTGAAGTTCAAGACTGTTGGTTTGCTGCTAGATCCTCAGCTCTTACAATAATGCCTGGCAATAGTAGACAATAAAAGTATTAAGAAATTCACATAAAATGCACAAGCTTATATTATAATAGTAATCAAAAATCATGTAGCATAATTCTTGTTCTGGGTAGGATAGTTTAATGATCCAATATTGACTGTTATGAAAAATTACATTTCATATTATAGAATACAGTGTTCTAATAAAAATACTAAGAATTTATTCAGTATTTGATTGATTCCAACATATCCTTATTTTTTTTTTGCATTTTCAAGTCTGTGAACTTAGAATGCATCTCATAATAAATAGAAGTTTAAAAGTTACTGTCAGCCAGGTGTTAGCTGACATGTGATGTGAATATCTTTAATTGTCATTTTCCAGCAAGATCAAGATCAAAGCATCATACGTATGATAAACTAATATAGTACTCTAAAATTTGGAGAGCATTTTAATAGCTGACATAAAATAAGACTGGCATATGCAAGTATGAATTAGTTGTTAAAATACTGAAATACTTTCTTATCTGATTGGTAAATAGCCACCTCCTTGAGCCTCTTCTCACTACTGCCACCCCACTCTACTGCTGCTTTTGCTTCTTCCCTGGAAATCCTCTCCCAAGCTTATGATATTTAATAAGTATAGGATTAATGGCCTGCATAGTAGGGACTCTCCAGGACTCTGCTCCAGTTCAAAGCCAGTCTCCTTTCTAATTATCAATGCCCATGGCATAAAACTTAAAAATTGTTACTATCATACCAATTATACATCATTTTAAAAAATATGATCGAACCCTGAGGGTAAGGCAAATGAGTTGTTGTGATCCCCAAATTTAATATATAGAGAAATGAGGCTCAGCACAGCAAACCTTATTTGGAGCTGATGCCTTATGTAATAGAGACAGAACAAGATGGATCATCTCCAATCCAAGCCAGCACAGGCACAAAATTTGTGAGATTGAAAGATCAAGTTAAAATAGGCAAAATCTCAGTAAAAGATAAACAGACAACTAATTCAAAGGCATTCCCTCAGCACAGAATGCCAGTGTATGCTTCCTGTTAGTGAAGTAGCTCATACCTAAGAAGAGTTAGCTTGGGTCCTACAAATGAAGCTAAGATAAAGGAAATGGCTAGATTCAGTAACAGTGAGGGGACGTGCTGAGTACCAGCACACTCCTGATGGTTCTGACATTTGCTCTGTGAAAGGAATGACCCCTCCAAGAAGTGCCTTTATAGGCTGTGCCTCAGCATCTTTCACTGTTGCCAGAAATATTGTCTGTATTCTTGCCATAATATGAGCACTGAGAAGAATGTAAAAGAGAATAGAGATAGTTGAAGCAAAGGTGGAGAGAAAATAGAAGATGAGTAAAGACAAAATAGGATGTAATTGAAGAATGAAGAAAAATTCTGAAAAGCAAAATAACACAATTATATGGTTTATGATTTCAAGTTATGGAGAAATGTAAATGTATGTCTTTCCAATACTATGTAGCCTCAGAAAGGCAGCATGAAATGTAGAAACAAAATCTGTATTTTTATATTTATCCACCATTATGGTATCCTACAGGATAGTTTCACTGATCTAAAAATTCTCTGTGCTCTACCTGTTTATCCCTCTGCTTTAACTTCAGGCAACTACTGATCTTTTTACTTTATAGTTTTGACTGTTTCAGAACGTCATGTAGTTGGAAACAAACCAAATACGTGTCATTCACCTACTAAGGGACATCTTGGTTGCTTCCAAGTTTTGGCAATTATCTGTAAAACTGCTAAAAACATCCATGTGCAGGTTTTTGTATAGACATAAGCTTTCAACTTCTGGAATAAATGCCAAAGAGAATGGTTGCTGAATCATATAGCAGGGGTGTCTTTAGTTTTGTAAGAAAAAGACAGTTTTGGGGCACCTGGGTGGCGCAGTGGGTAAAAGCCTCTGCCTTCGGCCAGGTCATGGTCACAGGGCCTTGGGATCAAGCCCCACATGGGGCTCTTTGCTCAGCAGGGAGCCTGCTTCCCCCTCTCTCTCTGCCTGTTCTCTACCTACTTGTGATCTCTCTCTCTGTCAAATAAATAAATAAAACCTTTAAAACATAGAAAGAAAAAGACAGTTTTGCCAAAATGTCTGCCATTTTACATTCTTGTCAAGCAATGAATAACAGTTCTGTTGCTCCACATTCTCACCAGCATTTGGTGTTGTTGATGTTCTGGATTTTTAATAGGATTTTTAATATTTTTAATTGTAATTGGAATATAGTGGTATCTCCATGTTATAAATTCATACTCATTTTTAAAATCAGGTTGTTTTCTTGTTGCATTTTAGGATTTTTTTTTATATTTCAGGTAAAAGTTCTTTATTAGATGTGTCTTTTGCAAATATCTTCTCCCAGTATGCAGCTTGTCTTCCCATGCTTTTGACAGTGTCTTTCACAAAGCAGAAGTTTTCAATTATTTATTTTCTGCGCTATTTTTGTATCTGAGCAGTCATCACCTAAACCAAACCCAAGATCACTTAGACTTTTTACTCTGTTATCTCCTAGAATTTTTTTAATTTTAAGTTTTGCATTTAGGTCTATGAACCATTTTGAGTTAATTTTTATGAAGGTATATGGTCTGTGCTAAGATTTTCTGTCTCTGTCACTCCCCACTCCCCCCTTGTTCATGTGGATGTCCAGTTGTTCTAGCCCAAATAGTTGAAAACACTTATTTTTTCCCCATTGTTCCTTTATCAAAGACCATTGACTGTATTTTATAGTGTCTGTTTGGAGACTGTCCATTCTGTTCCATTGGTCTATTTGTCCATTTTACCAATACCACACTGTCTTGGTTGCTGTAGCTTTGTAGTAAGTCTTGAAGTTAGAGTAGCATCAATTCTCCAAAAAGTATTTTGAAATAAAGTTTAAGCTAGCAACAAAGGTAGAGAATTCCTCAGAAGTCAGAAATGACAAAGGATGAATAAGTTTAGATATCTAATATACAGCATGATAACTATAGTTAATAATGCTGTATTGAATACTGAAAATTTGCTGAGAGTAGATTTCAGGTGCACACAGGCAAAATTATAACTATGTGAGGATATGATATGTTAATTGTAGTAACCGTTTCACTTCATATATGTGTATCAAATCATCAGGTTGTACACCTTAATATATATAAATAATTTTTATTAAAGAATAAATAAAAATGTTAAAAGTTATAAAAATTATAAAAAGAAAGAAAACACAAATATATAGATGTAGCAAGTAATTGCTTCAGAGTTATCTTTCCAGGGTGAGGGGGAATGTATCCTCCAGAAACTGGCAGAAGCAGTCAGAAATCTTTCTGAGTTGGATAGTTTAAACTCACACCTCTAAAACTTTTCATTAATATAGATTTAAAGAACATAAACTAAAACAATAACAAAATCACTAAACATCTTGGAATACAAGTTGCTAAAGTGAAAATCAACAGAAAAAACATACTACAAAATTAGTCCATTGAACCAGGCAAGTAGTAGATTTATCAGATATAGAGTATGAATTAAAATAGTCATCTTTAATTTGATGAAATACATACAATATTTGGTATTTCTACACCTAAAAATGGATTTGAAAGTATAATGAATCAACACAAGATTGGTAAAATTAGGAAGCTTTGAAAAAACTGGGTAGGAATTCTAGATGAAATACGATAAAATCATAAAAATTAACTAGAATTGATGTAACTGTAATAGGTGGATAAAACATAAAATTAGATTAACTGAGGAAAAAAATTCTTGAACCTGATGTACTGTTGTAATGCATTATCTATACAATTAGCTGTTAAATTCCAAAGACAAGTGGTACCTGGGTGGCTCAGTTGGTTAAGCAGCTGCCTTTAGGCTCACGTCATGATCCCAGGGTCCCGAGATTCAGCCCTGCATCAGGCTCCCACCTCAGAGGGAAGTCTGCTTCTCCCTCTTCCGCCCTTCCTGCCCCCCACTCATGGGCACTCTCTTTCAAGTAGCTAAAATCTTTAAAAAAAAAAGTTCCAAAAACAGCACACTCTATTTTGTTTTTGTTTGTTTGTTTTTAGAGATGGAAAGAGAGAGAGAAAGTGGGTGTTGGAGAAGAGGGAGAGGGATTGAGAATCTTAAGCAGGTTCCACGTCCAGGGCAGAGCCAGACTGGGCGCTTGATTTCAGGATTCTGAGCTTATTACCTAAGCTGAAAGCTTAACCAACTGTGTCACCCAGGCACTCCTATTTTGGATTGTTACCTAATTTTATAAACCTGCTTAAGAAATTCTTTCTGTCTTCTGGCTCTACAACTCAAAATATATTAGTGAATGTTCTTGACCTATGTAAATGTGGAACATACTCAGCCGTGGGCTCAAACAACTCAAAACTCACCAATTGCCTTGGTATTCACAATACAAGGAAATGGGCACAAGACTTAGAAGAAAGTTCCTGATTTGTGACTAACCAGCTATTGCATCCTGAATAAATCACTTAACTTTTCTGAATCTTGGTTTTCTTATTTGAAACAAAGTGATTGTTTTCTCTTTATTATGAAAGAAATCCATTTTCATTTATGAATTTATCTTTGAGTATAGCTAAGTAAATACATAAAGACTAATTCCCTATCCTTAGTTTAGTAATTGGACAATTTGATAAGGAGCTCTAATAAATATCTGTACCCAAGGAATTAATGTCTAAGATTTAGTCTTCTATTTTGAGATAGCTGTTTCAGGAGAAAGAACAGAATGTTACTTCTTGAACAACCAGAAAACTCTTTAGGGAATTTATGTATTTAATTGTATATTCATAGCATCCTTGTAAGAAAAATTTAATTATCCCTATTTTTTTTTTTTTTTTTGGAGAATAAAGCTAAGGTTTTGAGCTTATGTAAGAATAGTTTGAATTTGAACCTACATCTGGCTGACTCCAAAGCCGGAGTTTCCTCTCTTCATCAGGAAGCCATATTTTCCCACAAAATACTTCTGAATGTCATATTTCTGAATATGGAAATGAATGACATTTTAAAATGGTCTTAATATACCAGCTGTCATAAATAACACAGAATTTCTTTTTCTCTTGTGGATAACTTTTGGAAAATAATGAATAATTTTGAAATAAAATTTTCCGTATTTGGTCTCAGAGGAATTTATAAATTTCTACTAAACCTATTCAGATATTAAATTATGGAAAAGCACAATGAGCATGCTAGCCACAGAAATTATGTATGAATTGGTTAAAAAAAAACCCACAGTATTCTGTAATGCTGTACTTTATTATGGGAAATGCTTTCTGAATAATAGCCTTTTCAGACATTTGGAGAATAAGTAAATTTAAGATTATTTAAAGCATACTTCTTATATATGCTTACTGAAAAACTCAGATAATTTTTAACTACTTAAGTTTCTGTGCTCCAAAAAAATTATAAAACAGCATATTTTGACATGAAGATAGTGGAAGTTGTTGATTTTTTTCTTCCCCTTTTTTGTTGTCTCCTTTTAAAACTTAAACATAAGTGGTTTGGCTTAGTTATTTGTTTGTTTTTCAAATTAAGAAAACTGTCTTATGAAGAGATAAATTTTACAAATTGAACACTCCAAATCATAAACATTAATAAGACATAATGTATTTGATTAGATTAACTATTTCTATGGGGTTACTTTAATCCGAATTCTAATAGAAGGAAAAGAGAGGTTTTACTGGTTTCACATTCAGAATTGACCAGTGGTAGTGTCATGAGATAATTCTCTGGCATTTCTAAATGTTCTGGAAGTGTGGCACTAAACTACCCTTTTGTTCCAGACTATCTTTTAAAAAGTGTTTATAGACCAAACAGCCTTACGAGATAAAGATGGTATCTCTTCTGAAGCAAAGGGCTGATTTGCTTGCTGTCCAATATAACAGAGGTAATGGTTTCTTATCAATATAAAAAGCAGCTAATTTGTAACCCATTATAAGATACTTGAGCTCCCTAAACTTAGGACAGTTCAGCTGTGACACAAATCTACCTTGAGCTTAGTAGCCACCTGGACTTCCTTCATTTCACGCTTGTGGAAATTAAGGGGCAAAGGGAACCACCACAAATATGTGATACTCATGTTGTTTGCTATGCTCTGAATAATAAAGCCCTTTGTCCCTGACCCAGGAGTCTTTATCTTCTGGCAACATTCATAAAATAGTATCAGGCTAGTCTTCTACCTGAAAGTATGATCAAGTTGCAAAACCCTCAGAGTTCTTGATGTAGAAAAACTTTTCCTCAATTTAAGAAATGAATTGCAAACATTATCCCATCTTCTTGATTGATTTGTGTTGAGGAATGCTGTCAGTAACCATAAGTGTGTACTTACTGATTATCACCTATAGAGTAGTTTTAAAAAACACTAACTGGAAATATTTTAGAACACTAACAGTGCGTCAAATTTGCCTGGTTGTGGCTATGATTTTAAGAGAGGTGTTATGTGAATTAGCACATACAAACTATCCCGGGAAACATGTAATTTTTTATTACAAAGAGAGAAAAAAGTCGAAATCATGCAGACCTTGGCTCAAAAATCAAAATTACCATTTCTAAGGTTTGTATCCACCAGAAACAAGAAAATGATAGTGGTTTCTTATTTATAGTACATAAATGATTTCATAAGTTGCCTCACAGATTGGCAAGATGTGTTATTCTCACTTTACAGTTAATGAAACTAAGATTTGAAGTGATTCGTATTTGTAATTCAATTCTCTCTCCACCACACCAAGCTATATTAAATTTGCATCATTCAAAAAAGACAAGCAGTATTTTAATAATCTATTTTTCCAACTTAGTGAAATATACTAAAAGCCAACTATAGTTAATATTTCTTGTATATAGACTGAGAACCCTTTAGTTGTATATGATCCCTTGACTTTAGGAAAGATGGTTATAGTGAGTACCCAGAAAACAAAAGATAAAGAATTGTTAAAACTTAAGGTGCTGAAATGCTTTTGGACAAAGAAACATTATATGAGTTTTATGATATTGGAATAGAGAAATAAATTTGGACAGAAAAAGTGGAAGAATTAGAGGGCTAACAAATGGTATACAATTTCCATGTGGAAGAATGAAGAGGGATAGATAATTTTTTTCTGAAACAAACATAAATTCAGAATATAATTTAAGAACGATCTTACATGTAAATTAATGTACATGTAAATTGATTACGTGTAACATGATCACAATCTGATAGTACCTGTACATAGCTGACAGAATTGAAATCATATCATCCCTGGAAAACATATTTTTATTTATAATAAAATAAGACACTATGAGTCAAAGCAATAGAAAAATAGACATCACAAAAATGTAAAAATAATTTATATTAATTTTTATTAGACACTGATTAAAGATAAATACTTTAAGCAATAGAAGCTGTCTTGGAAATATATGCAAGGGAGATGTGATTTGAGAAAACTATAAATTTTAGAAAATGAAAAATAAAATAATTGAAATTAGGATCTATAATATGGGTTTACCTGCAGATCAAACAAAGCTGAAGAAATAATGAACTTGAAAATATGTGAGAAAACATTATCTAGAATCTAGTGCAGAGAAACCATTATATGAAAAAAATTAAGAAATAAAAATATAGAGAGAAAGTTTAATTATGTCTAAATAGAATTCTAGACCATAAGCAAGCTAGAATGAGGTAATGACCATATCCAGTAAGATAATGACTGAAAAATTTTCTGAACTGGATAACAAACATCATCGACAGATTCAAAAAATTGAGTCATAAGCAGGATAAATTAAAAAAAAAATCCAGAGCTACTCATCAGAGTAAAATTTTATATAACAGAAAACAAAAAATCTTACTGAGAAAAGAGGACACAAATTATCAGTGGAGTAGCAGTTAGTCTGACAGCTGATGTCTTAAAACCAACAAGAGAAGGTAGAAGCAAGTAGGATAGCTTCAATGATCTGAAAGTTTTATGAATGAAAGTTACTGTCAAACTGAAATTCACCAGAATAAGAACAAAACACAGACATTTTCTTTCTTTCTTTTTTTTTGAGGTGCAAGTTTAAATATTTACTTTTGTTTGTTTTTTGTTTTCAATCATGATTGTATATTTTTACTTATTTTTCATTTTATTTTTTTCATCATAAATATGTTCTTTAATCCTCATCCCCTATTTCCCTCATTCCCCCTTTCCTCCAACAAACCTTCCTTCTGGTAACTGTCAGTTTGTTCTCTATAGTTAAGAGTCTGTTTCTTCGTTTCTCTCTCTCTCTTTTTTCCCTTTGCTCATTTGTTTTGTTTCTTAAATTACATATATGAGTGAGATCATATGATATTTGTCTTTCTCTGACTGGCTTATTTCATTTAGTATTATCCTCTCTACCTGTATCCATGTTGTTGCAAATGGCAAGATTTTAGTCTTTTCTGTAGCTGAATGTTCCATTGTATGTATATACAACATATTCTTTATCCATTCATCTATTGGTGGACACGTGGGATTCTTTCATAGTTTGGCTATTGTAAATAATGCTACAATAAACACAGGGATGCATGTGTTCCTTTGATTTAGTGTTTTTGTATTTTGGGGGTAAATACCCATTGGTGTTATTCCTGGATCATATAGTGGTTCTATTTTTAATTTTTTGAAGTACCTCTAATCTGTTTTCCATAGTGGCTGCACCAGTTTGCATTCCCACCAACAGTGCAAAAAGGTTCCTTTTTCTCCACCTCCTTCAACACTTCTTGTCTCTTGTGTTTTTGATTTTAGTCATTCTGACAAGTGTGAAGTGATACCACATTGTAGTTTTGATCTGTATATCTCTGATGATAAATAATGTTGAGCATCTTTTCATGTTTCTGTTGACCATCTGTATAGCTTCTTTACAGAAATGTCAGTTCATGTCTTCTGTGCCTTTTTAATTGAATTATTTGGTTTTGGGGTGTTGAGTTGTATCAGTTCTTTATATATTTTGGATACTATCACTTTATCGGATATGTCACTTACAAATATCATCTCCCATCTAGTGGTTGCCTTTTGGTTTTGTTGTTTCCTTTGCTGTGCATAAACTTTTTATTTTTAAGGTAGTCCCAATAGTTTATTTTTGCTTTTATTTCCCTTGACTTAAGAGACCTATCTAAAAAATGTTGCTATGGCCGATGTCAGAGAGATTATTGCCTGTGCTCTCTTCAAGGATTTTTATTGTTTCACGCCTCTTATCTAACCCCTTATTCCATTTTGAGTTTATTTTTGTGTATAGCAAAAGTATTCCGGTTTCATTCTTTTGCATGTGTTTGTTCCATATTCCCAACATCATTTGTTGAAGAGACTTTTTCCCATTGTATATTCATTTTTCCTTTGTCAAAGATTAATTGACCATATAACTGTGGCGTTATTTCTGGGGTCTCTATTCAGTTCTATTGATCGATGTGTCTATTTTTGTACCAGTACTATACTGTTTTAATTAGTACTGCTTTATAATATAACTTTGTCTGAAATTGTAATGCCTCCAGTTTTGTTTTTCATTTTCGAGATTGTTTGGCTATTTGAGGTCTTTTGTGGTTCCATACAAATTTTAGGACTGTTTTTTTCTAGACCTGTGAAAAATGCTATTGGTATTCTGAAAGGGATTGCAATAATTGTGTAGATTGTTTTGGGTAGTGTAGACATTTTAACAGTATTTGTTATCCTAATCCAAGAGCATGGAATGTCTTTCCATTTCTTTGAGTCATCTTGAATTTCTTTTATCAGATCTTATAATTTTTGGAGTACAAATCTTTCCCCCTTTTAGTTAAATTTATTTCTAGATATTTTATTGTTTTTCGTGCTATCGTAAATGGGATAGTTTTCTTAATTTCACTTTCTGCTACTTCATTATTAGTGTATAAGAATGCAACATATTTGTGTACATTGATTTTTGCATCCTGCGACTTTACTGATTTCATTTATCAGTTCTAATAGTTGTTGGAGGAGTCTTCCAACAACTTGATTTTCTATATAAAATATCATGTCATCTATATATAGTGATAGTTTTCCTTCTTCCTTATCAATTTGGATGCCATTTATTTCTTTATGTTGTCTAATTGCTGTGGCTAGGATTTCTAGTACTATGTTGAATGAAAGTGGTTAGAGAGGACATCCTTGTCTTGTTTCTGACCTTAGAGGAAAAGCTCTCAGTTTTTCACCACAGAGTATGGTGTTGGCTATGGGTTTTTCATATAAGGCTTTTATTATGTTGAGATATGTTCCCTCTAGACCTACTTTGCAAAGCATTTTAATCATGAATATATGTTGTACTTTGTTGAATGTTTTTTTCTGCATCTATTGGAATGATCATATGGAGTTTTTTTATGTATATATGTACCCTGATGTTTACTGTAGTGTTATTTACAATAACCAATATATAGAAGCAACCCAGGTGTCCACTGATGAATGTATAAAGAAAGTGTGGTATATACATATATAATATAATATTACTCAGTCATAAAAACAATGAAATCTTGCCACTCGTAATGACATGGATGGACCGAAAAGGAATTATGACAAATGAAATAAGTCAGACAGAGAAAGACAAATACTATATGACTTCACTTACATATGAATATAAAAAACAAAACAAATGAACAAATAAGTAAACAAAATAAAACAGAAACAGACTCATAAATACAGAGAACAAACTAATGGTTGCCAGAGGGGGATATATAAAATAGGTAAAAGCTATTGAGAGGTACAAATTTCCAGTTATACAGTAAAAAGTCATGAGGATGTAAAGTACAGCATAGAGAATGTAGTCAACAAGATTGTAAGAACTCTGTATGGAGAAAGATGGTAACTATACTTACAGTGAGCATTTTATAATGCATGTAATTGTTGAATTACTATGTTATACGTCAGAAACTTATACAATATTAAATGTCAACTCTACTTCAATTAAAAATAATTAAATACATAAATGGGAGAAATTTACTGGTCCAAAAGAACTCAAAAAACAAAAACGCCTTGGTCAGATCACCAGGTTTGAGTGCCTGACCCAGCGTTACTACCTGTGAGGAAGTCACTAAACTCTTGCTGTGCCTCCCTTTTCTCATCCCTGGTTATAACTGTACCTACTTCACTGAGTGATGTGAGGGTTAACTGAGATAATGCATCTACCATATTTAGAAGAAAACCTTACACATGGTCAGGGCTCTAGAATGTTACTGGGTGGGTTACGGATTTCATCTCTTTAAACAAATAGCCAACATATCTAAGTGGAGCTTCCTTACATCAACAGTAATCTGAGGGATGAAAATTTTATACTTTTCTACTACAGGTCTCTATAACTGTATTTAAATCTTAATTTTCAGAGAGCAGAAATTCGGGTGCTAGAAATTGCATATAACTACATATCAGAGCTATATACATTGTCTCCCTAATAAAACAAACCTAGGAATTTTGGGACTGCAATTATGGTAGCCATTTTGACCCAGCATAATTAAAAATGAGGGAGAGTTATTAGAGCTGCGACTGAACTTCAGGAAGCAAGAGAGTTAGAGCCTTCTATACCTCAGGATTTCTTTCTCACTTGTCTCTGGCTTTACTCTTCCCCCTGACTGGCTCTCTGCTTCCCAGGCCACAGGGTCAAAAATGCCATTCCCAACAGTTCCAGATTTAGATGTTAATGCTCCAGCCATCAGAGCAACAGAATGAATCAATTCTGATTCCAGTTCCAACTCTACACATTCCAACAGATTGGGTTACTTTATGTAACCTTTTTTGGCAAGTATGCTTCCTACCCATGATCCCATCAACTGTGACTCTTAAGTAAACATGCCCACTGGGAGTCTCTTTACAACATGTGCATGGAGGGAAGGGGGAAGACCCAAAAGGGAGGGGCTAGCAGTTAACCCAGAGGGTGTCTACTAACTGTTGGTTTATAAATCTCTGTGGGGCAGAGAAATTAGAAATGCTAGAAACTACAGATAGTTAAAGACTTTTCAGAGGAAATGATGAGAGCTCTGAAATAATAATAAAACAAAATTTTATTAAGACTTAAGACTTTATACCTTACTTCTGTCCAAAAAACTGATAAGAATGAAAAAAATGCTTGATTTACAAAATTTTATTTTACCAAATAATTTTTTGGGGGGAACATATCCATTAGAAAGGCAAAATGGCACAGCTGTGGTTTATGTCAAATCACATTTATTATTAAAAAAAGTATTTATTTGTGAATTATTAATATAGTATTTAGTGTCATCCTTGTGTGGGGACCATGCTAATCTCTGCATCATTCCAACTTTGGTATATGTGCTGCCGAAGCAAGCACTATTAATATAGCATTTAGAACTGAATTCTTTTAAGAGATGATATTTCACCTTGTAGCTGATATTCAGCAAATAATTTTTTTATAGATTTAATTTATTCTGCAATTGCTGACTGTGCGATTTAGAAAACTCTAAGTAAGATGTGTGTCTACTGCAAAGATTAATGTCTATTCTCATCATATAAAATCTAAAACTAAATATAAAGTTTCCTGTCCTTGGTAAACAGATGAAGTAGCAAGTGTGATCATATGGTTTTTATTCTTTCTTTTACTGATGTGACATATCACATTGATTGATTTGTGAATATTGTACAACCCTTGCATCCTGGGAATAAATAATACTTGATTGTGGAGTATAATTTTTTTAATATATTGTTGGATTTGGTTTGCTAATATTTTGTTAAGGATTTTTGCATCTATATTCATGAGAGATATTGGCCTAGAGTACTCTTTTTGTTGTTGTTGTGTCTTTATTTGGTTTTGGTATCAAGGTGATATAGGCCTCACAGAATTTGGAGGTTTTCTTTTCTCTTCTATTTTTTGAAAAGTTTTGAGAAGAATGGGTATTAACTACTTTAAATGTTTGGTAGAATTTGTCTTTGAAGCCATATGGTCCTGGGTTTTTTTTTGTTTGTTTGTTGGGAAGTTTTTAATTACTGATTCAATCTCATTGCTAGTTTTTGGGCTGCTCAAATTTTTTAATTTGTCCTGCTTTAGTTTTGGTAGATTATATGTTTCCAGGAATTTATCCATTTCTTCTGCGTTGTCTAATTTGTTGGCATATAGGTTTTCATAATGTTCTGTTACAATTGTTTGTATTTCTGTGGTCTTGGTTGCTATTTCTTATCTTTCACTGGTAATTTTGATTATTTGGGTCCTCTCTCTCTGTCTTTTTTTTTCCTTTCTGCTCAGTCTCACTAGAGATTTATCAATTTTATTGATCTTTTCAAAGAACCAGCTCCTGGTTTCATTGACCTGATCTATTGGTTTTTTGTTTGTTTGTTTTATTTTGTTTTAGTTGGTCTATCATTTATTTCTGCTCTAATCTTGATTATTTCCTTCCTTTTGCTGGGTTGGGTTTTGTATGTTCTTCTTTTTCTAGTTCTTTTACATGTAAGGTTAACTTGTTTATTTGAGATTTTCCTTGCTTCTTGAGTTAGGCCTATATTGCTATAAACTTCCCACTCAGAACCACTTTTGCTGCATCTCAAAGATTTTGGGCCATTGTGTTCTCATTTTCATTTGTTTTCATGTAATTTTTTATTTCTTTGATTTCTTGGTTGACCCATTCATTGTTTAGTAGCATGTTATTTAACTTTCGTGTGTTTGTGCTCTTTCCAGATTTTTTCTTGTGGTTGATTTCTAGTTTCATATCGTTGTGGTCAGGAAAGATGCATTGTATGACTTCAATTTTTTTAATTTGTTGAGACTTGTTTTGGGCCCAATATGTGATCTGTTCTGGAGAATGTTCCTTGTGCACTTGAAAAGAGTATGTGTTCTGCTGATTTAGCTTGGAATGTTCTGATTATGTCCGTCAAATCCATCTGGTCCAGTGTGTCATTCAGAGCCACTGTTTCCTTGTTGATTTTCTACTTGGATGGTCCATTCATCAATATAAGTGGGGTGTTGAAATCCCCTAGTATTATTGTATTACTATCAATTATTTTTTATGTTACTAACTTATTTATCTAGGTGCTTCATGGTGGGTGCATTAATACTTACCTTTGTTATATCCTCTTCTTGGATTGTCCCCTTTATTATTATATGGTGTCCTTTGGTATCTTATACAGTCTTTATTTTGAAGTGTATTTTGTCCAATGTAAGTATCATTACGCCGGCTTTATTTTGGCATCCATTTGCATGATAAATGTTTCTCCATCCCCTCACTTTCAATCTGCAGGTGTCTCCTCATTTTGTCAGACTTTCTGTGTCTCTTTCTATGTTGTAGGAAAGTCATCCACTTCTCTTGTTCTTATTGACAATACCCTTATGAAGAAGAGGTCCTATAGTGCCCTGTAGTACAGTGTTCCCTATTCCCCAGGGCCTGGTGCTGCAGGGAGTGTCTCCTTTGTGTGTTGCATGTGCTGTGCTGTTGAGTCTTGGCCTCTTTTTCCTTCAAGTCAGTGGTCTACAGAGGCTCTTTTTGCCTCTGATGGCCAGCAAATTGTGAGGTGGTCTGCCTATGAAACATCTGCCCCTTTGGAACTGAGGTCCTCCACAACGTGTAGATCAGGATATGTGGTGTTAACAGGGTTTCCACTGGTCTTCTGAAGATGGAACCTTCATGCTGGGACTGAAAGGAGCATGACTGGGAAGGGCTGATCCACTTAAGCGCAGGGGTCAGGGCCTGGTGCAAATAAGTTATGTATTGAGTGTTGGCACCATGCTGGTTTCCACAGGTGACTGTTGGTTATGCTGGAGGGAAGGGGAGGGAAATGACCAGCTCTTTTGTTCCTGGAGAGGTCTCCCTATGATCCCTGTCTTTCTGGACCACACTTTGAGATGAGCAAATCACTCTCCCTCCCATCTGCCCCTGGTGTTTCTCAAATGCTGGGTGTACACTGTAACTGCAAGGATTGTTTGTCATGCTGTCTTTTTAAGTGTGGGAATTCCACTCCCTAAGGCTGTCTGCACTTTCCCAGAGCCAAGTCCAGTGATTTTTACAATTCCAGGCTTCAAGTCCCACTGGTTTTAGGAACTCTCAAAATTCAGCGCCTTTCACTTTCAAAGGCAAGAATTATGGAGATTTGTCCTCCCTGTTTGTGGGCTCTCTGGTGTGAGAGTCTGTTTTCTACCCTTCTCTGTGCCACCAGCTTCCTGCCTAATGGGGACATCCACAGTCTGTTTCATCCTCACTGTGTCTTCACTCTTCCTCCCTTCTTTGATGTGGCCTCTTCCCTGCCTTTAGTTTTGGAGTTTGTTCTGCCAGTCTTTGGGTCATTTTCTAGATTATTTATGCTGATTATGGTTGTTATCTATGGTTGTATCCATGGGAGGAGGTGAGCTTAGAGTCCTACTCTGCCATCTTCCCAGCTGACCTCACCATAGACATTTTTATATTAACAAAAACTGAGTTTGCTACTAGTAGACAGTTATTAAACAAGCTTATTTAAAGGCACAGTTTTTTTTTTCAAGAAAATCCCAGATGAAAAATCCATGTGTCAAGAAGATAGAAAAAAATAAGAAATAGGAAATATGTTGGTAAAATCAAACATAAATTGACAGTATGAATAGCAATAATCACATCTGGTGAAATTAAATATCACAAGCCAAATCAGAGAAAATTTACAGATAAGTCAAAATGGAGCAAAACTGAGTTTAAATATTCTATGATTCTTATATTCTCTAACAGTAGGGAAAAATTGGCTAATTTTAGATTATGTTAACCACATGTATTATGACTTCCAGGATAAAAACTAAAATGAATATATACAAACAATGTTATTTCCACACTAGTAAGAAAAAAAAAACCAGAACAATAAAATAAATGAAACATTCAATCCAAAATGAAGCCAAGAAATTAAAGAAAAAGAACATAGTGTATTCAGATGACATGATCATCTATATAGAAAGTTCAGCTATTCAGATGACATGATAGTCTATATAGAAAATTTGAAAGAACCAATAAAACTGAAACTAATAAGCAATTGTAACAAAGTTTCAGGATGTAAGATTGTTGATATATAAGAGCCAATCACCTTCCTATATACTAGTAATGAACAGTGAAGTTTGAAGTTAAAAACACAAAACCATTTATGTTGCCACTCCCAACTTAAATATTTAGGTAAATATCTAACAAAATATGTATAAATTCTGTATTAGAAAAGCTACAAAACTTTAATGAAATAAATCAAAGAACTCAATAAATTGATAAATATGCTATGTTCATGGTTATAAAAACTCAATATTAGCAAGATTTCAGTGCTTCTTAACTTGATCTATAGATTAAATGAAATCCTAGCAAGTCATTTTGTGGGTATTAATAGACTTATTCTAAAATTTATATAAAGAGGCAAAATGCCCAGGATAGCCAACACAATACTGAAGGAAAAGAACAAATTTAGAGGAGTGACAATATTTGACTTCAAGATTTTCTATAAACCTACAGTAACCAAGACTGTGGTATTGGCAAAAGAATAAACAAATAGGTCAATGGAACAGAATATAGACAGTCCAGAAACAGACACACACAAATGTGGCCAACTGATCTTTGACAAAGGAGCAAAGATAATACAACAGAATAAAGACTGTCTTTTCAACAAATGATGCTAGAACAAAGTGGATATCCTCATAATAAAAAAAATGAATTAGACACAGACATTATATCACCCACAAAATTTAACTCAAAATGGATCACATACCTAAATGTAAAATGGAAAACTCTTAAGTCTCCTAGAATATAATATAGAAGAAAATCTAGATCTAGGTGACCTTGCATAGCTATGACTTTTTAGATACAACACCAGTGGCACAATGCATGAGACAGAATTGATAAGTTGGACTTCAATAAAAGTAAAAATTTGTGTTCTGCTGAAGACAATGTCAAGAGAATGACAAGACAAGCCATAGGCTGAGAGAAAATATTTGCAAAACATTTATCTAATTAATGGTCACTAAAAAAATAAAGAATTCTTAAATCTCAACAAAAAGAAAATATAACCCAGTTTAAAAAATCGGTCAATGACCTTAATGACAACTCACCAAAGATAATATACAGATGGCAAATAAGCATATGAAAAGATGTACAATCCTATGTCCTCAAAGAAATGCAAATTACAACAACAAGATAATACTGCATAACTATAAGAAGGGCTAAAATCAAGAATGATGGTAACACCAAATTCTGACAAGGATATGGTGCAACAGCACTCTCATTCATTGCTGATAGGGGTGCAAAATGTTCAGCCACATTGGAAGACAGTTTGGAACCTTCTTATAAAACTAGAAATATTTTTACCAAATGATCCAATGATCCAGCAATCTCACTCTTTGGTATTTATTCAAATGAATTGAAAACTTGGGTTGCCTGTGTGGCTCAGTTAGTTCAGCATTTGCCTTCAGCTCAGGTCATGATTCCGGGGTCCTGGAATCACATAGGACTCCCTGCTCAACAGAGAGTCTGCTTCTCTCTCTCCCCCTCCCCATGCTTGTGCTCTCTCTTGCTCACACTCTTTCTCTCTCTCTCAAATATATAAATAAAACACTTTAAAAAATGAATTAAGGGGCGCCTGGGTGGCTCCGTGGGTTAAAGCCTCTGCCTTCAGCTCGGGTCATGATCTCAGGGTCCTGAGATCTAGCCCTGCATCAAGCTCTCTGCTCAGTGGGGAGCCTGCTTCCCCTTCTCTCTCTGCCTGCCTCTCTGCCTACTTGTGTTCTCTCTCTCTCTCAAATAAAAAAAATCTTAAAAAAATGAATTAAAACTTATGTCCACACAGAAATCAGCACACAAATATTTATAGCAGCTTTATTCATAATTGCCAAAATTTGAAAGCAACCAAGACATCCTTCAGCAGATAAATGAATAAACTGCAGCACATCAGAAAACAGAATATTCAAAGAAAGCAGATGAGCTACCAAGCCATGAAAAGACATGGGGAAACATTAAATGCATATTACTAAGTAAAAGACGTGACTTTTTGGAAAAGGCAATCTGTGGGGAATAGTAGGGATAGTAAAAAGATCAGTATTGCCAGGGGCAGGTTGGGAAGAAGTGGTCAAGAGGCAGAGCACAGAGGATTTTTAGAGCAGTGAAAACTACTCTACATGATACCATAATGATGGATACATGTCATTATACATTTGTCCAAATTAACAAAGTATAACACTAAGAGTGAACCCTGACGTAAACTATGGACTTTGGATGATTATGTCTCAGTGTAGGTTCATAGATTATAACAAATGTACCACTGTGGTGGGGAGTGGAAGTATATTGATAATGGAAGAGAATTTGAATATATAAGGTAAGGAAGTATATAGATATATTTCTATAGCTTAAAATTTTGTTTTAAACCTAAAATTCAAAAAATGAATGTTATTATTTTTTAATTAATATAAAGCAAAGATGTAAATTTAAATAATATAAAGCAAACATTAAAGAAGTACCAAAGAGAAGTCAAAAAGTCCAAACTATATTGAGAGTTTTATTATATCTTTCTTAGTAATTTATAGAACAAGCACTCAAAAAATCAGTTAAAGACATCGTTTGATAAACCAATTTAATAACATTTGCTCAAAGGACATAAAAAAACAACAATGAGGGGAAGCACACACAGGACATTTATAAAACTTTAACTTATGCTGGTCTTAAATCAGGTCTCAAAAATTACTTAAGGATTAAAATCATGTGCAGTATATTTTCTGAATATAAAGCTAATAAACTGTAAATGAGTGATATCAATAATACTAATAATGATAGTACTAGTAATGATACTAACTATAAATGAATGATAAATGAAGACAACTAGATAATCTTGAAGATAACTAGATAAATGTGCAAGACCTTATCAGGAAAATTGTAAAACTCTATCAAGAATGTTAAAGAAAAAATAAATTAATCTATGAATTGAAAGATTAAATTTCAAAGATTTAAATTGTTCCAAAATTAACAGTTAAATCATAAGAAGTATTTATGGGTATTAACATGCAGAATCTGTAATTTGTATAGAAAGTCAAAATCTGCAAATAGCCAAGAGACACTCAGCAGGGTAAATAAATAAACTGGGAGAACTTGTCAAACACCATAATTTATTATTAATAAACTCTTGCTATAAAACTGATTCAAATAAGACAATGAATATATGGTGGTATAGTATGGCATTGTATGGTATGGATGGTATGGTATGGATGGGATGAGATGAGATAGAATGGAATGGTTGTAATTCTAAGATAGGGTAGGGAAGGGTAAAGTAAAGTAGTAGAGAAAATGACAACTGATAGAGCATATATGCTTAATTGATATTATAAGACATTGTATTCTTAATCAGTGAGAGATAAACAGACTTTTCAATAAATCTTACTTAAATGATTATTCTAAATTTGAAATTCTAAACACCTGCTATATGCAATATTTGGTGTACATTGTATATCTCACAACAAAATAAAAATGATAAAAAGAGCTTTCTGTGATCATTTGGCAGCCCATATACTAAAATTGGAATGGTATAGAGAAAATTAGTATGGCCTCTGCACAAGGACAAAATGCAGATTCATAAAGTGTTCCATATTTTGCTTTCCTAATGTTGATGAATGACAAAACTGTCTTGATAAACAAAGTGACTTGACCAGTTGAAGTCCCTTCCAGCTGAAAACACCACCTCCAATTTTTTCCTTTTCAAAAAAAAAATCTTCCCCAATTCAATATTTATATAAGTAGTTTAAAGCCAAAAATTAATTTTGTAGGGAAGACTGGTAATGCCTATCTTGACTTTTTTCCTCACTGGAGTATAAATAGATCAATAATACTTAACCTATCCTTTCAATTGAAAGTGAAATCAATGAATGGAGGCCCTGATTCATTTACAGATGAATTTCTGCTACATAAAATAAAAAAATCTATCTTCCTAAACAAAATATAATGAAAGATAAAAATTCTGCATTAATAAAGTATACACTTAGAAAACTCTAAAATATTCAGTCTATGGGGCTACTCGTTTAAATGATTACCAATGGAAACAGTAACTTTGGGACCAGGATTATAAGTCTCTAATATGTTTGTTATTCAAATTGTGAAAGAGGGGCACAGGAGTGGCTCAGTCCCTTAAGCATTCGACTCTTCATTTCAGCTCAGGTCATGATCTGAGGGTTGTGAGATTGAGCTTGGAGTTGGGCTCCATGCTGGTTGTGGAACCTGCTTACGATTCTCTCTCTTTCTTTCTCTCTCTTTCCACCTCTGCTCCTCCCCGCCCTCTCTTTTTCTAAAAAACAATTGTGAAGGAAAATTATTTTTACTTATATTTACTAGTTTTTTAATAGTGAAAGCAATATTTTAATATATATTCAATATTTTATGTGATGTTAGCTCTGTTTATAACAGAAGCATATCCGTATTCTTATTTGACAGGTAGAGAACTGATCAGAGGCAGAAATTAATAGTCAATGAGAAATGCATTATGAAAGTATAAATATATGTACGATAAGTATTTCTGTTTTGTAGCTATAAAAATGATTACAATGATACAAAAATGTTTAATTGATCCATCAAGGCTCTATCATTAGTATATCAATATAATACCACTTACTGAGTTCTTTTGAAATAAAACTAGTTAAGAAACTCAACCATATATTTGGCCCATGATTAATAAATAAACATAAATGAGTAGAATTGGTGGTATTTTTTTACCACAGCAGAAGCTTTTATATATGGGAAGACCCTGAAGTCCAACTATACAAACAAACAAACAAACAAAAAGCAGGTCGCAGTAATATTTATATGGCCACTATGACCATGTTATTTTGAAAGCCAACCTGCTTACATCTTCAGCCTCTCCATTATTCTATTGGGTGCGCCCTAGTTTGGATGACCTACTATATTAACACTCCCTGAGGGAGTCTAGGTTGGATAGGGTAATATTTTCCAAGAGTAATTAAATTGAGAGAGTGAAACAGGAGAGAATCATGTCAATGGAAACTCCTTCATGGTTATTACTGAGCAATTGCTAAAAATTATTTGAAATAAATTGAAATCAATTAGGACTGTGTGTCTTTGTTATCTTTTGAAAATTAACTTTTCTTTATTAAAGACACACTAAAATCCTTATATATTATGAAATAAAATACATCTTTAAAAATATCTGTTATAGATTTAGAATTCTTTGAACAAGGACTTCCTGG
Source organism: Nasua narica (assembly GCA_028533885.1). Lineage (NCBI taxonomy): Eukaryota > Metazoa > Chordata > Mammalia > Carnivora > Procyonidae > Nasua > Nasua narica. The sequence continues at coordinate 89,933,978 of CM052807.1, forward strand.
ACTCCCCCAGAATATTGTTCTGTCTAGTTTTGTGGTTAATCCTGGGATCCTTCTAGTTACTCCCTGGAACCTTGATCTTGGCCTGGATTTAGAGACTCTTACAGATAGTCTCACCTCCAGGATAGCTAAGTCTTGGCCCATGGCAACTGAGATAGCATTAAGGCTATGTATAATTGAGTTCATTTAACTTAGAAAATAGCAAAATGGCTAGAGTTATTAAATCCTTAATATACATTAGGCATTATACTTGTTCTGTTACTTTATATTGTCATACACATTTTAAGAGAAAAAAAACTGAGTCAGAGAGAAGGTAGATAAATTTGCCCAACATTACACAGTTAGTAAGTGAAAAAACCAATTTATTATGTGCAAGATAGATGTTAGGCACATAAATGACTAAAGTTAGACTCTCCAATATAGATTGAATTAATTTATCCTAGAATTAATTTCTCACATGTCACAATTCCAGAGCCTCTTTTAGTGAAAAATTAAGTGGTGTGCCAGATTCATCGGACATGGAGAAAGCAATCTTAGACAATGGCTACTGGGTAGTTCTAAAAGCAATATTGTGTTAACACTTATTGTAACTTTGAAATGGGTAAATCTGCCAATGTCTCAATGGTGAAGGATGAGTATTACTGATTTTTCCTTTTATCTCAGGTTCCAATACAGCTTGGCATAGTCTGATCTTGTCATTTAAAACGTTTACATTTTGTTTATCATGGATTTTGCATTAATTTTTATTTTAAAATATTACATTAAATATTATTTACCTTGATTCCTGAGATTTTTGTCACCCCCTTGAATTTTGTGCCCAAAGTAAAATATTTCATTTGCCCCACTTGACTTACCCTAGTCCTAGACCTGGTTAACAGCAAACATGGATACACATTATACATTAATATGACTATACATATAACTATATGACTTTAACAACCTGCAATTTTCTTGATTTATGTGGCTCTCACAGAAGAAACTAAAGAACCACTCTTCATGTAGTATTTGGTGCTCCACTATAAAGATAGTGAGGAGATTAAATTCAACTGACCAATACAAATGGCAAAGCATATCCTTTCAAGTAGAATTATATGTAAGTTGAATACAGAAGACTTGTTATAATTGGTTAATATGCATAACTACATTGACTTTGTGAAAAAATGTTTCTGTTATTCCAGAGGGATTCACTTAAATATAGCAATTCTATAATACTGAATATTGTGTCTGCAAAATTGATAGATTTTAAATGACAATTTAGTAACTAACTTCTCCTTTGCTTTCCTAAAGGTCATTCATATACTTTATGTATCACCCAACCCCCAAATAGACAAATTTTGAGAATTAATTTAAATGTCAGAAACTAGCAAGTATTTTTTATTCTAGTCCTTTTTTTTAAGGCTCCCTACCATAAAATATAGTGAAATATGTAAAGAAGTGATTAGTGTTGCATTTAGCCTTTGACCCTTACATACAGCTTTGGCTCTATTCCCAAAATTTCTGTTTTTAAAGTTTTGCAACAACAGTCCTCTTCTTTATTCATGAAGTCATTTTCCTTAGTGATCAATTACATATATATATTTAAATATATTATAAAAGAATAGGAATGTTGCTTGTCACACACAAATGGATCTTAGAGAGTTACTGGTTTCATGCCAATGCCGTCAACTTTCCAGCAACAGATTGGATTGGTTAAGGAAAAAGCCATAAACACCCTATCAACAAGTATTTATGTAGATGTTAATGAATTTAAAATTCTGTTAGTGTAACATTTATGCCAAACTCCAATTTTATTTGTACTTTATTTGTGAGGTATGATGCAATAACTTCTTTTAATAAACATGTACAGACCACTTATACTTTAAAATGGAAACATATTTTTAGTGTTTTCAGCATGAGATACATAGAATCAGCCATTTATCAAAGTTACCAAAAATATTTCCATTGCACATAGCATTTTGCTCATCATGCAACTATGTCCTCCAAAAGCTTTTGGTAAAAAGATGAACTCATCTCTATCTGTGAAACCAAGAATACGTTTTTATTATATTACTAAGAAAGGCCATTAAGGGAAAAGAAAATAGTCATGGGAAAGTTGCCATATGTATTTAAAACATAAATAATTAGCTTTTTGTGTGTGTCCCAAATGATAATTGAATCTTAATCCCCCTCTGTGTAGGATTATGCTATACTGAAAATTTAGAAAACATTTATATGAAGCATATGGGTTTAATGAACACTTATTTTGTTTTTCATGAAGAAAAGAATAATATTTCCATTAATTTCAAAAGAGACTTCATCTCTTTCAGTGAACTTCTTAACGTTGAACTGCTTTCCTCTAGGATTGTGTACACCATGGACATTTTATAAAATAGCTTTATATGATGGAGTGGTGGTTTTTTTTTTTATGTTATTTTTTTAATTTGCTATCCTTGGTTGTCAATTTTTATTCCAAACTAGTTATGTCTTTCAGAGCTGAAGTTTCTATTATAGTGATTATGTTAATTATATATAGGAATGTATTACCCTCCACAATGCACAGGTATGTTTACACACTAAAAATCTAAATTCCAGCTCTACATTTGTCAGGGCACTGACAGACCATTAACCAATTATGACAATTATTCCATTATTTCACAAATATTTTTTAATATCAGCCTACTGTTACCCCTTAAAGAGCTTATTTATACTAGGCAAAACTGACACATGAATAGGAAAATAAAATATAATGTAATAAATGCTATCATGGAGGCTCTATAGGAACATTTAGAGGGCATCTCCAACTTAATTTGAGTAAGGAATGCAGTGTTGGAAGATCAAGGACTTACCACAAAGAATGTAATTTCCAAACTGTCATGTTATGAAGACATGAAGAGAAAAACACCACTGGCAAAGTGGGTAATCTGTAGCATAGGCCTATAGGCAACAGAGACTATATTGAGTAAGTCTAACATATCTGAGTGACTGAGGCAAGAACCTAACAGATGTGTCTGAAGGTATTAAAAAAAAAATGGACATTATCCAAAGGCAATGAAGAACCAGGAATTTAACCTATAAATCAGTGTAATTAGATTTGTATTTTAGCAAGGCCATTTGCAATATGGAGATATGTACATGGAAGCAAGACCAAAGCAAAAAACAAAAACAAAAACACCCCAAAAACAAAAAACAAAACAAAACAAAAAAACAGTGAGAAGGCTCTTAGAGTAACTCAGGAGAAATGATGGTAGCCTAACAAAATAGTGGCAACAGAAATCCAGGAAATTTGAGATTGAAAAGAATTTAGGAGGTAAAGTATGCAGTTGTAGGGTAAGGATGAATGCTGGTTCATACAAGACTCTGGTTTCTGACTTATACATTGACAATGGTGGTAGCATTATGGGACCTTGGAAAAGGTAGGATAATACATGAGTTCAGTTAAAAAAATATATTTTTTTACATACTCAGTTTAAATTATCTGTGGGATGTCTAAGTGGCAAAGCTTTGGATGGATACATATTTCAAAAGAAAATAATGAAAGTGATTGAAGAAGTTGAATGAATATCCTCATACAGGAAAAATATAGCCTAAGAATAAATGGGGTGAGGTTTGAACCCCAGAAAAGAATCCTGAAATTAGAAGGGATAGCAAGGGAAGAGGGGCCCTTGAAAGAGACAGGCTTAGACAAAAGGTCAGAGAAAAAACAAAGAAAGTGTAGTGAAACAAAATCCAAAGGAAATAAGACTTTTAACAAGGAAGGAGTGGACAACAATGTATAATAATATTATAGAGGAGTCGGTAAGATAATAACTTCAAAAAGTCCCAAAGATTTAGCAATATTAATGATCTTGGTGTGAACAGTTCCAGTGAAATGGTATGAAGAAGGAGGCATCTTGCAGTGAGCTGAAGCATGAATTAATAAGTCAACAGAGACTGGTCTTTTCTACCATTTTAAGAAGTTTATCTGATTAGGGAAGGAGAGAGAAGAGTAGCTAGAGGGGAAGCTAAAAGCCATTTTGACAGGTACTAGAAATACCGAAGAAAATACTGATGGATAAGAGATCCTAGATTCTATGAAAAAGTTGGGATTCTGAGCGGAGTTGAAAGCACTGTGCTAGGTGATAGGTATCCACTGTGATAGGTGAGAAAGGTACCTTTGCATTTACCTCACCACAAAGAAGCCTGCTCACTCCTTTCAAAATGAAGCCTGAAGTAAAATGGGTAGTGGGGATAGAAAGGAGGAGCCAGTTATTAGTGACATACCCAGCAGGAAGACTAGATCTAGTTTCTGATTTGATGTTGGTACTGTAAGGAATGAACAGCCAAGGCTGACTCCAGAATACCTACTCTGGATGACTAGGGAATTCAGGAGGCAAAACAGCCTTCTTAGGATTATGATGGTAAAAACAAGTTGTGATTCTGCAATTCAGCTGGGTATGAGAACAGGAATAAAACAGAGTCTGGCGATACTTAGTCCTCTAGGCTGATAGTCCCATCAGGTAATACACAATGTCTATCTGGTTGACTATCAGAGGTTAGCACGGTGCCGGGCAAAGAGTGGATTGGGAGTGAGGGTCCTAGATACTTGTAGAATGAGGAGCACATCTAAAGGAATCTATAAAGAAGCATGAAAAGGAGCACTTGAGAGTTTTAAGGCAAAAGAAATGACCCACGTAGTTGAATCCAGCAGAGAGGTCAATTAAGATGAAATAAATGTGTTAGATTAAGACAATTCTTTGTAAGGACAATTTCAACTGCAATAAATTAAGGTGGGAATGGAAAGTGAAGAAGTAGAAACAAGGAGTAGACTTCTCTTAAAAGAATTTTGTTGACCAATATTTTTTAGTGTGAAAGGGAAAGTATTAAAAGAGTGTAGAATTTGTCCCTGAAACCTTACATCTTAGTTTATATGAGTTTATTGAATGGGAGATAGAACCAATAAATTATGAGGGGAAATTACTTGTAGTTTAGAAGATATTTAGCAATAAATTTGTAAGTGTAGAAAGTTGCTCCTTTTGAAAGTACAATAGAAACTAAAATCAAATAATAGGTAAAAGAAATATTTGCACCAGTGGTAATAGATAAAGTATTATTAGTGGTCAATTAAAAACAGAAAAGGAAATACTAGGAACTGGGGTGAAAAAGTATTTTACATTATTTGATTTATAATTAATAAGTAATTATGGAATAACGTTCTGTCTCACTAGCAGTAAAAATGTATAAATTAATGCCACATTAGATAATGTTTTTGTCATATCATCAAGAACTTTAAAATACTTAATATCCCAGTGTTGACCAAGGACTCAGTGAAATGAGTAATCTCATATAATCTATGGTGAATTGGTGAAAGCTCTTACAACTATTTGGCCATATAGATATATCCAATTTATCAAAATATTTCTAGTTTCAGAGATGTTATCTTTAATTCCACCTGAAAAACAGATCAATTAAATAGATAATTAGAAACCTATCATGTAACAGGTGGGTACATCATAGTGTATAACCAAAATATTATGTTTAGGATGAGATTTCAATTACATGGAATATATTTGTTATTTACTAACGGAAAAGTAGGATGCATAGAATACATTTTATATATTTTATATAGACAAAAACCAAAAAAAAATCTATTAAAAAAACTACAAGTAAATGCCTTAAAAATATTAACCAATGGTTATCTTTGGATAGTGGGATTTTTGTGGATTTTCTTTCCTTTTTTTTCTTTTTGATTTTTTACTTTCCTGTATTTTCTAAATTGTCTATAATAAGAATGTATTCTTTTTATAATAAAAAGTTTAACAATTTTTTTAAACAAAATTATTCAAATTTGTGTTTTGAAGAAAAGGAGCATATGTAGACAGCAGTAACTAGGGGACAGCAGGAATCAAAGGAAAGACCTTTTTTTCTTAGATTATGATTCCAGAAATTCATGAAGCAAGACCTAGAAAAGTAGGAAAGGACAGGAAGTAAAGCAGTTTGAGTTCTGCAGGTAAAATGATGCCTCTTTTACAACTGAAAGATTTTACTTGACAGCCTGACTAATGACAAGCATCCATTAAGTAATCCAAATCACCATTATTCTTCCTATGTGAAATGCTAAAAACAGAACTTCTTCTACAAGTTTAAACAGTTAATCTTATTTTCCTCTTCTCAATGACAGGAGTAATCCTGAAATGGTTTAGCCAAAACAATCAATTTCTTCAGTATGTGAATTACAGTATCTTTAAGTACATCCAGCCAACTTCACCAATATGCTTGTTCTGTTTATTACACTGAGCGCACTCCAAACTACCAATCTATGCTTTAGGGTGAAAATGGTGAATATGAACTGGACCCTTACAGTAAAATCTCTCATCTTTACTCAGGGATTGTTTTTTAGAACCTTAGCTGAACTCTGATGTAAAACCACTTAAGTTTTATGGAGTGTTATCGTAGAGTTAAGGAAAACTTTCCAAAATGGGTACTGTAAAAAGCGACTATTGCAAGTATTTGTCATTATTCTAAAAAACAGAAAGACACAGATAATTTGTATTTTTAGCTAAAAGTATAATTGTTACAGAAGAATTCTCTACATATCAAGAGTAGGTAAGTTTCTAGCTATGGGCTCAGTTGAGTATCAGTGGCCACTGAATCCTCACTTTTTCCTATTACTGCACTTACGGGTCCAACATTTGGTCTGGTCAACCAAGAAAGGCAGATAAAATGCTGAGACTCTGCCAAGGAAAAGACTTAGTGGTGTGCAGTAACCGGAAGTGGCAATGCCAAAGGTTCCTTCTGTTGGAGTCTCTATTACAGTTTCTGTATACCTATACGGCCACTTACCAGAATGGTGTCTGCTCATGATTCAATGGTCAGCCTTTGCATTTGAAGTAATTGTTCCTTCAATATAGCAGATATGGAGGGATTGGCTTAAGCTCAGGATGCAAACAATATGGCCATCTTAGAAACATAAGGTGGTATGAGAAGCAACATCAAGTTAACTTTGCTAAGTAACACTGGGTCTAGAGAAATAAACATGCTGATTTTTAGATTTTCTAAGAACTGGCTACAGTATCTCTTTGAACTAGAGTCATTTTGCTAATTTCAGCAGCACCTTTTAAGGAAAAAAAGACATGGTAGATTTCTCGCTCCCAGCATGTTCAGAATGACAGATGCTAACCTTGTGTGTATATGTATGACTGTGTGTTGCACATGTACCAAGCATTCGAAGCAGGCCTTGCACCATGCATTTGTTTATAAACAACTTGCAGATATGTGGTGACTTTTATGTGTACAAAGATCTATAGTGAAAGAATTAAGAAATTAACATATAAAATACTAGGTTTTAAATTATAGGATTCTTGTTAGTTTGATTACCATGTGTTAGTTTTCAAGAGGTACCTGTCTCTGGTGTATATGTCAGTCAATTCTACCAAGCTAATAAGTTCCTAAATACAATAATGCCTCCAAAAAAGATCTAGTTCATGGAGGAAGGCTCTAAGACAGCAGGTCTTTGGTGTAATTTTGAAATGCATGGGATTGTCATAGTAGAACATCTACAGATTTTTTTAAATGACACAAATATATAAATTTTACAGATAAATATAAGGGTTAGATTTTTAATTTTCCTTTTTTCTTTTTTCTTTTTCTTTACTCTTTTATATTTGTTACCTTATATTCTTTTTTTTTAAATTTTTTTTAAAGATTTTATTTATTCATTTAACAGAGAGAGAACACAAGCAGGCAGAAAGGCAGGCAGAGGCAGAGAGAGGAGCAGGCTCCCCGCGGAGCAAGGAGCCCGATGCGGGACTCGATCCCAAGACGCTGGGATCATGACCTGAGCCAAAGGCAGTTGCTTAACCAACTGAGCCACCCCGGCGTCCCAGTTACCTTATATTCTCACCTTGTATAATTTCTCCCCTTGCATATTTTCCATATCCATTTATGGATTTCCATATCCATATCCTCTTTTTTTGAAATGGCTATTCTGGCATAAGCACAGGTTTCCTAAGCCTTATATAATTATATTCCTAGCTTAAAATATTGTATTAGCTTACACAAACCAAGCTGTTTTATATAAAAAATTAAAACTCTGTTTCAAATACCCTCAATATAATTTATGAATTCTATGACTGTATAAGGTTAGTGGAAGAACAACTAGACTTTAGAATAAGCCTGAAAGGACATTATAGTGGACAGATATTCTTTTTGTACTAGAATTCTACTATCTAACAAAAATAATTATTTGAACTTTTAATTTAAAAATAAAAGCAAGTCCTCTAAGATGTTGGCTACATTGAAACATTTTCTTTATTTTTAAAAATAGGTGAGCTTGAAACTCAAGCAGGAAAATTACTTAATCTTTAAGTGACTGACGTTTTTCTTACAGACGATTAACTCCCATGAATTAGTCTTTTTTTCTTTCTTTTGATTAAAGTGTTTGCCTAGACTGAACTACTTAGCCAAAATTTGATCTCTTTTAAATAACAAATAAAATTTCCATATTTTTCCCCAGGTAAGGAAGAAGAACTTGTCTACAAAGATGCCACCGTAAATGAAAAATTAGAAAGGAGTAAAGAATACACATACCAATGGCTTCACACACAGGTCGGGATTCATGAAACAACTAATTCGAGAAATATTAAATGGTGAGGTCATTTCCTTTAAATTAGATTTTTGTATTCTAAACATATCTTGAAAAATGAAACCTAGGTTAATTGTGCTAAAACAAACATGACTTTATAGCCAAAGGCCAATACACCCATTTCCAGGTTATAAAAGGCCCGTTCTATAGAATAGATTTAATCACTCTTTATATTTTTCACTTTAAAATGTTTGAGAGTTCTGTTTCGGTAATGCCAACAGATAAACCACACAAATTATTCTACTTTATAAAGTAAAATGCATGGTATCAATTAACTGTTTATAAATATATGTATTGGAGGTTATATTTTATTTTGTGTCATTTCTATCATTTACATTTGGCAGTTAAAATTATAATTCAACACTGTGCTTCTGCTTTACCAGTCATATAACTAATTTCCAATGATATCTCTATGCTTCAGTTTCCTCTCCCTTATAGTGAGATGATAATATCTATCTCACAAGGTGCGCTCACAAGTTTGAGGATGTCAAATGTTTATATCCCTTAGTAACAAAGAAACTTGAATATAATAGGTAATCAATTAATTTGTTACATTAATGTATGTATCAGTTTGCTACCACCATAACAAAATACTATAGATTTTGTGGCTTAAATAACAGATTTATTTTCTCACAGTTCTGGAGGCTACAAGTTCAAGATGAAGGAGTTAGCAAGTTTGCTTTCTTTGGAGGTCTGTCTTCATGGTTTGCAGAAGGTCACCTTCTCACTGTGCCCTCACACAATCATCCTTCCATCTCTGTTGTCTATGTTTTAATCTCCTGTTCTTATACAGACACTGGTTATATTGGATTAGAACCTACCCATATGACCTTATTTTACTTTAATTACCTCTTTTATGGCTCCATCTCCAAATATATCACATTATGAGGTATTGAGAGTTAGGACTTCAACATATCAATTCTGATGACAAAATTCAGCCCACAGCAATGTGATATAAAGCATATATATGCATAACCACTGAACCAAAGTTTTAGGGAAATAATAATATTATTATTTATTATCCAGAATTATTATTATTATCGAGTATTATTATTATCCAGAAATAATATTTTTGACATGAATTTTCAAGATTTTCATTGTAGCTACATATATCCATAAAATAATAAAAAATAAAAATAATAAAATAATAAAAATTCCTATTGTGAATGCTTACTAAATATATAAATCAATATTGAATATAAATGTAGATGATGCTTTGGAAGTATTTCCAGGCATTCTATAAAATATAACCTTCAACATATATGACATTAGGTAATAACTCTTTAAATGACTAACAGATAAAATCCTACAATTATGAAGGTTAAAACCTAATTTAGAAGCAGGTTAAAATATGTAAAAAATAAAATCTCTTTTTATAATATGTATAAATTGAAACTTTCATATGTGGTCAATTTCTTCCATGTAATTCCTTAAAAATATGGAAAAGAAGATGAAGAATGCAGGTGAAATTAAAACAGCATTTTATAATCTGGATTATTTTGTCCTATTTAATTATGAGCAAAGAAAGTAGGAATAAAGCAATCAGCATTTGGAAACTTTTATTTTACTAAGTACTCCAATTAATATAAGCATAATTTCTTTTATGTTGGTATAAATCATTTTAGTGTAATTCATAAGATGATATCCTTAGAACTATAAACAATAGAAACATGGAAATTTGTATATATCTTTGCCTATACTTTATTTAGTATATTTATTTTATTTTTCTAAAAAAACTAGTATTTCCATTTATAGATTACTAATTTCTCCCAAACTTTTTGCTGGGCATTACTTTCATATTTTTCTTCTACATTTATATAAAAATATAATTTTTGTTTTTGTCACCCTGCAGCAATCACTTCTTGCCTGAGTTAGATCCAGATGTACTTAATGGTGGAAGAGTTCAGCTTGTGGTAAGAAATATGTTTAAAGTTACAAAAAATGTTGTACATATTCGGCCTCAGTAAATGTCACTTTAAAATATGTCCATAATTAGTGTAAATTATGAAAATATCACAACTCAATCTTTTTGGGGTAATTTCAAAATACTACATTTTAAAATAATAACCTGTAATAATAATATGTTTTCTTGATTTGTAATATAACTTTAAAATCTGCTATTACTTTAAAATATTGAATCTGTATGATAGATTTAAACATATTAACATGCTACCATATTTAAAATGGTTCTGAACAGGAATTGAGTAATGAACTTATTTACTTGAATACCTTAAAGAATAGGATACTGAGGGAAATACACTCTTACAAGTTAGAAAATCAAAGCAGATTAAAATTAACAAGTAATTGTAAACTCAACCATTCTAAGTAATAAAGTGTAAATTACCGAAGCTTTAGGAACAACCAAGTTCTAAACATGATGACTAGAGTGTAAGACTCTATACAACTGTATGTGCATTGCTAAAGTCAACTGTAATATAGGCTATTAGAAGGAAGACTATGTTAATAGAAGGAGAATGCCAATGTGGAGTCTAGAGAAATGGAGCCCACAAAACAAGAAATTTTCAGTGTGTTTCCAGAAATTTCCAGAGAAGAGAGTACCCTAACCAACGAAAGAAGTGTACAGTATGGCCTCCTTGGCAGGTGAAGATGGATGCCTCATGTGACTCTAACTTTATGACACCTTCCATTTATATCAACCAATTAATACTCCTTGTTCAGATTCTACATTCACCAAGAAACCCGATTATAATTTAGCCTGCCACATAGAATTTAGCATAAAAAGATAATGCACTTTCTAATATATCTAGTACGATGATATCCAGAGCAGTTATATTCATGATTCTCATGAACAATTCATTCAAGGAGTTTTCCTGAAAAGGAGCAAAATTAGGGCAATAGCTAAAATTGATGTGTTTGTGAAAATATTTATAGAACCTATGCACAGGTTTGAAATAATCATTAAGCAAATATTTCCTTGCATTTTAATACAGACTCATCTGGCAGAGTGGCATGTATATTGCCCTAGGGAAATTGATATTTCAACAATGAACACCATGCATATTACTAACAATTGCACACAGAGTGTTGAATTGCCACTTTGGAACAAGAATGGGAAATATAAAAGTGCCGAGGAATGCCAGGACAAAGAAACTGATATAAACACTGAATGATTGAACTTCTAAAAATGAATGCAAACAGACTGGGTAGATTTCTAATTAAAGTGGTTTTATGAGAGGGGCACCTGGGTGGCTCAGTTGGTTAAGGATTCAACTCTTGATCTCTGCTCAGGTCTTGTTCTCAGGGTGATGAGTTCAATCCCCACATTGGGCTCTATGCTGGGCATGGAGCCTACTTTAAAAAAAAAAGATGGTTCTATGAGATTAATGCTTTGACATTAATCTCCTTCTGTATCCCATTGTATTATTCTATATTCAAATATATGACAATGACATAGCAATGATAAATGCTTTTTTGATATTGAAGAGGTGCAGGTGAATACAAAAACAAAGTAAATTATAGTAGAACAGAAATAAGTTTTTTGTTTGTTTATTTCTGTTTTTTTGTAAATGGAGATAGGAGAAGGAATTAAAGACTTATATCAAAAGGATACTGGACTAACTGAATGCCCAGAGTAGGAATCTTGCAGAGTCTTAAGAATGTGTTGACAAACTGGTGGCAGATAATTGCACAACTGGGACCAAGCCATAACTAAAAGTAAAATTAAAGAAAAAAAATCTGCAACTGCTGCCACTTTTCCTCCAGGACATAAGGAAAACACCCATAATAAAAGGATAGAAAATTATGAAACAAAAATGATCAAATTTTAATTAAAACCATTATGAATATGTAAATAAGCCTACTATAAATTCTGTCTATATAAAATATTACCATTGAAATAAACTATGGACTGGATACCATAAAAGAGAGACATAATGAATTGAAAGATTATCTACAAAGGAATAATAGTTATAATGACAGCTGACATTATAGCAGAAACAATGCATATCAAAAAGGAGTGGAGTTACTTCTTAACAACAGAGATAGATATAAATATTATCCAGAATACTCTCCACTAACTTTAAAAAGTAAGAATAAGAGGGCGCCTGGGTGGCTCAGTTGGTTAAGCAACTGCCTTCGGCTCAGGTCATGATCCCGGAGTCCCGAGATCGAGTCCCACATCGGGCTCCCAGCTCCATGGGGAGTCTGCTTCTCTCTCTGACCTCCCTTCTCATGCTCTCTCTCACTCTCTCTCTCTTTCCTAATAAATAAATAAATAAATAAATAAATAAATAAATAAATAAATAAAATCTTAAAAAAAAAGTAAGAATAAGATATAATAAAACATTCAAATTCTGGGTTTTGAAGAAGCTAATAAATAACATCTCTGTCTTCCAAATAAGATCAAAGTATTTTGTGTGGTACAGGAATGAAAAAAATGAAAATAAGATATCATTTTACTTATTTCTAAATATGTATCAGAAGACATGCCATAGGCCATACAATTGTATTGCTGATTAACTTTATCCCCCAAAACTCCAGGATTCTTCTGCAGAAGACAGTCCTAGTTCAGGTTCTCTAGGAAACATACCCTGATATTCTTATACTTGAGTGCAAGACATTTGTTTGAGAAGGCCTTCAGAAGCAACTCCTTTCAGGGGTGAAAGAAGCATAACTGAGCAGAGAGAAAAGGTAAAATGTAATAGAGTTGCAGCAGAGGAAGTGAGCTCCACTGGTGTGAAGGCCCTTCTAAGTTATTGTCCCAGCTTAAAGCAAGAGGTTTAGGCTCTTATGCTCCTGCATCGCCTCATGCGAGGTTGTGATTTGGGCAAGACAGCCATCTTTAACTAAGGACAGTTTCCAGAGAGATATTCAGCTAAGAACCATACTTTTCAGCAGCTAAGAGAATCTGACTCAGTTGTTAAAAGTCATCTGAGTGGCATAAGATAATATCCACTATATTCAGTAAGTTTATTATTCATAGATGCAACAACTTAGCATATAAAATGTGTCAATTGTCTCCAAATAAATCTATAAAGTAAAACCAATTCGAACCAAAACTATAGCTGCTTTTTTAGAAAACTGAAAAATCTCATTCTAAAATGTGTATTGATGAATAAGGACCCAATATTATATAAGTCAAATTTGAAAAAGAGCCAACTTGCATCGTAAGATATAAAAACTTAGTATAAAACTAAACTTTGTGGTGCAGATAAATAGACCAATATATATGAATAGTTACTTCAGAAATAGTAACTATATTGAAATATGATATATAATAAAGGTGGGGAAGGTCAAATTGTTTGGTAAATAGAATTCAGTAAACTCACGTTGAAAAGCAGGGCTATAAATAACCCATACACACAATAATAATCAAATGGAATTTAAAAGGTTTGAAGACTCAAATGTGAAAGGTAAAGTTATAAAATTGATCAAATAAAATAATTGACAATATATTTGCAAATTGACAATATATTTGCAAGAGTATTTGTAAAGAAATACTCTCTTAAAAGATACAAATTATATGGCAAAACATTTTTTTGATTGACTTGACTGTTTTAAATTAAATATTACTTCCTATGAGGGATTTTATAGAAAAGGTTAACAGACAAATTACAGATATGAACAAATTATTTTCAGTGCCTAAAACTAACAATAGCTTAGGGGCACCTGGGTGGCTCAGTGGGTTAAAGCCTCTGCCTTCAGCTCAGGTCATGATCTCGGCGTCCTGGGATCGAGCCCCGCATCGCATGCATCGGGCTCTCTGCTCAGCGGGGAGCCTGCTTCCCCCTCTCTGTCTCTGCCTGCCTCTCTGCCTGCTTGTGATCTCTTTCTCTCTCTCAAATAAATAAATAAAATCTTTGAAAAAAAAACAACTAACAATAGCTTAATATCAGGATATAAAAACAACTTCTGTGAACATATACTATAAAGTCAGGTAACCTAATGAAAAAGAAATATAAATATGATAGAAAAAAACATACGTAGTTTATAGGGATTATGACTAATGCATAAATGTATATAAAGAGATGCTCAGTTACATGACCAGAGGAATAATAATTAAAACTAATAAAACAAATTAACTAATAAAAATTGAAACTATCCTCATCAGAATGGAAAAAATTAGAAAACTGGGTAATGGAAAGTGCTATCAATGATGTCAAAACACTGATGTACAGCCAAAGTAAAAGCTGGTACAATCATTCTGGAAAGAAATCTGTCAGAATTTATTAAAGTAGGTCTTTGTACACCCTATCATGTATTAGCAAGAAACTTTAATTAAAAGTATTCTATTCACTGCAATGTAAAAAAATTTTTTTTATATAAAAATGTTTAAGGATAATGTTGACATTTAGTTGTGCAAGGCTCCCATAATGATAACTATCAAATATTGATTAAAAAAAATCAAAGATGGGTGCCTGGATGGCTCAGTCCTTAAGCATCTGCCTTCAGCTCAGGTCATGATCCCAGGGTCCTGGGATCGAGCATTTCGGGCTCCCTGCTCAGCAGGAAGCCTGCTTCTCCCTCTCCCATTCTCCCTGCTTGTGTTCCCTCTCTTGCTGTGTCTTTCTCTAACAAATACTAAATAAAATCTTAAAAAAAATTAAAATTAAAGAGATATAGTCATGAGTAATAAAGACTCAAATTGTAATATGTTAATTCTCAATGATCTATAAATTCAACAGACCCTTAGAAAACTTTTTAGTAGAAATGGACAAATTTTTAAATGCATATGGAAATGCAAAAGACCTAGAATAGTCAATATAATCTTGAAAAAAAGGACTCACACTACCTAATCTTAAGACTTGCTATAAAGCCCCAGTCAGTAACCAAGACTATATGTTATGTGCAGAAAGACAGAAAAATCAATTAACGGAAAATAATAGAGAGTACAGAAAATACCACACTTATAAGGTTAGTTGATTTTCCTTAAAGGTACTACAACAATTAAAAGAGGAAAAGAATAATTTTTTCTCAACAAATAGTGCTGGGCAACTATATACAGGGAAAAAAGTGAATCTTGATTCCTACCTTACATCTTAAAAATGAATTTGAAATAAATATGGGCCTAAATGTAGCTGCTAAAATTCTAAAATTTCTCAAAGAAAATAAGATATTTTCAAAAACCTGGGGAAGGCAAAGATTTTTTTAAATAAAACGCAAAAAGCATAAATCAAAAAAGATAAATTGTACTTCAGATTTAAAGCATTTGTACTTACACATAATTCAGAAAATAAAAAGAAATGAAAGTCAAATCACATCCTTGGAGAAAAATTTATATTTTCTTTCTCTTCTCCTTCTTTCCTCTTTCCCTCCCTCTCTGCCCTCCACAGCCCTCTGCATGCAAACAACATCTCCCCCACATATACACATCTAATAAAGGTCTTGTATCCAGAATATATAGAAAAAAACTCACACAGTCAATAATGTAAAGAGAAATACTTCAAGTTATTTAAAAATGGTGAAGTTTGAAGAGACTTCACAAAGGAAGATATTTGGTTAATAAGCACACTAATTTCAATTAAAACAAAAAGGAAACACTACTACACAATACTAGAATTGTTAAAATTTAAAATCCAGAGAGCACAAATGTGGGCAAAGATATGGAATAATTAGAATTCTCATGCATTATTGGTATAGTGAAAAATGATAAAACCATATAGGAAAATAGGCACTTTATAAAGTTATAGATACTCCTACTCTATGACCTATTAATTCTACTCCCAGATGTTTACTGAAAGGAAATGAAAGCACATGTCTTCATAAAAACCTATATGAAAATGACATAGCAGTTCTGTTGATAAAAAAACAAAAAAAAATGCAAACAGCATAAATGTTTATCAACAGAAGAATGGATAAACTGCGGTATATTCATCCAATGACATACTCGGAAATGGAAAGAAATGAACTCCTGATACATATAGCAACATAAGTGAATACCAAAAGCAACAGAGTGAGTGAAAATACTGTATGATTGTATTTATATTAAGTTCAAGAGCAGAGAAAACTAACCTCTCCGTGGTGAAATGAGAACAGTTGTTGCTGTTGAGGATAAATTACTGGAAAGGGGTACAAAGCAATCATTTGCTAGTTCTATTAGTCAGGGGTCACTAAAGAAACAGAAACAGTAGGATATCCATAACTGTATTTATCTTTTTCTAATATATAAAATCTTACATAAAATCTCTTTATATATGTATACAGAACTTAGAATAGCCAGTGCAATCTTGAAAAACAACAAAGAGTCATACTACCTAATTTCAAGACATTCAGATTTGGCCTGAAACTTACAGTATTGGCTCTCTGGTCTATCTATCTATCTATAGAATCTAGAGAGAGAGAGAGAGAGAGGAAGGGAGAGAGGGAGGGAAAGAGATATATATGCATATATATAAAGAGATTTTATAGGTAGATTTATGTATTTAAGAAATTATGTATTTTTTATTATAAGGAATTGGCTCATTTGATTATGGAGGCTAAGAAGTCCTGTGATTTGCAAGCTGGAGACCCAGGAAATCCTGGAGACCCTGGAGCTACCCTGGTGGTATAGCTCCAATCTGAGTCTGAAGGCCTGAGAACCAGGAGAACCAATGGTATAGGTTCTAGTCTAAGTTTAAATGCCTGATAACCAAGATAGCTGATAGTGTAAGATCCAGTCCATGTCTGAAGGCCTGAGAATCGGAAGTACCGATTGTATAAGTTACAGTCTTAAAACAGTAGAAGACCTATGTTTCAGCTTCATCTGTCAAGCAGAGAGAGTGAATTTTCCCTTCCTCCACCTTTTTGTTCTATTTAGGCCCTCAGTGGATTAGATGATGCCTGAGAGGGGAATCTGGTATACTTAGTCTGCCAATTCACATGCTAATTTCACCCGAAACACCCTAAAAGATGCACTCAGAAATAATATTTAACCGAATATCTCATATCCTGTGGCCTAATCAAGTCAACACAGAAAATTAACCATCACAGTAGTCATCTGTAAAAAGTAACTAAATTGGACAGTGAAATTAGAAAATGAACAAAATGAACAAAGAGACTATCCAGATAGAAATAAGCATATGAAAAGATGTTAAACATTATGAATCACTAGGAAAATTGTTAATGCCACTATATAATATCACTATACATCTATTAGAGTGATTTAAATAAAATACCATACTAAGTGCTGACAAATATGTGAAGCAACTGGATTTCTCATACATTTGCTGAGAATGGTACAGCCACTTGAAAAACACCCGTTGATTTCTTATAAAGTTAAATATATACTTATATGACTCAACGATTCTGCTCCTGGGCATTTTTCTTAGGGAAATAAACTTACGTTCATTCACAAACCTGTACACAAATGCTCACTGTAGTTTTACTGATTTTCAAATCTTGAGTCTTGTAGTTAAAACCTCTTTAGCTAACAGGAGGATCCCTGTGTTGTTACCATGTTTTTCCTTGTTTTGTAACTGATCTCACCAAAACTGCAGTATCGCTTTGGTGTTTCCCCCTTATTCTTGACTGGCTCTTTTTAAGTCTTAGTATTGTTGGAGCTATTCTAATGGAAATAATAGATATGTGCTTTTGTACACTAATTGAAATAAAGTTCAGAAAGAATATATAATATTTTTCATACCAATCACAAGTATACAGTGGAAGCCAATTGTTTTTATTTCATTTTTAAATGTTTTCTACTGAAGTCTTTCGACAATACAATTGTATCACTTAGTCAGTTACATCAAAAAGGGATTGACATAAAATGGTTTTTATTCTGAATTCAGCAATAGCCAATTTCTTACTTAACAATGAGAAGTCCATGCTTGTGACAGTGGGAAGAATTTGGGAAGGGGAATGTAAAGGAGAAGGGTGAAGATCTGAATTTGAAAGAGAATGATCTTTAGGTTCTATTTTCATGGGATTTTGTAGCCCATCACATGGGGATAGCTTTTTAAGTACAGTGATGGTTTTATGGCTTTATTTTGCTCTACTTAAGTTTTTCTCACCTCGAACATTAGGACAATGCTTTCTCACAGGATTTCAAGCATCCTGTGATTTGGATTAAATCCCAGTTATTTTGAGGCTGCTTTGCTTTCCATCATGGCATTTTCCCTTACTTCAGGGTTGAATCCTGATAAGTTGGTACTTGATATTAAACTTTATGTAAAATAATATTTTATAAGCAAGAAGTGATTCTTCAACTTTTAAATTCAGTCCCAGGTAGCAATAACAGTTCAGATGGTAATTTTAGATGTGATCAATTATTTAATCCTATGTCCTTAAAATAATATATCTTGAAATTTCTTTATATTTACAATCACCCTTAAATTAGACTTAATGTCTAATATTTTATATTAAAAATGGTTTTAATGAGAAGGAAGAGATCTTTTGTGACTTTGTAATATATAAATATGAGATGAAAGGCCCTTTAAGGAATATTGTTGAGAAGACTAATAGTTGTAACTGGTAAAATATAAATTTTGCAGAAAATAATCCAATATGACGTTTCTAACATTCAATTAAGAGTTAAATAATATACTTGGTAAATAAATGATGTTAAGCTGTTTAAAGTTTCATCAGTTGCCTTTAAGATTGATTTTCATCAAAATTGCTGTACTAAAAGGTTTTCTTTTGTTGTACACACTCAAATCGCAAACCTCAATTTTAAAATCGGCTCTTATTTGCAAAAAATGCTTTGACATAGTACATTTGTTCTGCCTGGGCAGCCGTAAAGGATTGTGGTATCATTTTGAAGAAGGTTGTTTGACAGAGCCTGTTTGTTTATTTGGGGTAATGTGAGCTGCATTCAGAAAATGCCATATTTTGTTTCATGATTGTATACATTCTCTCCCATTGCTCCCAGGCAAGACTTGTAAGCAGAGAAGACACGGATTTAGACCTTTTTTCCATGACCAGTGGAAGTGCTTTGTCTGTGAAGAGAGAGAAAAAAAATCAGGCACACGGACACTCTGCGGGATCTTCAAGTAAGTTGTGGTTTCCTTCAGAATTAATTTAGAAATCACAAACGAATTGATGGAACATAATGCCAACAAGCATTCTTTTATAGATAAGGGGTAGGATGCCAGCAACTAGAACTGCCTCAAAGTGTGTGTTTGAATTTTTTTCTTTCTTTAAATGTCTTCTTTTGATATAAACCAAATTGGATTATTTACAAAACAGCATCAATTTTTTAAAATTATTTTCTGTGACTCAGTGTTCCACACCCCCACCAGCCATGAAGTATATTGAATCTTATGATCATTGAATTCTAAAGGAACTTTTTTGGCTAATTGTAAAAGATTGGATTTATATATCAAACTAGTGTATTTTGGCCTTTTTTCATCGATGTAATTGATGTTGTAGGTAACCTTAACTTTTAAAGGAAACTTTTTAAAATAGCAGATTTTAGGTAATAATACTACGCTGTCAAAACTCTGCTTTAAAAACTATTTCTGCTAAGTAGATGACAGTTTATATTTATTAATGATGACTTTTTACACTTATAAACTTGTCACACACATCTATTATCTTTAATATGATTTCAATAAGAATTGCATTGCGGTTATTAACTCTGAAAAAATAAACATTTAAAAATACTTGTATCTTGTGGTAATAGAGTATAATTTTTTTAAACTCTTCATATACCCTAGAGGTTTTGAAATATCTGCTAAAATGTTTTGGTAATTAGTATAAAAGATGTTTTATTTGATATCACATTTTGTTAATTTCCCCAAAGTATAGGGAACCTCAAAAGTCTACATATTAACTTACACTTTATTATAAGTATTAAATTTTTTGGAAAAAATTTTATTACTCATTTACTTTTTTTTAAGATTTTATTTAGATTTTATTTATTTATGAGGGAGAGAGAGAGAGAGAAGGACAGAGCACAAGCAGGGGGAGTGGCTGGGAGAGGGAGAAGCAGGCCCCCCACTGAGCAGGGAGCCTGACTTAGGGCTTGATCCCAGGACCCTGGGATCATGACCCAACCCAAAGGCAGACATTTAACCAATTGAGCCACCCAGATGCCCGACAAAGTTAATATTTGATTCAATGTGAAAAATTCAAATTATCCAAATTATCCAAATTTATCAACAGATAAATGAAAACTTAAAAATGATTCTCTTTCACTTTTTATCCAGGCATGTGGCATTATTAGAGTTTAGTCATTTAAATCCATTAATATATGCAAGTTCATTTTGATAAATTTTAATTTGGTCTTGAAATAATTATTTTAATATATCTAATTTAAAAATATTTCCAGGCTTCAAAGTTCTTAGAATGCTTGAATTTTCTTTACTTGAATATAGAATCTGATCACAAAAGGTTACTCTAGTCAATATGGTTAAGAAAGAAACATTTTATATTTTAGATTTATTGACTAAGTAAAATCATTGATCTAATATAACATTTTTGCATTATTAACATAATTTGTTAATTACATCAACTTTCAAAATATATATTACATTCAGAAGTAATCAAGCTGTGTTACACATAATAATGAATAATGTTATCTGCATTTTAAGCATTATATATTATGAACTCATAATATATCACTTTGGAACAGTATACAAAACAAAGGAATTGCCTTGTCACATTACAGAATATCAAAGTTTCTATGTAGAATGTATCATCTGACTATTAAGACATAAATAGCTCAATAAATCAGCAACTATCCTAAAATGCACTTTATCTCTCACATGACATCAAATTATAGATTTTAGAGAATACACGATCATTATATGGAGTTAATTTTTTAAATAGTCTTATTTTCTTTTTAAATTTTAATTCCAGTATAGTTACCATACAGTTTTATATTAGTTTTAGACATACAATATAGTGATTCAACAACACATTTTCTAAGGAACTGTAATGTCTATCCTCACTGATTCCAACTGGTTTATCACTAAATGACATTGTAACAAACACTACTAATCATTAAGTCTGTTCACTAAGTGACAATTTAAGACAAACCATTTTAGAAAAATAGTTTTTATCCAATAACAGAATGATTATGAATAAAATACCACTTACTGAATTATTGTAGTTGCTAGTTTACTATAACATCTGTATAATATAATGGTAAAGTGTGGGCTCTGGCATCAGTTCGCCTGAACTTGTACCATGACAATTTCCTCATCCTTAAGATACAAATGCTAAGACAAGTACTATACCTACATTGAGGAGTTGTTGGGATAAAATGTTGAGCATTTAAAACAATATCTGGCACAAAACAGGCACTTAATAGTCTTTATAATTACCACCTATACATAGCCGTAAAGGAGAATCATTCGAAGTAAGATCCTAATGCCACTTGTATCTAGGGACATGACCTAACTTGCTCAGCTTATAAGAAACCTACTCTTAAGAGTTACTTAACTAAAAAACTTGGAGTAGCCTATTGTCCACAGAAAACTTTAACCATCAATATCCTTGGGTCCTAGGCCTCCATGGCCCTGGGCCAACCACATACAGCTTTGGTATTTTGAAAGCCCTTTTTCCTCCAGCCTTTTCTTTCTCTTAAAAAACTTGTCACCTTATTAAAACTAAAGTATTTCTTTTAGCTGCAAGCCAAATCTAGAGAGTAGTTTATGGGCTGCAGCTATAAAACTCTGTCGGCCTTTGAACTTTTCTAGATATTTCTCTTTCTCTATTGCTATAATATTTGTATCATGTATTCTGTAGAATCAGATAAAGTCAGGTTTAAAATCCCAGTTCCACTATCACACATAAGTTGTGTGACCTTAACTCTAAGAACAGGTTAACTCTCTGGAAAATGGGAATAATAATGTCTATCTCAAAGAGTTTGGGTGAGGAAGAAATGACTAAAAATATAGGTAAAGCATGTGATACATTGCCTAGAATATAATAAGTACTTGTTTATATTATTTTTGTTTTATGTTTTATGTTGCTGTTGCATAATTTTAAACAACTTCAAAGTAGAATTGTCTGTCTTCTCTGTGTGTCAGATAATACGGAATAGCACACTTTCAGCATCACGCCAGTCATTGCAAGCAAAACTGTCTTAGAGAATTTCCTAAGTTCTCTTACCTTTTCTTTTAGGTCTTTCTGCTTTCTTATAAAAGGCCAGGACAGTCTTCTGCTACATGGCCTTCTAATCTAAAAGATGAAAGAGGTCACATTCTTATTTTTAAAATGCCATTTACAAAATGAGTATGCCATTAAATTCCTCATTTAGGCAATATTTAGACAAAATATTTGATTTCCTTAAATGATTTTGGTTTTCTCAATTAAATTTTCTATTTAATACTTAAAATAAAGGATGCATTATAATAATAATAATTTTACTGCTATAACAATTTGTAGCTTTACACATTTATTTTAATGATCTTTTCTTATTTATACTAATTATTTTTCTCTGACAGCTAATATAAATAATACTCAGAGTTTATTTACTCTGCCTTTGGCCCAAAAAATTTAGCAAGGAAAAGCCACAACTTGAACCCATTTTTTCTTATTCCAAACCCAGTGCTATCTTTCTTCCATGCGCTAACATATAATAGTTTAACTGTAACAATAGAACATAATTAATGTAGTCCTTATGCATTTACTAAATGATCACTGCTTGCTATATGCCTAGCTTAGGTTCCCAGGTGTCTCCTCCTAATAATTTCTGCACGTTCTAGGATGTACTCCATTTCCAGAGTTAGCTAGGGATTGAGAATCCACAGTACCTCTATAATAGTGCATAATCAGCCCGAAGTCAATTTCTTCTTTAAGTTCTTCTTATTTCTTCTAAATTCTCTTGAATATAAGCCCTTTTAATATGGTACTAAATTTTCTGTATATGGAAAAATGTATTTATTTTACAAGTGAAGTAGCAAATGTAGTTAAAGTGCATGAGAAAGGCTTCTCAGAGGCAAATATTTGATTTGTACCTGGAATGACATTTGGGATGTAAGTAAGGAAAGAAGTGGAAGAAAGCCATCTTAACAAAAGCAAAGGATAAAATAATAATATATGTTTGTTGAACATTGAACAGTATGTCTGGACCGGAGCTTGTACATTACTGAAGTAATGCAAAATAAGATTTAATTAAAGATGAAACCTAGTTTCAGGAAAGCAAAATAAAGTAGAATTTTGAAGGGCTAGGTATCTCACAGGGAGGAAAATCTCTCTCAGTAGTACTAATCAGACTTCCTTTCAGATTTTATTGGTCACAACAGTATCATACTGATTTTTTTTTTATGTTTATTGTCTATTCTCTTTTTCCCCTGCTAGTAGGTATGTTCCAGGAGGGCAGGGAATTTAATGTAGAATCCTAGGTACCTAGAACAGCTTGCTGGCATGCAGGCCCTGTAATGTATATGTAATGAATGAATTAATGGCTGGCTGGCTGGCTGACTGACTGACTGACTGAATGAATGAATGAATATGCTCCACTATGAAGCAGGAAATGTCAGATAAGTGCTAGCAAGAGAGTATTTGGCATTTTACTACTCCATAGTGAGAGGCAGGCTGTTCTGACAAAGAAGGAGGGTAAATGATTAACTGTTTTATTATAGCTAACATATGATTAGCTATTATATGTTAGCGCATAGAAGAAAGATAGCACTGGGTTTGGAATAAGAAAAGATGGGTTCAACAGTATCTGCTGAAGCTTCTAAGAGCGCCTGATGGGTCCAGAATCCTGGTATGTACAATCTATTCAAACACTAAGGGTCTTCTACCACGTAAGTCTTTCAAACAACCGATCATGAGATTGAGATTCCCATGGATCCAACCGACTTGAAGCAAATCCTGTCATTTGTTCAGTCAAAAATATTTATGAGTGCTCTTGAAGTCTCAGTGCATCGCACAGCTGAGAGAGTGCTGAGCAACACCAGTCTATCTCTGGACTTCATGGACTTTATAAGTTATACAAATATATGCTGTAAGAGTCTGGGTCCAATCAGAAGACAACTATCGTACAGTAGGTTAAACAGGGAAAGTTTAAGTCTTATTATCTATGCTAAAGTATTATCCATATCAGCTATGAAATATAAATAAACTCTATATGGTACCCTAGGGCTGAGGGAGAGCATCCAAGGAAGGACAAACTTGGAAGGGGTTCAGACTTGACTGGAGAAGATGTGGTTCAGCCACTAGATAGCAGACAATTTCCCTGGTTTGGCCAGACCAAAGCTGGTCTGGAGTTACTGGGCAAACAATAGGCAATTCTCTGGAATGCAGGAGGAGGAAGGAGTAAGTATGAGCAATTGGTAGCAGGTTATTGCTAGGCTGAAGGTGGGGGTTGCAGAGGAATCACGTTCTGGGACAGCGGCTCAGGCAGCATCAGAGGTCCTGAACCAACAAGGCCAACACCATCCCCACCTATGCCAGAATGGCAAAACCCTTCTTCTAGCAGTGTCCCTTCACCCTCTATTGAGAAAGCTTAACGTTTTTCTCACTTTAAAAGAGAAATGCTTAAAGAAATTCTTTTATCACAAAACATAAGGAAGGGTGTATTCATTGCTTGTAAATTAATAACTGACATTTATGCATGCACTAATTACTACTCTGAATATAATCACTTATATGTGTGTATGAAGTATATATCTTTTATGAATTATGATATGTAGTGTTATATATATAAATATATATGTTTATATATACAAATGTATATATAATTATGTGAATTGTGTATATACATATATATGTGTATATATATATAAAACATCTTTACAAAAGTAAATTGGACTCACTGTTCTTCTCTTTAAAACAATCACAGCTTGGACCAAATTAAGACCTAGTATTATTTTACTCATGGCATCTTAAACTAGGAAATATGAGGTGAGGAAAATTGTGAAAAAATTTTCACAATTGAGAGGAATTGAGGAAAAGCATAAGAAGATCTCAAATTGTTAAGAGAATGTCATTCCATCATTCTTTTTCGCTTTCTGCTAAATTTTAGGGGCTACTTCTAGCCTATAAAACTATGTCATTAGGGAAAATAATTAACTAAGGAATTACTTTATTTTTTTAAAGATTTATTTATTTATTTTTGAGAGAGAGACAGAGAGAGACCATGGGGAGAGGGACAGAGGGGGAGAATCTTCAAGCAGACTCCCTGCTGAGGGCAGAGCCCCATGTTGGGCTTGATCTCACCACCCAAGAGATCACAACCGGAGTAGGAACCAAGAGTCTGACACTTAACCAACAGAGCCACCCAGGCACCCCAGGAATAACTTTAATAAAGTGTAGCATAGCCCTTGCTAAACTAGAATTATGAAATCCAGAGGTAAGAAATAATTTATATGCCAGTTGCATTTTTAAACACTGAGAGACAGTGTGGCATTGTAAGAGTATGTGTTAAGAGACTGGGAAACAGATTTCTAATCCTGGCATGGCCCCTCACCTGTCTGTGACGTTAGTTAAGTTCTTTACGACTCCTTTGTAAATCTAGTAGGTAAAAGGCAGCCTGGAATAAAGGAAAGAAATTTGGAGTTGGCCAGATCTGAATCTGAATCCCATTTCTCACACTTGTGTTTTTGTGAGCTTGGATGAGATATTTCAGGTTCGGTTTGTCCATTTAGAAAATATCATGAAAAATTAGATAAATATATAAATATATATTTTTGCTCTCACGTGAAAAAAGATGGAAAAAGAAAAAACAAATATAAAAGAGATCCAAGAGTCCTTATAGCTTTAGAATTCTGTAATTCTACAAATAATAAAATAATAATAGAATAATAAAACTTTGCGACAATTGCCCAATTAAAAAGCAATGGAAGCTATTATTTCTGATATTTTATAGTATGAAAATCATGTTTGTAACTGAAAATTTTCTCCACACCATAATACTTATGACTCTGATTTCAAATGTTTTCAAATTATCTCTAATTACTTCAGCTAAGAATACTCAACTGAGATGGGAAAAAAATGTTTTCCTCTGAATGTTTTCCAAGTAAAGATCAGAAAAACCCCCATTATCTATGAGAAATTACAACTATTTCATAAAGTCAAGTTGAATCTTAAAAAGCTAGCAGTGATTCTGAAACTCAACATGCCTATTGTAAAAATTTGGCTTAAGGATATTGTACTATAAATACTTAATAGTGGATATCTCGATGTCCTACTACATTTTTTTTTAATGTGAGAAAAGACAAAGAAAATTTCCTAATAAGAACTCAGTCACCATTTCATAGGGTGTAGGTAGAAATGATCTTTAGCTTAATCCTTAGCTAGATGTTTACTTTTTAGAAAGAAGTTGTTTGTAAATTTAATATTGAAGATGCTAAAGAGGAAACTAGGTATAGACATAGAGCTACAAAGTTATTTAATGAATAAGTTATCCCAAAAGTAATTAGTAAAATCTATGATGTTTTGTACAAGTGTAAAATGTTATGATAGGAAAAACAAAGGAATAACATTAGGCAGCTGTAATTTCTAGGAAATATTTCAGGTTTTCCATTTATTAGATTTTGTGAAAGGTGGCCTTGCTTTTAAATCTGATCGTTCTCATGTAGAATATGAGAGAACCAGGGCTATAGTCCCTTCTGAAGTATGTTTTGAAGAGAAGTCTAGTATATTTATGGGCCAAAACTAAAAGGAAAGAAAAGCAGTGTCTCTTTTTTTAAGGGTTCTGTTTTTGAAGATGAAGTTAATATTAATAATATTTTATATTCACTTTGAATGAATTATACCTTAGAAGTGATTTGTGGCAGTCTTATTCAATGAACATTTACTAATTACTTAATAAGTATTAGTTATTAATAAATATTAGGTAGGGTTCTATGTTCTAGGTATAATTTCAAATTCAATTCTGTTCAAATTCAATTAAATATCAAAATTCTAAACTTTTTAAAAATACAGGTCAGCCTCTCTATCTTAGAATTATACTTAATATAGCCAATTTTTTAAAAAGTGTAGCTTAAATTCTACATATGAATAAAATCATATGGTATTTGTCTTTCTCTAACTGACTTATTTCACTTAGCATAATACTCTCTAGCTCCCCCCACATCATTGCAAATAGCAAGATTTCGTTCTTTTTTATGGCTGAGTAATATTCTGTTGCATGTATATACTGTATCTTATTCTCTAATTAGCATTTTGACCTCTTTGACAGCTCTGCTACTTCCTACTAATCCCTTACATTGTGTAACTTAAATTTACAAATCAGTGGATTTTCTCACTGGGTGTCTAGAAATATTTTACACGTAAAACATTATTTTCTATCACGTAGAGGGTCAAAGGTGAGTAAAAGTTACATTTAATCATGTACGTATTTGCATATTTTTCAGCATAAGCTGAAACTATACATAAAAAGAATAAATTGAGTTTGGGTTCAATTGCCCATTAATTAGCATATTGGTTTTACTTGTACCTGGCCTTAAAGAAAATCTAGATAGTTACATATTCTGATATATTTTCTTCATATACTGTCTTGAAAAAACATGTAGTCTCTAGTATTCCATATCAAATTTGGAAAGTTCAAAGGAGACATCACTCATTAATATTACTTCGTTAACGTATGTGTTCCTGTAAAGCCAAAATCAACTCAAATATAAGAGTATTCTTTGAACAACCTCAAAACTTCCGGTAATAACTCATCTACAAAGACTTTGAGAGGTAAACAGAAAGACAGTAGGATAAGTAAAGGATAAGAAAGTCTGAAAAAAAACTTTTGGTAATTCTTAAATTTAAAAAATCATGTTAGGGTTTATGAAATCATACAAATATATAGGTGGGCATAGAAATGGATACATGTATAGAAATATCTTTCTCTTGTATTTCCTCACTTACAGAAATTGAAGGTTGTATTGTTTTTCATTGATACATTTTATTCATTTTTAGTTTCATAGGCCTTATTTCCAGGTAATGGACAGTTCTTTCCATTCCAAGTCCTCCCATCCAAGTACTAACCAGGCCTGACCCTGCTTAGCTTTTGAGATCAGACAAGATCGGGCGCGTTCAGGGTGGTATGGCCGTAGACTTCCATTCCAAGGCATACAAAAACAGATATGCATCTCACATTGGCTACCTAATGATTTTCTTTATGGTACTGTTATGTCAGAGACATACTTTACTTCTGTTAAACATGATACTGTCTTCTTTACAATAAATCTCAGTCATCTGAAGCTGAGTTTCAACTGTGTTACTATCACTTATCTTTGGGCAAATAGTTTAATGGCATTATCTCAGCTTCCCCATTTTTAAAATGAAAGGGATGTGTATCTTGTGGAGTTGTAATGAGGATTGTAAAGAGTTGGTGAAAATGAAGTGCTGAGCAAGGTGCTGGGACATAGTGAATTCTTCAATCCCTGCAATGTCACATTTTCAGGCAAGTTATGAGTGAACTGACAATGACAGAGATTTGAAGAGCACATGGGTGATGAGAAAATACTAGCACTAAGATGTAATACTCATAATAGTTTTGAGAGTAAAAAGTAATATAACTGTGCTCAAGCAAAAAATTTTGTTGATGCTAAATGCTTAATGAAGAACTGTTCAATATGTGCACTTTTAATTATCTGCCATACAAAATGGCATAAGTGATAGTGTTCTACCTACAAAATTTTCAACAAATAATTCCATGATACCACTGTCTATGCCAGTTATTACAAAAATTCATTGTACAAGAACTAAAAATTGACTGTCATATTTCCATTTAAATTATTCAAACTTCCATCCCACTATAGGTGTTATATTTTTTTAGATGTTATATTTTTGTCCAGATAAAAAGAAGGTGAAGATAAGACTTTATAAACAATTATGACCAAGTTAAACTTTTTTTGTTCTATATTCGAAATCTGGCTTTGCTTATTGTCTTTTTTCTTTATCTGAAGTGTTTGCTTTAAAGTAACATGTCAATAAAAAAAAGTTAGACCTATATCACATAGAATTTTTTAAAATTTTTGTTCAGCAAGAGTTGGTCTCTAACAAAGTAAAGTTGTAAATTTTAAGACTCTTTTTATTATTGTTTAACCATTAACTCTAACTTTTCTTGGTCTCAAATTTTTTGACAGAAGCTTTAAAAATACAAATTTGAAAGATTTTTTTTGTTTCTGAACTTTGAAAATTAATCAAACAC
Source organism: Nasua narica (assembly GCA_028533885.1). Lineage (NCBI taxonomy): Eukaryota > Metazoa > Chordata > Mammalia > Carnivora > Procyonidae > Nasua > Nasua narica. Next base: position 89,963,551 of record CM052807.1, read on the forward strand.
ATTAAAACTTTAACCATTAAAATATTCCCACAACCTGAGGTGATAATCAAAATTAATTATACCAAGAGCATGTTTACATGGTTGGTGAAATCATCTAATATATATGTATTAAAAGTCTAGTACAAAGTAGGCACATAATAAATAGCTGGTGATTTAATGTCTTTTAACAACTTGATAATGTGTATTTCCAAACCTAAGACAATTTAATGAAACAGTCAACAATGATTTCAGACCCAGTTAAATGTAACAGTTATTAGTAACCACAGAAAAGTGTTTATAGATCTAAAACAGTAGATTCACCAGCAGCTGACATTATCCAGAGAATGACAAATTTCAACTGTACTTGTGTGAGAAAACTAGTTGTACATATGTCAACTACATTTATTCTTTGTAAAAAAAAACAAATAAAAAACCATACATTTTTAATATCTTTGAGGACAGGATCCATGTATGCTCTATTGATATTAGATTAAAGCATCATGTTTCTAACTGTAGTATTCTAGTTCTAATGCCTTTCCTTCATGTTCATTTCCTTTTTTAAAATAAACTGCCATACTCTGAATTTGGGGGGGTTGTTATTGTTGTTGCTTTCAAACCAATTTCTTACACTAGCTAAATTGGTGAGTAAATAAATGGGTATGGTCAAATGTGAAATGCATTTGTCAAATGAATGAAACTGAAGTGCTATAACATAATAAATCCTCAGGCTAGTCATGTTTATTGTTGCCAAATGTCTCCCTGCTAAGAACTAATAAGCATGAAAAGGGATAATGAAAGTTTCCATGAAAAGTTTTTGGGAAATCTATCCACAAGTCTTCACTATCTGGGAATGTGGAAATAAGTATTTGTTTTATACAAGTTCCATATGAGGACTGTAAAGATGAAATTATTAGAACAGAGTAAAATGGAAAGCAACTACAGCGTGATAGTTACTAATGTGATTTGGCACATGGAAGAAAATTGACAGGGAAGGTCCACTGTAAGGCAGAAGAGAACAGTGCCTGCTGTAAAGTGGGCACTAAATAAATACATATTGAATGACTGTGTAAATAAAAGGACGACTTTAAGATTTATTTATTTATTTGAGGGAGCTCTGTAAGGGAGACAGGGTGAAAGGGCAGGGGGAGATGGAGAGGGAGAGAGTCCAAGCAGACTCCCTGCTGAGTGCCAAGCCCTAGGTGGGCCTAGATCTCATGACCTGAGCCAAAATCAAGAGTCGGACACTTAACTGTCTGAACCACTAAGGCGTCCCTAAAAGGAAGATTTTAAATTAAAGCTTTCAAAGACCCCAAGAGATCTTGAAAATCTAATTTGGGTTTTCAATGTTTAAATTCCAAAGGATAATTGCTTAATGATAAACATTTGAAGATTTACTTAAAATGCATATTTTTGCTAAAAGATTACTTTGGCTAAATTAATTAACATGGGATGAGGGGTAAGGCAAGATTATTAGAAATTAAAAAAGTGTTATGTAAGAACTAGGCTATTTCAAATGAGTATACATATCAAGGGTAGAAAATGCTATCAATTATTAGCATCATTTATACCATTGTTCCTTAATTACAAATAATTATAGACATTTGGCTGTAATTAAATAGAGTCTTGAAGAGAACAATAAAAAAATTATTAAAGGAGTTGGGAATAAACCTAAATTGAGAAGAGTAAAGGGACATATGATCTGACTTTTAGAAGAAACAGTGTGCAGTAGAAAATGGATAGCTGGGTAGCTTTTAGAGTGTTAACTCCTCAATGAGTTACAATTTTTATTTCCTAGTCAGTTTAGAAATTTAAATGCTCAATAAGTATCTACTAGTTTAGTGGGAAGCCATAAAATTGCATTAATCAAAGTTACATAGAATAGTTAACAATGGAAAGAAGAATTTTAGTTAATTTAAGGACCACATGACAGAAAGCAAACCTAGTTCTGAAAAAAAAATCACAAAATCTATTTGTGTTTTACAACCAAAAATAAATCACTCAAAAACATTTCTATAGAAAAAAATATTGAACAATATTAGTATGAGAATCACAGAATTTATGGAAGTAAGACAATATTTTTAGCACCACATTTTGTCCATCTTTGTGTGTGTAAAGACACCCACAAGGTGTCTTCAAGAAGAAATCAACACAATAGTGTGTTACAAATAGTAAAACCTGGCAAACAGTGCATTTAATAAGGAGGCCTTAAAAATTCTAGATCAAATATAAAGCGTAGCTATTATAAAAGATCAAGAAATAGGCAAAATACAGAAGTAAAAATCTATACAATATCTATCAAAATAAGATTCCTCACTCTATTTGATATGTATTAGCTTTTATGCTCATTAGGAATTGTTTTTCAATAAATATACGTAGCCAAGGCAAATTATATGTGTCTGATTTAGAAATAATAGGCATCATCATTTTTACCAACAATAACAAATACTGTGGTTATTTTCTATCAAATGTACCAAACCTAACTGATTTTCTTAGAGACATATGTGTCACTTAAAAATTGGGTAAGACGAATAATTGTAAATGTCATTGTCCAATTGAAATACTGAGAAATAGAAATTTTATTAATAGTTTTATAAGTTATAGAAAAAAAATTAGTCACTGAAAAAGCTTGAAAATAATTTGAGAAATAACCAAAATCACCATGATAAATAGAAGAAATCTGAATATAATATAGACAACTTGTTACTTGTTTTGTTTTCCTTCTCAGCATTGGACTTTAACTGAAGTTCACTGCAAATGATCATTATAATTCAAGGTTGGACATAGCAATGACCTTAAGAAGTAACTGTTATTTGAACACTGTAGTAACTACCTCAACCTCAAACTTACCCAGTGTAACTCATTCACAGCACTTAAAGTGATGTAAACGCTTTGCTGCTAAAAATTTGTTCTGGTCACTTTCATTAAAATGTTGAATTTTTTTTTCTCCATGGTTTACTTGTGCTGTATCTGCTGTTAAGCAGTACAATATGGGAAGGACTTTGAAAGGATTCCTATATCCAGACACATAGTGTTGGGTGTGTTGATGAAAACCCAATGACGTATTACTATACATCATGAAATTTCTATTTTGACCGGTTTAACAAAGTTTTTTTTTATACATACCAGGAGAGTCACTCAAAGCATTTTACATATTAAATTACTTATCAAAACACAGCATATATAGACCTTGACATTTGTTAAAGAACCAAGGATTTAACCAAAAAAAATTTTTAAAGGACCAGAACAAATCTTTAGCAGAACACAGATTATGTGGCAAAGAATATTGGAAGATAGAGCATATTTATCAAGACATACTTTCAGCATATATGTGAGAAACGGATTGGATAATTTGTATGATCACCTGCAAATATGCAGCAGATTGTTGTAAAAGTAACATAAAATCTATAACAATAATGTTGCAGGAGAAAGTCAAAAATTGTTAAAGGTCCTTTAGTCATAATTTTTTTTATTCCAGGAGCCCATCAGTAGGTCTAGCTCTAATGTCAATTTTTTGAGGCAAGATTCTCTCGCTATTGTATTTTCATGGGGGTAAGTAATCTTAGAATGATTATACATCGACTGTATTAAATTGCTTATTTTCTTTTTTTCCATTTCTAGAGTAGTTACAGGACAAAGTAATAGCTTTACAATAAATGCCAATATGTGGTTCCTTTATAGATGTGTTGTTTTACTCCTTGATTTATGTGCCATGTATCTGGTGGTTCAAGAATTTATATGACAGCACAAAGACTCTCACTAAATGCAATAAGAGAATAATCTATATTGATTACAGCCCAAATTATTTATGTACTAATAAGAAAACAATAAAATGCAAGCTTTTAATCACATCAAAAATGTATTTTTAAAAACTTTATGTATACATAAGTATTTATGTAATTTTAAAGACTAATTTCCTATAGCATTTTCATTCCACTGAAAATATACTTCAAAATTACTATAAAAGTATTTTAAAATGTTACACAATATGTGTGTGAAAAATTATTTGCTGAGGAGGGTACACTAAACAATGAAGAATTTACAAACTGCTCTTTAAATATAGGGATTTATTGTGGGTAAGTACAAAAGACTTGAAGAATCATCAACAGCTTCAAAACAACAAAGACAATAGAAAAATATTAGGGAGAAAACTTGTACCATGCAATAAATTTTAAGTCAATAGAAAAATCCTTTAGAATGCAGAAACACTGTTAAGAATGAGGATTTGGCAAAAGCCATGTTTTAATGCGATTCAATTAATTTCATTTTGAAATAATTATTTTAGAAGTGTATGAAATTTTAAATATTCCAGTACTTTGTACAGAAAGTGTCTCCCTCCTGACATAGGATTTGTCATCTTTGATAAAAAGCTTATATTAAGAGTAAAGGCATTAAAAATATATCTTTATACTAATAAGATACTTTCATAGAAAATATTAACCAATAATAAACTATATGATTGGATTATATTTTAAAATGCATACTTACTTGTACATATTATCTTGATTAATGCTTGCAAGGAACTTGATTTATGCTTGCAAGGAACTTGATTTAGCTTTCTCTATTGGAAGAAAACATTTGTGTCAGCCATCTATGGGAATCTGCTTACTTTTTTTTTTAATTAATCTCTGTTTTTGTCTTAAATAAATATATCTGAGTTCGAAATGTGTCCAAGTAGCTCTTCAGTTCTCAGACCTCCCTGAGGTCTTCAACCTCGGCTTTCTCCCCAAATTATGTGTTCTCCTAAATACATACTTACTATCCAGGAAAGAGTTTATTCATTAAAGAATTTTTACTGCTGGGGCAAGATGAGGGTTTGCTGTTACTGTTGTTGTTTTCCAAAATAGACCAAGAAGACTTTCCATTCTGTTATTTGGGAAAAAATACATTTTCCATATGTAACTAGCAAGTAGAAAGATGATAAGTTTTTAGGACACTTTCTTACATTTTTTTAGGCCACTATTTTATCATTAGGAAATTCTTTTAAAAATGGAAATTTTTGCTTTTCTGAATTAGTAATATTCCTGCTGCTTGAAAGAGTCCATGCAGTTTGCAAGGGACTCTGACTGATTACAGGGAGTAGCTTCATGCAGGCTAGCTCTGGCCAGCACTTGGAAGCCGACTTTACCTGGCACAGTTTTTGTCCCTCTGTCTTTGACTGCCTGTGAGTGCCAGCTATGAAGGTCTCTAAACTCCTGATCTGTGTTCTGTCTCTAACTCCTTTACAGACTTGAGCCTGGATCCCTAGATATTACTCTCTCTGTCTAGCTTACCCCCTCTTAAATCGATAGCTTTTTTCCTTGCCTTTCACTAATATTCTTTTTGTAGACTAAAAGTAAAATATGCTACCTTTATAGAAGTTCATTAACTACTTTGAATTTGTTTTCACAGTGTTAGTATAAAAATCCAAAAAGCAGTAGTTTTTTTTATTAACATATGATATATAATTTGCTTCAGGGTACATGTCTGTGAATCATCAGTCTTACACAATTCACAGCACTCACCATAGCACATACCCTCAGAGCAGTGCAGTTTTAAAAGAGCTTTTAAAATATAAAATGGATTTTACAATCAATATTTACCATAATGCTGCACCAGATTTGAAATTAAGGCAAATTTCCACAAACAATCTAATGTTTCCTAACCTTTCTATTTAGACATTTTTAAAAATATTTTAAGTTTTAGTTGGAAAAGCAGTAATTTAAAAAAAAATTAGATATTTCCCCTCCTAAACTTATTTAAAGCGCAATAGGATCACAGTGGTGAGTAATGTGATTTGAACCTTTGCCTCAAGCCAGTACTATGGTAGTTCTGAAATTCCTAAATCTGCTGCTTTTCAAACTCTTTCCCCACAGATTCAGCCCTGAGCTTGTTTAATCCTCAGATTAAAGCAGATGATCATAATTCGTTAATAGTATTTTTGATATTGCATCTTGGGATCTTGCTGAGTAAAGCATTCCTAATCCACCATCCCATTCTTTCAACAACTATTTATTTTTAAACACTTTTTGCTACTTTTTTTCTGGATAAGTTCTAAATTGTTGGCCATAATAATTTCTTCCATTTTATAGCACCTGTTTACAAAGCACTCTCATAGGTCTTACCACCATTGCAATATAATCAGAAAGTCAGTGCCCTTCACAATAACCGTATAATGTACAGATTGTTTCTTTCATTTATAAAACTAAGGCTTAGAAAGGTTGTAACCTGTTCGGAGTCACAAAACTGGGTTTTATACAGCTAGACTAGCACCCATGAATATGGGTTAGATTCTAGATCTAATGTGCCTTCTGTTTTACCAAGAATTCTTTTTTCTGGAGAAGTCCTTAATTCAAAAGAACTATTTCTAAAACTAATCACAACATACTCATTTATGAAAACACAGTAATAAAAATTTAAACTATGAAAATATAAACAAATTTAGATATCTAAAAACTAGGAAGATTATATAATCTGTTTTGAGATATCAGCCTTGATTTGCAGATAGAAAAAAACATATCTATTTAATTTTTTCAATCATTTCTTTTATTTGAACAAAATGTACTTTATACCAAACTTTTATTATTTTGCAAACAAAAAGGAAACTCAGTATGCTTTTTTTAAATTCAATTTTTGTAAATTCAAAAATCATATAGTTCTAAAATGTGTGTTGTTGACAAATATACTTCTTACTTTAAAATATAATTCTACTTGAATCAAGTTAAGTGAACATGTCCATTTAATATTACTGTCTAGGTTTTTCAATTAAGGGAATATTTGCACCAGTGATAACAAATACAAGGCCTTCTAAGAAAGAACGTATATCATTCCGTGACTATCCTGTACAACTCAGTGGTGGATGGGGAAGTGGCAAAAAGAAGGCGAAAACTTCAAACTAATTCTTCAAGCTTCAGCATTCAAAACATATGGCACATGATTTTCTCAAGAGATCTCTGGATATCTGGTCATGTTACCAATTGAATACAAGGTTTGAGGGTACTGTATTTAATTTGTATTGTTGCACATATTCCACAATTGTTTGCTGATGGAGTTATCCGATTTCTCATCTATAAAATACAATTTTGCTATTGTTCCTTTGTTTATGAGGAATGGCCTCCAGAATTAATTCTTAAAATATTTGAATGGAATTTGCATATCCAATTTCTTCTTTTGTTTAAAGATTTTATGACATATGTATTAAAGATGGTTTTGTTACCAGTAATAAGTTGTAATACCATACACATATTGTAAGAGAATATAACTATAGTTTATTGACACTGTTCATAGTATTAATGAATAATTAATACATTGATAAATTTTTATTTCACCAGATTATCATTGGATTTTTCAAAGATAAATTGATATATAAAATATTTAGAGTAGACAATGAAAATGGCCTTCATTTTTTATTTTTTTTAACTTTAAGTCATCTTAAATACAGTTAAGAAAATATACTTTCTGTTTAAACTAAAATGAAATATGTTTAAATATTTATGTTATGTATTCTATCATTTTAATTTTAGTTAAGGTGCCTCAAAATTTATTTAAAAAATATTTTCAAAGCTCCATCTTAAAATTTTATAATATTAGCCTATTTTCTAAAGTTACAGACCAGTTTTATTAAATTTTTACAATTTTGTGGTTAATATTCTGTGATGTCTTAGTAAATGCAATATGCAAAATACTGTATTTACCTCTCCTACTCCTTAGGATTTTTATTTTCCTGACTCTGGAGCTTTTTTCACCAAGCTAGGTTCTCCAGTGACTTCCCAGTGTGTTGCTGTGTAATAGGATCCACTGAACTTTGATTTTTTTCCCTTTGTTTTTCCTACTCTCTATTGAAGTATTTCATCTAAAAATGACTAAGCAGATTTAGAGATGCATTTATTTAGTTCATGCCCCCTATCGACTTTTAGAGCTCTACTGCATTTCAAAACTATAAATCTCTTTTTACTTGATTGAGATAGAAATATTAATGAACCTTAAGCTGTCAGTCAAAGGAAATGGAGATTCATACGTTGTGGCCTAGAAATTGAATTTAGGAGCATAAGCTCCATATGTAGTTGCTTTATGGACATGCTGTTATGTCGTCCTTTTACTAAGAGCATCCACAGACCAGCATAATGTAATGATGGAAAATATTTTATCTCAATTTATTGTGAACACTGCAAGAGAAAACCACATCAGGGCTGAAACTGATGGGGTTTTATGGTTCGTATGCTCAAATCAATGAAAAGGAAAGGTTAGTTTGAGAAGTGAGATGTTTATGATTAAACTGTTTTAGTGCCTAAAAATAATTTAGTCCATAGTTTCCTTATTCTGTGATTTGTGTAAATGTTTCATAATAATAATTCTGAGGAAGATGATGGGTGTTGATGCTTCTAAAATTAGTAGGTGATGATTGATGAAGATGTCAATAAAATAGTTTTCTAATTATGGTGCTAAATTGGAAGTTCTTTGTAGTGTTGTTTATTTTGTCTGACCTTAAAATGTTCATTTACAAAATCAGAGTTCAAACATCATTTTAACATTAGTTTATTTGCATTTGTGAAAAGATAATTAAGGCAAATATTTGTCTTTAAGATTTGGAAAGGCAAAAGTAAGAGCCTATATTGTTGCTTAGCTGGCTGAATTTTGGATTGATAGTGAAAAACCCGGGCAATGTTACTATTCAAATGCAAACCCCAAATGACATTTTGTCTTTTCCTGAACCCTTCCCAACTCAATTCTCACTTTCCTACCTGTCCCTTACCCCAGTGCTATCACAATGACCAGGCATTTCCAGTGAGAATGACAAAGTGAATCCCTGATCACAAAAAGACTGGTAGAAGTGTTGGGCAATGTTTGGAGATTCCAGTGTCTTGATATGAGAGTTAACTATATTGGTTTATGGAGGTATGATCTTCTCAAGGGCCAATCTGCCAACATCTTTGTGCATGTAGTGCATTATAAGAGAGCTCATTAGGTATTTTGAGGAGCATTCCAAAGCCCAATTTCTTGTTGTGCTCATAAATTAATTAAGGGTACAACCACCACATTAAAAAACAAAAAAGTCAGAATAGTATAACAAAAGCCAAAGCACTGTTAAAGGCAACACTCTGCCTTAAAGGCAAAAGGGAGAATACACCAAGATTCCTGGAAATTAGTTTTTTGAGTTTTTCTTTTTTGGAGAAAACAAGGGATAGTGCGTTTTAGCCAGAAAGAATAAGTTGGAAAGCACAGACAGGGATTAAAAGGTTTTTACATTAAAATTGCAAATGAGGGGTGCCTGGGTGGCTCAGTGGGTTAAGCCTCTGCCTTAGGCTCAGGTCATGATCTCAGGGTCCTGGGATTGAGCCCCACATCTGGCTCTCTGCTCAGGGAGGAGCCTGCTTCCCCCTCACTCTCTCTGCCAGCCTCTCTGCCTATTTGTGATCCCTCTCTCTGTCAAATAAATAAATAAACCTTTAAAAAATAATAAAATTCCAAATGAACAATAAATAGCGGTGTTTTAAGAGATCCCTGTCTAATTTTAAATCCTCACATCATCAGCATAAGCAGCTTTGGATGTTCCATGTTTTGATTATGCTGTTATTGAATTGACCATTGTCATGATTTTCTCTTAGTTGCTTGTAATTTATTCATATTCTCTCATTTTTCTCAAAATCTAGGTAACATTGAACCAAAGTTCAGACTAATAAAATTAAACATGTAGGGTATATTTTGACAAAATTTTACTGGTAGTATGCTACAATTGAAGTAACTATAATAAGTTTCTTAGAAAAGAGAAACATTTTTGCTTATTTTTTTGAAAAGAAAAATAAGTTGGTAAAGTCTCCCCTTATTATTTCCTTTATTGTTATATTTTCTACCAAATACAGCTTCTATCGTCTTTAAGGCCTAGAAAATAACTCACCATCTGGTTTTCATGACTCTACTGTGAGAAAGTGAGTTATCCAGTGAATATTCTTTAACTTAGGTGAAGAAGACCCCTACTCATTCTTTGGAATAATGGTTGTCAGGGCTAATTTCTAACTCATCACAAAAAGGAGAGGTGATTCTGTCTTTTCCCATACGGAATGAAATCCATTCTCTACCATGATATCTTTGCTTACCTAGATGCAGCTGTTTTTGTCACTGATGGTTGTGAGATTCAGAGAAAGCCTCTTTCCAGAAGCTCAAGAACTGTATTCTAGACCTATGGTGTCTAGAACCTTAGCCACCAGCCACATGTAGCTACCGGTACTCTTAATACAGTTAGTCCGAATTGAGAGATGATGTAAACATAAAATGCACAGTAGATTTCAAGCATTTAGTATGAAAAGAGAATGCCAAATTGCCCAATAATTTTATATTTATTGTGTTAAAATAATAGTATTTGGGCTTAAATAAAATATATCATTGAAATAGTTTTTTTTACAAGATGTAAGTACTAGAAAAATTTGTAATTACATATATATTGAACATTGTATTTCTACTGGATAGAAATGATCTGGAGACTATTCTCTGAGATAACTTAGGTAGGATGTTACTGATGCAGAAAATAATTGGTGAGATAGTAGATAAAATGTGACCCCAGAAAACAGGGCACAAAAATTCTAGTTTGTAAGAAAAGAAAACCTTGATTCTGCTAAACATAGTGAATATTATGAAATAAGAAAAATAACCTCACTTGTGGTTCTAGACTTTAAGATAGTAAAATTGAATTTTTCAGTTAAAATTAACATATATGTAGAGAGAGAGAATTCATTTTGTTTTTATTTGTTTTTAATAAGAGACCATCTTTAATGTCAGGTCAAAGTCTTTTATGTTACTATAGCAAGAAAGAGAATTAGCACTCACCTTGCAGTCTATGTTATCTCAGGCTTTAGATATGTACAGCCGTTAATTTTCAAACAGCATGATTTGATGTGACATAAATAAGGTCTTTTAATGGGAACAGTATTATATTTGGCATCTTACTGTATTATAAATCCAGTTTTATTCTAATACATAAAACATAAAAAACCACTAACAGTTGCATAAATGAATACGATACATTTGAAAACAGCACATAGAGTGTTTCTAAGTTCTAAAAAGCATATAACCAACATGTGCTTTATGTGGTACTGCCTGACTACCATTTTTCCTTCCCTTCCAAATATTGTGTCGTTCATCTACTATTCCTAGGACAGAATTTCACCCGAGTCAAAATTGAAGTGAAACATTCCATATGACTTTCCGTTTATGACATATCCCTACTAGCACTTTAGAGCAAGAGCCCCCTCTAGTAGATCTGGACCAACTCACCTGCAGGAGGGATCATGAGGACTCTAGAGCTCAGCGAAGAAGAACTCCTGCAGCACCAGGAAAGACTGCCATGACTGGTAAGTTCTGCTCTACACTGGGAGCTTAGAGAAAGGGCTTCTCTGGCCCTTGTTGGTCATTTTTGCCTTCAGACAGTAGCTGGCCAAGGTGCTTCAGGAAGGAAATCCTTTCTAGGGAGCTTTTGAGACAAGTGAACTAATTCAATTATATTACAACAGGTAAAGTTCTCCTTTTTATTTCAAGGTTTATTTTTACCCTGACTGAGTGTAATCTTCATAGCATCCTTACGTTTTAGGTATTGGTATAACCACTTTTCCAATGCAAAAGCAAAGATGAGAAACTACTTCGAGTCTATGCTTTCTTTATGGAAGCCAGGGGTAACCAGGGTAGCAAATATAAAATTTTTTAAATGTCATTGGGATTTCCTAAAAATAATTTTCTCTTGCAAAAGCTGCAACAGAAACTTCAAGCTTGTTTTATAGTCCTCATAGAATTGTTGTAGATCAGCTTTGTACAGTACAAATAAAATGTGAGCCACATACGTAATTATAAATTTGCTGGCAGCCACATTACAAATGTAAAAAGAAATTGATGAAATTAATGTATTTTTTTAAAAAGATTTTATTTATTTATTTATTAGGAAAGAGAGAGAGTGAGAGAGAGCATGAGAAGGGAGAGGTCAGAGTGAGAAGCGGACTCCCCATGGAGCTGGGAGCCTGATGTGGGACTCGATCCCAGGACTCCGGGATCATGACCCAAGCCGAAGGCAGTCGCCCAACCAACTGCGCCACCCAGGCGCCCGAAATTAATGTATTTTATTGAACCCAATATTTCCAATACATTTCTTTCATCAAATAGAATTATAAGGACATTATCTTACAGAGAAAAAAAAAAAACTTCATCTATCCTAGCCCCTAAAGTTAGCATGTTTTGGGAAAAATAAAAATAAAAATACAAATAAATAAACAAATAAATAAATAAATAAATAAATAAAATGGTATAAAAATAAGATGATTTTTGACTGATATGTATCATGGACATAGTAAAGTAGATCTGTTTCTCATCTCTCTTTGAGTCATTCAGATTTTGTCTAGCCATGGACTTTCTATTAACTTTGAAATGAGTCCAATGCTTAGAATAACTCAATATAATACACAAAAGAAAGTAAGAAATCTGCACAGCCATTTTGTTCTGCTCAGTACATGTTTTGGAATGAGGTATACAGAAGCAAGTAAAGAGAACATATTTTTCGTAATCTGTCTTATGTTCTTTTTTTTAAGATTTTATTTATTTATTTGAGGGTGAGAATGAACTAGAGAGAGCATAAGTCTGGGGAGGGGCAAAAGGAGAGGGAGGGGCAGATTCCCTGTTGGGCCAGGAGCCCCACATGGGACTGGTTCCCAGGACCCTGGGATCATGTTCTATGCCAAATCTGTCCTATGCTCTAATTCTCACTCTGATATGTCATCTTAGACAAGTAGCAAGCTCTATGAATCTCCTTGCTTACCACTAAAGTAGGCTTATAACTCCTAGGGTGCTATGAGTTCAGATGACAAAGTATATGAGAAGCCCCTGGCTCTCAGTACCTTGGGTATCATAAGTGCTCAATAAATGATGACTTGGCAAAGAAAATCTTCCAGACCCATCTTCCAAAATTAAGCACAAAATTGGATTGATTCTGCATACCTTATTTAGCAAGTATTTCTATGAAATGAAGGAAAATATTTTTAAAAGATCTTTAAAACTGGCTTCTCTAAATTTGCCTCAAAATGGCAGTTGAATGCAATTTTTCAAATACATACATATTGAAAAAAACCACTTTCGTATTGAGCATTCTCCACTAAAAGTATACAGAATACTTTGGAAATGTAAAAGGCATACATTTCTAAAAGCATGTAGTTTATTTTTTTCACATGGACAAGTAAAACATATATTTCTAGAAAATAGGTTAAAATACCAGAACCAGAACTCTGTAGGCAGTGCTCTGTACTGCAAAATGGACCCACAAAATGTTTCCAATATCAGGTCCCAAAGGGGATACCGGGTAATTGGCTAGACTGGTACATATGCTCCATTCTCTCACATTTCTCCACTTCTCATCCCCTCCCCATCAAAGGGAAATATTGGCTCATTGTCTCTCTAGGAAGACAAAGAAAAACATAACCATCCCTTGATTTTATCTCTTTCTTAATCTTTATTCATTTTTTGATTAATTAGAAACTTGGGTTTTTTTAATCTCCATGAATTTAAACTAACTTTAAAAGATGAGTGTTGTTAGCCTAGATCCAATAAACAAAAATATAAGGAACTTCTATGTTAGCATCCCAAAAGGGACCAAAAATGTTTTGAGTATGGGAAGTATTAGTTTCAAATGAGAATGGACAAGGAAAGGGTGTTTTCACATTCTGTTTAATTGACCTTGAAAGATGAATTGATATTGAGGAAAGCATTTTAGGCAAAGGATACAGACTGGATAGATACCTGGAGACAACTAACAGTTACATGTCCAGGGAATGGAAAGAAAAATCCAGAGATTGGATTATTGGACAGAACGGAGAGAGCCGGTGAGACAGACAGGGAATTAGTGGGAAATGTTATTGGGAAGTAGGACTGGATAAAGTACCCTGAGATCTGTCCTACCTATAGATTTTAGGTGGAAAACTGCTATATGATGGTTTTCAAAAATAGGAAGGCAACGTTATTATTAGCAATAATTACTGGGATAATCTCAAAATAAAAATAGATGTGGTCAGGGGAAAATTAAATTTGATTCAAATATGACATGATAACAATGAAGTTACTCCCACCAAAGTCTGTTGGGAGTTGGTTTCACATATGCTGATATACTTAAATCTAAGTGAGGCTGCTTGCAAGTATAGACATGGGCTGTCCTCTCTGTAAATGCGCCCCTCACAAGAATATGGATATGGAGAGCGGTAACCTGAACAAGCTGCTCTGCTCCAGGGAAAGCATTCCATGAAGCTTCAGGAACATGGTGCTGAGACTTCTAAGTCTCATAATGGCTTGAAAAAGTTAGAATTTCTACAATTTACTTTGAAGATATTAGAATCAAAGCACTATTAAGGTCTCCGTCCTAGTTGACTTGGGTTGCTTTAACAGAATACCATAGAGTGGGAGGCTTAAACAACAAACATTTATTTTTCACAATTCTGGGAGTCTTCAGTTCTGAGACCAGGGTGACACCTTGGTCAGGGGGCCTCTTCCCGGTTTACAGGTGGCCCTCTTCTTGCCGTATTCTCTCACGGCATGGATGGAGACTTCCCATCTCCTCATCCTTATGTAAGAACATTAATCTCATCACAAGGGCTCCACTCTCATAACCAAAAATATAACCCTAACCAATTCCTAAAGCTCCACTTTTAAATGTCACAATAGGCATTAAGGTTTCAACATATGAATTTTGAGAGGATCAAACATTCAGTCCATAGCAGCATCCTAAAAACCATGTAGTTTATTTAATTGATAAGAATTACATAGGTTTTTTTCAATACATAGCTTACAATGGGAATATTCTAACAAGAGAAGCTGAGACTTTAATAGGTAACTGTATTTGTTTGAGGTGTATGTAGATTGATGGTTAGTAATAGAGCTGGGAACAGGTCCCCAGCCTCCCGAGTCACAAAAATCTTGGAAAATATGTTAGAGATAATACCTATGTTTACAAACTGACAGAAATGTAGTTTGCAGCAAACACACTTGCCTCAAACTAATAACACACGTGTCAGGACATAGAATCCTTGTGGAGATTTGTTTCTCATGTGTGATCCTCTCTCCTTTTCTTCCTTAAATAATCATAATTATATATTTCAGTTTCTCAATCTATATAGTTGAATTTTCTTTAAGTCACATTTCATTCCATAACACCACTTGTATGTTTTTTACTGTGCCCATAATCTTTATTAAGTGCTTTCCCATTCTAAATTTTAAAAGTCATAACAGTAAACACATAGTGCTTATAATATGGCCAGGCACTGTCCCTAAATGTTCTAGATACATTAATTCTTTTTATATTTACTCTCATCTGTTGAGATAAGTATTAGTTCTAGCCCCCGTTTAAAGAAGATGGTACTGAATCATAAATGGTTACATACCTTCTCAGCATCACACAACCAGCAGGTGGTAAATGTGGACCTAAATCACGTAAGTCCAAATCTAGTCTGTATTTTCCTACACAAAATAAATATGCACACATACATATCACAGACACTGTGGGTAACCAGCTAGCCAAAGGTGTCATCAATAAGTAATTGAAAATGCTATCTAAATAATAAAAATATAGGCAGGCCAGAATGATATTATGGTAATCTGACAAAAAACACCTGCTTTCAAAATGTAGTGTTTAATTTCAGCTCAATATTAAAGGAAAATATGGAAAAAGTTATTTTTTTCCTTAGAGAAAATTAAACCTAATTTGGAAATTAATAGTACAGTAATTTTTTTGGTGACAGAAACTTCGGAGAGGTAATGATATATGGTAAGCATGAAGGACACCATCTGGAAGCTTTGATTTGCAAGAGACTTGTAGAACACAGACTTACCTCTGTCAAGTCTCTTGCCCAGAGCATGAAGCTTTGAGAATCAGCTCACTCTTTAATCACAGAGAACTTTCATTGTTAAAAAGCTTGCTTTTAACATTAAAAGTTTGCTGTCTTCTAACTGAAGCCCATCCATCTAGTTCCACCACTGGGGCCACACTGAGTAAATGTCATCAGTCTTTTGCATATCTTCTCTTAGCTAAAAATCACTAACTCCTTTAACCGCTCTTTGCATGACAGCTTTTCCATTCCAGTTTGACTCACCCACTGTACAATACAAAAGCTCAAAATTATCAATTTCCTTGGTAAAGGTAGTTTCCAGAGCACTTCTCAGTTCTCTAGATTGCTGCATAACACAGTGAATAGTGGGGATTAATCTTTCTTGATGTGTGATGCTTCACTTCTGCTAATGTGATGTAGGCGAAGTTTGTTTTAACTACCTTAGCGACTAAATCATGCGATGCACTCGAAATATCCTCAGATCTTTATTGTATGGACCCTTATCAGCCTTGCTTCCCCTCTTCTATATTTATTTTTTAACCTTAATTGAAAACTTTATATTTGTCTCCATTGGTTTAATTCCATCATTCCACTTTCTCCAAAAATATTTGCTTCCCAATTTTTCTTGTACTCTGAATCTTTATCTCTCCTAAGAATACCTGTATAAAACTTTGTAAGTGCAACCCCTGTATTTGAGCTTTTGGAGAAAATATTGACTAGAATTAAGGTCCACCTTTAATAATACTTGAAGGAAATTTTTAAAAATGATTAATAGGATTCTCTTGTTCACTGCTGGAACTAAAAAGTTGCATGAGATACTTTAGAGAAGAACTGCCATCCTATACCATTTGCCTCAACTTTGATCCAGCAGTTAGAGATACCCAAAGAAGCTTATGTAGCTTAAATGAGACACTGCTCATAGATCTATTTCATTTCATAAAAAGTGAAAGTACATTGATAAGGTTTTTTAAATTCATTTTGTCAAGACATATTACTTTTTAAACTCTCCCACAGTATTCAAGTTTGTATTAACATTAGAAAGAAGGTAGAATTAAAGGACATTATTAAAACAGAATAATCAACTACTCAGATTTTGCTTAATTCAAGTATTAAGCAATTCTTAATGTAGCAAAAGAATGGCTGTAAATCCCTCTCCCCAAAAGTAGCCCATGTGAATCAAAGACAGCACATAAATAATTTCATTAATGTTAACCAGAAATGAACTTTATTGGAAATATTGGGATTCCCTGAAAGTAACTACATTAAAGAAATTACCCCTAAATCAGTTCCTTTTAAAATTAAAATCCTCCTTAAGTATTGAGCTTATTATATGTACATATATTGCATGTGTATACTATATGTGTATATTTATTGCACAAATGGTTGAAATCTTACAAAGAATCTAATTTAAATGAACTGTTTAAAGCCATTTTTTCTTTCTTTTGGTAACTTGAAAAAAATGCTCCCTTAAGTATTTGAGAGAATAGCAGTAAATTTTCGTTGCTTGTTATACTTGAATTTTATTAATAAATTGTGTGTTCATGAGGTTTTGTGATTTCAAACAACAAACTTTGAAGGTAAAGTGTTTAATTACCCTGAATTTATAACAAAGGTCCATGTGATGTTGGGAACCGAAAAATGACGTAATCCGTTGAGCTCCTGCTCCTGGGATTCCTTTTTTAGCAGCCAGCTTCCCACGCATTGGGCGACACCCTGCTCTAGAGGTAGTGCGTCAGCTTTAACAAAAAGGATATCAAAAATCCAATGAAGGTTAAGAAATGTTTACTATAAAACAAAATCTTCAAAGAAACTAGACTGTTGTCTGTTATTTAACACATGTACTGGGAACCTCTTGCAGTCAGGTTGAACCCTGGCTTTCCCCAGCCAGGAGTGGCTCATTCGCTGTGGAAGACAGGTAGGAGTGATGTGTGCGTTACTTTACACACACACACATACAGACGCACGCTGTCAAAAAGAGTCAGTTACAGGTCTTCTGCTTTATCCCCTAAATCTGCAGCAATTTGTGATATGGATTAATTCTGATCGCCAACTTGTAAAACAAAAAGGGTACTGTCCTTACCAGGGGACGGCTGGATGATCTATTTGCCAATATCAATATTTGGATGGAAAGCTTAAAATATGTTGTTTTTCCAAGAGTTAGACTTTAAAGGAGGGAGAACACCACTGGTGAAATATTAGCAGCAAATCGGTTAACCACTAACTTCTTTCTGTAGTCGTGGAGGCTCTTTGAAGTTTACGGGAGAAGCGAAACTTCATTCTCTTTCCTCAGAATAGAGACTCCCCAGTACTTGCACTCTTAACCACCGAGTCCTCTCCGCTCGAAGGTAACATCGCGTACAGCCTTGAGGTCAAATCAGGGGGCGTGTGGAGACTCGGTCTTTATCCCCAGAGTCCTGACAGGGCGGCACCTTGCAGTGCCCCCTCACCTCCCCCGGCCGTCCAGACGGTGGTCCCACGCCGAGGTGCGCACCAGGTGGCGGTCCGCCGGTGCCCGGGGACGGCTGGACTTGCCTGCGGGAGTTTGCTCCGCTCACAGCCTACGCACAAGTTCACCACAGGAGAGCTTCGGCGTGAGGTCGGGCCGGGGCAGCCCCTGGGCGAGGGCACCGGGTCTGGGACCCGAGTCTGCGCCGCAAGGGCGCGGCTTGTCCCGGGTCGTGCCAGCATCCCGAGGAGGTGGCGGCCGGCGAGCTCGGCTTTCCTGCTGCGAGCCACAGAGAGCATTTTGTTCCCCAAATCTGCTTAGGACACTTTGCAAATTAAAACTCATCAAAATTAACATTAGGAATCTACGTTGCCGGGAGGGGCGGGCAGGACAGATTGGAAGGGAGAAGTGACTGAATATTAGTCTTTACCTTTCTCTATAGTTATTTAATGATTTTTTCGGATAAATGAGTTGGCGCTCTCTCCCCCTCTCTATATAATCCAGGGTGTAATGAAAATGTCTGTATTTTTCGTCTGTCTTTCGAATTTACAAAGCACCACGGCAAAGAGGTTGAACTAGAATGCGAATAGTTTTCAGCAGCTTACAATGCGGTGCATTCTAAGCGCACCGCGTGGGCTTTGTGCAGACCCTGTCCTCTGACCCTGTCTAGAGGTAAAGGGTATTCGTGGACGCGGGAGAAGCACAGTAGGTGGGCGTCTAGCCCACGCAGAGTCTGTTGCTTTCTGTTTGAACCTGCCTTATGTCCATTAATCCTATTAATCGTACCCTGATGGGGTTTGCTTAATGACCATAGACTTTTACACTTACATTGTATAATTCCAGCCCAAAGGAGAAACATCCCTCATGTTATTTTTGCCTCTGTCTATGCTGAGATGTTCTTTAAGTCTGTACCTGAAACGTGGATACTTAATGCATGGATGTGTATGCACAACATCTTGAAGCGAAGCAGCTCTGTCTTTAATACTTTAAGACTCTACATAATCAGGAAAAATAAAGTATCTAAAATGCAATGGATAGAACCTTAAACAACTATTTCAAATATAATAGTGGAAGATGTATTAAAAGTAAATGATTAATTGCTAGTAAAATCTGAGTTTATGAACTGACGACAGTTTAGCGTAATTATAAACTATTTAAAGGCATACGTGTCATAGAAGAGATTTTACTTTAATGATCCTTTATTTTACCGTATTCAGAATTTCCTGGAGTGATGACGACAGCCATAGCGAGGAACAAAGGTGACTAGATTATCGCTGCGGTTGAATTAGGATGTTTTTATATTTGTAAAATGCATTTCTATAGCAAATGTAAACAATGTCATAGTAAATGTAAACCATCGCATATGTTAGATAAGTCAAAATATTTCCTTGTGGGGGAAAATACTCAGATTTTTAGACTTAATTTGGATCCTTTAGGAGAAGAGAGGTCAAATCCATTTCTCTATTTAATAAAAGGGCAACTACCTGAAAAACTATTATTGAAACAAGTTGTAATTCAAAAACAAGCATAGCTCTTTGAAAAATCATGTGAGTTTCTGAAATACCAAAATACTTAATATGACTATTGAAATTGCAGGTGAATTTAATCGATTATAGTTGAGAGCTTTGCAATAGGATACTTGACAGACTGACAGGTTTGATTGAAATTCAAGTAATTGTTTTTTTTTTTTAATTGAGATACAGAAGCTTCAAAAACATGACAGAGTTATATATTAGTCTGTAGGTGTGTTTTCTGGAGTAGATGTATTGGGACATGTATTTAAAAGAAAAGCTTAAATAGTTCTTCGTGTGTATATATTTTTTTATTCTGAGGGAAACTTCTTGAGCTGCTTCGATGCAAAATGTATTTCTGTAACTGTTATGTCTTTAGAGCTGTGGGAAGGCTGAAGATGAAGCCAGGGAAGGGAAACAGCAGCGGAGCACACACAAACACGAGGCCACCTGGCTTCTTGCCATCATACATGACATTCAATTATTTGAGTACTTTTTCATGAGAGTTTTCCCTCCACCCAGCTTTCCCTCCCCTCTCCAGACCCTTGCTTTTCTACATTTGGCATAGTTCATCTGATTCAGCACGCATTTTTCCTCACTGTACTTAGTAATAGGTCTCAAACTCTCACCACAAAAAGAAAGTGCTAAGACTGAAGTTCTTGCAATACTATCTTGACATTCCCACTATTACTCTATAAGGGTGACGTTTCTTTCAATAAGCTGAGAAGGAAAGGGACTAGCGTGGTCTACACATTGCTTCAACTGCTGCTTTGATGTATGCACTCAAAATATTTTTCATTTCCCAGAATATATTCTCACGGGGGAGGGGAACATTAAATGCAGCTTTTAGGCCGTGAGAATTTTTTTAAAATATAAAATAAGTCAAGCTGACAGACAGCCAATTTCTTACCTGAACTTATCTGAATTTTCATGTGTGTGTCTCTGTTTGGAGGAGTCAAATAGTCACTTGAGTGGGCTCCTCAACTAGTTTTAATGTTTTCAGTTTAATTGTAGGCTCTATTGGGAGCTAAATAAAGAAAACTAAAAAAAGAAAAAAAGCCCACTCCAAATTGTTGTGTTTGGGGAGTTGGCACCTAACAACAACAGCAACAAAAGAAAATTAAAAAAAGAAAAAAAGCCCACTCCAAATTGTTGTGTTTGGGGAGTTGGCACCTAACAACAACAGCAACAACCACAAAATGATTGCAGGAATGTTAGATGTAACTTCAAATCGGAGCATCGGAGTCACTTCACAAAATAGCCTTTCCCCTGTTAGCAACTGCTCATGCTGGAGGAATGAGGAGAAACCCGTGTTTTCAAAGAGGTTGCGACTGAATCTACAGTAGGTCTGTTAACCCTCACCCTTTTGCTTTCTGGACCAGGGCACATCACAGCACCCAGGGACCTGAAGGTGATGGAATCTAAGATGTCCTAAAGTTTGTTACGCTTTAAAAGAAATTGTTAGTTCCCCATCTCTGTCCCTTCCCTAACCCCTTTCACCACACTCCCACCACCTCCAGCAAGCACTGGTGCCCACTGGGAAAGTTCAGATTTGAAGGAAGCGGAGGAGAAAAAGAGCCACAGTAACTTTACTCCTGGTAGATTTGACTGACATGAAAGTTGGGGAGCAGAATCCTGAGTTTAGAACCTAGGCTCAGAGTGTAGAGAGAGATCAATAATACCCTCAAAGACAAAATAGAAAGGTGGAGCAAGAAAGGGAATGGTAGCCTGGGGGCGACGGACTGCCCCTGCCCTGCCGAGATAAAATCCCAATTAGAATCTGACTTAATAAACCGGGTCTTATTTGCCAGCTGATGGGTCCTCAGAACACTAACCCCTGGGGGGCTGGCCAAGCTGACCGTTTGGAATTGGAGAGGGTAATGATAAGAAATGAAGATCAGGGGTGGTTTTAAAAGCCTACTGAGGAGGGAAGAGTTATGCTGGGTTTGGGTAGAAAGTATTTATGGAAGTGCTACGGTTAATTTCCAGGAAGGTTATCCTCAAAGCATCAGGCAGAAAAAGCCCAGGTAGATCTCACAGAAGGAGGGATAGCCTCCAATCTATTTTGTCTCTCTTCTTGCGACTTCCAGAAAGCATTTAATTATTATTATTTTAATTATATTATTTTAAGTGTATTATTAATGCTCCAACGGCTAAATCTGTGTCATTACCATAAACTCCATCTCAGCCTCTCAAAATCTATTTAATGCAGCTTTTGGCAACCAGAGACCCAACTTCTTGCCAAAAACTGCAGATTAAGCATTCGTTATGGGAGTTTGCCATTAGCTGTTCCTTCTGTTATGGGCACAAGTGGTTACATGTCCCCAAACACACAGCATTCCGTGTAATAGATTTGCATTTGCAGGAGGCTCCAGGGATATTAAATGTGGTTGGCAACACCTTGCACCCATCCCTCCAACCACTACCATCAAAAATGGGTTTGAGGTGTGAGATAGGAACAGTCTACTAAGCAGCTATCCTCTTTGGCTCCCCTGTAGTTTTTCTTCTATGAGCTGGATCTTTATTGGTGTACAAGTACTCCAGAGCTTGCATCATATGTCTTTCATTTAAAATACATCGAATGTTTTCCAGGAAATTTAGGGTTCTTAAGACGCATATTTATAAACAAGCTGACAGAACTCTACGACGTAACTAAGTTTAAGGAGTTGTTTGTGTATTTCCTCAAGTCAGCAAGGCGTTATTCTTGCTGCTGTGAAATTTTTAAAAACATATTAAATGACCATTTCTTTTATCTTCTCCATGTTTATTACAGAAGGTCAGACTTGCAGAATATTTCTGAAGGTTAGGTGCAGAGGGGACTAGAGGAGAATAAAAAATCATCACCCCATGCAGAAATGAGTGGATAACTGGACACCCAATTTTCCGGCAAGGACAGCTAGGGAACTAGCTAAAAAGTGCTCAGGAAGAGCTTGGCTGCTACTCTACCATAAGTGTGGTCCGAACGCCTAGGGTAACCTTCCGCCAGCGTTTCCTTGTTTTATTTTATTTTGTTTTGTTTTTTCCTTCCAACCTATGTTGCCAGGGTTGTTCTTGCGTCCGGACACAGTCTGGCTATCTCCTGGAGCGCAGCCCCGGGAAAGTTTTTCTTTGACCGCGCCCCCTTGAGATTTAACAGTTCGCAGTTGGTGCCGGCCGCAGGGCTCGGGAAATAGTAATAAGAAGACAGCAAAAACTGTAATTCCAGGAATAGTGTCAACTCTCGAGAACCCGACTGCGCACTCAAGGCTACCCTGAGCGCGGCGCCACGTGAACTGAGCTGGTGCCCCCAGCACCCTCTCGGGAGAAAGGTCCCGGGCTCAAAGAGGCTGCTCCTCCCGGCGTCCGCTCTGGCTCCGTCCGCCCAGGTCTGGATGTTCCGGGCCGGCCCGCTTCTAGGGCAGTGCTAAGGAGCTTCGCAGAGGTACGCAGAGCTCCACGGTGGTTCCTCCGAGGCTGTGGGCCTGTCCTGGCCTCGAAGAGAGTCTAACAGGGAGTCTTGGGCCAGCCAGGGCCGCAAGAGGCTGAAAATTCCCAAACTCATCAGAATGCCTGCCAGGGTTAGGCCTGGCCTCACCACTCTAAGAGTCCGGGCTGCCCAGCGTGCCCAAGGCCGTGGCGTCGTTGCCGTGCTGGCCCAGGCTAGCGCGACGGGCGCTGCGAAGGCCTGTGCGAGAGAGGCTGTGGGGAACCTCTAACGCAGTCCTTCCGGGGAACGTGCAGTCCATAGTCCCCAACTTGCAGGAACTTTTCACCATATTTGCCAGCTCAGGAGCCCGTTGCAAATGGCTGCCTTTTCATGCCCAAAGCACTGAACATAGATCCCTTAGACGCCTCGGGCTTGGAAGGCAGAGTCAATCCCAAAGCCACTCCTAGGGGACGTCAACCCCGCAGTGCTGCCCTGCCCTCAGGGAGCGGCCAGCTCCCCGCCCACCCTAGCATCCACACACCTCCCCCCAGCATCCACCTCCCCCCCACCCCAGCCTTCCCCAGGCCCAAACCCAAAACCCTGGCCCAGGCCGGCGCCCGAAACGCAGTCTCGTTAGTGCGCCCAGCTCCGCGCGCGCCCCTAGCTCCTGGCACGCGCTGTTCACAGTAATTCCACCGCCACTCTTTAAAAATAAATGTTTTAAAAACCACGCTGAAGGCCTTCCTCTTTCATAAGCCCTTAGTGTAACGAGCGTCCCTCTTGCCTATACTAAGAGCCCTTTGGAGGACGCTCTTTTCCTAACAGATTTTCCTAAAATAATCAGGATCGAATGATAAAATCGAGAACCAAAGGGAGCGTTGGGAGGAGAGTGAGGAAATAGATTGATATTGGCATAATGCTTTCAATGCCTCTTCCTCCGCTTCCCTCGCCCACCCATCACAAGCACGTCTACACGCCGCGGAATTCCAGAAAGAAAGGAAAGGCCATGGGCTCGTAAGCGCCAAGAGCGCCGGGACGCCGAGTTCCTCCGGGTTAGAAGCAGAAGCAGCCCCTCCACCGCGGCCGACCCAGTAAAGAGCTGCCAACGTTATCTGGCTTCTTGGGATTCGGGTTAATGTGGATCTTCCACATAAACGATTTACGAATGAAATAAAAGCCCTTTAGAGTAATACTTCCTTTCAAGTTCTTAAGATGCCTCTAAATCTTTCTGGTAGTGAGTGGCCAGCGTGGGGGCGGGGTGGGGACCGGGTGTCGGGCAGGCGGCCCGGAAGGGCGCAGAGAGCAGGGAGTGGGGGGTTAACTGCTTTGCGATCTCACCAAGCTCTTCCGAAATGCCAGTCCACTGTCGCGGCGACAATGTTTCTGGGTGTCGGGGTCTCGTCCCTCCTGGCATTTGTCTGAAATGGAGCTGTCTGTCTAACCTAGGCCTGGACGCGCCCTGCCCGGGTAAGTGGGGGAAGGTGGGGGTGGGGTGGGGGCGGAGGGGGACCCTGGGTGGAGTTAGTCGCCTGCCTATTTTCATATTCATTAGAACTGGGAGGTTGCCCGAAGAGCTCAGCTGAGTTTCAAGATATAAAAGCAACTTCGTGTGCCCCCTTTCCAGCCGGGACATAGTAAAGGGCTCGGAGCCGGGCAGCTCCCGGCGCCGCAGCGCTCGCTTCCCCTTCCCTCCTCGGCCCTCCCTTCTCCCGCCCACTTGCTCCCTCCCCCAGCGATCTCCAGCCTCCGCGCCCCAGGAGCCCAGCGACAGCCTTCCAGGATTATGGAGTTTCTGAGCGAGAAGTTTGCCCTCAAGAGCCCGCCGAGTAAAAACAGTGACTTCTACATGGGCGCAGGAGGCGCATTGGAGCACGTTATGGAGACGCTGGACAATGAGTCCTTTTACAGCAAAGCGTCGGCCGGCAAATGTGTGCAGGCCTTCGGGCCCCTGCCCCGCGCCGAGCATCACGTGCGCTTGGAGAGAGCCTCGCCCTGTCAGGAGAGCGGCGGTGAGTCGCCAGCCCCAGCCTCCGCCACCCTTCCGCAAAGCCTCAGTGCGGGGACGTGTCGGGACAGGCAGGCGGGAAGGAAGGAAAGGGGGAGCGAGAGAGCCCGGAGGGCGGAGGAAGGCAGTGTAACTGAGCGTTTTAAGAAGCGGCGTTCAGGCTGCAGCCGACCTTGAGGGGCAAAGGAAGGACGAGGCACTGGATTGCCTCCGCGCGGTTCTCTTTTAGCTGCCGAGCGCTGCTGTCCCTTCTGGGTCCCGGACTCCCTCTATCTAGGACCCAGGCGTAAACTGATAGGGGCGGTAAATTGAGTATAATTGAGTCAAGACAGCGCTCTTCCTCTGCGAGTCCGACGCGTTGCCCCCGCAGACGGAGCTGAAATCGATCATAGCTCGTTAGACGACGTCACTGTCGTCACGAATAAGAAAACTCTGAGTTCCTTTAGGTGAAAAACCTTTTAAAAAGTTCCAAGATGTAGCAGTATTTTTCTTTGTGAAGTTGGAAGGTGGCTAGATTAGCTTGTGTGAAGTTGTGACTTCTGATTCTTTGGGTTTGCCATACAGCACGCATATATTTTTTCCTAAACACCGAATCAGTTTCAGTAGCTTTGGGGAAAGAATCCCCAATATAAGCACTCACTCCGGAACTCTGTATTGTCTATTTTTCTGACTGCACATTAAAAGTCACCTAAGAGCCCTCTCTCGGAATGCTTCTGGGTGAAATCTTCAACTTTGAACGGCCAAGTATCTCAAAGTCAAAATGTTATCAAAACAAACCATCTATCTTTTCTATCTTGTAACCCAATACAAACCTATTTTTTTAGATCGCGACAGCTAAAGCAAGTTTACAATTCCAAGAGAACTTTTCCTTATCATTGTATATATTCCACAGTTAAGCTGTAAGGAGCGGGTTGCTTTAAAATAACAAACGAATTAAGTGTGAAATATTTACAACAAGCCTCCCGCCCCCTGTTTTAATGAAGAGTCAAAATCTGGCAAGGTACTGGCTCATAGGAGCTCATTTTCTAAATACTTTGTACACAGTAAGTTTAAAAAAAAAAAATCTCGTATATTTTACTTATTCAACGTTGCAAATTACTTTTGACTTGCAAAGTTGAACCAAAAATATAGGTGGGAAGGACAGAGAAAATCAGTTAAATCGTTTCAGTCATTTATTTAGAAGGACACGCAATTAATTTTTATTTTTAATATGCTAAGTTTTTGGCTCTCTGGTTGTGTATCAGACTACAGTATCTTTATTTTTGGAATTCTTATATGTATACTTAAAGTTATTTAAATAAACAGGATTTAAAAAACAAAAAACGATTCTCTGATGTCCTGAGTTAACTGCTGGGTAGGACTACATCCTATTTTAAATTGTCGGGAATCCAAAACAAGAAGAGAAATAGGTGATTTTTGATACCTTAACGACTTTTCAATGAACATCACACTTTTAGGATGCATTTTAGTAGGAAAGTGTAAGTAAGATGAATGGAGGCAGCAGTTCGCTAAATTTAGGAAAGCTCCTGTCTTTCTCCTGAGATGCCCTTAGCCTCACGGCTGCTTCCCCTCCCCCATCCCTAATTACCGAAGTTCCCCATTTAACTCTGCCCTAGACAAAACCTTATTGTTAATCAGTCGTGGCTCCTCTTTATATCTAGTTTTACATCACTTTTGCATAAAAGATATTAAGCATTTAAGTTATTTTAGGTCTTAAAGTTCAAAACATTAGTATAATGATTAGAGCAGTTGCTAAAATAGGTTATGAGACAATTTAAAAACAGATAAAATGAAAAAAGTATGGCAGTTCCTTGGAAATTATTGTTCTGGCTGGGTTCTTTTTCAAAAACTCTTTCCAATTTCATTATGTGCATCCATTGCATGTCTGCGCGTGTGCATGTGTGTGTGTGTGTGTGTGGCACCATGTGATAGATTTTTGTTTTATATCATATTGCAAGCATGCAATCAAATCTGGAGGAAATCACTGAAAGTAAAACACCCCTAAACAGAACAGAAGATGACATCTTTTGTAATCTTTTAATAGATGTTTTAATGTCTCTGCTTTAAGGAAAAATAAAGCTTTCTATCTTAAAATATATTTTATGAGTTAAGCATAAATACGACCTATTTAGAAAGAATCTTAAGTGAATTTTTACACTAAAGAAGTCTACTTAAATCTTATTCTGTTCTATAAGAAGCACTACAAGAAACTGATATGAAAGTCATTAATTTAGCAGGTCACTTTTTGAAAAAAAAAAACATTAAAAAACAGACATGAATATACAATCAAAATATTCAGCATGTAGTAGAAACAAAACCTTATCTTAAATCTGCAGTCCATACCTTTTGTGTGGAGCAGGAAGATAACTTTTGGGAAGAGTTCGGATTTGGATTTACAGATACTATTTTTAAAATTGAAAATTTTCAATTTTTACAAATTGAACTGCCTTTCTTGAGCCATGTAAGTAGCTCGATTTTGTCTGTTAAGAATAAATACGTACACCACTTATATTAAATTTGGCTTGCTTTTCAAAGATTATGCTCAATTTTTTTTTAAAATCTAGAGCATCTTTTATTTTGATCACCTTATTTGATTATAAAGTGTGTGCCTAAGATTACATTACCCTGTAAAATAGAACTATAAAATCTGGTAAATTTTATGAGTTCCGTGTAACACATTTTTAAATGGTCTTAAACTGCCCAAAGTAGATTAATAATAGTACAAGATGTGATGTTCAAATTAATACTGGCACAGAAAATCATTAACAGACTGCTTTCCTGTTGCTGTAAATTACTTCAACTTAATTTTTTCATTGAAACGTTTCACAATCCTGAGAACTGTTGTTTTCCCCCCCTCTGGGTACAGTGAACTATGGGATCACTAAAGTAGAAGGACAGCCTCTTCACACAGAACTAAATAGAGCTATGGACAACTGTAACAGTCTCCGGATGTCTCCTGTGAAAGGGATGCCAGAAAAGGGAGAACTGGATGAACTTGGGGATAAATGTGACAGTAATGTATCCAGCAGTAAGAAGCGGAGACACCGAACCACCTTTACCAGCCTGCAGCTGGAGGAGCTGGAGAAGGTCTTTCAGAAAACCCATTACCCGGATGTATATGTCAGAGAACAACTGGCTCTGAGGACGGAGCTAACGGAGGCCAGGGTGCAGGTAGGAGCCAAATGAAGGCCTTGGGTGTGTATTGGGAGGAGGAGATACTGTTAGAACAATTCAATGGTTGCATTTTGCCACAAAAGAAGAAACTGATTCTCCAACTAAAGATATAGAACAATGTACTATATGCATGTAGGTCAACTAAAATTTCTTTTTCCTTGCAAAGAATTTAATCACTCACACAAAAACAGAAAAGAACACTTGACTAATTACATAGGCATACAAATTAATGATTATTTAAAAAAACAGAATATCATAAATATCTCTAATTTAAAAATTAATTTTTAAGAGGCAAAAAAACCCCAGAATCATAGCTATCTATTTACTAATACATTTATTTTATTTTGTTTTTTTTTTTTCTATTTTATCAGACATTTAGGTTCCTTTTAGGTTACATACCGGGTATTGGTAAGTTATTTGTATAAGGGCCCATAGATCTATAATTTTATTAGGTGGGGTTATAATAAAACAAAGAAAAAAAAAGAAACAATCTCACAAATTTGCAATTGTTACATTTACCATAACTTATTTTTACTCTGCATAAAGAAAGATCATATAGCTAACTTATAATTTTTCTAGCTCTAATAGTTGCTTTGTCATTCCATTTTAATTTTTAAATGTAGATAGCCTAAATCTTTTTTGCAGAGGCAATAGATATAATGATCTTGAAGTAATTTTAAAATATATACTCAATTATATTTTAAGTTATATTCAAATTATCAAATTGGGTGGCAATATACTAAACTTTTTAAATCATTTGAAAAAATTATATTAGGTAAAATTCTATCTCTTAGGCATATTTGATTTTTACTAGAGTTGGTATTCTTAAACTATGTTTTATTGGTTTTATTGGTTCTCAAGTAACAACAATTTCAGGGAATAGCTTGTTTCTTTGTGCATTTTTACCATGCTAAATAGGAGAATATTGAAGTTTGAAACTCCCATACAGTATAAGAATAGAGAAATGAATAAGATAGTGAAGAATTTTGTCCTAAGAGTAATAGTATTTCTTCTGAAGATTAAGCCATTGCGAGGCCGTTTTGTCGTTAGAGGCAACATTTGGTGGTGCGGGAATACCAAGCAGCAGAATTTTTCTTTAGCTTGTGGAGCGAATAGTTACTTTATCTTAGTTCAGGAAGCAAATATACAGAAAGTTGATGCTAATGAAGAATTTTAGAATTGTCAAGTGTTAACATCGGTCCCATGTGTGTGTACTGTTTTATTTTTTTTTTTTTTGCCTTGTGTTCATATATTTGAGTTAGTTATACTTGTGACCATAGAAAAATATGTTTACTTATAGAGTGATCAGCTGTGCACAATGAATTTTTTCCCCTTAACATTTCATCAACTCCTGATTGATTTTTGTCTAAAAACATGCACAAGAGAGCCAACCTGAACCTAATTTACTCAGGTTTTCTCTTTCCAGCTTTTCATATCAGAGTGATAATTCATACCTATTTTAAGGGGATTCTAAAGATCTCTTTTCTCAATGAAAAAAAAAATTCATTACTAAATTCGCTTACTATACTCCTAGTGCCTCTGAAGACAGGAAGAAAAGATGTTATGTTTTATTTTGTTGTTGTTATTATGGGCCCTGGTCATTATGTGTAATGCACCTTCACCAGCAGCGTTCTAAGAAACCATATTGAACAGGTAGCTCTCATTGCCTTATATTAATTGCGGGAAACTCTTTAAAGTGCCACCTTAAATTTGCAGCACATGCTTGCATATTGAACTGAGACCTCATGTGTATGGATAAGTGTGATGATAAAGATAGAGAAGATTACAATTGATTATGAAAAAGAGTAAAAATTTCAAGTAAATTTTAACAGCCTGCACTTTGATATGTGATTTTCAGCTTCTGTTGTAAGTATTTTGTATTCTGAACATAGTTCTGTAAAGACCTAAGAGCTTCCTGACAGCTACTCGTGAAATGTCTACTCAAAAATATCAAATAACACATACTGAATATAACTTTTTGTGTCTCCCTTTAATCCATTAAAATATTAAAGCGAAGATTCTGGAGAGTTCCTGGTGTGCATCAATGATTATTTAACCCTCTGAGGTAGATGGTTGTCATGATAAATATTATTAATATAGAAATGGAGAAATTTGGATGAGAGCTAAGGGATTCTGTAGAGGCTGTAGTAACTCATAAGCTTTCTTGAACTTGGTTATATTTTCCCATTTATCTTATTATTTGTGTTACCTATAAGTCTCTTATATTGGAGAAACGATTTGGAGATTTCTGAGCATTTCCTATAAGGGAAGATAAGTATTATAAGTGGTATAATTTATGTAATAAGCACATTTGTTTTTTTTTTTTAAGATTTTATTTATTTGAGATAGAGACAGTGAGAGAGAGCATGAGAGGGGAGAAGGTCAGAGGGAGAAGCAGACTCCCCGCGGAGCCAGGAGCCCGATGTGGGACTTGATTCCAGGACTCTGGGATCATGACCTGAGCTGAAGGCAGTCGCTTAACCAACTGAGCCACCCAGGCGCCCCCAGCTTAATAAACACATTTGTATATTTTAAAACCAGAGTTCAATTTCAGATGGTTCCATTTTACCTGTAGTCTTTATCATGCTCAATATAATATGTGATCTTAATATTTTCTGTTTCTAAACAATCATGATATTTCTGTGAGTACCATATGTTTTGGATGTAATCTTTGTGTTTAAATTTTTCTGAGATTATCTAAGTATGGTACAACCCAGCACAGTCTTCACTTTGTGACATGTTCTAAAGAAAATTGTTTTGACAGATCCAGATATTAATTTGGTTATAGTTTGGCTGGGTTAATGTCATGTGCATAACCCCAAACTAAAAAGTCATGAATGTCTTCCAGATTTGCAGCATTCTCTGAGAGGAGGATTATCTACGATAATTTGGAGACATAAGGAGTCTTCGAAATCATATGATCTAATTCCTTTTTATTTTCCAAAATGAAAAAAAATTAGAGGCTGAGACATATTAAATAATTTTTTAAGTATTTTCTCCCTTTCTATTCATTTAGATTGCTTCATGGACATACCACTTATCAGGGTGAAATACAATGTAAAATTTGTGGATACTTTTGTGACATACATTTCTTTCTTAGTGATTTTGTTGACCTGGTTTGTTCTTCCTGATCTGTGTCTTTTAACATCACCATTGCCTTTTCAAATATTCCTCAGCTAAAATTCTACTTTTTAAAAAAATTAGGTTTGGTTCCAAAATCGAAGGGCCAAGTGGAGAAAAAGAGAACGTTATGGCCAAATACAACAAGCTAAAAGCCATTTTGCTGCCACCTATGATATATCAGTTTTGCCAAGAACTGACAGCTATCCACAGGTATGGTAAACCTCACGGTATACTGATTGCAAAAAATAGATGTGGTTTGTATATTCTTAAAAGGGATATTATTATTGGCTTTATTATATCTAATGCAATAGTCAAGAATGAAAATTTTAACCTCCAGAAGACTTTTTGCATGCTTGTTAGATGCTTATTTTACTAAAATATTTATTTTGTTATTATTTTCTTTTAGAGCCATTTGTTCAAAAATATTTTAGGGACACTTCCTTATTACACATTGGCAACAACTGAAGTAGCATCATTCATAGTATAATCCTTTTAATTAGTCTACGTTTTAACTTTTTAACTATTCAGGCTCATTTCCTTTGTTAACTTTTTAAAAATAAATAAAGCATTGCTTGGCATGCTGTCTCTGTGGCCAATGTTTTATGAACCATCCTCTAACCTAGTGTCTGGTGTGGTCTATGAAACCTTCAGTTCCACTTAAAAATATCTCTTTTCCTATGTTGTCTTTCCAGCTCTGAAGTTACCCATTGTTTCAGGGAAACCTTTAGCCCTTGATTACCTAAAACATACATAGGATTAGTACTGGAGATCATTTAAAAAATTTATCACATTAAAAAAACACATCTACCCCTTTACATGGGAGCTCTCATCTCATTTTAAAGAGCACTTAGATTCCTTTTCTTCTCATTATTTCCTTTTAATTTCGAGGTCCTTTTTTTTCTTTTTCACAGTTTATAATTCATGTAAACAAAATACATTTTATCTTTTTAATTGGACATTAATTTTTCCTATTACTGAGTTACAGTGTTCAGAACTGTATTTGATACTTGATAAGGAACACTTGTATTATAAGGATCAAGATATTTGTTATTTCATTCCTTACTGTTTAAGGATATTACATTGTTACAGACCATTTTGAAAACAAATGTGTTACATATATGCTGGGGGAATACCCTGATAGTGCAGTAACCAAATCTTCACAACCCCGAAATTAAGGGAATTCATTTCCTTGAACTCAAAGTTCATACCTTGTGAGCAAGAATGCAGTCCTTTAGTTTTCTGCATCTTTGTATTCTGATGCTTTTTATAATTCTTAAAAACCTATTCTGAGACCTTCACCCTTCCAGATAAATTCACCAAATATAATAATTCAGTATCATATAGGAGTCAAAGCCTTAGCTATCACCTGGTTCAGTCCTTCTAATCTTTGGGAAAGGAGACCCATGGGAGTTAAGGAATTGGCCCATGATGACAGCAGTGACCCATGATCACAGGAATGCTTCCTTACAAGACAGCCTGTGAAGGGCTGCTGCAGCTAAGTCTTGCCACTGCAGTCTACCAGGAGATGACAGGACCTTTGGAATACATGTGCATACCTACCATCAGAAGAACCTTGTTTTTCTTACTGTAAGATTTCATTTTAAAGCAGTCCCTTTATTTTTTTCCTCCAATTTAAAAGCATGTATATAAATACACACACACACACACACACACACACACACACACACACACACACACACACAGTGTTCCTTATCAACATAGGGCCAATGAGCTTTGATTCACCGAATAGTTTTGAGTGTCCTAGTTGAGTAGTGAACAAAGTGCTATGAGGAAGTCTCCCTGGTAGGCTCTAAGCTCCATGAGAGCAGGTACTGTGGTGGTTTCATAGTTGTTAACACAGCCATAGCCCTTCCGGGATCAGGCTGTGTTCAGAGGGAGTTACATGGAGTAACTCGTTTCATCCTTACCACGATCTTATGCAATAGGTGTTATTAATGAATTATCCTCATTTTCCATATGAGGAAACTGAGACACAGAGAGGGGAAACACTCACCTTCACTAGTGGCAAAGCCGGGATCTCCTCACAGGCAGTCTGGCTCCCACGTGCAAGATCTTAACCTGTCCAATAGACTGTCTCTCCCAACGACTGTGTAGAAAAGATTGAATAATTAATAGACGAATACCAAAGAAGTGTAAGGCTTAAGTTGTATTATTCGAGTCTGCAGTTTAGTTCAGGGGAGCAGAAACTATACTCAGAGCCAGTAAAATAACAATGAAAACGACAGAGATGGTGTACTTGATACTTTTTGAACTACTTCACTGTGATGAATTTAGAAATAATAAAGTCACAAATTAATGTACTCTTTTCAAATGGATTTTATACAGTCTTACTAGTCAAGTGTGCCCCACCACACTTGACTACAATGTACTTTTTTTTGCACCTTTTTATTTCAGTCTTCGTTTCTTTCCTTGGAAACCCCATTTCCATTTGTTTGTGTGTGTGTGTTTTTTCCCCCACTTCCGTGTGCCTTGCTGATGATTGCCTTATCTCTAACTTCCCTTTCTACTTCACTGCAACATAAAACATCTAGAATACTACCTGGCACAAACTAAGCTCTTTATAAGGGCTTAATGTAACTTAATATACCTAGTCATGCTTTTTCCCTAGGATTATCTTGCCATTGTGTTCTCGCACCTCATAGCTTTAGAGATTGTTAGTTAGCACACTTTGGTAACCTACTAAGTACCTGAAGTGGAAGGAAGATGGTACAATCAAATTATACATGTGGTAGTCTTTTTCACTCCAACAAAGGATTAATTTAAAAATTTCCCCTCACAAATCATGGGAATTTTGCACTAATTCTCCCTGTGGTTTCTCCATAATTTATGTACATGGGTTATACCAACTCTTAAGTATGGCAACACAGGCATCACATGTTGAAGTTATTGTTTTTGAAGTTATTTTGACAGTAAAATTCATCAACAATAATAAAAATCAATACTGTAAAATCTATTGTAATTTTTTATATTGGTAAGTCATTAGATATTTGGTTACCAAAAGTACTGAAATCAAAATGTCTTTCACTCCCCACTGTGGACATTGGATAAAGTCAGGAAAATTTCATCTGAACTTAAAAATATGTGGTTGACTTCTTTTTATTTTTAAGAAATAATTATGCCAAGCGCATGTCTCTCAAGCTTCAGCCTAAAGGAAACTTTTTTTTAAGCATGTGTCTTGAAAATAGAAATTATAATCAGAAAAATAAGAACCAAAACAGAATCCAACAACTCAGTGCAATAAGACACTGAGTTTGGTTACTGTTACTAATTACAGGAAAAAAATATTAATTACCAAAAAGTTGGAAACTAGAAAACTAGAAACAGGACAGAAATAAAGAACTAACAATTTGGCAGGAAAACAAAAGCATACACAGAAATACATGAAAACAGAAATGGTTGAAAAAATTATCTCTTCAGTTCTGTTCAATGTGGATAATAATCTTGCCAACTATAAAAGTATCTCTATATAACCTATAATATGTTTATTTATTAATACAAATTAATATTTTCTAAAGTGTTCTAAATACTTTGTTTCCATTGCTCTCATTACAAAATAGTAACAACAGCCCTACTGGTAAAATTAATACCTACCAGTTGAAGGCTTATTTTACCAGTTGAGGGCTTCTTTCTTATGGCAATTAACTCATTGAATTTAAGTCCAAGTTTTCTGAGTGCAGGGGTTCAGAGCTCTTTATGCAGCATCACTGAGCAATGAAACATTTCAATTTTGACCCTAAAAGACCAAATCACTTTGGAAAGCAAACATACTTTCATTTTTTAAATATATAAAATAATAATATAAAGCATTTAAAAAATGTGGATACTTTTTAGACTATTTTCAGGTATTCTTTTTTTAAAAGTATTTATGTTTCAAAAAGGATAATTCAGTTCTTAAGTTTGTATTACAACAGTATTAAGCAAATTATGTATACACAGAATAGATGTGAAAAAAAAGTCGTTTCACTTCAACATTCTGGAATATGTTATGAACCCAAAATTAATCAATTTTCAGTTAAAACAGATGATTTCTGGATCTCTGCTATTAACCATCTCTGGGGTCCTCAGCAGTTCACGTTCCCTCTCAGAGTC
Organism: Nasua narica; assembly: GCA_028533885.1. Classification (NCBI taxonomy): domain Eukaryota; kingdom Metazoa; phylum Chordata; class Mammalia; order Carnivora; family Procyonidae; genus Nasua; species Nasua narica. The sequence continues at coordinate 89,999,123 of CM052807.1, forward strand.
TCAATTTCTTCCTCTTTTGAAAGGAATAGATTAAGGAGATTTTGCAGAACCCTTTTGACTTAATTTTTTTTTCTTCCAGAGTTATTTGCATTTTAGTCAACAAATACATGTTGGGTACTGTGTGACGCATGGGGGGTTATATAAATGATCCAGACAAAAATCTCTTGCTTTTGGGCAGATTACAAACTCGGTGATACTCGTACCAAATTCTGCAGACACTTCTTGATGTAACCTATACCCAGCAGACCAACAAGACCTATATAATTTTTTCTTTGAGTTGAAAAAGCAAACATCTATCAAGAGTAGATTCTAATTTATTTCTAATTTATAGACACCAAAGAAATTCTTTAAATAATTGTTTTGTTGAATAAAATAGTTTTCAAGATCTAAACATTTTCTGGAGGATTAGAACCAGCCTTCGTTCTTACAAGAAACTGTATAGTTTCATGCCCTTAGGTTTGGCTCAGATCACATGTGCACCAACTTTATCATTTACTTTCTGGGTAACTTTGGCTAAGTCTCCTGACTTCTTTGATCTTCAGATTTTTTCTTTGTAAAACGGAGGTATTATTGGTGCAGGAGTTGGTGGTGTGGAGGATTACTCTTTCTGTTTTGAGAGGATTAAGTTGATTTCCAAAGAGTCTGTGGAACCAAGTCATGGGACTTGAGGAGGGCCAGGTGTTCATGTTTGACTGTGGGCTTCACAGCCAGGGACTTGTGGGTTCAGATCCTGACCCTGCTACTTAATAGATTTTAGACCTTCGGCAAATGAATTAATCTCTAGGCATGTTTCTCCTCATTTATAAAATGGGTATATAAGTTCATATGATGTTTGTAAAGATTAGAAACAATAGTTTCTGCAAAGTACTTAGGACATTGCCTAGTACATAACGAGTGCTCAATAAATAGTAACAACTTTATAATAGCCATTAGTCATTATTGATTCTACAGTAGAGAGGTAGCTAAGGAGTTTGAATGTTCTGGTATTGTAGCATTTAAACTAATTTGATTTTTTAGTAAATTCACTACTTAAGGGTCTAGGGAAAGATCAAATTTCGTTAAAGGTACTTTCTTCTTTAAATTAAGACAACCAAATATGGTAATATAAGGAATGTTTGAGTATATTCTTAATCAACCAAAATTATTTTCTCATGAAGAAAATATTTTCATCAAAAAATTTAAAAAGTTTGAAGTCATTTCCCACCAAAATTTTCCATAGGGTTTTACTTAGTGTAGTGAGAATCATAACTAAATCTATGTTTACATAATATACAACAAGACCCATGCAGTGTTTTGCTTTCTGTTGTTTAATAGATGACTTAATAAATATGTGCCACTTGGAGTTTGAACATACCAAAGATTGGATTCAAGTTATAAATAATTTGTAGTCATTGGAGTAATTGAAATACAGATGAACACTATACAACATTTCTAGTTTAACAAATTCTGTTTCAAACATTGTAATTACACAGTTTTTTAAAGGAAATGTTAACATTTCTATAAAATAGTGATTGTGAAAATATTGTTCACTCTGTGAAAATATTGTTCACTCACCTTCTTAAGACTAGCATCAACTCTCTACTAATCTTAAAGTTTCCCTTTACTTAAGCGAAAGAATATAGAACTTGTCTTCGTCAACCACTATGGTTTAGCAATTTAAAGGCATCTGCAATAGTCAATAAATAACCAAAAATCTTTTTAAAATGTTAGTAATGTAGCTATACTTGATGCATTGTAGAATAAATATTCTCATATCTATGAAACAACCAATGAAATGGTCCCATAGTGATACAGTGAAACTTCTCTTAGGAGAAATGGAGGGACAAAAATATTAACATCATTGGGTCAGCAAGTCATATTGATATAAAATTGCTAATTTAATTTAATATATAAAAATATATAAGCTGTATAACAATTTTTATGAAGAATATTTCATATATATGTATAAGTTTATATTAAAAATAAGTTACATGTAACATGAAGCAGGTATTATCAGCATCAATTAAGTGAAGATGCAGCTAGACACAAAGAGGGAATAATTTTTATTTTGTTGAAAATACAAACACTTTACAGGGATAAAAAAATACCCTGCAAAAGGAGCAAAGCACATTCATATTTCAGATTATGACTTTAGACACATTTTTTAGAAAATGTGATATTCAAGTTTAATGTGACTTTATGACCTTACACAGTAGTGATGTTAGCTGATTTTCTTTCTTTCTTTTTTTGCATTTAATAGGTGATTGCTGTTAAAGTATTGAATTTAACTGAATTGGTCATGAGTATTTTATATTTTAGGAGGAAAAAATGAATTAATAAATTGAGTAGATTACCAAAATAAATAATAAGGAAAATGTAGGAATAAATTATTGAAGAGTGCTATTGTTGCTTATACATATAAAAACTACCTTACAGGGGATGGAGAAAAAAAACAGAGGGGAAATTAAGCCTGAGAAGTATGTGACAACAGACCTGTGGGTTAAAACCTGCAGCACACGGGATCTCTGCTCGGCAGGGAGCCTGCTTCCCCCTCTCTCTCATGCCTCTCTGCCTACTTGTGATCACTCTCTCTCTCTCTCTCTCTAAAAAAAAAAAAAAAACAAACCTGTAGCACATACTGTTATTGTTAATGTGAACTTACAATATATTTTAATACAGAGTTTTCACTAGCCATGTTTATTAAGCCTCATGTAATCTCTAAATTTAAAAGTATTCTGTGCAGATTAAAGTATTTGCATATTTGATTTATATTTTAAATTATTAATTCACAAGGAAAATTTATATTTTAATCTTTGTTTCTTATAATCGTGGATTTTTGTTTTAATTGGAGAATTGTGTCATTAAAAATGAATCAAGCACTGTCAACAATGGCTATCGTGCATGTATTAAAATACACGAAAAATAACGTGACAATTAATTAGAAAATACTCCATGTTGATCATTGTTGCTGAATAAGTAAAATAGCAAATCCCAAGTGCTATTATTTTATTCTGTCCTTAAGTGAGTTGATTTGAAAAGTGTCATTTTAAGGCAAATAAAGTGAGATTTCTTATTAGTCTTTTTAATGATCATAACTACCATACAGTTTAAGAACACATCCAACACTAAAAGAAGAGAAAAATTGTCCTTAATGTTTCTTATACGTTTGACTTAGAGCAAGTATTTCAAATAGTATTTAAATAATGCAAAATTTAAACACCTTTATGTGATGTCATTCTGAAAATTTCCGGACATAAACATTTCTTACGAGGGTTAGTGCTTTCAATTTTTGCACTAAAAAGGTATATATGCTTATTTTTCTATAAAGCGGTTTTCTTCTTAGATTTTTAGTGTCATATGATTGTTATATCTTAGTGACTTTTTTAATGGAAAATTCACTCTTCCTTGTTCCAAATCTCTGTACACATTTCTAAGATGGAATTTTATTTAAAAAATCAAAGTAGCAACCAGTATTTAATAGATGATTTTTTCCTTATAAGTAATTTCTAATCACTACATCTTAATGATACTATATGTTGAAAAGGTATACTTCTGAAATTTTTGAAATGTAAATTGATTCCAAAAAAATCTTAATAATTGTAGATTATCTGAATTTTTTTGTGTGAAAATTACAGCTAATAAGTAGGCACTGATGAAAATGTACCCTCATTTCTATCTTAGGTAGTACCTAAACATGCTCAGATAAATCTTTTCACTATGTAATTAAATTAGTTGGGATTTTTTTTTTTTCCAGATGGACAAAGTATCAATATTTGAGACTTACTCACTTATTCCATGGTAGCAAGTGAGAAGTACTCACGTGTAGCAAGTTCACTATTTAGAAAAACATTTATACTCTCTCTCCCTGCCAGCAGCTTCTTGATGTCGTTACTAGAAAAGTTAATGGGACCCTAAAATTAGTCAACAGCTAAAAATATCTTCAAGTTACTAAGTGTATGATTCTTATTAACATTTTATCACCCTAAATTTTAAAGGGAGGGTTATGCTAGTAAAGAATATAATGGCCTCTTAAAAAATTAAACTGCTTTTGTGGAAACTCATGTTTGCATTTTTTAAAGAGATCATATAAAAAATCTGGTAAATTATAGAAGCGATAATGTGGTAATAAATCTATATAGTAAGTATTGAATAATATACAAAGTGGTCTATAAATGTAAACATTCTCTCAAAGAGGAATACCAAAAATCAACTTTTGGATTTTAATGCAAAGAAGCTATGCTAAAACATTATTACAGATACTTCTTTGTGAATCCCTGACCTGTGTCTTTTTAAAGCAACCTTTAACTCCCACACGGACATGTGTAGGCATATGGCGTGAGGGTAGTATGAGTGTAGCATGATCTGTGTGTGCGCTGTGTGTGTGTTTGTGTGTATGTGTACATATGGATGTTGGTGGCAGGTAAGAGCAATCTATATATAGAAAAAGAGTAAGGTTAAATAAATTTGTTTTAGTAGAAAAATATTTAGTTTTAGAGTTGCTTTAAAATTAGGGAATGATTGTTACTCATTGATTTCATGTTATTGTGTCTCTTACTTGCCAGATTAAATTCTTACATACCGGATTAAATTCTCTCTCTTGCCAGATTAAATTCCATAGGGTAGTGTCTTCTAAATTGCACTAACATTAGGAAATAGAATATGTAATGCTGTCATGAAACTATTTGTTTTTAGTTTTTTAGTTTCATGATACTTTACAGCTAATGCAAAGACAAACTTGCATTTCTTTTAAAAGGTTTTTTTTAAGTACAAAAAGTTGCTTACTATAATAAAATCAGCAAATATATTAGAAATATACATCAGGTTTAATATACTAAATTTTTCTTTGTAGTTTTGATTAAAAAAGAATATATCAAGTTTCTAAGATGAAGATAAATGAGATTTAAAATTTCTCATTCATTATTTACCATATGACTTCAACTCATGAATATATATCCACAGTGAAAAACTCTTTGTGCATTTGTGTGTGTGTGTGTGTGTGTGTAAAATACACATACATATTTACCCTTTCTTTCCTATGTATTACTTTTAATTCCTTGGAAGAAAAATGAGTGGTAAATGAATTTTATTTCTATTTGGAAACAATCAGACAAAAAAACCAAAAACAAAAACAACTTTCCTCCTAAATTCAAAGTCATGGAATAATTAAGTGTTAACTTTTCATTTGATTAGGAAAACATTAAGGGGCAAATGTTCAAAGTAGAGTGTAGTCAGTCAGCCGAACCTCCATTCTTGCTAATGGGATGCAGTTGGCTAAGTTCCCTGGACAATGCTTTGAACGGTACCCCTAGAAATTTTTTTAAAACGTTGTGAAGCACATTAAAACATGGAATGTTTTTAGATTTTCTACTCCTTTTAAACACAATAAAGAAAAAATGTAAAAGCAGTCTTTCTTTCTTTCTTTTTCTTTCTTTCTTTCTTTCTTTCTTTCTTTCTTTCTTTCTTTCTGCACACTGGAAAGTAAAACGTGGATATTATTTAATAATGGTGTTCCTGGTTGTGAAACTCTTTAATATTATACAGTTAGAGGTCTGCAAAAAAAAAAAAAAACCCAAAAACGAAACCCTAAAATTTATTTGGTGCTGAGCTCCACCATTGTAGGTGTCTCTGAAATAGTCCAAAAAAGAAAAGTAGTTATCCTATTTAGGGAAAAAAAAATGTATTCTTTCATTTCAAAATCTAACAGCAAATATAATATTTCTTCTAATGAGTTAGTGAGAATTTTGTGTGGCTTTTCTGTTAACAAATATATATACAGTTTTAGACACTAGGCCTTGTAGGTTTGAGCACATAGTTTTAAAATGACCACTTGTATAAAAATAGAATTGGTGGAAGGACGGAGGAGCCATAGACTGAGCCCACCTGACAGCACTGGATTTATTCAACCACAAGCTCTAGCAGCTTTGTTATTTGATCATATATTGCCTTTGAGGAATGCTTAAGAAAAAGAAACTTGTGTAGTAATTGCCTAAGCTATTTGAAGATTTTCGCATGTAAGAATGATGCTACCTCTTCTGTGTCATTTTAAAGAACAGAAATAGAAGTGATAGAGGAAGATAACAGTTCACTTTTTTATAGAGCTCCCCAAAAGGGAATGAAAAATTTTTAAAGAGGTGAGCTTCTTAGCACGAGAATTAAATATAATTGAAAGTGTATGAGGTGTTTTTGCATTTGGGAGGAAGTTGGACTTCAGTAGTGTCTCCTGATCCCAGGTGATTTTCAGAATTCCTGTAATATTGTCATTGCCATTATTTTACTACAGATACCATAACCCACACCCCATGCTTAATGAGTCAGAATCTCCAAGAAAATGTATCTATGATGAAGAATAAGTGCTTGATAGGAAAATAAAACTACTAGGGAAATACAGTTAACAGGGTCTGGGGATGAAATTTTCACGATAATTGTCAAGATTATACAGGACAGTGGTTATAGAGCTCATATCATGAAACAAAATTTAGATATATTAGCATAAATTGTCCATGAAATTTTGGTTACACCTGCAAGATGGATCAGTACAAATTTCATATTCCTCAAGATTTTTTCAGTCATTTAATAAATTTATATTAAGTGCTTATCATGTATGGTGTTAAGCTGCAGGATGAAGAAAAAGTTATGAGCAAACATTGGGGATTTTGCTTTGAGAGACTAGAGCTTATGAACCCCCACAAAGTTAAACTTATTAATAAGTAAATAATTTCAGCTTGTAAGACTGTTTTTACACCATTGTTGCATTTCTTAAGATTTCCTGGGCTCAGATTTGACCTCTACTATGGGGAGTTACACATTTTGTGGAAGGTTCTTAAGCTCCCTGTTCTATAGTTTTACGTCTTACAAAATGGGGCAGCTAAAAGCAAAGAAGCATCTTTTAGAGTATAGAAATGACTAGGAGTCTTCACAGTACATCTAATACCATGCATATGGTAATTAATTGATAACCATTAGCTGTCATAAGCATGATTTTGATTGCCAGTTATCAGATGTTTAATCATCCAGAGGGAATGCTTCAGAGGAAGCAAAACCTCAGTTCATTGGGGATATTGTCTTTTTATGATTTGCATCTGACTTTCGATATCAAAACCAACTAAAACCCTAAAGTCAGATGAAGACAAGCCAGGAATTTTTAAATGAAAGAAAGATACGGGGTGGAGGAGATAGAGATCCGGAGATAGGACATACCAGTAAAAATGTGCAACATTATCACTACCCAAGGGACTATATGGGTATCTTCTCAAATCCAACTAAAATATTACTGTAGTAACTTGCTTTACCAGTCTGTTCTGTTCAGAAAATATTTCTTTCTATATGCTAGAAATTCTTTCACCAAAAGTAGCATATTTAACTAGTTTGATTATGTCCAGATAAGGAGTTTTGATCAAAAATATTTGTCTGTGCCAGGGAAACTGAAGAGTTTATTTTCAACCTGTGGGTAGATTAATGGGAATTATTTTAGGGGGAAAACACTTTCTTAATTTACATTCATAGATTCCTTGCCTTTACCATCGTTATTTCCTTTTTTTAAAACCTAGTTATTAAATATACTTCTAAGCATTTGGAATATGAGTAGATGATTTTAATAATAAATTTCAGCAATACTATGTATAAATTGAGGAATCCTTTAACAAACTTAAAATGTAAATAATCTTTCTCTACCGCTATTTTGCCTTTCATTTATTTTTTCAAAAATAAGCAAACAAGTTCACTTTCATTTCCTGAAAGCCCTTTTGTCAGACATGTGACTGTGGGTTTTGCAGTGTAGCACAATGTTTGATTGAATGTCAGAGGAAAAAATCACCCAGATCAAGTTGGAAGAGCTAGGTTGACAGAGTAATGACATTAACAGTCCCTCTTACTGGTTTGAGATACATAACTCAGCAGTCAGTGGCACCAATCATTATATTTTGGCCAAAATGGGATACATTTAGTAGAATCAGCCAAAATTAACAGCCCATGGTGGCTTAAAGATTAATAGAATATTCAAACCATTATATATCTCTATAGGTATGTCTCACAGGTTTAACATATTTAAGGCAGCTTATTAACATATTTATATAAATAACTATTTCTGAAATAACACTGAAGTGAGCATTGTGCCAATCTTTGAAGCCCCAACTAACAGACGAAATTAGTTGTTCAAATTTTCTCTTATGTTTAAAACTGGTTAAGCAGTCTTTTCTTGAGTGATAGAATAACATCTCTACCAGTGCCATGTAGAAGATTCAGTAACATTTTATGCTATTAATTGAAAATACGTCTTAAAAAGAAGGATTTAAGTGTGGGTATTGTGAGACTACACCAGAGGTTATATGCAGTAGACTGAAATCTTCATGTAAAAAATAAATATAAGCAAACATTATTCGTGTATGTGTCAAAAACAATTGAGGGTATGATACTAATTATCGTGATTTTAAAAAAGGAAGCCAGATATGATAAACATAGGTATTACTTCTCTGTTGTGGTTTAAATTTTTGTAATAATATTGCAATTTTTAAATTTTGTTTTCTAAGGCTCAAACTCTCTCTCATTTTCCCTCAGCTCCTGCTGTTTATGATTTTTCTCTGTGCTTCTCAGTAATGCCTGTGATCACTTTTGTCCCCCTTGTCCTTGTTTGAATAGCTGGTCTAAGATATCTCTTATATAAAACTCATATTATACAAATTCTACTTAGTGTCTCCTTTACATGCTAGTAAATTTAGAGAAATTTGTGTTTGTTTCTTAAAACTAAAAAATGTGAATTTTCTGGGCACAAGTGACAATCTAGTTTTCAGTCTTATATAAAATGTTACACAGTACTTTAATTGTACTCCTATGATATTTTTGCTAATACCTGCATATTTCTCTCAGTTGTATTTTCATTAGGTGGTAATTGTCATGTTTTAGAATTTTAAATTATTTTACACGTCATAATTTTCTGTTACAACCTCACCATATCATAGATAAAGCATTGAAAAAAATGTTTAAATATGTATATCTTGCTCATATTCACAGAGCTCTGTATTTAAGACTACAGGAAATAAAAGGTAATGAAAGACTAAACATTTCCAATAATGAGTTCAATTAAAAATATCTACAGAGTAAATATCAGGAATGGTTTCCAACAGAAGCTGCTACAGAGTCCAACTAAGGAACTTTAGAAAATGCAGTTATGTCATTGAGTTTAGAAAGATGAAAACTGTATTGAAACTTAAAACCGTATTTTACATGCTCTTCTAAACACATGAATTTGTCATGAATTATGACTAAGTCTAGATTTCATTTTAAAAATCACGACTATAAAAAGAATCCTCAGGAGACTGACATGTCTTGAGAGTGTTTTATGTGGTCAGATATGTGGGTTTTGGTGATCTATTACAGTATAACAGATTGGAAGAATCTTCCAAATAATTATCTTTTAGTAATCACTTTATGTACTCAGAATGTCATTACAGACCACCCCATGGGAGCAAACAATGAATAGTTGACAAATTGAGTCAACGCTGTTTAACAAATGTTAGGAACACAAGTGAGAATGCGTAAATGTAATATTTGTTGTTTTCTATATTCCAGATTCAGAACAATTTGTGGGCAGGAAACACGACTGGTGGTTCTGTGGTTACTTCGTGCATGTTACCACGTGACACGTCCTCCTGCATGACACCTTACTCTCATTCGCCCCGGACAGATTCCAGTTACACAGGGTTTTCAAACCACCAGAACCAGTTCAGCCACGTGCCTCTCAACAATTTCTTCACTGACTCTCTTCTTACTGGGGCTACCAATGGACATGCATTTGAAACAAAGCCAGAATTTGAAAGGAGGTCTTCCAGTATCGCAGTTCTTCGAATGAAAGCCAAGGAGCACACTGCCAATATTTCATGGGCCATGTAACATACAGTACTCTTTTATTTTTCTTTTTAATGGCAAAGTAAAACATTCTATTTCTCATATTTAAAGGATACCACAATAAGCTGCTGTGTGTGGAATTGCTAAAGGTCAAGATATACAGTGAGACCAGCTTAAATGAATAGTTGTTATTATTTAACATTAAAATCTAAGAATGAACCTCTGAAGAGACTAAATAGGTTTACCATCCATCAGTCTCCACAAACTCTGTTTTAGTAGTAAATTTTTTTCTATTGTACGAGTCGATGAAATACGATCATGCAACTTCTTAAAAGAATAAATGTATTAAACAAATTCGTCTGTTATAGATTGATTTATGTCAGTTCTGTATAACAAGAAATCCCTTGTAAAATAATATCTGATAAAGGAGGAAATGCACTGGGGAAAATGTCAAGATACCAAAGCTGTCAGGTAAATATTGAAGCAGGGTGTTTTTGGGAGTTGACTGTTATTTCTCTCTCTCTGGCTCCGAGACACAATGGGCATATCCCCCGTTGCCGAGAATTTATCTTCAGACCTAAAAGATTTTTTTACTTCTAGATGTTTTAGTGAATTTCCACCCCATGAAATAGAACTCTTCTGAAATGGCCAGCATTTGCATGAAATATTTGGGCATACTTTCCTGAAACCATGTGGCTAAAGGTGATAACTGAAATATTCCGGTGTGATTTAAAATACAGTCATGAGAATAGTTTCTATAAATGCTACCTTTTAAATGAAAAAGTCAGCATTGACTCAGTGAAAAGGCCAACACCAACAGACTTGGAAAACACCAACACACTAGAAAAAGAATAAGTTATAAAACCTGCTGGTGCTTTTAAACCAAAATTGTTAAACTGTACACACAAACATCTAATAAATACACTAAAAGAAACTTTTTTTGACATGTCACATTATGCTTTATTATATTATGAAACATTTTCAGTTAAAAGAATAGCAAATCCAAATTTATATTTATTTTATGGGCTTATGCAAGTGCACATGCATGCATGTTTGTTTTTTGATATATAAGCCGTAAGCATTTTTTTTTTTTGCTACTGTGGTTTTGCATAGGGAATTAAAATGTCAGAAGGCTCTCTAAAATTTCTGGTGGAAAAGAAAAGAAAAATACATTGCATCTGGAAAATTGCTAACCCCTTTGATTTACTTCTCCTCCCTTTCCCCTGTCACATTCCAAGCTTTTTCAGATGAGTGAAATGTCAACCTCCTTAAAAGACTCTTAATTCATAAAGGCAAAGTAAATTAATTGAAATGAAGATGGCTCCCATGGCTTGGATCAGAGCAAGGTCTGCTCTTTGTACTCCTTTAGAATCTTCCTTGTGGTTCCTACAGACTTTAGGGATATGCTTAGAAGCCCTATATGCTAAAGGACAGGAATAAATGAACTTTAAAAATTAAATTTCAGAAAAAGTACTCAAATCCAGTGTCTCTTCCTAGTAGGAAAAATATTTACAGCAGTTAGACATCTTTTGTAATAAAACTTTAAAATCAAGCAGATGATGGAGATGAGTGATGTCCTAAACAAACATCCCTTGACTTCATAATAACTCTGTTCTTTATTACTTTTGAGTTCTCTCTTTTTAGTTTTCTTCCCAGGACAAACTTGTTCAACTTTGGCCCTGGGAATTATGCTCACATGCAGGAGCTCTTATTAGAGGATTGTTTAGGCAGCTGTTAAATATCCTTCATGTTTTAAAAGAGAATGACTTCTTTTAATATATTCATGTGTCTGGTCAAAAGAAAGTTGGTAACTATAACCTAGAACAAAAGTGTAAGATTTTCTTTTTAAAACTTTCCAAATTAGTAGTATTCATGTTCATTTTCTCCTGCTTTCTTAATTGAAATTTTAATGTCCCTCAGCTAATATATTATATTTTTAAAATGGGAGACAAAACTGATTTTTGAATCAAGTGTGAATTTCACATCATCCCTTAGTTTTCCTATTGTAAGTTTTTTTCTCTCATTATATTCTAATAATTAGAAGTTTGAGTTTCTGTAACTAATTTTTTTCAATTTTAACATATTTTTAATTGAGGTTCTACATCTGCAATGCTTTGTATAAATTTAATTCAATCAGCACATTTTTTTAAACACCTGCAATGTGTGAAGCTACAATGTGTGAAGCACTTTGGGGGATAATAAACTAAATAGTGGAACCATGGTTTTGTCTTCTAGGAGTTCACAGCCTTCCTGGACAGATACATCCATAAAGTTTCCTCTCTCAGCCATGCCTCACATTTTATGATGGCAATTAAGTATTGAATGCAATTCTTGGTGAGAACATTCTAACCTTTCTTTTTCATTGGCTGGCTTTTATTACATATTTAAATTACTAAGATATAATAAAATGAATTTTTGGTGCAATAGGAAAGATAAGGCTGAAACAAAGAGTACATTCAATGCACTTCCTGAATTTTCTCATGAAATTTCTGAGCTTAGATTAAACTCATTTCATATACTATAGTTCAGATCGCTCACAAAAATGTTGAACTTAGCGCTGCCTTGGTGGCTCACTCTTGATTTCAGCTCAGATCATGATCTCAGGATTGTGAGATGGAGCCCTGAGTTGGGCTCTGTACTCAGTGTGGAGTCTGCTTGTCCCTCTTCCTCCACTTCTCCCCCTGCTCTCTCTCTCTCAGATAGATAAATAAGTAAATAAATAAAAAAATAAAATCTTTAAAATAAAAGTACTAAACTTGTACACTTAAGAGAGGAAACACTAAGGAGTGTTTTAATATACTTTTATTTGGGCTCAAATTATTAACAGTGTTGATCCCTAGGAGTTTTGATCCCTGAACTAGTTTATCCACTTGGACATATTTTCCCATGCCATTCTCATCCCCATGTGCCCCTTCCATGCGTTTTTTGTTGTTGTTGTTATTTTTTGTTTCTTTGCACAGATGGTTTAAAGGATGATTCTTGATTCTTATATTCTTTCTCCTGAACAATTTGGTTAAGGTTTGGTCCTCATGAGAGGAGATAAATTTATTGGGGAATTAGGTAAAATTTGCAATTTCATTCTTAAACATAAAATGTTTCAAAAATGGCTTGTGGATTTTTGAAGAGATATAATTTCTTTGAGAATATTAGTGATTATTTTCTTCTTAAATAACTTCTCATGAAATCAGAAAAAGAAAGCCACTGTAATCTTTGCCCTCAGTCTTGACAACTATCCTGAAGAATAACAGTTACTTAACTTGTTTAACCTTGAGAAAACTCATGAAATTGACTATATAAATTACTGGAGTGTATTAGCTTCCTTGTTTCAATGGGATGTTGATTTTTATTTTTATTTTTTTTTTACTTCCAAGGAAGGGAGGAAAGGGCATATCTATGCACTTAACAGGGTTCTTACAAAGATGATATGTTACTGTTTCCTTTCAGTATCTTTGCTTTTTTGTCTCAAATGCTAGCTGCTTCTTTGACCTTCATCTGCAATTCTTGTATCACCTCTATGTTTTATATAATGTTTTCTATATAATTCTGTAGTTTTAGTACAGCAGCTATCAGCTATCAGCAGCTAAACTAATGCTTTGGCTGAAAAAGAACTGGAAAGATCAACTACAGTGTTTGCATAAGCTCTTTGAAAAATTTAAATAATTTTCTAAACTTACCAGTAATTCTGGCCTTTTTCAATATTTAATTGGAGGAGAATTACAAATGATGGGTAAATGTTAATAATTTTTTAATTATTAATTCAGTCATTTTTTATATGATGCCAAATATTTTTGGAGAAATCTAGATATGATCTTATTTTTAAAATCCTACTTGGGCTCACTTCTTTTTTCTTTGAAATATAAAGATGTATATTTATCATTTAAAACATAATTGCTAACTTTCAGCCATCTCTACTTTAAGAAATTAGGCATCAAAAATTTCAGCAGACATAATTTCTTTATAGCTATTCATATTTTGCATTGAAGAAACTATGTTTTTTTGCAAGAGACTCTATTTAATAAAGCACTATATTAAATAGTATTTTTGTTCTTAGCATCTAAGTCTCATTACATATATTTTATGCAAGCCAGGCAGCAATGTCAGTAATGATCCAAATGAAAACAAATTCAGAAGTGAAATGCTTAGCAGTAGAGTCCTCATTTATGGCAGGAATCTTCAAAAATAGATTAAATGTGATACTTGTTTTCCAGGGCATAGAAAATGCTCAAACTTGATTTTTTGTTTGTTTTAATAACTCTCCTTTGTAAATGAACATGTTGCCATTGTTTACCTAGAAATATATTGCAAAAATTGTGAATAAGTCTTCAAGACTAGGGCTAGCCATTTCTTCAGTTTTGCTGCATTAATAAGAGAGAATTGAAAGAAACCTTTTCTTTCCTTCCTAGCCTTAGAATTGTATACCACTATGCATTCTTTAAGTTCCAGGGGTAAAAAAATGACTTCACTCAAGTATTTCATGTGCATGGCATTATTCCATAGCATGTCTGACTTCAGAGCCATTACTTACCAAAGTTTTTCATGCATTCTTACATAATGTACACTTGTATTATTTTCTCTTATTTCCCTTTATGTACACTCTAAAGACTTAAAGCAATTCAGAATCATCACCAGGATTGTCAAAACATGAAGAGTCTTACGTAGAAGGCAAAAGGAGCCCCCTACAGGCCATTTATGCTGCCCAATTGGTGGACATAAAAAGATTAAAATGCTTAAAAATCTTCCCAAATCACTAGAGGAGATTCCTAATCTAGGTGGGAGTGGGGGTAGAGGAGGATGTATCTCTGTGTAGAAGGCAGAGAGGGTCCAGATCCTGAGTCAGGGCTATAGTTAGACCATTGTTTCCCTAACCTCTAAAAGAAACTTGGCATTTTCTTTTATTCATGACTACGGACCACAAATCTCCATAGTATTTGCAGTACTGTGATTTTGTCACCAATAAAAGTACATGTATTTGCATATTACATTAGAGTTAATATAGATATCTTGAAATAATTATAATTCAAGTTTATCACTAGGTCAGAACAGTTTTCCTTAAGGTAATTTTTAGTTCTGTTGTTAAAAATTGTTATTTAATCTATCAGTAAAGATGTACAAATATTACAAATTAATTTTGTAAATATTTGGACACCTGTGTTTCAATATAATTGGTTTCCTTCATAAGCCTATACATTTTATTTACTAAAATACCTTGTATAAGAAGGAATTCACAAGACCACTAAACTGCCAGAGGGGTTCAAGGAGCAGAAGGGATTAAAAAAACCTTTTTATGTGACAGCATCACTTCTCCATGTCCAATAATTTTTTCACCCTAGGACATGGTCGTATGTTATGGAAGGAGTAAAATTGGGTACATAATAATTTACCAGATTATCTCTTACTAGCAGAGGGTAGGATCGAAATAGAATGGGGCTTTTAAAAAAATTTTATTTTTTTATTCTTTTTTTATTAACATATAATCTATTATTTGCCTCAGGGTACATGTCTGTGAATCATCAGGCTTACACATTTCACAGCACTTACCATAGCACATACCCTCCCCAATGTCCATAACCCAGCCACCCTATCCCTACCCCTCCCACCTCCCAGCCACCCTCAGTTTGTTTTGTGAGTTTAGGAGTCTCTTATTGTTCGTCTCCTTCCCAATCCCATCTTGTTTCATTTCCCTCCCTCACCCCCCCACGACCCTCCGCCCTGACTCTCAAAATTTTCATATAAGAGAGATCATGTGATAATTGTCTTTCTCTGACTGGCTTATTTTGCTTAGCATAATACCCTCTAGCTTCATCCACGTCATTGCAAATGGCAAGATTTCATTTCTCTTCATGGCTGCATAGTATTCCATTGTATATATATATACACCACATCTTCTTTATCCATTCATCTGTTGATGGACATCTAGGTTCTTTCCATAGTTTGGCTATTATGGACATTGCTGCTATAAACATTTGGGCGCATGTGCCCCTTCGGATCACTACATTTGTATCTTTAGGGTAAATACCCAGTAGTGTGATTGCTGGGTCGTAGGGTAGCTCTATTTTCAACTTTTTTGAGAAACCTCCATACTGTTTTCCAGAGTGGCTGTACCAGTTTGCATTCCCACCAACAGTGTAGGAGGGTTCCCCTTTCTTCACATCCTCGCCAACATCTGTCCTTTCCTGACTTGCTAATTTTAGGAGAATGGGGCTTTCTAGAGCAGGCAGCCCCATAGCATTCATTGACGAATGAATAAATGAGGAATTTTAATGAGGATCACTGAGAAGCCAGGATGCACTGGAGAGGAACAAGTTTTTTTTTGTTCTTGTTTGTTTTTTAAGATTTATTTTTTTAAAGAGAGAGAAATGAGAGTATGTGAGCAGGGTTGGAGGATGGGGGGTGAGGGGCCAGAGGGAGAGAGTCTTTATCAGACTCCCCAGTGAGTGCAGAGCCCAAGGTGGATCTCAATCTCAGGACCCTGAGATCATGCCCTGAGCTGAAATCAAGATTCAGACCCTTAACCAACTGAGCCACTCAAACATGTTGGAACCAGGCTTTTGAAGAAATAGGACGAGTTTGGGTAATATCATGGAAGGAGTACGGCCTTAGGATTTCTATTTCTACCACTTTTTAGCTTTAAAACTTTAGGCCCATCATTCAGTCTTTCTGAGCCTTAGTTTTCTCATTGGTAAGTGAAAAACACATAAATCTTTAAGTTAACAAGGAGTTTTCACATTTATTTTCTCCTTTGACTTTCATAATTTTGTAACAATGGGCCTTTTTATCATTTGCATTTCATGGATGAGGTAATTTACAGTCAGAGAATATAAGAAATTTCTAAATCCAAAGCCTCTCCTTCCGCCTTCTTATCCTACAGACTTTCCTTAAAACTATGAAGAAAAAAGAATGAAACATGCATTTGAAAATAACTTACTGTAGTCTGGGACGTGCTTAAATGACATATTTTTTTTACAGACTCCAATTTTTCCTCCTGTCCAGTCAATGTTAATTTTTTCTTCATTTTTTTCTAATCTTTAAATTCAGTTTTATTCAATTAACAAACAAAATTATTGAGAACCCCCTTTGTGTCAAGATCTTAAGAGAAATTAACATGCTGGCTGGGAAGGTGAACAGGTACCATAAAGAGATGTAATATGACATGGATGTGGTTTCTGCAAAATACTATTGGAAAACAGGTAAGTGACAATTAATTCAACTCTTTATAAGTCATGGAAAGCTGCAGAGAAGAGGTGTCTTGGGTCGGACACTGAAAAATGAATAGGGGGGTGCCTGGCTGGCTCAGTCGGTAGAGCATGGAACTCTTGATCTTGGGTCATCAGTTCCTGTCCCATGCTGGGTGTAGGGATTATTTAAAAAATAAAATCTTAGGGGCCCTGGATGGTTCATTCTGTTAAGTGTCTGCCTTTGGCTCAGGTCGTGAACCCAGGGTCCTGAGATTGAGCCCCGCCTTGGGCTTTCTGCTCAGCAGGGAGTCTGATTCTCCCTCTCCCTCTGTGCTCTCGCTCTTTCAAATAAATAAATAAAATCTTTTTTAAAAAAATTTAAAAACGACATCTTAAAAAAATGAATAGGAACTTATAATAATATATAATTTTACCTCTTTTTCTCTGAAAGAAAACCCAAATCAGTTTTAAAAAGCTATGTTCATGCTAGTTAAAATATTATCAGTTTTTTGTTTACATCATACCACAATTTCTTCTCTAATTTTACATATTTATTTTCCTCATTTTATTAGTATTATTTTACTAATTGAACCAAAGTTCTCAGATTCACCAGAGAAATAATTTCTTTTATTCAAAGAAGTTTTACAAGACTCTACTGTCAAGTAATACAATGAATGGGTGCCAAACTCATAACATTGCTAAGTGGAGGTTGTGAATAAATGTAAGCTATGGCCTTTGTGTTCAGGGGATATTCAGTTAGTTGGATGGATGATATTTGCTGAAATTTGCCTCTCATGAAAATATAGCATACGTATTTTAATAAATTTTCTTTAAAAATATATAATGGAAAAAATGGGGGAAAATCCTAAGTACAGCTTCAAAATACACATCTGCACAAAACTGATAGAAAATTTAAGTAAGAAGACGGTTTCACCCTGGTATACCCCTTGATCTCTGACCAAGAAAAAAACAGAAGATTCTGAGGTCACTGCAGGAAAAATACTCCCCGCTCCATGAAAGGGTAAAGGAAAAGAAGCAGCAGCTGGGTGTTGCTTTTGTGTCTTTAATTTAACTCTTCGTCTGCCTCAGTATGGTCAAAGTTTGTTTCACTTTATACAAAACTCTTGCCCAAATTCTACAAACAGAGGTTTGAGGGAGGAATTGCTCTCTTATCTTGATCCTGCTTTTCCCAGCTGTGAAATTGATCGATGCTTTTAAAGCCCTAAGACAGCTCCCCTTGTAGATATGTTTTCTGGTTCAAAGGAGAAAAAGGCAGGAAAAAATTATTCTGAGAAATACCTTAGAAGAAAATTTTAATGATCTAGAAAGAGAGCTACGTAGCTAGATGTTAGTCAGATGGTGAACACTTAAATTAGTTAAAGTATTAAGAGTGAAAATACATGGCAAGAGAGAATTTGCCAGGCTCTTGTAATATTGTGACTCAGATTAACTTTTCGTAGCTATGTGCAAATTTCTTGGATTTAAAACTGTGTAATATTTCAATTGGCTTTGGCCGAGATCACTAACAATTTAGCAGAAGAGAATCAAGATTCTGATCCCAGATGTGTCACTAATGATCAGGGCCACCTCACCTCTCCTTTCTCAGAGTTCAATTCTATTCAGCAAATATTTATTGAGTGCTTATGGCTGCCGACTCTTGTAAGTCAGAGAAAAATAATGAGATGTGAGTAAAATGTGACAAGTCTTGAGGAAGACAGCACTACTTATAGAAAGCCATTATCATCATTGGCGTTTTAAACAGAAGTTTGATTTAATTGCATTAATAACACCAACAGTGTACATTGCTTTGTGGTACAGTAATTTCCACACCAGATTTTGATTTTTATCTGCATGCTGGATACAAATCAGTCTCCAAGGCTTGACTTATAAGTAAAATAACACCATCCCCCATCTAGCATCAGTTATGCACATCCCTAATAGCTCAGCTGAAGGACAGCATTAGCCATTATATAAACTAATTGGGTTAATTCGGCTCTGGAATTTAGGCAAATAATGTAACTGAGATAAACAGAGGGTCACTTATGCGTCTACTTGTACACATTTATCTACACTTCTTATTTATACTACTAAATGCTTAAAACAACACTAGGCTATAAATTTGCCTTTTCTTTCTGATTCTCTTGGCAGGGTTTCTTACATGCTTAACTTTTAAAGAGTGGAGTTCGGTCTCCTCTCAAATAAATAAGAGAGCAGTGGAAGGAAAAAACTGCAGCTACAAAGTAGTTCTAACCCATTAAACGCAGATGGCTCACAGGGGTTTTAATCATCAGGAGCGAACACACATCACGCTGAAATATAGAGCTGTTTTCTATCACTTGTTACCATTTGAACGTCTGTCTCAGGAAAGTGAATTCCATATATCTTCCTGGCCATCAGTTGCCCTTTGAATCCTCCTCTCTCTGATGTAGCTAGATTTCTCTTCAGAACTTACTGAGATGAATGAGCTCTTGCCACACGTAGAAGTGAAAGAAAACATTTCTTTCTCTGCCAGAACAGATGAGATTCGTCATTAGGAGAATGGATTTGACCTTGTAAAGTAGACCAAAGCAATTAACAAACAAACCCCTTTGGGGCAGATTGTCTTTATCCTAGTCCTCCAACAGAAACTTTTTTTTTAATGCCCTCACAGCTACGTTGCAAAGACCGGGGTATCTGATCACCTGAAAAGAAGCTAAACTGTGGAATAAGAAATCATCTCTAATTTAAGTCTTTCCATGCAAAGAGAATTTCATGGACACTAAAAAAATCATACAGATTTAACCTCAGCTATCATAAGTCAATTATTATCAATAGGTCGTATTGATTAGAAAACATTGAAGAGGTCCATAAAACCAATTTGATGGCAATGTATAGACCAAAACTAGTGATAAGCAGGAGAAGCTTTATAAAATGATGGAAAACTCCATTTGAGGACAATTTATAGTATCTAAGGAAAAGATTGCGCTTTGCATCTTTCTCCTTAACTCACTAGTTAATCTATTCATTTCTTAATTCATGGTCTCTTTTCTCTAGTTTCTTTTCCCCATTCTTTATCTTTCCTTTTTTCTTCTTTTATCTATTTTCCTCTTTCTCAGAGCTCATACCTAGCTGAAACCCAGCTGAAACCTTAAGTCTGAAGTCTTAGGGTGATATTTAGGGGAAAAGCCGCTACCAATCCCTGGGATAACAGCAATAGTAAAAAGCAGCTCCCTTGCTTTCCCTGGAGGGCTTGTTCAGCCAGTGCTATTAAAGTGATTGACATAATCTTGAGTAAACCCAGCTGATAAGCCACATAAAGGCTGCTCATCCACCGTAGACCTGCAACACTTTGGTCTTGCTATTTCATTTGTTTTTCTGACTGAGCTTGTAAACCATTCAGCAATTTAGACACTTAGATAAAGATTAAAAGTTACTGTTTCATCCCACAAATGATATTTTGAAATTCCTTCCTTCTAAAAATTTTGTGCATGTGTTCTGTTCAGTTTGTTTTATTTGGCAAAATGTACCATTGGAAAAACAAACAAAATATAGGTAAGGGGGAAGGATATCAGACTAAAAAAAGATCTGAGATCTCAATGCATTTTTTAAAAATTCAGAAACTTTACAAAATTTATTATGTAGAGAAATATTAAATTCACATTATTAATAATATTGTTATATTATTATTATTATTATTATTATTATTATTATTATTATTTACCAGTAGATGGCACTGCACGGGTGTTGAAGATGTCTACACCATGTGATTTAGGGGAAGAGAGGATCATCAATCATGCTCACTGGTGTGAAATGCCCTCCACTTCAGTTCTCTTTCGTAGTGAGAGTATTATATCCAGGAGTCTCAACAGGTGTATGTGAGGGAAGAACATAAATTCATTAACACTTATTTTATTTATCAAACCTTTAAACAGGGTTAACTATGTGACAAATGAGTAGGTTCTCTTATTTCCTTTTTCAGATAAGAAAACTGAAGCGGAGAGAGATGAAGATTCCCTAATATCATACAGCTAGTAAATGGTAGGACAAGGACTGGCCTGGATATTTGACCCAGTTGTGCTGCCTCTGCTTTGCTCTCTCTCCGTTTACCAACATGAATTACTTAATTCGCCTAGTCCACATTTTTAAGGGAACAGACTTGAAAATCCAAAGTATACAGAAACAGATAGATTACAATCAGATTCTATCAGAATCTTATGGGCTTGGGGGTACTGTTGAGGAAAGCAAAGAGGTCCTCGGTAGGGAGGGGATGTGTTGGTCTATTAGGAAAAAACACCAACAAAGTAGAGGACAGGATCCCTACATAAAATTCACCAATTCACGACCTTGCTTAGGGCAGGATGCTGCATATTTTTAGAACAAATATATTCTTTTTTTTTTTTTTTAGAACAAATGTATTCTTAACATTGTCTATATTTTATTTCCGGATGATGTAGAAAATACTTCTAGTACTTTAAAAATTGTAATAAGCAGATTATAACTTATTTAGTTTCTTGCAGCATTAACTGCAGTAACTCTAGCCTTCCCTTTACTCAGGGCATCTGTGTCCCTAGTGACAGCTCAGAGCTTTGGCTGACCCAGAATTGTGCCATTGTGGACATCTGGAAGCCCAGCTTCTCATCCTCCGGCAGTCCCCCACACCAGTCAAACATTTTAACTTAGTGTCTTCAATGTGCCTATTATCTAACCTCATCAAATCCTTGGTCCCTCGATTTTTCCTTGTTTTCTCTGACGCCCTCTTCCATACCTACTTCCTTTCTTATTCCTCGTACACCTCACAGCTGGCCTTTCAACTACTCTTTGGCCAATACCTTCAAAGGCCTGCTGTTTTCTTTTTATCACACCTACCTCCACCTGGGCTAATGAAGTCGCTAAAAAGGAATGTGTGCAGATTAGCTCCATTAAAAGAATGTATATTATCTCCACTAAAAATGCGTGTCTTCGGTCCCAAAGGGAAGTTTGCATGGCTGAGTACAGTCATTCCTGCTTCCTATTTTCCACCATACACATTTTGCACCTTGTCTGCTCTTCACATCTTTAATTTAGTGCTCTCCCATCTCACTGCACCTTTTTCACAAGAAAAAAGGAGGAAAAGAATCATGCTAAGGAAACTGCCAATCTTGCCACTAGAGCTACAACTATACCTATATCAATAAATATTGTTTTCTTCTGGTTTATTTTAAGGGAAGAGATATTCCCTTCTAGTTCTAATCCTCATTTTGTATTGTATCCCTCCCAACCTTGTCATGGTTTTTTTGCCACCTCCTGTCTGTTTGAACTTCTTTTAGCCATTTATAACCAATCTCACTTGTTAAAAAATAGTAATAATAAAAGCTGGCAAAAGCTCTTCATGCTTCTTCACTGCTTCCAGATCTGCCCCAAAACGTTCTATGAAGGTATATCTACACTCAAAATCTTTACTTATTCATTTGCTCCTCACTGAAACCTCTGCAATAGGATTTTGAGTTCTACCAATTCATAAAAATTACTTTTTTCCAAGATCACCGACCTAAATCCAATGGTTACTTTTCAATTCTTTTGATCAGTTCTGTTTTTGGTTGAATTGTGTCCTCCTAAAAGTCCTAACCCTCAGTGCCCATGAATGTGGTCTTATTTGGAAGTAGCATCTTTACAAACTTAATCAAGTTAAGATAAGGTCATCCTGACTTAGGATGGATCTTAATCCAATGACTGCCGTTCTTAAGAGAGAAATTTGGAAATAGATAGGGAGAGAATATCATGTGATGATAAAGGCAAAGTTTGGAGTGGTATGTCTCCAAGCCAAGAAACACCAAGGCTTGCCAACAACCACCCAAACTAGGAGAGAGGTGTGGGGCAGATTCTCCCTCAGAACCTTCAGAACTGCAATGCCTATCAACATCTCGATTTCAGACTCAGTACATTCCAGCCGATTTAAACCTCCTGGCAAGTGATGCTTTGTTACAGCATCTAGAGGAAACTCATACAATGGCTTGGATTCATTTGGCACTTCCCATTCTGACTACACCTTCCTTCCTGCCCAGGAGAGCCTTCCATGTTGGTTTCCGTGGCACCACACTCACCCAGTTATCCCATTCCTTCTCCTCTTTGCCCCCAGCCTACTCTTCCTCTATGCCTAAATGTGATTCTGGGTGCTCTACTCTGTCCTCTTCTCACTATCAATATTCTTTGAGGTGTTTTTACCCCAATAACCATACCCTAGCTTACATTCAATTTGATACAAAGCAGAGCTATAGATCTGATCACCTCCTGGCATGCTCCAGGCAGAAGAGACAGAGGGAAACTCAACTGAACATAAAATCCCAACCCACTTTTGCTTTTATAAGTATACAATATTTATTTGTATATAATATACAATATTATATTGTTAATATAATATTATAAATATACAATATTATGTTATTGTATAATGTATACATATTACAAAATCTATTGTATAAATATACAATGTACATTATCATGTATAATTAATAAATATAATAATATACAATATTATATTAATATACAATATCATACAATTTATACAATATAATATTGTATATATACAATATTATATTAATATATGTAATCTATATAATTAATATAATTTATTTTAAAAAGATTTTATTTGTTTGATAAAGAGAGAGAGCAAGTGTGGGAGGAGGGATAGCCAGAGAGGGAGAGAAGCTGACTTCCCATTGACTGGAGCCGGACACAGGGGTCAATCTCAGGACCCTGAGATCATGACCTGAGCCGAAGTCAGATGCTTAACTGACTGAGCCATCCAGGCATCCCAGTAAAATTTATTTTTTTCAAAGCACTTTTAGGTTCACAGAAAAACTGAGAGGAGAAGTACAGTGTTCCTGTGTACCCCTTCCTATTACTCACATCATCTTGCCTTAGTGTGGTACATGGGTTGCAACTGATAAGTCAATTTGAATATATTATTATTAACTAAAGTCCATAGTAAGTTTCACTCTTTGTGTTGCAAATTCTATGACTTTTCATAGATACATCTATCATTACAGTAGTGTACAGAATAATTCAGCTGCTTTAAAATCCCTTTGTGCTCTAACTGTTCATCCCTCCTTCCATCTTAACTACTGGCAATCACTGATCTTTTTAGTGTCTCTTTCTAGAATGTTGTATAGATAATTATACAGTATGTAGTCTTCTCAGATTGGTTTCTTTCATTTAACAATGTGCACCTGAGTTTCCTCCAGGGTTTTGTTTTGTTTTGTTTTGTGGCTTGATGGCTCACTTCTTTTTGTTAAATAATATTGAATGGATGGCACACTGTTTATCCATTCACCTAGTGAAGGACATCTTGATTGCTTCTAAGTTTGGGGAATTATGAATAAAGCCGCTGTAGGCATTCATGTGAAGGTTTTTATGTGGACATAAGTATTCAAAGCATTTGGGTAAATACCAAGAAGCATGATTACTGGATTGTATGGTAAAAGTATGTTTAGTTTTGTAAGAAATTGCTAAACTGTCTTCCAAAATGTCTTTGTTACTTCACTTCCCACCAGCAAAGAGCAAGAGTTCCTATTGCTCCACATTCTCACAGCATTTGGTGTTGTCAGTGTTCTGGATTTTGGCAATTCTCATAGGTATGTAGTAATATCTTGTTTGAATTTGCAATTCACTAATGATATTTGATGTTGAGCATGTTTTTCATATGCTTATTTGCCACCTATATATCTTCTTTGGTGAGATGTCTGTTCAGTTTTTTTCCCCATTTTTTAAAATATATATATTAAAGGTTTTATTTATTTATTTGTCAGAGAGAGACAGAGAGAGGGGGAGAAAAAGAGAGCACACAAGCAGGGGAAGCAGCAGGCACAGAGAGAACCAGGTTCCCCACTGAGTGAGGAGCCCAATGTAGGACTTGATCCCAGGACCTTGAGATCATGACTTGAGCTGAAGGCCAACACTTAATTGTCTGAGCAACCCAGGCATCCTGATTTTTTTCCCCATTAAAAAAATGTTTTGGGACGCCTGGGTGGCGCAGTTGGTTGGGCGACTGCCTTTGGCTCAGGTCATGATCCCGGCGTCTTGGGATCGAGTCCCGCATCGGGCTCCTTGCTCAGCAGGGAGCCTGTTCCTCTCTCTGCCTCTGCCTGCCTCTCTGCCTGCTTGTGTTCTCTCTCTGTTAAATGAATAAATAAAAAAAATCTTAAAAAAAAATTTTTTTTACTTGTTGATTTTTAAGAGTTCTTTGTATATTTTAGACACAAATCCTTCATCATACATGCGTTTTTTAAAGATACTTTTCTCCTATTTTATGGCTTGTCTTTTCTTTCTCTTGACAGTGTCTTTCACAGAGAGAAAGTTTTAAATTCAATGAAGTCTAACTTACCAGTTTTTTCTCTCGTGAATCATGGTTTTGGTATATCTAAAATATCATTGCCAATCTAAGGCCACCTAGATTTTCTCCTATATTATCTCCAAGGAGTTTTAGAGTTTTGTTGTTTACTTTTGGGTCTTTGGTCCATTTCGAGTTAATTTTTACAAAAAGTATAAGGTCTATGTCTGGATTGACATTTTTGCACATTGACGTCCACTTGTCCCAGAACCATTTGTCAAAAAAACTATTCTTTTTCTTTTGAATCACCTTTGCTCCTTTGTCAAAGGTCAGTTGACTACATTTATGTGTGTCTATTTCTGGGCTATTTCTGATTTTCATCTTCTATTATTCTAAATTCCCCACTAGAGGCCTGAGGTGTATTCTCTATTCTCTTCTCTCTCATAAAAATCTCATGCGAAGCACTTCACACTTATTATTTAATGTAGCACTACAGTAATCCTGTTCTATTATTAATACGTTAATAGCGAGAACCTGAATTCAGAGGAAACTCTACTTATATAAATAGATGGAAACATCTTTATTCTTTACCCTCGTGATGTATTACCACACACAGCTCACAAGCAGCAGGCCAACTGGACTTCAGGAAATGAACCCTCAATCATTACACTAATTTCTACATATATTTTGAAATCATAATGTCTCTTCATCCTTATTGCCATCATATTAATTCAAGCACCATCACTTTTCAGAAAAGTTACTAACAATACTCTCTTAATGGGTTTCTTGCATCCAGTCTGGCTCTATTCCAGATTGTTATTTCTTAAGCACAAATCTGATAACACTAAACATAAAACCATCTCATGGCTCCCCATCAGCGCTAAAGAAAGCAGACATTCCAAAATATGTTTACAACTCCCCACTCCATCCAAATCTCAAATTCTGCCATAATGATCTGTTTGTATTTCTCCATGGCACTGCCTATAGGCTTAAATCTGCACCTTTCTGCATATGGGTCCATTTGCCGCAGACGGTCTTTTCTGTTTCTTTATCTGACTCTTTTCCTTCAGGTTTTAACTTAAACATCGGGTCTTAGTAGTGTTGCCAGATTTAGCAAATAAAAATAAAAATACGGGACACCAAAAGTATTGCATGATCATACTTATATTAAAGAATTATTCATTGTTTATCACAAATTCAAATGTAACTGTGCATCGTCTATTTTATTTGGCTTCCTTATGTCCTGGGGAAGGCTTGTCTGTAGCCCCATCACCTAAGGTTGGGTTAATTGCTCCTCTGATCTGCTCCTATGGCCTCCTATGTGTACCCCCTCACAGGACTCACTTCCTCTCTAATATTCATGTTATACATCTATCTCTGCCACCATTCTTAAGGACAGAAGTTGTATCTTTTCCAGCAGGATGTTTTTAGCATCTACACATCCTGAGCTTGGTGCTCAACAGATGTTTACTAAGTGTTTTTAAATAAATGGATTCAACACATTTCATTTTAACCCTTTGTCATTGCAGTTGCTATTAGCTGTATGTACTATTAAGATCTATTTCATACCTAATTTTGATATATCTAGTAGAAATTGCTTTTTTGTATTTAGCTTTGAAGCTCTTGGTTTAGAATTTTGTGAAATTACATAAATTACCTTCAAGTAATTCCTGGCCAGCCTCAGGTCTCCTAACCATAGAGACAAAAGTATACCCAGTACAGTGGTAGGCTGCCATCTAGACAACAGCAAGATGGTGGTCTCCTCTCCTTTCCAGAAGCTGAAAGTGACAGCCAAGATGACAAATGTTGCTTTTTTAACCTCATCTAAAGGGGAAATATCATTATTTTCAATATTAGTCATCTACATTGATATTTGTTCTCCACAGTGTTTCAAGGAACACTAATTCCCCATGTTGATAGTAAGCGTTCTTCAATTGCAGACATATGGTTAACTTTGCTTTTCAGCTGGGTAGCACAATTTTGAATAGATTTCTGTCCTCTAGGAATTTTCAGAACTTTTAACATGTAAATAGTGAATCTTCAGGAGGTGATATATAATACAGGGGATTTTGCTAGTTCTAACTAATCACAGAGTCTTTTTGTTAGTTATCACCTAGTTTGGAAATACTAATGTAGATTTTGATGCTCTCCTCAGGGTAGATGAGCATATCGACCAGATTTTATTGTTAAAAACAGGCTCTTTGGAATGCCTGACTCAGAGATGTGATGATATAATTTATCTAATAGACCCAGCTTTATTAGGTCACATTCGTCTGTTTTGAGCTAGAGCTCCAAAAAGTTTCCAAAATAAATGTCTTCAGGATTTAGTGTATATAAAATAAAGTTTATATTTGACACAGAAATTGGTAAGCCCATAAGGAGCTATGGAAAATTCTGGAGCAGTTATATATAATTCAGATTGCTGAATATTTAGTATTATTGGATTTTAAAACAAGAACTTCAAAGGTAAGATACACTTCTCACTAATGAAAAGCACATGTGATATGGCTAAAGCCCCTCCACCCCCCATAGGCAATAGTCAGGGCCAAGCCAGTGTGTGATCAGAGTACTCGGCCATGTGGGAGCTGCAGTTTGAGGTCCTTACCCTCCACATCATACTTAACTCCATTATTTGAATGAAGTTGAGTGTTATCAGAGGGTTAATATATATCATGTTGCATCTGAAAGGTGGCATATCATCTATTTGTTCCTATTATTGTTAAATACCATAGCACCAATATTTAATAATAATTTTCCTTTGTTTAACCACATATGCCCAGTACTACGCCACTTGCTTTATGTGATGATAGCGACAGCAGCTAATACTTTGAATACTCAGTGTGCTATACACAATGCTGATTTTTCTATTTGCATCATTTCCTCTAATTGCCTCAACAACTCTTTGAAGTTGATCTCACTATCTATATCTGTCTTACAGATGATGAAAATTCAAGTGACTTACTCAGAAGGTATAGTAAGCTGCTCTGAGATAGGCTTTGAAATGATCTCTGTCTGGGACACCTGGGTGGTTTAGTGGGTTAGGCAGCTGACTCTTGATTTTTGCTCAGGTCCTGATCTTGGGGTCATGGGCTCAAGTTCCGCAGGGCGTCCTGCTGTCAAGCCCCTTGTGGGACTCTAGGCTGGGTGTGGAGCCTGCTTGGGATTCTCTCTTTCCTCTCCCTCTGCCCCTCCCCCATCTCTCTCTTTCTCAAAAACAAAACAAAACAAAAAAATAAACAAAAAAAAGACAAAAAAAAACAGAAAGAAAGAAAAAGAAAGGAAAGAAAGAAAGAAAAAAGCAATGATCTCTATCTGTCTTGTGTGTCTGCATTCTAAAACAGCACTATGCTATTATAATGTCCCAGTTTCGATAGATATCAGAACGTGACGTGGATATTCTTAATACCTTTTTCTTGTGGAAGAAACTGAGGCTGAGAAAATATATTTATTTTACCCAGAACATTGAGGGACTAGGTACAACCAAAGTAAGCAGAAGCACCAAAGATAAGGTCTAGGCCAGTAAGAACACATCGTTTTTGGCTGTATGGAGAGGTGAGCAGAAGTAGAACAAAAACAGAGTTGGATGAATCCCAAAGGACAAAACGTTCTTCCTAACAATTCTGTTTCAGATTTTAAGGAAAATCTCCAGCAATTTAAACTTGATGATACTTTCTAATTTACAAACTGTATAAATAGTAAAATAGGTTTGATGTAATATGATTTTTTTTTTCCTGCTAAAAGCATTAGGAAATAGACCACTTGAGGTCAGGGTAACACCAAGAAGAATTTCCCAGCACTAAAATGAACCACATTGCAAACTCTTTCTAAGTGCTTAGCAACGACCTGAAATGGCTCCATTTATGTGAGACTTGAAAAACCAAAGGGGCCTCTTCTGAACTTTTCAACCACAGAGAGGAGTGTGCTTTAAGAAAATATATCCAAAGTGATATAGCAAGTTCTGGATATAAGTTGGTGAGTCTCCTTACTTAAAAACAAGAGTCAATAAAAAGATATTCTTCCAGTTGAAAACCCAAATAGTTCAATCTTCAGACAGTAAGCTTCTGAAAACCATAATAATGAAATATTATATATTTAATGTTCTTTACTTTTGTAATTGTTTTTTAATTTCTTCCATTATTTTTTCATGTATGTACTATGTCATTAAAGATCTCATGATTTCTTTTATGCAATGTCCTCGTGAATGACTGGGTAATATAGATAGATATTAATAAAAATGGACATTTAGTGATCTCAGACATTCAGCTAAGAGGCTTTGGAAAATAGACACTAAAAAATTGTCATGGTTGTTGCTTGATTTCAAACAATCTCCCTTTCAAGCAAACTTCCCTTGGAGAAAAAGTTGGTTCCATCTCCCACAGACCAGGTGCAGGTGAGGTTATTAATAACAGTTGTTATATCACAAAGGTCAATAAAGCAAATTATTATTCTGCTAAGCACTTCATTACCAACTTTTACAATCACTCCCATAAAGCAGCTATCATTATTATACCCAGTTTATAGATGAGGAAACTGAGGTAGAGAGAGAATAAGGAATTTATCCAAAGAAACACAGATAATCTAGTGATAGAGCCTGGCTTCCAACTCTGGCAAACTGACTCCACAAACGAACACATGTAACTGTTATGGTCTATATGGTCTCCCATGGAAGGAGCATTGTTGGGAAATGAGTTCTGACATGACTCTGACCTTAATTTCTATGACTTGGATTCCTCAGCTATAAAATCAGGGGATAATCTAGCTGACCCCTAAGATCCATTGAAAATCCAATGTTCTATGATTCCCTCTAATTGTTTTAGCAAAACCTTAAAGAAATGACTCCTTGTGCAATGTCCAAAATGGATTATATTATAAATGGAAAAAAATATAGAGAATGAATGGTGATTTATGAAAGGGGAAGTTAAAATCATACATATTAATAACGTATGAAGTACAGTGAACTCATTTAATGTTCCCTGTACATATGAAAAAATTGCTTTTACAGATGCCCTTGGCAACTGCATACCTAGACGGTGGAACTTAAACCTGGAAAACATTTACTTTTTTTAGTTTTGTTTTATGTATTTGAATTCAGACAGCTAATATGGAATGCCCCCTTTCTCAGTTATATTCACAACGAATGGTGAATTAGAAAAATTTTGCCAGAGAGACATTAACCCCTGATTTCTAAAATGTGCTTGTCTGATTTCTTGGGTGTGACCAAAGGACTTTCGTCTTTGTTTGGATTTTCAAGTGAACTTTTCCTCTTTGTAACTTCATCTTCTATTTTTATTAACCAGTCAAGCATGTTTTACTTTACACTGTGATAAGGGGATCAGAAACAGCTTCCCCACATCTAAGACCATCTTAATCAATTGCAAGGAATACATGAGTGGCATGGTGTGGAAGCTTCCTGCCTTGAGGAGGAAGAGATCTCCTCTGGATTATTACTTTTGATTTCATTGATAGAGGAAGAAAATTAGGTAACCTTGAAAACAAGATACTTTTGATTGTGAACTTTTTTGAGAGGACATAAGGTAAATTGTCACCCCCCCTTGACCTTTAACTAACCTTTCACTTTTAACATATGTTTTGAAGCGCCAGCCATATTGATTTCCATGGCTGTTTGGGTACAAGTTTCAGAGAAACTTACTGCCTCCATGTCTTTAATCACTTTTTTGAACTTTGAATTACAAGCGTTTAAGATACTCTTACAACTCACAGGAGACTGGCTAACTGGCACCGACTACAGAAACTTCCCAGAAGATGTGCTAAGTCATCCCTCATTCAGCAAGCTACCTCTGAGGTTTTACTAGCCAGGAGACAAAATAAGTAGCTTGCGCTCACTGCATGTGGTGGAGTGGTGATTGAATCATGCAATCTTTTGGAGATCTTGAATTCCTCTTTGTGGTGCAGCCACAGGTAGGCCCACTGGTTTCTGGGGCATTCTCCAAGTCATTTCAGTGTGAATCAAGCTATTGTGTGCTGATATTTCTGGTTTTTAATTCCATAAAGAATGAGAGATGAAAAAAAATAAATGTATAGTTAATATGATAGGAAACTGATATGGCAAAAATGAAAGCAAAGTATCAAAGATTCATTTTCTTACCCTTTCACTGTGGCGTAATCTAAAAGCACAAACGTGCAATTAATCACAAGCATGCATAACAAAGCCCTCAAAAGAAGAAACTCATAAGTGTTAAATACATTGGATTCTCTCATTTTCTCTTTTGGCTCCTGTTAAATAACTTTAATTCTTTTTTTGTTTTCTATTGTCTTTGCTCCCAATGCTCCCACCTCTGAAAAACCTACCACAATTTTTATTTATTTATTTATTTATTTATTTATTTATTTATTTATTTTCTTGATGAGAAGAAAGGTCACAGGAATGGAATGAAAATCAAGTCTCACTAAGGTCCAGGGCAGGGCCTGGCAGTCTTCCAGAAATGCTTTTCCAAAATACTGGTCTCCAGTTTTCATTGTCAAGGGGGAAAGGAGAGAGAGGGTTTTAGAACACCGAGATTCCCTGGGGATTATGGCTTGCTCAGACACCTCATTACAGAGCTTTAGGGTCAGGGGAGCCCTAGAGGCCAGGGAGATGGTGGAGAAGGATTTCATGAAAGCAGGAGATTAGAAAGAGAGAGAGAGAGGGAGAGAGAAAGAAAGGAAAGAAAAAGAGAGAAAGAGAAAGAAAAAAGAAAGAAAAAGAAAAAGAAAGAAAGAGAAAGAAAGAGGGAGGGAGGAAGGAAGAAAGGAAGGAAGAGAGAGAAAGAGAAACAAGAAAGAAAGAAAAAGAAAGAAAACGAAAGAAAGAAAGAGAAAGAAACAAAGAAAAGAAAGAAGAGAAAGAACGTTTTCATTTGTAATATTAATGGTATTAGCTCCCAGTCTATACGCCACCAAAAATTATCTACTGTGTATTGGCATCTAGATACTAATTTCTAATGAAATAATTAGTATCATTATGTGAATTAAATCTAGTGAAAGGATTTATGAACAGCATATAAAAACGTGTATTTCTTTGCTTTTCTGTGAGTTTCTAATGGGAGCAATACATTACACCATGAATGGCACATAGGAAGTGCTCAATAAAAATTGTTGAATTACTTTAAATTAAATGTCATGCATGGGCAATATAGCTAGTCATCAAATCTGAACATATACTTTCTGTCCAGGAGTATGCTAAGTCTCATGGAGGATATACAGGAATACATTCTTTGACATGGATTCTGGCCTCGAGGGGCTTACAGTTTAATTATGATCATAATACAAGTTTAAAAGAAAGTTTTATGTAAGGTCTATTGCATTAAATTGATCTTGAGTGAATGAGAAAATCATGCCATGTTAAAAGCGTTTAAATCAGACTTTCAGCTGGCAGGGATAGACAAACTTTAGCTTTTAAAAAAACTCAAGTAGCTACAAAGAAACTAAAATTTCATTATGATGTAAATACATGTGTGTCAGTACCTTGCAGAATTCTCTCAAATAAAGACCCCAATCTCTTTACTTTAACAGCACTGGTTAGAGTAGATGTCAGTGGCACCCGTGTGTGTATGTGTGTGTGAATGTGTATATGTGGGTGGTTGTATGTGTGCAGGTTAAGAACATGGGAGAGAAGGAGAATAAGAGAGAAATGGTCTAAGACCTTAGTGAACGTATCTTTCATGAGTTAAAGACTAATATGAGTTGGAAGAAAAAGCCGTTCTTAAATATTCCAAGTGAAAGCAAGATAAAAAGGGGAAATATCCCCATTTGGAATAAATATTTAATCTATTCACCATGTCTACATGGATGACAGCATCTCTGCATCTGGTCTTACCTATCAAGACCCATAGCTCATCTCTGTACCACAACAGAGTGTAAAATTCTCAAGTCACTTCTTTGCTCGAAATTCATCAGTGTCTTCAAGAGCCTCCAATTAAAGTCACAATATTCTAATGTGGTTGGCAAGGTCTTCGGGGACCCGGTATCTGCTAACATCTCTAAGCCTTTCTCATTTGATGTTCCAGCCCATAGCCGATTGTCGTGCAGTCCTTGGATGCCCTGTGAGTTCTTTTCGATCTTTAGGTTTCTCCACACACTACCTTGCTTGTAGAAAATATTTTCTTTCTCTCCTCTGTGTCTCTTGATCTTCCAACCCTCTGTGTTCAGACTTAAAAGTCACATATCAAGAGGTCTTTGCTGACCCTTTGCAGAAACTGCCTTACATGATTCTCCTCAGAGTCTCCCCAGCATCTTCTGCTTTCCTGGTTATAGCAATTGTCCAAATTTGTTAAAGCTGTTCCTGTAAATATCTATCTCCTCACTACTCTGTAACTTTCCATGAACATAGGGATAATGCCCATTTTGTTAACAGTATCTGGATCACAGTAGAAATACAATTTCATAGAATTCATTCACCCAACAAATATGTGTTCATTGGTACTAAGCGGTGTTCTAGGTCCTGGATATATAACAGTAAACAAAATGGATAAAATTCTATGTCCTCATGGAGATTCTATTTGTAAAGGAATAAATAAAAACAAAGGAGGTTAGAAATGATGAGTGCTACCATAAAAAGCAAAGAGGGAAAGGGAATTGAAAGTTGCTGGGTGGAGAAGAGAGCTATAACTGAGATGTTAAAAAAAAAGCCTCATGGAGGGGCGCCTGGCTGGCTCAGTCGGTGGAGCATGTGACTTTTAATCTCAGGGATGTAAGTTCGAGCTCCAGGTTGGGTGTAGAGATGACTTAAAAAATAAAATCTTAAAAAAAAAAAGAAGAAAAGCCTCATGGAAATGATTACTTGGAGCCAGCGGAAAGGTCAAGGGGATACTGGGAGCCAGGATGATGCCACAGAACAGGTAACTCTCAGCCCTTAATCGTCCCCATCCTGTGAGGAACATCATGAGACATTAGATCAGACAGGTCGTGGGGCCAGATCATTAGGGTACTTACTATCTCTGGTAAGAACTTTGACATTTTGTTTACTTTTTATTTGGAAAAAATGTTAGATTGGCAGAGAAGTTGCAAAGATAGTACATGGGTTTCTCTCATACCATTGACCTTCCTCCCTCTAACTTTTACATCTGTCATAACCATAGTACATTTACCAAATAAGTATATAACATTGGTACAATATTATGAACTAAACTATTCGGATTTCATCAGATTCCCCATCGATGCCCATTTTTTTCTGGCTCTGGTTTCCCATCTAGGATGTTGCCTTGCGCTTCCTCATGTCTCCTTAGTCTTCTCTCTTTTTTGTTTTCATAGTAAAATCACTTTATTCTTTTAATTTAAATTCAATTAGCCAATATATAATACATTGTTAGTTTTTGATGTAAAGTCCAATGATTCATTAGTTGCATATAACACCAGCTCTCATCACATCACATTCCTCCCCTTAATGCTCATCACCCAGTTATCCCATCTCCCCACCCACTTCCCTTTCTGCAAACCTCAGTTTGTTTCCTATGGGTAAGAGTCTCTCCTGGTTTGCCTCCCTCTCCTTAGTCTTCTCTTATCTGTGATATTTTCTCAGTCTTCCTGTGTTTTTTACATTCTTGAATTTGTAAGGAATAGCAGTTAAGTACTTTGTTGAATATCCCTCAGACAACAGAGTTTGTCTGTTTTTTTGGTTTGTTTGTTTTGTTTTGTTTTCTTATGATGATGAGGGCAGAGTTATGGATTTCTGGAAAGAATACCTGCAGAGGTCAATGACATTCTCATTATATCATGTCAGGGAGTACCTCATATCAACCTGGTTCACCACTGACAATGTCAGCTTTGATCATTTGTGTAAGGTGCTACCTATTTTCTCCACTGTAAGGTTACTATTTTTTATTTTCGGATTCCATACTTTATTTGAAAGGGGAATTCAGCTCCATTTCCTGGAGGGAAGAATATTAAATAATTTGGGGAATACGTCAAAACTGCCACAAAATTAATGGGTCTTTGGGGGAGATACTTTGAGGCTATGCAAAAGTCCTGTTTTTCCTTAAAGTTTTACCTACTTATTATAGTATTCACTAGTGGATCTTGCCTGCAGTAATTACCACTGTGGTGTTCTAATGGTAATTTTCTATTTCCTCATTTCTTCTGTATTTATTATTTGAAATTCTCCCATAAAGCGGTTGAACTACATACATATACGTTGTATATATGTGATATATCTATTTAACCATGTATATTTAAACTCTAGGTATCTTTTCCACAATAATTCCATTTCTACTTTTTAAGGGAAGTGGGGTTTGCGCATTTTAAAGAGAACTAAATTGTAAAAAAAGTAGTTACTTTTCCACATCCCCACTCTTCGGTTGGGAGCTCTGTGTGCCGACTTGAATCTGGCCAAGTCCAACCGAGGAGACCTATATTCCTTGTGGTTAATGTGTATCTTAAATAGCAGCCAAAATGACATAAATATTGCTCTTTGAAGAGTGCTTCAACAGTTGTAAAGCTTGATATTTTATCTGATTATGTAGTAGGATAGCTCATAAAGTAAAAAGAAAAACAGTCATTGGCGACAATAACATGTATTATAAGTTAGCGACTATTATGTCAAATGTATTTTTACATCAAAATCATAAACAAAAACACCGCAAAAGCTCCTGAAGCTCAGTTATGGACATTGGTAGAATGCTTGAGGATACTATGCTGAGCAAATAGCAATAATAAAGAATTTCCCAGGGACTGAAATGGGCTTGGTAAATACTATTCAGCAGCTTGTTCAAATGACAGTTATCTTTCATTGTTTATCATCATAAGCCAAAAGAAAACAAACTTAGTGTAAAAGAGCTTCCTTCAAATTATTTTAGTATATGTGCTGCCGAAGCGAGCACTATTTTAATAAATATCTTAGTTTCATTTTTATTCATTTTATTTTATTTATTTGTGTGTCTTCGGTGGACAATTGCAACAGAAATTTTCAGATGGTTAAAATAGAACCTGGGTCACCAAAGGCTTTTTAGACACCTGTAAATAAACTGAAATTTTCCTGGATGCACACATTCAGAGAACACATTTTAGTGTGAGTCATGTTATCCAGGTGCCTAAATTCAACTGTCTTACTTTCCCCATAAACAAGACCCACAGAGGTTTCAGGTTTGTTGGAAAGTGATCCACACACTTGCTTTTCTCTCCTTTTTCATCCTTCTTTCTTTCCTTTATTTTGTTTTTTCAAATCTTGCTTTTCTTTCAGCTTCTGACCCACTAGCTCTCGATCACTGACTCCATATAATTCCTCCCTATATTTCCTTAGCACCAACAAATCTATTTCTCCATTTGCTTTCCTCTTTTCCTCTTTTACCATTGCAGGGTAAAGAGGACTACCTGATTATAAAATACATTTAGCACAGTCACTTCGATCACCTACGTGTCTTTTTGGGTTGCGCAGCGTGTACGCGTATGCTCACTGGTTCTTTCCAGACACAAACAAGTGTGATTGTTTTTTCTGTACCGGTCACATCAATCACAGAGTACACCCTTCTTTTTTTCCTCCTGACCTGTCTGATTAAGTCAGTCAAAACATCAAACTGGTTTATATGACTAGACAGCATCACTCTGTGTCTTGTTTGTTATGACATGCCATGGTTCCCTGACATTTTTGTAAATTTCAAGTTATGACATTTTCTTTGAAATCTGCTGCTACTATTTCTTAAGAAAGATATCTGTGAAGTGTCCAGCTTTCAGCTACCCAGTTGGAAATCATCACGCCCGCATGCTTCCGCTGTACTTTGATCAGCCCTGCGTTAGTTCATGTGTATAGTTAGCTGAACATGCAAATGTTTCCTCTGCTAGATTATACATTCTTCAGAGAGTAATTTTAAACGATAATTTTAATACTGTAGAGTTCTTTTTATTTTGTAGGTGCCTACACCACGGATAAGTGAATGAATAATTTTGAATAACTCAAAATCAGAATTTTGAGTTAACACTAGCCAAAATAAAAAAAAAAGGCACTATAAACAAATGGCAGCAGGAAATATGATACCTGATTTCAAAGAAAAATAGTCACTATGTAACTGTTAGGTTTTCTATAAGATCATAAGTAGCAAAAACTGGGAATAGTTAATTTTCCCTATTCCTTTCCTTGACTATGTAGATCTACAGTAAAAAATTAAATATAGAGAAATTCTTGTGCTTATTTATGGAAAGAATTTTTCAATTTTTTTCATTGAATTATAGGCAATGTACATTTTCATAGGCCAACATGCTTTGAAGCTTTTATTTAGATTTAAGTTTATGTAACTCTTAATTGGTAACATGTGCTCTACGTATGTCTATGTATATAAATGTATATACAATATACCTATGGATATAGATATAAAAATGATACAAATCCTCTTTATCTGTTTATATGCTTCCCCTTTGCTGCTTCTACAATTTACTAAATCCATCTAAATCCTAACGTACTTCGATAAATAAAAATCATTTAAAAATGTATTTATGCCTTTGTCTCTCTATATCACAAAAGCACATTTGCAGGCAGAAGTGGGAATAGAACAAAAAGAAAGATGAGGAAGAGAGGAAAGAAATATGTATATGAATGAACATTGTGGGGTAGCAGGTTTATGTTTGTGCCTCTGACAAGGGATCTATGAACACTGGACCATATGAACAACTACGTCTATATCTTTGTATCTCATTCTCCACGTATCATTTGGTAATTTAAAATACCTTTTTGCTTGTGGTGCCTTGGTGGCTCAGTCCTTTGGGCATCCTGCTTTGGCTCAGGTCATGATCTTAAGGTCCTGGGATCCAGTCTACCTTGGACTCCATGCTCAGCAGCGTGTCTGCTTGAGATTTCTCTCACTCTCACTCTCCCTCTGCACCTCCCCCTCCCCCAGCTCTCACTGACTCTCTCTTTCTCTCTCAGATAAATAAATAAAACTTTAAAAATATATCTTTTTGCTTGTGAATATGCTCTAATTTTGTAAATGAGCATATTTTATGTTACCAAAAATAACAACTATTAAAAATGAGAATAATAATGATGGTACCAATTATGTAGATAATGCAAAGCTTAAGTCTTAATTTTTCATGTGTGGCTGTTTTACCAAAATGTCAATACAAGATTTTGCCACTGCTAGTGAATTTTAAAAATTATAATGCTTTTGCTTTCTCAGGCAGAGTAAAATATAAAACAGGAATAATTGGAATAATTATGTGATTCATTTGATCGAACCAGGTTTTTATTCTTAGGAGAGATTGTGCATATGTCTGTGTAACTTAAAAGAAATAAATAGCTAGAAACTTTTAAATTTTTGTTATGTGAAACATCTGTTTGCTGTAATTATTATTTTTTCAATAAACCAATTTTACATTACATGTCAAAGCAGCAGCCATGTATATGATTTGCAAAGCATAAAAATCAAACATTTTTTTCCCAAACAGGATACCTTAAAGTTAAAAATGCCATAGATTATTTAGTAAAATAACATATTCAAGAAGCGGTCCCCAAATTTCTATTTAATTCTTCATTCTAAATAAGTCTTTCCTTTTATCAGTAGTTCCATGTTGTATATAATTATAAGGGATATCACTTAAATCTCTAGTGTAATCTGTCTAACTTGAAAAGTTGTGAATCCTAAATATATATAATCAAACAGCAAAATATTTGTTTCTGTGCCCATGGAAACATAAGTGATTTATTGATGATATAAATATAGACATTTTAGTTTCAGTAAATTAACTAGAAGTTGTCAGCCCTGAATATGGTATAAGGAAAGCTTTTATTGAAAAGCACATAGAAGAAAGAATAGCTATTCAAACTAGAATACTTAACCATGAGTCTGAAACAGATTCATTACTATAATTTTTATTCTGATAGCATTTAAAGGATGTGAAATAGTAGATGTCATAAAAATAAATAATGGGCTATTTGTTTTCTGGGATTTTATTTTAAGACCTAAAAAGAAAATCTTAATTAGTCATAGCATCATTATAACAAATGTATTTCTTTTAGCATTTTTCAAAACAGAAACTAACTTTTTTAAAGTTTAGGCAAATACATGTCTTGGATAATCAAGCAATAAACAAGGTTGCTAACCATTTTTTTTTTACTGAATTCGATAATATTCAAAACTTGTGTGTCAGAATAGGACTGGATTTAATTATAAAAAAATGTTCACAAATCATTTCCTATAATATTTATAGATTAACCATATATTAGGTTTAGTGAGTCTAATTTTTTCAGTCTAGTTGTTCACTGTAGACTCATTGTTTCTTCTTCAAGATTTAAATACATAAACACGTACACAAACACACACTCATTTTATTAAAAGGGCAAAAGAGTGAGGGGAAACTCAAACCTTCATTTCAATTTTTTAGTTTTTCTTCTGGGCACTGAAAAGGGCACTGAAGAAAAGAATAAAACTCTGCATTCACTAAACATAGGACTTAAGAGATTTTTTAAAAATTATCTTCTTTGAAAATTTGACCAGATAACACCCTCTCCCAATTGAGGATTAAGGCCACAATGAACACACAAAGATACACAGTTGTTCTCTGCCTTAAGGACACCTGTGAGTCATTCCTGTGCTTCCTCACTCTGATCCTCAGATCCTTTTCTTCCTGCCTTGTGGTCCTTATGAAGTTTCTCCCTTCTGTCCTCACCCTCCATCTACTATCACTCTCTTCCTTGTCCTTTAGGAAGGGACACTGGAAAATGATGATTTAGATAAAATGAGGGAGAAGCAGAAATATAAAAGGTAAAAGTGAGAAGAGAAAGGGACATCAGGAAAGGAAGTGACCTTAAAATACTGAATGATAAGGGTGTGCAAGGCAAGACATGCTACACATTTTTCTTTCATTTCCTCCATGATCTCTTCCTTTTTTGAAGATCACCCAATTATATGTAGATATGAAGTATAGGAAGAAACACAGATTATTTCAAAGCAAACATCTAATTCAGAAATTTATCCATGAAGAGAGAATTCAGTATCTAAGAGATTCTTAAAGAAAGAAATCTACACTTAAGAAGAATGTGGCACTGGTCTTCCTGCTTATTGGAAAGAAAGCTGTGAATTCTTTAAAAAGAAAAGGATGTGACACTGGTTTTATATAATCATCTAACCAATTATCATTTTCAAATGACTAATCAATTTTGTTCCTAATTTTAAATGTCTCAATTGCTAATGCAGTACAGTCCGTTCCACTTGCTGCTGCGGCTGGTACAGTGGTTCAAGACTTCCAACTTTACATAAGTAAAGTACAACTTCCAAAGGCATTGTATCCTAAAAATGCCTCCTAATTTGGTTGATTGGAACTTAACAAACCTTTCATTTTCTCCAACAGTAAAACACAATAAAAATGATGGCTAAGATCTCAGGATAATTCCACGAAGACACATTTAGCCCTACATTGCAGCCCAGATTACTCCCGAACACACATAAGAGACATCCCTCAAGAAGGAAAGATGTGCCCAACTTTACACTTTCCCCAGCAGAGGTGAGGCAGTCAGGTTTTATGGGCTTCCATAAAGTATTTTCCTTTAATTTTTTCTTTCTCCTCTCTCCTCACATCATCTTTATTCCTTCTCTTTCTTCCCAAATCACAGTTGTGGGATGTCAACCAGCTCATGAAGAATGTCTCATCCATATAGTGAAGTCAATATTTATCTGCCTGATTTCATGAGGCAGAGAGTACTTGTCTAAAGTACCGGGATGCAAAAGATCAGAACACTTGCCTTGTTTTACAAAGGACAGATTTTGTTTAAGGATGAGGATTTTCATTTTTCCTTGGATTTTTTCTCAGGCAGCTAGTTACCATTGTGTGTGTTATGTCAGACAGAGAGGATTTTGATTGTATCTGGCTACACAGACCGGGACATTTATTACATGGTCATAACAGTGCAATAGGATGCTGCACTTCTGAGGAATAGACCTAGTGCGTATATTTATGGCTTTGGACATTAATGGAAGACTGGATTACAAACAACTGTTTTTAGATTTTTTTTTTAAAAAAGCAAATTCTCAAACCAGAAACATTTCATCCTCTCCTGATGTATTTTATAATTCCTTTATGGGAATGATGCTCTGTTTCATGTCTGTAAATTTTACTCGATTGCATCCTCAATTTAGGTTTGGATGCAGTCTGTGTGCCTTTAATATCACATCTCTAGATCTGGTCAGGCTTTCCCTTAAACCTAAAGGAAACAGTTGAAAAGAAAAACCTAGAATATAATATCTTAGGAAGACTCAGACTTGGTCTGGCTGTGTTTAGATTTCTTCCAAATTTTGGCTCAGATTTAAGCTTTATTGGCAGACTCATTCAGGACTGTGGCTTTATCCTCTCTCTCTTTCTCTCTCTTTTTTTCATTTGGCTAATATGATTTGTTAAAACATTCTCTGTTTATTTCTTCTTGCTTAACATTTTTCCACACAGCAGGCATAATGAATTTTTGTTTATGATGGGCCGTGCTGCCTGAATTATGGTATGGAATCTGGATTTGGTTTCCTCGGAAAGGTATTTTATTGCTCTTTTAGCGGATTTATGCTGCTTCTGGTGTTCTCCTAGACATGAGTGTTTCTGAAGTTGATTGCTTAAGAGGAGTTATTTTTAAAGAAAACTAGGAAGTATCTGGTAATAAATAACTACCATAATTTATTAGAAATAGCTTTCTTGGTATACATGTAAGCATATTCCCTACAAACTATCTTGGCATTTGAATTGTGAAATGTATGGTTTAAAAAAAATATATGCATCTTTTAAGTGAAGTTCATCAAAGCTCTTTAAAGTGCCACGTGCACTGGGGCTGGCTGATGCTGATCGACTACAGAGAACACATATTGAAATATACCCTCCCTAAAAAGACCTAAGGAGATCGTATTTCTTTGTACAAGGAATATATATATGGGCTCCACTTTGAAATGAAAAGTTCCTGGTTTGTAACTGAAGAAAGGATTATACCTCTTCAAGATAGTCCATTGTAAATTTAAATTATATAAATTAAACTTCTAAAGAGCCCAAACTACAGTTTTGGGGTTTCTGTGTCACCATAGCGCATGAATGGACTTAACTTGTGAGAGCTTTCTGTGAGAAGAATATTCATTAATTTGTTCATTTTTGAAATCCATACTGAAATGGAATGCATTTTCTTTTTACATCAGTTGTTATGGTATTCGTCTTGGGACACAAAGATATATAAATAAATAAAAGCCAAACCCCTCCAAACGCATGTGGAATTATTTCCTAGTTTATTTACTCGCGAAGGGGTCGTCCACATATCCAATGTCTTACAGAGCACAGGCTTTGAAGGTAGGCTGATCTCATTTGGAATTCCAGTTGTACCTCTGAGTAAATTACTAACTGTATGCTGAGTATCAGTTTCCTTATATGTAAAATAAAATTAGTAATGCAAAACTTGAAAGTTTTGCATACTCACTAAGTGATGTAATGAAGACAAAATGACTACTATGACATCTGGCAAATATTATATGTTCAATAAATGGTAGCCAGTAGTACTTTTATTATTATGCATCCAGTGGTAATTACTGGATCTTAACAAACATTTTGAAATAGAAAGATGGACACCTATGACAGGTTTTCTGGAAATATACACTTTGTACTTAATGGCTGGCAAACAAAATACAGGTCGGAACATAGAAATGGTATTTTAAGACAATACTAATATAATATTGTAGCCTAAAGTAATTTTCCTCCAATACTGATCCTATTAAAGATTTTGCATTCAACCACTCAGGATCAAAGAACTTGAATAGAATTCAGTGATTAAATATGATTAAAGTGGTGAAAAGATAAGACCAGGGATAAATGGAGCAAGAGAAATATTTGTGGGTATTTTTTGTTTCCTTCAGTTGAGAGTTGTATTATTTCCACAAGATAGTTCTTAGGGGCACAGGTTCTGAGGTCAGACTGCCTGAATATGTGATCTTAGACAAGTGGGTTTCCTTTTTGCTTCATTTCCTTGCCTAATATTATTAAATTGGCCTAATAAAATATTCCACAAACTAATTTTTATGCTTCCATTGGTTAATACATGTAAAGTTTTAAAAATGGTACTTCCTGCTGTGAGTAGGAAGTATGTGCATAATTTGACTGTACACACAATGTTTGGGGCATATTAAATATGGTGGTTCCACAATGGGGAAATGATAAGAGATAAGTCTGATATAAAAATTTATGCCCAATCATGAAGAAATGCTGTAGTAATGCAGTTTTAGTATTATTCTGTGGGTAGCAAAGGCACTCCACCAAGTTTTTTGAAAAACCTGGGGCATGAAATGTTCTGTTCTCTGAAAAGATCCTCTTAAAATAATGGATGGGATGTAGGAATGTCAACTCATTGGAAACTGATTTATGAAAAGAGAAGTACATATTTGGTTTTTGTATTTCAGTCCTTTTTAATATTATCTTTCAACACAGAGCTTATATTCAATGTTAAACATGCAAACTAAAATCTGAAACATCTTTTTACTCATTTGAGCAAAATGGTGTGGGGAGATATTCCTCATGTTTATGTTTATATTTGGTTGACTTCAACTTGTCCTTATGTGTGCATTTCTGGAGTCCTGTCTGGTGTCAAAACCATTTGCCACTGTCATCCTATATTTTAATCCTTGAAATATGTGTGTAGAAAATGATGGATGAACTTTGTACAAGAAGTGGTATAAACACCTCTTAAAAACCACAGCTGCACTTGCATCAATCCTTGAAGTGAAATTGCAGGAAAATCTCTGAAAATGAGGAAAACATGAAAAAATGGAGCAGTTTACATTTATAGAGGAAACACTTCATTTAGAAAGAGAGATGGTATATTTGAGAAATATTGAAGTCAGAGATTCCTCATTATATTTTGCACATTTTATAAAATTATAGAATTTTCAAAATGTATAGTCCAGTAGGATCATATGCTACTAACTTATGGGAAATATTTAGAAGTATGTTCCAGGATATTTTTTCCAGCATATTTTTTAATAGTACATAAAGTTTAAAATGCTCTTCCATATATTAAGTTCTGTTATTAAATGTTAAACTTATTGAAGTAGTAAAAGTGAAAAGTATGTCATATCTTCATCAAGCAGACAGCATTAAGCAAATTGTACTTAACCAATTAAATAAAACTAGCCCATATTGAAAATACTATGATATGACTTGTATTATAGAAAAAATTATGGAGGACCTTCTTTTTATTGAAAAAATAACTTTATAAGAAACTGATTAATAATTGCTTGTGAAATATAATTTCCTTCTTCTTACTTCATCCTATATACCAAGATAGAACAGAACAGTGGAGTGAACTGGAATTTTTATTGAAATGGTTATGAATTGAAATCTAGTTTGTCATTTATTAGGTATGGTCCTCAGCAGGTTGGTTCAATTCTCATATGTAAATTGAAGACTGTGACATCAATATGTTAAAAAACAAAATTCAACTGAATAAACTTTTTGGTTTTAT
Organism: Nasua narica; assembly: GCA_028533885.1. Lineage (NCBI taxonomy): Eukaryota > Metazoa > Chordata > Mammalia > Carnivora > Procyonidae > Nasua > Nasua narica. The sequence continues at coordinate 90,043,794 of CM052807.1, forward strand.
TTAGTGATTCATGAATTGAGTAGTATCCCATCTAACAGATAAAAAGGAATGCGAATGAATTGAATAAAATGGGAGATTCTTGGGCGCCTGGGTGGCTCAATTGGTTAGGCATCCGCCTCTTGGTATCAGCCCAGGTCATGACCTCAGGGTCCTGGGAGAAAGCCTTAGATCAGGCTCTGTGTTCAACGCAGGGTCTGCTTGAGATTCTCTTCCTCTCTCTCTGCCCCTCCCCCTGCTTGCGCACACACGGACACGCATGTGCATAGACAGGGGCATGCTCTCACTCTCCGTCTCTCTAAAATGTATAAATAAAATCTTCAAAAAAGAGGGAACTTTCATAGGCGGAAGTCAGCAGGAATAGGAAAAGAAAGGATTACCTCATCTTTCTTTGGAGGAGTGTGGGTTTTATCAGGTAGATTACCTAACTAGTGCTGACCAGATTTGTTGGTTTAAGATTACATTCCTGGGAGAAGTTGAAACTAAGAACATGTTAAGTAATGTGGATTTAGCCCACCTGACTTCATTTTGGGTCTGTAGGTTTTTTTTTTTTTTTTTTTAGCATAATATAAAGAGTTCTGCATGTGAAAGAAATAATGTCAAGTCAATTCAGTGGATAAGAGTCATTGATGGACGGACATAGAGAGCTATGATAGAGTTCTGATTTCACAGCTAATGGTCTGTCACCTCCTCCCACGGAAACCCCATCTTGATGTTTGCCATCCTTCAAATGGAACAAACTGTTATTTCCCAAGAAGTTTGGAAGAAAAATATTCCAAAGAGAGGAATCATACTGCATTCTTTTAATAAGAAGAATCATTGCATGGAATAAGTTGTACTACAAAGTGAAAGTTGGGGATATCAATGAAAAACAACAGACTTTCATGGAGATGGGTCAGGATAGGAGTACTAAAAATCAGTTTGAATTCTGTATTATCTGTGGTATTGTGATTTATTAATAAGAAATATATGTTAGGTTTTCAATCCAGTTCCTGAGACTCCTCAAACTCTCAGAATTTCCTGTGATAAAAGTGGTAAAGGTATCCGTTGTTGTGTTTATCAGGTGACTTTTGAAAAGCCCTCAGGTGCCCTAAGGGTAGGGATTGGTTGCCAGGGGAACCAAATTTACCATTAGAGGGTTGGAACTTTTGGTACCACTCCATATACCCTATCTCCAACCTCCATGGAGGGGTGAGGGACTGGAGGTTGAATCAATTACCGGTAATTAAAGGCAATTGTAATGAAGTCTTCTACATTAAGTAGAATCTTAATTAATCTTCTACAAAATCCCAAAAGGACAGTGTTAAGAGAGCTTTGTCTTGGTGAACACATGGAGATGCCAGAAGAGTGGTATGCCTAGACCGGGCATGAATGCTCTGTGCCCTTTCCTCATACCTTGTCCTCTGCATCTTTTCCATCTGGCTGTTACTGAGTTCTATCTTTTTATAATACACTGGTAGTCCAGTAAGAAAAATGTTTCTCTGAGTTCTGTGAGCCACTAGAGCAAATTAGTAGAAACTGAGGAGAGGATCTTGGGAACCTCTAATTTACAGCGGGTCTGTCATAAGTATCAGGTAACAACCTGGATATGTGGCTGGCATCTGAAGCTGGGGGCTAGTAGTAGTCTTGTGGGATTGAACCCCTAACCTGTGGAACCTGATGCTGTCTCTACATAGATAATATCAGAACTGAGTTGAATTTTGGGACACTCAACTTGTGTCCATAAGATTGCTTGATAGGGTGGGCAATCACATCACCCCAACGCTCAGTGATATTGGGTCCAGAACACAATTTAGGATCTAAACTTCACATCAGATGAGAACCATTACATCATTAGTGTTTTGAAATATGTATGCCCCAAGATGATATGCTCTCTTCCATTTCCAATTTCTTTTCTGGCCTAATACTTCTTCCTTTCCCATTCAAACAATTTATGTTCCTTAAATTATAAAAACCTTCATCCTGCATTTGATTCTACTGATGACTCATTTCCATCCTGATTTGTTTGTAACCTTGAGTTCTAACCTCGCCGCTATAGTTTCCTAATACTGCCGTGCTCATCTATTCCTGGTCAGTTCTCCTAAGTATTTTTCCTCTGATTGTTTCTTAAATCTTTGTAATTCCAAGGATGCTATCCTCTACATTTTCCTCACACTTTCTAAGTGTATATCTAGCAGGCGGATTTAACTATCACCTACCTACATATTTATTCCTAGAAAATGAATGAATTCTTCATCATGAAATAAAAGGTTCTCTGTTTCCTTCTCTCTCATCGAATCTTATTCTGTAGCAATAACAGAATTCATGCATGATGGAAGACACACTATGTATTCATGAAAACAATTTCTTTCCTTTCTGTGTAAAAAGGTGGAATATACTTCTCAGCCTCCCTTGGAGATAGGAGTGGCCATGCCACAGTGTTGTAGGTAAATGGAAGTGAGGTAAACTACTTTCAGGACTGGTGCATGAAAACTTCCTATAGGTTCTCTTCTCCTTCTTTCAACTTGCTTGAAAACTTGAAGACCTTGCCATACATTGATAGTGGTAGAGATTTAATATGGAAGGATCCTGGGTCCCTGAATCATCACTTTATGAGGAATCTCTCTGACATCAGGAGCATTTGCTTTGATAGTACATGGATGAGAAAAAAATTACCTTCTATTAGGTTTGAGTCAATATGTTTTTGGGTTTGTTGTAACAGTAGGATTTTGACTAATACACATGTCATACAGAATCAAAACTCTGGGACTTTGTCCTTGCAATCCCCTCTGTCTGGAAAATCAGTTTCACCATTGCTATTATTCAAGATTCAGCATGGGCATTACTGCTTCCCAAGAACCACCTTGGACCCATGTTTTTTGGGTAGAAGATTCTTGTTCCCACAGAATGTAGGCTTAGTCCTATTAGTATAGTTCAACATTAAATTGAAATTACATTCACCTATCTTGTGACCAACCTCCTCAACCAAGATGGAGATTTCATAAGGGGTAGAAAGCAATCATTTTGTATCTTCAGCCAAGCTTGGCACTGTGTTCCCAGCTGATGATACAAAATGATTGCAATAAGGTTGCAATAAATTCTTGCTGGACTGACCTCAACGCAATTTCCTCACCTATAAAAATAACATAATAATTCAGACCCCATATGGTTACTATGATGATTAAGTGAGGCAATCTATGCAAAGCACCTGGCACATAGCAGGTGCTTACTAAGTGTTCCTTTCCATTCCTTCACAGAGCCTTCCTTAACGACTTTGCTGCATAGCTTCATCTTTTATACTAATTCTCTCCAGGCAGGATGGAATTTATCTCTTAGTTTTTTGATAATTATTTTATATGTGTATTAATATTAATTTTGTCTTCTCATCCAAACTGTATACCACTTCTCTACTCAGCTATGTTTTATCCTTCTTTGTAGCTTCATTGCACCTTGGACGGAGGAGGTGTTCAATATACACTTCTTAAGTTGGCTGTGATCTCTCTGTATGTATTCTATTATGTTGCATTAAAAACAGCTCCAAAGTCTGGTCTTCATGACAGAAAACAAATCTTTGGCCAAGAAATAAGCCAATGCATAAAACATGCTGTCAACTTGGCTTTCATACTAACCTATGCAGGTGTGTCTATGTTTAGGGAGTAGAATATTATGGTATATCAGTGCCAATTTGAGGGGGAGAGGAGTGGTGAGGTGTATGTGTGTGTGTGTGTGTGTGTGTGTGTGTGTGTGTGCATGTATGTATGTATGTGTGTTATAGATAATCTGTAAAACATAAAACTTTCTAGTACTTGGAAACCATTTATTGGATTTAATATCTGTACTTCAGGTTCTGACTCTAGAACCATATGAAGTTTTGTCAGGACTTGACCTTATAGAGTCAAGGATTTCCCTATTTTTTATCTTCTAAATTCCTACAGGAGTTTATTCTCTCTTAAACTGAGCCTTCTATAGCTAGCAACAATAATCTGCATTAATCAGTTCAATTTACACAAGTTGTCAGAGTTGTAAGTGGTGGAAAGAATGGGTATTAAAGATAGAGGCAGAGACAAGCTAAAGATAATCTCTGAATTATAGTACAAGGAGGAAGAGCACGGTCTGGAATCAGACTACTAGATTTCAGCCCTGGTACTGCCCCTTGCTTTAGGAGGCAGGTTTGTTAAAGAATTTGAGAAGTATTTATTAAGTACCTAATATGTGCTTGCACTGTATTAGGTGCTCAGGAAAAAGCACTGAACAACATAGACGAAAGTTCCTCTTGCCATGGAGCTTACATTCTAGTGGAGAAGGACAGTAGACAAAATAACAAAAACATGTAGGATGTTAGTAAAATTATCTGAGGAAAAAAGAAGGATATAAGGAAGACAGATAAGGAATGTAGAGGTAAATCGGTATTAATTTTTAACAAGAACATCAGGAAAGACCTCACTGAGGATATAGCATTTGAGAACAACTCCCTAAAAGGAGAGGAAGAAGATTCTACAAATACAGGGGAAAGAAATTTCTAAGGAGGAAAGAGAAAGTGCAAAAATTCCCAGCAACATAAGAGGAGAGGAAGGTGGAGAAGTTATGGGCCCCTTAGGGCTTTCTAGGTCATTTTGGGGACTTTGGTTTTATTTGATTGGGCTGGGAAGCAATGAAAATGCTCTGAGCAGAATTGTGACCTTATGTTTTCACAGGATCACTCTCATTGCTGTATTAATAGATTGAAGTGGGGTGAGGTCAGAAGCATGAGACGAGTCAGGGGGATACTGCAAATATTTAGCCAGGAGTTTAAGAAGAGGCTTTGACCATATGGTAGCAAGGATGATATAGTAAAAGTTCAGTCCTAGAAATATATTTTTGGCAATAGAGTTGGTAGGTTTTATGAGTGGATTGCAGAATGAGGGCAATGAGAGAAGATAGTCATGGATAACTCAACAATTTTTGGCCTGATTAAACATCTACTAATAGGGGAAGGCTATGGAGCATATTTTGTTGAATAAGCTAGTTCATTTTGCTAGGTTTGAAAAACCTATAATACATCCTAAGCAGAAAGATTCATGACTGTTAAATTCAGATCAAAAGATTTTAACTGGAGATACAGATAAGGAAGTCAGTTCAGCATATAGATAGGATTTAGAGTAATAAGATTAGATAACATTAGTATGTGAGTATGTGTAGATAGAAAAGTTTAGGGCCTATAAAGTGCACACAGTGATGGCACCTGCCTCAATGGGTCATTGTGGGGATTAAATAAGTTATACATGTAAAAGGATGACAACATTGTCTAGTACACAGTAAGTCTTCAATGAATAGTAAATGTAGTTGTTTTACTTTAAACACTATAGATCGAGACAGTCTTATTCAGATATCCTGAACCCCTAACTATGTTGTTAAAGGAAAACTCTATATTATTTGATACAACAACATTCTCATATGTAGTCTTCTCTCAAACACAGTTTCCTACAATTGTCTAATAAAAATAATTGATATTTAATATTAGAATTGGAATTGAGCAATGGTTTTATTTATTCTGATCTTTCTTTCAAAGGGAAGTGGATTTGTTCAGTATCTCTGTTCTAGTCTTCTATGATATTCTGTTGCAAACCTCTCATTCCATTTATCTCTATGTATCATAATTTGTGTGTGCATTTTACTTACTAAATTATGAAATTCTTGAGGATACAGATATGCCTTATTTATCTGTGTAGTCCCTACAAAGGAAACTCCTTATGACAGATATGGAATCAATCAGTTCATTCTTTCAAGAAAAAAATGGAAACTCGAATCATTTCAAGTGGGCAAGCAAAACGTTAACTTTTAAATATATAACTTCTTAAAATTTTGCAACATGTTTTGATATTTTTTTTCTTTTTAAATGACACTTTTAAGTGACAAAGTAAATCATCTCCTAAAGGAAAGAAGGCTTTCTCAAAATAATAACCTATTTGTCAGTTGAGACAGGATGGCAGTCAGATACTGGTTATTTCATTTTACATTTCTCAACAACAGAACTTAATTTTGTAGTTTTGACAGGCATGAATAAAAGTTTTGATACTTTAAAAACATAATTTATCCTATGTAAGAATAAAGAATTTTTTTGCTTATTCTACATAAAATGATTTCATAGATGCATCTTTTTCCTTACCTTCTGTTAAGATTATTTAAATTTGGCAATAGAAATACACAAGAAAGTATTTCTTAGCATGTTTCATAGCAAACAGTAGTATCTTTCTAAGTAAAGAATAGTCTTTCAAGATCGTTCCTATAAGGCTAAACTATAACAATAATAAAGAAACTTTAGCATCAATACCAAATGGAGAACAATATTTAGTGGTTTGCTTAAAGAGTGATTCTTAGACCAATCTATTACAAAACGGTGGGCAAACGCTTTTTCTAATTATGTCTTACTTAAACAATCAGATGTTCACATATCAAAGGATCCCACAAGATACATTTTTTTTGTTTTGTTTTGTTTTAAGATACATTTTTTGAAATTTAAAATTTCACTTCTTCTGCCTTCACTAAAAGTCGATTTTAATATAAAGGATTTCAAAAGCTTAAATAAATGTAATGTTACATTAAATATCAGGAAAGAGTGAAAATTTAAATATCCCCCAAATTGATTTAAAGTGGCCATTGTGAAAAAGGAACAGGTTCTCTGGTATAAGTTTTTTTCTTAACAACAGCTCACTCATCATTATTAATAGCTCGAAAGTTTCAATTCCAAAATTTATCAGATAATAGAAACTAATGCCAAGTGATTTTAGACCTTTGATATAGTAACTTTTGTTCTGGGTTATTGGAAATTTACTGAAAAGGACTTTTAAAATTTCATGGATTTAAAGTTTAGTGTAATTTTATTTTTAAGCAATGCCCAGTTCTGCTGTATGTCTCCTGCCATTTGTGTCCTGGAGACATTCTGCTTTCCTTCCCTAATGAAGTGCATTAGTCAAGAGCTCAGTGACCTCTGACAAGGCTCAGTATGGGATTATAGCCTGACAGGAGGCAGCTGGAAGGAATAGTTGAGAATTCACACTTAGAGTAATCTCTGAAAATTGCAGGGCAGTTATGAGGAAGTAACAATTTGGCTTCCTTGTGAAAAAGACTAATAAAAGAAATTTCAAGCAGAGTTTGGGACACTAACTATAGTTTCTAAATAAAACTAAATCATCAAGTTCCTTAAGCACCAGTCAATAGGGAACACGTTTTTTTGAATAGATTCAATCTGCAGCCCTATTTCAAGCACCTACCACTTTAGTCCGTTGATAGAAACCTCATTAAGCCAATGGATTATCCATAATTGACTAACTTCTTTAATACAGTTTTAACACATCTCACATGTAAAAACATTTCAGCAAGGGCTCATGGAGAATAATACTTGTCATCAGAAATATAAAATGGTCATTTTCTGTAAAATTATCACAAGAAATCAATAATACGCATTTTGCTGGCTTGTATTTTTCTAACATGCTATTTAATCTAAACTGTGTATTTTTTCAAATAACAACTGCTCTGCTATAATTTTGCTTAAAATCCCATTATCCATCTAATAGGAAAAATATTTTGTGAAAATAACTTTCAAAGGTTAAATTATGTTAAATAACTTCAAATCATCATACACATTTAAATCATATTATTTTATATAATATATAATGAATAATATACATATTTTTAAAAATACAGATACCTTAATTTCTCTAATGAACTCTTCCTGTAAGTCTCAGACTATCAGAGATTTCTTCATGCTACCTGCTACCATATTCTTGCAGTTGTGATTAAAACCCATCCCATAATAGAAAAATAAAAACATCAGAATCAATTTCATTGGAAAATATACTATTTTTATTCTAACTTTGAATCTTCATCATGTATAATCTATGATGATTAATTTATAACTAGCTGGCACCAATAAATGTGTGATGGATAAAATTCAAATAATTCATCAGTATTGTTCTCCTAATCGTTCAAACTACAGGAAAATAGTTTTCCCAGGTCATATAACAAACAGTATCTGACATCCACTGTGTGACAGTTGCTCTGTTAAATGCAGAATTCTGTTTTGCTAAATGTCTTTAAAACTTTTTTCCCTCTGTGGTAAATTCATGGTTTAGCCCCTCTACTTACTCTGTATAAGTCTACAATGTGTTTTGAGAAAATGTGGTTAATAAACCCATAATAATTATTTTAATATTTGGAACTTCATAGCAGTCTTTGTGCACAGGTGGAATAACCTTCCTCCCAAACAAAGAAAACCACACTGAGTTCCCAATTTCCTACCTAATAATAATATTTTGATCTGCATACCTAGTGTCTATGCATCTTTTAAAAATATTTGTTCTCTCATAGATGATCAGAAAACTTGCTCAAGTATGGCCTGAATGAACTATCAGGATTCAGGCTGAATGTCCACAATCAGGTTTGCTTATTTTGATGATCAGAAGATGGCTGAAGGAAAAGAAAGATGCAGGATATCTGCTCAAATATCAGTGATGGGTGAATTGCTGGTTTCTTTCAAAAGATTTTGAGGCGTGTTAACCTCTCGGCTGTAAGGGGAAGTCAGGGCTCCGCAGAAAGGGTCTCCGGGCTCGGACTCAGGAGGAGCTGCAGCAGCTATAGGTAACATGGTAGGTTGAGGAGTCTCCTGGGTCTCGCCTCTGGCATGTGCATTAGCTACTGATTTACACCATGTGTCTCCTAGGTAAGAGAACTACTTATTTGATGACCCAATTCAGAGTTGTTATCTTCAATTTAATGTTCCTCAAGACAATGGCAAAATCTTTAGTTTTTTTGCTTCCCCATTCTTAATTTACATTTTTAAAGAAAATGTTAGCTCGAAAGATCATTTCTTCCTTTAATGATTTGTATTTCCTGAGATCCAATGAGAGCAATATCATCCCTGCATGGGGCTAACGGTAACATATAGTGTATCATGTTCTCGGTTCTTGCAAATTAGGTGATTTGTTCTCACCTTACAAGTTGTTCGTTTTGACTTTTTTTTCTTTCCTCAAGATTGATATTTTTCCCATTCTTGATGAGATTCTCAGACACTCTGCTAGATGGGTTAAGAGTCCAAGACTTTACACAGAAAGACCCAAACTCTTACATTTAGAAGATCTTGAGTCTTGAGCTACTTGTTCAATTATTTCAAAATTTGCTGACTTTTCTCATTGGTAAAATTGAGATTAAAGTCCCATAATTCATAAGATTGTAATAGTTATATGAGTGAACATAATTGCACATATTTTGTAAATTTGAAGGCTTCCTAATCATTTAAAATATTAAGCTATGCTTTACTTATTTCTTCTTTAATCTACTTATTTGTTGCCAATGTATATAATACAACCAGAAATAGATTATATTGAAGATGTTTTTTTCAGAAAAGCTTAGATATATATATAATACTATATAAAAGATATTTTCTATGATTTTGAAAAAAATTAACTCTGAGAAGTTAGTTTTTTGGATTTATGGCTACATACTCATACAGTATTTCTTTTATGATGATAGATGGAATGAAAATAATGATGGGAAACATGAATTTTTTCCTGTTCTGAGCATATTAAATATGCAGTAAAAGTCTTTGTGTGAAACTGATTGTGGTCTGTAACTTTTAGGAAATGATAAACACAAAACAAGACTTTCAGAAATTTTGAGTTGCATTTAATACAAAGCCAATAGCCATCTAAAAACTGCCTACCATGAACGCCACATGTTTTTTAGCTATTGCTTCATAGTTTTTTATTCCTTTTTCTAAACTCACTTTTAAAATGTTCAGGCACATCTGACTGTTTTGGTTTGTTATACAAAGTATCAATAAAATTGTGAAGTCTAGCGTAAAAAACGATATATTTCAAACTTTCATTTTTAGCGAGTATGTGTTTCCTCTTAAATGGAGTAAAAAGTTCTATGGTTCAATTGTTCAGCGCTGAGTCCATTTCTTTCAAAATGTGCTGAGCATTTTAGGGGTGAAGATACATCTTTTTTTTTTTTTTTTGAAGATACGTCTTTTAAAATGCTGCTGTAGAATACCACAGAACTGCCTGATGGCTCAGACTTACCATGTTTACCTTTACTTGAAACCAGACAACGCTTCCTTCTGGCCTGTTAATTGGTTTTTTAGACCTCACGACCTTCTATGCAGCAAAATCATAATGAGTAGCTAGTATATATAACTAAGGATGATTATTTCATGCCATGCTTTACGGAAAAAATAAAATATATTCATTGCTTACCATTAGGTTTTATTGTGTAGCTAGCATTTCTGTGATGTCCTTTTTGCTTTTCAAGCTCATCTAGGTAATCAGAGTTGATAATACTGATGTTCAAGCTCAGACCATATGTAGCGCCAGCCTTTCTCCTTGAAACTCAAGTTTAGCCTGTATGTCTGATGTGACAAATAAATCACTCACTTAAGTATCTCATGGTGAACTAGATATAAAGGTGCTATAATTCTCCAGATAATGAAATCTCAAGATCAGAGATCATTTTTATAATTAGGTATATGTTAGTGTCTGGTATAATGCCTAACATGCATATGACATGTTTGTGGTGGGTTTTATTATTCACCAGGAAGCTATTGTTGAAAGATGATGACTTATAAGAATTGTGCGGTCTTAACATGGCAACTTTCCATAGTCTCCTATATGACTGCTCTGCTCAGGTAATTATCTTCTGACCCTTACTACTCCTAGGGTGCTCTATTTTGACTTCAGGGAATGTGCATATCATTTCACGGAATGCCCAACTGCCTGATGCAATGTGGGCCTAGATAGAGACTATTATATTAACTGTTTTTCAAGCATGACCAACCTGATAACATTGCCTACTTGTTCAAAATTCACTGAAACCCATTTCATCTGGGTTCTATACATATACAACTATAGGAGATAGGCTATAAAATGCAGAGCAAGATTTTTCTAACTCTAAGAAGGAGGAAAAGCATCTCATAGTTACACAATATTTTCCCATTCGACTCCTTTAACTCATCTTCATTCATTAAAAAATGAATAAAATAGAATAAAGTACATGAAAATCTATATAAAATTGTGTATGCAGATATAAATCTATGTGACAAAGGGTTTGATGTCTTTTTAATCCGATTTTCAAATATTTTCTTACATCCTCTTTCCCACAATTTAGAATCTTTGAATGTTGAAATTTTCTGAATAAGGCAGCAGAGTAAAAGGAACCTTTGCTATAAGGCGTAATGTGAGTAGAGCCCCGTGTGTAAGTATAGGATATATATTAAGAAAAGTCACATCACTTGGCGTGGTTGGAGCATAGGGCACAATGGAGGGAGGATACCTAAAGAGGAGGCTGAGAGGTATTTGCCAGATGTTGTGAGAAGCCTTATGGTTTGCGCTTAGGAATTTAAGTTGTATCCTATTACTTGTCAGAGGAAATTACAAATTTCAAAGCAGGGAATACAGTGTATTTCTTTCTTTTTCCTTTCCTTTCCTTTTTTTTTTTCCTTAAAGATTTTATCCATGAGTGAGAGAGCATGAGTGGGGGGAGCTGAGGGAGAAGCAAGCTCTGAGCTGAGCAAAGAGCCTGATGGGGGACTCAATCCTAGGACCTCAAGATCACAACCTGTACCGAAGGCAGATGCTTAACCAACTGAGCCACCTAGGCATCCCTTGTTCTTTTTCTTTAAGAAAGATGAGTGTGCAAATTGTACCGGTGCAGGAGCTACTAGAGGTAGGGAGCAGTAAGAAAGATATTGTAATAATTTAAAAAATGATGATCAGGGGATGCCTGGGTGGTTCAGTTGGTTGAACATCTGCCTTTGGCTCAGGTCATGATCTTAAGCCCCATGTTGGGCTCCCTGCTCCACAGGGAGCCTGCTTCTCCCTCTCCCTCTGCCCCTCCCCCCTACTACTGCTTGCTCTCTTTCATGCTGTCTCTCACAAATAAATAAATAAAATCTTTTAAAAAATGATGATTGGATTAACTAAAGAACAGTCATAGTATATCCAATAGGAAGAGTCAAGGACGAGGAACAATCCTTGGTGAAAACAAGAGAGCATGCAGAGCTCAAGGAAGAAAAGGAGACAATGTAGAAGTAGAGGAACTATAGGAGAGACGTGTGTTGATCTAAGGGAGACATTTTCACATTTTCTGACATACAAAACACTCAGTAATGGTTAAGCAAATTATAGAATGTTCTCTTCAGGTGTATCAAATATCTAGAGAGGTCAAATTGTTTAAGGATTTACACTAACTAAAGACCATTATAAGGTCCCTGGCGACCTCTCTGAAAGCAAAGACAACAAATTTGTGAGCACAGAAGTCATAGTTTAGAATAACGAAGAGTGAATTCGACCTGAGGAAACTTTCATGGTCTGAAAGTTATCTTATCTGCTCTTATAAGTTTCACCAAAAAGAATAACGCAATTCAAGAAATATTTATTGATTAGTATTTTGCATCAGGTGCTGTGCTTACTGCTATATTTCCCAGTGGAAGTTAGTGCCTGCTGGAGAAAACAGGGATTTAACGAATAAGCTGAGCATTAAGAAAATGTAAGCAAAAGATGCCAAGGGCTAATATAACAAAGGAGCTGACCTACTTGAGATCAAGGAATACCTCCCTGGGAAAGATACAACTAAGATGAGAAGGGGAATATGAGTGGGAGGTAACCAGCAAACCCTGGGGCTGGGGGGTGGGGAGTGGGCATAAAAAAAGGGAAAGGATATCACTGGCTAAGAAATATGTAAAAGGATAGAAACAAGAGAGTTGAAAAGAGTTTTTAAAATTGTAAGATAATCATACTTTATACATAATTTTCATGATAAATCATACCATGAAAGTTATATCTAAATCAAGTTTTGATATAACTTTCATGGATTTACCACTTCATGTAAGAAACAAAACAGTGCCAATTATATTAAAGCACTCTGTGTTCCTATTTTTGTGTATCCTTCCCTCTTTCTTCAGTATGTAGAAGTAGGAATATATATTTACTGTTATGAATTTAATGTATGTTACTTGTTTTGCTTTATATTATTAACAAATGTGTATATGTATAATTCATACATCATTAAATTTTGATAGTTTCTGAATTTTATGTAAATGGAATCTTATTGCATGTATGATTTTATGATTTTCTTTTTTTCACTCAACATGATGTTTTGAGAGCTATCCGTTTATTCTTGTAGCCGAGGTAAATTCGTTTTCTTTGCTGTATTGTTGTCCAGTATAAAAGGTATCAAAATTTATGTGTCCATCTATTAGACATTTTTTCTTGTTGTTTTCAGAATTTTGCTTCACCAGTAATACAGCTCCACAAATTCTTGTGTATCACTTGTTTGCCAAATGTGAAAATTTCCTGGGGCATTTACCTAGGGATAGAATTCTGGGTCATTGGACACGGACATGCTCAGCATTACCACACAATACCAAAATGTTTTGGGGATAATAGAGTTTTTGAAAAACTGAAAGAATTTGAGACAGGATGGTCAGTTATGAGGAGATAAAATCAAGGAAAAGTTTGTCAGTGTGTGTGTGTGTGTGTGCGTGCGTGCGTGTGTGTGTGGTTTGTATGTTTTCAGCAACAGAAACATAAGCATATTTATGAGAGCACATGGGAGGAAACCAGTCCAAGGAAAGATTCTGACGATAAAAGTGAGAAAACTGCATGATTAATGGTACAAGTTCCCAAAGGAGGCAGGAGAATATGAGTTCAAGATCATAAATGAGAGGGAAGAAACTGAAGCGCTGAGACATCAACTAAACGGAGATCTAAAGGCTAGCATGCAAAGCAGAGAATAAGAAGAATCTTCCAGTTACACTCTTCGTGTTTCTTTTCACTGGTTAAAACTGGTAAAATGAACAAACAAACAAACACAATAACAGTGCAGTATAAAAGTAAATATATTTTTCCTTTACAATTTAAAACAAATAATGTTTCAAATAGAAGGTATCTGTGTTATAGGTTTTCCCATGGACTAACTCAAGTTAACAGGGGGAACAAGCATGATTAAGTCCATAAGCACAGTGTAAATATTTGAAAGCTGCTCTCTTGGAATTATCTCTTGAAAAATATCTCTTGCAGTTATGCTAGTCACCATTTTCCACAAGCATTGAGATGGCTCAATTAGGTTTTCAAAGTAACAGCTATATTCTTCAAAAGGATACATATAGGGTTGAATAGTCTTTTTCTTACACTATTGCTCTTATTACAATAGTCAAGGGAACTATATTTGACCAGTACATTAAGCATTACCAATACAAGGACCAAGTTGGGAAAATTCAAACATTTGACATGTGTCTATGAACAGCTATTTGCGTCAGTTGGAATGACTGTCTATTAATCAACTGCTCATAGAGAAGTGTGTATGATGGCTTTTAAATTTTTTTGCAAAATCCATATGCGTGTATGTGTATATATATGTGTGTGTGTAAATGTATAGAACATTCTGGATATATATATATTATATAAGTATATATTTCATATATACATTTATATCAAATATATATATATAATATACTTATATTATCTTTTAGAGCTATTGTTAATTCTTTTAAATGGGTAGACTTTCTGGGGAAGCTAATTTTCCTGAAGTTGGAGCGTGTGTTTCAGGATTCTACCTTTTGCTTCAAGAAATGGCTTTAGAAGGGCCTTTTTAAAAATGTTCTGATAGGTAAAAATTAATCAAAGGAAGGATAAATGCTTCCAGACATTCACTACTGTTTGTATCTGGGCTAGACAAGCCTATCTCGGCTTATTGTTATTCCAGTCTGCCTAATTTTCTTTTCATTTAATGACTCTGTTACAAGTGTCTGCTTTATGTTTTTCAAATACTTAATCATCTACTTGTTTTGTCCCAGAGGAACTTTTTATTTATAGATGTAGCTTAAATATATATATGCTGCTTCTTCACTGTTTGATACCCCTTGAGGATCATCTCACTAAAAAAAAAACTTCTCTGTTCCCTTCCTCCTAGACTCAATATTCATGCCTTGTTTTTGTTGCTATTGGAGGCAAAAACAGCAAAAATCCTATAGCCATGCTGGCTTTAGCTTTAGTGAGAAACAGGGAGCTATAAGTTTGAAAAACATGACATAATTTATATGGTGTGGGCAATATCTTTAGCAGTCTGCATGAAAAGATTTCCAGTGAAGGTTCGCTGGTCTCCCACCCTAATGTCACACCCCTGTACCTCGCATGAGGGCATCAGAATCACATATGCATTTATTCCTTTGGAAAAACTACCATGTGAGGAACGTATTAAAGCTCAACATGATTTTTCCATTGCTTCCAGCTCTAAGGTCACAAACAACTCTAACCTCAGCTAGAAAGATAACACTTTCTTAGGGTCTTTTAAGAGGAAAGGTTTCCATTTTCTTTATAACCCAGGTCACCTTAGAAAAGATTTGTGATTACTATTTGTAAGAGAATGTTTTAGCTTCTGGCTAAAACTCCTGCTTTTTCATACTGGTCTGGTTTCAGCATCTATTCTGTCCTTAGCTCCTGGTGGGATACAAAGGGCCACAATCCCTTACAAAATGGTATTTTTATTTCCACTTCCCCCCTCCATAGATATGCTTGAAAATAGAAGGTTTTCTATTTTCTAAATCTGGACACAAAATTCATGTGTCCAGATTTATAGTGGAATTTTGAAAAGATCCGATTGTAAACTGAAAAGTTACAAGCTGGCCTCCCCAAACTCGTTGCTGATAACCTGCTTCATCTGTCTTATGTCTGAGAGCTAAGCTTCACTCAGAGATGAGACAATCTTTCCAACTCTGAAGTCAACATGAGAAGAAACAGTGATGGTGTAGGTAGGAGATGATTTATATACCTCCAACTCCTCTTACCTTCCTCAGACACCCATGGAAATATTTCAGTGACTTTTGCACCTTATTTATGCCCAGAATAATTTGACTTTTTTTTCTCTCTCAGTAGATTAGTAACTATATTGACTCTAGGGCTCATTTAATGAGTTCATTTAAAAAAAGAAATCATATGGACAATTTTCAAAATACGTTCTCAGTCATTATCTCATTTAGCTACATTAGATAATTATAAATTGAATGGATTAAATGAAATTAACCCATTTTCCTATCCTATTGAAAAAGTTGAGACTTAAAGTATTTAAAATAACCTTGTCAAAGTCACATGGTTAGTAAATTATGGAGTGGAATTCTAGATTCCTGACTCTTAATCCAGTCCTTTTTACTATGTTGAAATACGAAAAATTTTTCTCAATTCACATTCAGAATCTTACCCTGACATTTCATGTTTAATGTCTTTCCTGGTTAGAATCATGCTTAGACAAATTTGCTTTAGCCAATTCTCAGCTGCACAAAAAGCCCCTTTATTGGTGTTAGTATAAATCAATTAACCTCTTTTACATTCTGCTGAAAGTTCTAAACTTCAAATGAATTGGCCACTAACTTGGATTATGTGCCCAGTGTACTAACAACAATGAAAACAATCATCTATATGATGTGCGGAATGTGCTGTTGGTATCAATTCAGTTTTCTTAAGCATTCCTAAAAGGGGGCCATCGGGGGTTGGTCCTGATATATTGCACAGTGGCAAGTTCTGCTGATAGAGCTATTCCACTGCAAGAATAGCTGTGATCATTTCAACTGGCTTCCCCCCGCCCCACAAATTCTTATTTAGATTCCAGCTGGTTAGCATACAGTCCAATCACATAGTTTTTAACTAGTCTCCTTCCAACAGGAATGGGCAAGAATTCCAGCATTCCCTGTATGAAACAAGTGTATACTTAGAGTGAAATTCTCACAAGTACATGATGGGAAAATGAGCTGGAGGTGTAATTGACACAGCATTTTGTAAATGATTTATTAAGCTTCATTGGTTTTGGTTTTGTTTTTTCCTGTGAGATGTAATAAAAAATAATCCATTTACTTTACTGAACAAGAGGCCCTAGAAAGCTGTTTGAAGCATAACTAAAATCAGGCATATGGCAAAGAAGTTAATTGGAGTTACAAAGAGGGCATATTTGAAGTTTTCCTTCCTCGCTTTCCTCCTTCCTTCCCTCCCTATCTCCTCCCTCCCTTTTTCCCTTTTTTCTCTGTTTCTTTTTTCTTGATGAAAGAAATGGTTAATCTCAAATGCAATCTGTTACAGTTTTGTAAAGTTCAGAGCATGTTATATCAATAAATAACTTCCTACACTTTCTCCATTTTTTATTCCCATTTGGATAACAGTTGACTACCTACCCTAACATGTCACATGGTGTATAACATGGTCATCCTACTCATGTCTGATTTCTAACTCCCAATATTGGTAACTCACTACATGAGCTCCACAAAACCTGAGGCAGCCTATGCTCCATTTATTCAAGGAGGCGAACCTCCAAGTCAAATGCTTGAATGTCTTGGGAATAACAAATGCTATAGAAAGTTTCTACATGCTTATCCTTAACTTCTGAGCTTCTCTCTTCAAGGATTTGTAACAAGCAGTTTATTAACCAAACCATGGTGCCTTCTTGCCTGGTTTGTGTCAGTAAGTAGCCTTCCATTTGGATTTATCTCTTCTACTCAAGTTTCCACGGAGAAGCCAGGGAGATCTTTCTTAAAATGTAAGCAATTGAGTAATTCCTTGCTTGAAATCCATCATTGGTTGCTCTTTGTACTTCACGGTAGACACACTTAGTTGACAAGAGGACCTTATATGAACTGGCCCCTGACTATCTCTCCTACTTAATTTCTTTCCGTGTTCCCACTTGTCACTATGGTTCCGCCACTTGGCTTTGTTTAATTTTAGAACTTCTGTGCATGTTCCTTCCTCTGCCTGGAAAGCTTTTCCTCTGAATCTTCTTAAGGCTGAATTCTGCTTATCTCTAGGTCAAGGATGGACAAAGTTCTGTAAAAGACCAGATAGTAAATGTATTTAGTCTTTTGGGTCATACAATCTCCATCATAACTATTCAACTCAGCCATTGGAGAGTGAGAGGTCTAAATGAATGAGCATGATTGTGTTCCAAAAAATTTTATTTATGGACACTAAACTTTAATTTTTATATAATTCTCATGGCAATTCTTCTTCCTTTGAAAGTGGTTTTTATTGTAAAAAAACATTCTTAACTCAAGAGCACAAAAACAGGCGGTGTGGTTTGCAAACCCCTTTGTTTCACATTTAGCTTAAATGTCATTTCATAAAGACTTCCCCTAACATTCTTACCTGATTATGTTTATTCCTTATTTCAGCACTGCTATTTTAATTTATATCTCCTTTTCTTTTCCCTTGGTAATTGTTTTCTGATTTTTTTTTAAAATTTATTCTGTTTTTTCATTTAGTTACAGGTTCCCTGATCTTGTCTATTCTATTAGTCTCTGTATATCCACAGTTTAGTGCTCAGTAAGTATTTTTTGACTAAATTAATTCTGTTAACTCATTTCACTATAACTCAAGTGCTTTAAAAACTGAGCCACATCAAACTGTTTTGTGTGTTTTAAGATACTGAGAAGTGAACTTAACACAACTATCCTGTTATCTCTCTCACTGTGTCCTGTCTTCAAGCTAAATTTGAGAGACTACTCTTATTTGTTCATTCTATGAATAACAGTGTGTAACAGTGCAAAAAAAAAAACAAACCAACCTACCTTCTACACATTCACACTGTGTACCATATTTTTTTTTTACAAATAGGTCATAAAAAGAGACAATGCATTATTCTAATCTTAAGACTTTTATTTGACATTCAAATTATAGTCATTATCACAGAAATGGATTCCTGTGGTATCATTTGAACGTTTCATGACATGTCTTTGAAGACAGGTCTGGTAAAAAACCAGAAAGCAGCAATAGTTTTGGCCATCATTGTTGGTGACCATTTGGTACCCTGCTCTTTCCACCCTTTCTGCTACTTTCTCAGTAGCAGAGCCCCTGTGTGATTGTGAGTCCAGGAAAGCAGGCCCTCTTCTAGCCTCAGAGTGAATGTTGGTCAGTCTTAGCCAATCTTGGCAATTTCATCCTCTCTGCTAATGGAATCACCAGGCAGGGGCCAATAACACCGAAAGAGGTTTGTCAGAGGCTTTTGTGAAAGATTTTCCTCCGTGTAAAAAAAAAAGAGATACCAAAAGAGAAACTGCCCTTCCTGTCTCTGAACAAAATTATGTGAAGCATGATGTCCAGAGCTGTGGCAGCCTTTTTGGGAACATGAGTGGAAAGCTAAGAAAAATACGGAGATATTGCCTGGGTCACTGGAAACTACATTCCATTTCTGTGAAATAATGAAATATTCTCTGGATATGGCTAGTGATTCTCCAACTGTAATGTGCATCTGAATTCCTTGGAAATCTTGTTAAGTTTAAGATTATATCGGTAAATCCACATGCTCCCAGGTGAGGTTGATGCTGTAGGTCTAGGGTCTATACTTTCAGTAGAAAGGCTTTAGGCCTCTGTCAGTTTTGACCTACTTGGAGCTGAAAACACCTTACATGATACATTTTGCAAAGCTAATCTGCATAAAGAATGAGAAGCTGATTTCTCTCTGTCTCCATTTACACAATCAGACTAATAAATATAACTTATATAACTTTACGTTGCTTTAATCAGGAAAAAAAAACCCCATGTTATTCTGTCTTAACAATGACCCTGCTTTTCTGTGAAAAAAGTAAACCAACCACAAGAGGCTGTCTCCTGAGATAGTGCTGAGTTATAGAAAACAGAAGCTTTTGTTGAAACTTGATTGTGATTTTACTTGATAGTGATATAATTTTTTATCACAGTTTTTCAAAAATTATAAATATTGGAAACAGATCATGTGGACTTTTAAGATACATTTGCTAATAGATACATTTCATTTGGAAATTCAACCAATTAAAAAGAAAGTATGCTATTTGTTGGCTAATTGAACATAATAAAAAATAAAATTAAAAAAGCATGTTGAAAATGTTGAAAAAACCTGGTGATATATTATATGCTATAACATAATAATAAAATATAACAAAACATAACAAAAATATAATAAATGAAATAAAAACAAAAGATAATAATAATCATAATAAAAACACAATAACATATAATAATGATAAAACATTGTAATAAAATAAAAAGTAATAAAATAATAAGAAATAAAAAGAAAGTTTGCTCAACTAAACTTCTGGATAGCCATGCAAACCACCATTTTTTGGTTGTTACACGAAATTTTTTTTTCAAATGTTCTTTTGGAGTTATATCAACATAAACTGAAATGTGTCAGATCAGAGACAAAAGAATCAAAGTAGTAAAAAATTGAAGATACATCTAAAAACGAAGAGAAATCCCATTTTCTAATTTAGGACTTTTATTTTGGTATGTTAAAGCATAGCTTGCCCAGAACAAAGCCAATATGATAGGGTAGTGTCGTGAAATCATAAACAATGAACAAAATTGCGTCAATACAAAAATTGACCTGGGAAAATAGAAATGACAGCTTGAGGGTGAAAACTGTCTGCCTCTCGTGGTAAACACAAAATGACTTTCTCTGATGATCATTTGTTGCTTACGGGAAATAATATCCTTTGTATTTATTGTGATTATTGCTTCCGTGCAATATCATTTATCCAATGAACTAAAAATATGTTTTGCGTAATGAAAGTAACTGTTGCAAAGAAATCTAATTTCATCACACTCCCTTTTTCATATTTTCCAAATTAAAATAAAGGTTATGTCAAAATCAAAAGTTCATTCCTTCCTGAGAATGAATAACGAACTGGATTAGCAGCCAATTACTATGCAGAGCCAATTGATGGATCACGAAATAAATTCAGCAATCCAGGAACACGATGTTAATTTTGGCTCGTCTCTAAGAATGTTTATCCAAATATTCAGGGTAGGGCCGACTGTAGTTTTTCTTTCTGCCAACAGGATGCTTAAAATAAAATTTTCTTCTACAAATCTTCCTACAAGTGCTTATTCTCTGATGAAATAGTAAGAGAAAGCTTTTTAAAATTTCATAAATTTTCCTAGGCACTTAATCCGATACGTTTCTACAAAAATCCCAGGATCTGGTCTAAAATGAGATAAGTAAAGGGTATGGTTATCTAGACCCCGGCTTTTTAGGCAAATCATTATTAAGGACAGATTTATGTTTCCCTGCTCCTATAGAATCAACTGACAGCTCACACCTCTCTGAATTGTAGAGTACGTCAAGTCTCTAACTATATGCTGACTTTGAGTGCTATAGATTTATAAACAGTGATATCTATTGCTGTGTTCATTGTTGGGTGATTCCTATGCTCTTTGGTTTTGCATTATATGGCTTGTTTATGTGTTTTATCTACATAGTTCCTATTGCATACTTTAAATATTCTATTACAGATATTAAATTACAAATGGATCTTAGATTAAAAATTATAGATAAACATAGAAATATCCCTTAATTCCTTAATAATTATAGTCATTTATGCTCACAAAGGAATAATGTTTAATTTAAAAAATCAAAGTTGACAAAATGTCTTATAAATATTTTTACCTAAAAACTGTAATAATATGCTCAGGAGAGTCTATATCATCACAAATGTTGTGAATTCATGTTACCAATATACTTGATTGGATTGCCAAAATGATGAGTATGTGAAAACAGGTCATTTTCATTTAAAACTGATTTGGATGTGTTACATAAAACCCATGTGCTCAGACTCAGCCAACTGGAGCAGATGAAGGTTTCTAAACCAAGTTGTATGTGTTGGGTCTTATTACATAATCTCATGCTGGACTACTCTTGTTTCCTTATTGCAAAATTTTTTTAAAAAGTGACTGTGTCTGGGGGCAAAGCAGTTAGAGTACTAGAATCGAAGATGTAACTATTCCATTTAGATACAAAGATTCCATATAATTTCATGAACTTTTCAAATTTCCTATTGCACTTGTAAGTCTACGTTTGCTTTCTCCAAAAATATTTAATGCTCTATAATAATTATTTTTTAATATGGCTAAAGAAGGTCTGGCAATTTAACATTACACAGTTAGAAAATACAGAAAGAATTGATAATATGTGCATGTGTTTGACTAAAAATCTTGTCTTTGGAATCTTCAGATGAAATTTACTTACAGTTAGAATTTTTGTTTTCTACAGTAAAAGAGCAAGTGAACAAATCAATAAATCTTTATATTTTAAGTTTAAAAAGATGCCGTAAGCCATTGTTAAACTCTAGCTTATGATGGCTATTGCAGCAAATTAAAATTATGTGATGCTGTTTTCTTTTTAAAAAATCAATAAAAAGCCATTTTATTTGAGCTGTGATTTTTAAAATTATAGCTTACTGGTTTAGATTCACTGTACAACCAATTCAATGATGAGCAGCATATGATCATTAGAAGAGTTTTAGAACAAGCTGTTATAAGAAAAATGAGTTTAGACATCACAGACAACCTACATATGTTTAGTTTCCTACATTTAAAGAGGCACAAGTAAAAATAATAATAAAAAAACCTACACTGAAGCTCATTTTGTGTAATCGTATTTTTTGGTATAAAAGACTATAATACCATGTATCAATTGTAGAGGTGACCCTGATAATAAGGCATAACATGCCCTGAGTCCTCACTGTGGTCCAAGTGCTGTGCCAAACACCTGGTAGGGTTCTCTCCTTTGATCATGCCACAGGCCCTGAAAGGTGGGCGTTCTTTATCTCTCCATTTTAAAGATCTGCAAACTGAGGATTAATATGGTTGAATAACTTGCTTAATGTCACACCATTAGCAAGTATGGTAGCCAGATCTGAATCTAAGCAGTCTGACTCCAGTCTTGTCTTGACCCCAATTTGGAAGCCCCTAACTAGAAGCTGGTTAGTTACCTTCATAATCAGCTGATGAAGTCCACATATCAGCCACATTTCGTTTCAGGCTTGCATACACAGGACCTTGGTGCAGCAGCCCTAATCACCCTGGAGTCAAGTACTGGACAACTGGGACCAGTGCCTTATGGTGAAGCAGGTGAAATTATTCAAATAAGCAAATCCCCAGGGAGCCTGGGAAGCCTAATCCCATCCCATTTGCCTTACATAAGCTGCCTCCTTAGAGCTCCAAATTGCCATCCCCTGTCCCCAGGTGTAACCCTGTGTGACCCACCAACACTTTGGGTCTGTAAATAGCAGAGTTCTGCCTTCCATCTTTCCGTGTCATGTTGTGTCCCATCATTGAAAGAATATTTAACTCCTATAAACACAAGAGTTTACTCCCTCAGCCTCTCTATTGCCTCCGACCAGGTTGATGTACAGTGAAGGTACTTAAGCAGTTATTCATCAGTTTAGATCTGTAACTACTGTGAAAAGTCTAGACCAGGACTGTAAATAACAAACCTGTTAACTCTCTTTTTCCTATACACTTAATTGGTCTGGATTCATATTAGCAAGAATTCGTTATAAGCACTCCCCTTAGTACTTTCCTCACATTTATCTACGAAGGTCATATTTAAGGTAAAATTAAATTTAATAGGACAAAAGAGAGGCTACAAACTTAAAGAGCAAGAATAGGTCTATACTTTCTGGAAAGTTTATGAATAATAAATTGAGAAGCAAATTAATCAGAAGAGGAAAATAATTATAATATTAAACAATACAGTACAAATATAAAATGATTCAAATGAATAATTATTTCTTTTTTTAAGATTTTATTTATTTGTTTGACAGAGAGAAAAACAACGAGAGTGGGAACACAAGCAGGGGGAGTGCGGGAGTGGGAGAGGGAGAAGCAGGCTTAGTCTAATACAGAGTTTGGAAAACATTGTGAAGAGTCAAGTAGTAGGAGCACCTGGGTGGCTCAGTAAGTTGAGCATTTGACTCTTGGTTTTGGCTAAGGTCATGATCTCCAGCAGGCTCCACCATCAGCACACAGTTTGCTTCCTTCTCCCTCTCTCTTTCCCCCACTTGCCTCTCTCTCTCTCTCTCACTCTCTCTGAAATAAATAAATAACTCTTAAAAAAAAAAGTCAGATGGTTCTGAGGGCCATAAGGTCTTTGTCCCAAATACTCAACTCTGCCTCTGTAGTATGAAGGCAGCCATTAAACTCTTGGGTATGTCTGTTCCAATAAAACTATTTACAAAAACAGGCAATGGTTTGAATTTTGCCCATGGATCATAGTTTGCTAACCACTGGTCTCATACTCTGAGTACGATTCTAGCTTCCTTTCTTTTCCATGACTGAAACATTTTTATATAAGGAGACCCCAGTTTAGGATGTATGAGGTCTACATGCTAGGGACAAGGTAAGTCTAGAATGAAGCAGCCAAGGATGTACCTGCTATTCTAGCTGAGTTATAATCCAACTAGACTTTTTAGGACAGTTGGTATAGATCACATAGAGAAAGACAGTGCTTTCCTGTGAAAGTGGCAGCTTTAGAAGACCACCAATATTCATGGTAAAGTTTATCTAAACTGTTGCTCTGCACTTTCCATTTGCTAATTGCTAAAAAAATAACATGTACCCACTAAAATATTCACCACTCCAGTGCCCAAAACTATTGGGTGGAACTAGAAATGAATGATTATCTTTTGTATGTGTGAATAATAGTAATAGTAACAATCATAACAATAGTAGATGCTAGTTAGAAAATTTACTGTGTGAGATTCTGCCTTATTGTTCAAGACTCAGGCCTATCCTGTCCAGGAAACCTTCTCTGATGTCATGGATTAGGTTTTATATCCTTTTGTTCCTCAGGTCTCATCACAGCTTGGTTGTCTTGTATCACAAGACAATCTTGTATCACTTACTACCCTCGACTTAATATTACTTCCCTTCTAAATTGGTAGTAGGTGGCTGGGGGTCAGAAACCCCCTAGAGTCCAGTCCAGTGGACCCCTAGACTCTAGGACAGTGCCAGGCCCCTGAGAAGCTCCCACGCTTAAGTGCTTTCAAAAGAAATGAATGAACAGGGGAGCCTGGGTGGCTCAGTGGATTAAAGCCTCTGCCTTTGGCTCCGGTCGTGATCTCAGGGTCCTGGGATCCAGCCCCGTATCGGGCTCTCTGCTCAGCGGGGAGCCTCTTCCCCTCTCTCTCCGCCTGCCTCTCTGCCTACTTGTGATCTCTCTCCTCTCTGTCAAATGGATAAATAAAGTCTTTAAAAAAAAAAAAAGAAATGAATGAACAGATACCTCAGGCCATAGTACAGCAGAGTAGCTGTTGGAGGCCTCAAGAAACTGAAAGGAAAGGCTGAATCCTCGGGTAACATCAAAGCTCAACTGCACGAAAGAAAGGCCCATCACTCTGAATCATTCTAGCACAAATTATAGGCTTTGAAAATGGTTTGTGAATGCTACATTTTTGAGTTTCCTGCACTGTAAGATATCTTAAATTTCACTTTCTTCTCTGGGCAGCCCTCATTCTGATTGTATGTTGGTTAGTTCACTCATGCAGAGGAGAAAGCCAGTCTGAAAACAAACCACGAATCAGATTGCTTTTCTACTCTGATTCCCCTTTGTGTTCTTATAGTACCAGAACGAGGATGCCTTTAGAGATGTGTGTAGATAGGCTACCAGGAATGAAATTTCAATTCCAGTTTGGCACTAAGTGAGCCATGCTCCCAAAAGTCTTTTACAATGTGCTGACTGGAATGCTTGGACCATAAACCACTGGTAATAGCAAGAAATTAGGCCCTGGTTAGAAACCCATTACGACGTTGCCAAATCCTTCTGTGGAATTCAACTACTACACATTTTTTGGTTAAAGAAAACTAGATCTCTGCACATCAGCCAGATCTGACTTTGGTTTCAAATTACTTCAGAGAAAAATTCTGAGCTGATCATTCATCTGATATGGTTTGCTTCACACGGAGATATATTTACGGTGTATGTGGTAATTAAACATTTTTTTCTATTAAAAAGGTGATACTTACTAACTAGAAGTTCCCAATGGAAGATATCAGTTATTCCCTGGGGGTGGGGAAAGGGGAGAGAAGAAATGGATAGGAATTATGGTATCTTAGGTCACTCGAAATGGGGAAGTAGGGGTTTGAGAAAAGCAAAAAAGATCATGAGAGAAACAAACAACAACAATAACAAAAATAACTCTGAGGACTCTAGAGAAATATCTGGGTAAGTCTAGGACCTTATTTTAGCGAACACTCTTGTTAGTTTAGTATCAGGGTCTCTAATTCTCATGGGGCTTGTCTGGTTATTTACATATATCACAGGTATATACCTTCTACACACTGATATTTTTCATTTCTCTTAATCTCTCCTCATTCCCTTTATTTTGAAAACATGTTGAGACATCCTGGAAAATCTCCCCTAAACTCAGGTGGGTAAGATGTCAGCATGAAGTAGGCCTGCATTTCTCCAGTAACTTGCCGGCCTCAGCACTGTTTAAATGAGCATATCAGGAATACCAATGCCACAGGGAAACAGATTATTAGAATTTCTAAAGGAAGAAGCAAACATTCTAGGGCAACAGTTTGTGCCAAGGAGAGTTAACTAATCATTTACTTATTCAACAGACATTTATTGAGTGCTTGCTACATGGAAATAGGTGAAAGTACTAATAAAAAAAAGACATTATATTTCATAGTCCCTTCTCTACAGGAGCTTATTTTTTTTTAAATTTTATTTATTTATTTGACAGAGAGAGAGAGATTACAAGTAGGCAGAGAGGCAGGCAGAGAGGAAGGGGGAAGTAGGCTCCGCACTGAGCACAGAGCCAGTTGCGGGGCTTGATCCCAGGATCCCGAGATCATGACCTGAGCTGAAGGCAGAGGCTTTAACCCACTGAGCCACCCAGGCGGCCTGAGGAGCTATTTTGTAGTAAGAATTTCTAACTTGACATTTTAAAGTTATGGGATCACTAACAGATTCTAACTCCCAAATTTCATTATAGATTCTTGTTTGCGATAAGCATGAGCTGTAATCTTTGTATGTATTAACTACTTGGTCATTTTTATAATTAATCTTAATTTGGAATTTCTTATATTTGAGATCCCTCCCCAGATATTTATGACAATTAATTTTACTAACTGCTAAATCTAATCCTCCAAAGTGATTTGTGTCTATATGCTCAATGCTTATTGTCAATCTAAGAGATTTTAATGAGCAACATGGAATATATTCTCCACAAAAAAAGCTCCATTTTGTTTACATACGTAAAATACTACTAGTATGTTTATCCATAGTTTTTTTAATTTCAAAAATTTCTCTTGCATTTTAGGAATGACAACGGTTCAAATTTATTATTTATTTATTTATTTTTACACATATATATTTTTAATTAACATATAATGTATTATTTGCCCCAGGGGTACAGGTCTGTGAATCATCAGGCTTATACATTTCACAGCACTCACTCACCATAGCACATACCCTCCCCAATGTCCATAACCCAACCACCCTATCCCTATCCCTATCCCCTTATCCCCCAGCAACCCTCAGTTTGTTTCATGAGATTAGGAGTCTCTTATGGTTTGCCTCCCTCCTGATCCCATCTTGTTTCATTTTCCTTCCACCCCCACACCCTACCTCTAAAATTCTTCATATCAGAAGATCATATGATAATTGTCTTTCTCTGATTGACTTATTTCACTTAGCACAATACCCTCTAGTTCCATGCATGTCATTGTAAATGGCAAGATTCCATTTCTCTTTTTTTTTTTTTTAATTTTTTTATTAACATATAATGTATTA
>CM052807.1:90071836-90111804 GCA_028533885.1 Nasua narica
ATTCCTAGGTATCTTAAATGGTTTTGGGTGCAATTGTAAACGGGATCAACTCCTTAATTTCTCTTTCTTCTGTCTTGCTGTTGGTGTATAGAAATGCAACTGATTTCTGTGCATCGATTTTATATCCTGACACTTGGCTGAATTCCTGTAATGGTTCTAGCAGTCTTGGAGTGGAGTCTTTTGGGTTTTCCATATAAAGTATCATATCATCTGCAAAGAGTGTGAATTTGACTTCTTCACTGATTCAGATGCCTTTTATTTCTTTTTGTTGTCCAATTGCTGAGGCTAGAACTTCTAGTACTATGTTGAATAGCAGTGGAGAGATTGGACATCCCTGTCATGTTCCTAATCTTAGGGGAAATGCTCTCAGTTTTTCCCTATTGAGAATGATATTCACTGGGGTTTTTCATAGATGGCATCCCCTCGCTTTAAATCTAGAGGTGTCTTTGGGTCTGAAATAAGTTTCTTGTAGACAGCATATCGATGGGTCTTATTTTTTTATCCATTCTGATAACCTGTGTCTTTTGATTGGGGCATTTAGCCCATTTACATTCAGAGTAACTATTGACAGATATGAATTTAGTGCCATTGTATTGCTTGTAAGGTGATTATTACTGTATATTGTCTCTGTTCCTTTTTGGTCTATGTTACTTTTAGGCTCTCTCTTTGCTTAGGGGATCCTTTTCAATATTTTCTGTAGGGCTGGCTTGGTGTTTGCAAATTCTTTTAGTTTTTATTTGTCCTGGAAGCTTTTTATCTCTCCTTCTATTTTCAATGACAGCCTAGCTGGATATAGTATTCTTAGCTGCATATTCTTCTCATTTAGTGCTCTGAATATATCATGCCAGTCCTTTCTGCCTGCCAGGTCTCTGTGGATAGGTCTGCTGCCAATCTAATATTTCTGCCTTTGTATGTTACAGACTTCTTGTCTCAAGCAGCTTTCAGGATTTTCTCTTTGTCACTAAGACTTGTAAGTTTTACTATTAGATGATGGGGTGTGGACCTATTTTTATAGGTCTACCTATATTTTTATAGGTCTCTGTGCCTCCTGGATTTTTATGCTTGCTCCCTTCACCATATTAGGGAAATTATCTACTATAATTGTTCCAATATACCTTCTGCCCTTATCTCTCATTCTTCTTCTGGGATCCCAATTATTCTAGTATTGTTTTGTCTTATAGTATCACTTATATCTCAAATTTTCCCCTCGTGTTCCAGTAGTTGTTTGTCTCCTTTTGCTCAACTTCTTTATTCTCTGTCATTTGGTCTTCTATATCACTAATTCTCTCTTCTGCATCATTTATTCTTGCAGTAAGAGCATCCATTTTTTTATTGCACCTCATTAATAGCTTTTTTGATTTCAACTTGGTTAGATTTTAGCTCTTTTATTTCTCCAGAAAGGGATTCTCTAATATCTTCCATGCTTTTTTGGAGCTCAGCTAGCACGTTGATAATCATCCTTTTGAACTCCAGTTCTGATATATTACTAATGTCCATATTGATTAGGTCCCTAGCCATTGGAACTGCCTCTTATTCTTTTTTTTTTTTTTTTGTGGTGAGTTTTTCCATCTTGTCATTTTATCCAGATAAGAATAAATGAATGAGAGAACAAAATACTAAAAGGGTAGCAATAAGACCGAAAACTGGGGGGGAGAAAAAAAGGGGAAAAATAAGAAATAAAAATAAGGGAAAGAAGAAGCAGAAGCAGAAGCAGAAGCAGAAGAAGAAGAAGAAGAAGAAGAAGGAGAAATATGTGTGTGTGTGTGTGTGTGTGTGTGTGTGTGTGTTAGACTAGACACATTAGACTGCTGAATAGAACAGAGCCCCACACTTTATTTTTGGTGTATTTTGGTCTGTTGGAAGAAATGACATCGCAAAATTTTAAAGAAAGAAAAACTTCTAAATATACAAAAATAAGGGTAAACACGATGAAGTGATGAAATATGACTGTAAAGATGAAAATTTAAAAAGATTCTAAAAATGGAATTGATAAGAAGTTGGTTGAAAAAAGAAAAAAAAAAGGAAAGAATGTGATCAGGCTGGAGACTAGAACAAAGCTGTGTTCTAGATTCAGGGTATATTCTGATATATTAGAAGAAATTGTACCACCCAATTTTTTTTTTTTTTAAAGATTTTATTTATTCATTTAACAGAGAGAGAACACAAGCAGGCAGAGAGGCAGGCAGAGGCAGAGAGAGAGGAGCAGGCTCCCCGCCGAGCAAGGAGCCCGATGCGGGACTCGATCCCAGGACGCCGGGATCATGACCCGAGCCGAAGGCAGCTGCTCAACCAACTGAGCCACCCAGGCATCCCTGTACCCCCAAATTTTAAAGAAAAAAAAAACCCTGTATGTATACAAAAAATGAGGTTAGATACAATGAGGGGATAAAATATGACTATAACAATGATAATTATAAAAGATTTTTAAAATGGTATTGATAGGATAATAGTTAAAAAACATTAAAATAGGAAAGAGGAAAAATAAAAAAAATAGAATAAGAAAAAATAAAATTAAAATAATTTAACTTTGAAAGATTAAAGGATAATGGGAAAAAAGCCATGATTTTTATGTGTTGCTTTTTCCTAACTGGAGTTCTGCTGTTCTCATTGATTGGTGAACTTGGTCTTGGCTGGATGTTCTTGCTGATCTTCTGTGGGAAGGGGCCTGTTGCACTGATTCTCAAATGGCTTTGCCTGAGGCAGAATTGCACCACCCTTGCCAGGGGCCAGGCTAAGTAATATGTTCAGTTCACTCTCAGGAGCTTTTGTTCCCTCAATGCTTTCCGTACTGCTTTGGAGGAGGAGAATAAAAATGGCAGCCTCCCAATCTCTGGTCGTAGGAGCCAAGAGCTCAGGGTCCCACTCCTCAGTGCGCCCTCAGAGAAGAGTAGTCAATCCCACCAATCTCCCTCATGTTGGGCGGAACTCCAAGCTCACCCGGCCTGTGACTGAGTGTTTCTATCTCTGGCGCGTGGCCTCGTCTGGAGTCTCCAAACCCAGCAGATTCCTGCAGCGTGCTCCTGCGCCACTCCTCCCAAAAGAGGAAGGAAGGGGTCTCTCCGGATCTGCCCCTTGCCGGGTCCCTGCTCAATGAGCAGTGGCCTGACTGTGCCTTGGATCATGGTTTAAGGTAATCTTGAGCTAAGGGCCTGCTTCTTGGCTCCTTTTCTCCCATTGGCTTCCCTACCCTGTTACCTGGGAGCTCTGCCACCCTCAGACACCCCTGGTCTTTTTGTATCTCCATGGGTTCTGAGACGACACTGTCCAGCGAGGGCTCCACCGCCCGCTTAGCCTCTGGAGCAACATCCCTCAGAGGAGCAGACTTCTAAAAGTTCCAATTTTGTGTTCTGCTGCTCTGCTGCTTGCCGGGAGCCGGCCCTTCCCCCCATGGTCTATCTTCCTGTCACTTTGGATTCACTTCTCTGCATGTCCTGCCTTTTGGAAAGTGGTCGGTCTTCTGTTCCTAGAATTGCTGTTCTTCTTCTCTTCTATCTCCTATTGAGTTTGTAGGTGTTTAGAATAGTTTGATATCTAGCTGAACTTCTGGGACCTGATGATATCTCAGTCTTCTACTCCTCTGCCATCTTGCTCAACCCCCACCTGTTCCATTTTTAATTTATGTTTTGTTACAGTCACAAGACTTTAAAATACAGACTTTGGTCATA
Organism: Nasua narica; assembly: GCA_028533885.1. Lineage (NCBI taxonomy): Eukaryota > Metazoa > Chordata > Mammalia > Carnivora > Procyonidae > Nasua > Nasua narica. Next base: position 90,075,502 of record CM052807.1, read on the forward strand.
GCAATTATAATGGTTTCTACTTATTGCTGTTTTAAAAAGGAAACGTTTAATTGAAGTAGAATATATATACAGATTAATGTGCAGAACAAAAATGTCTGCTTAGTTCTCTGGACTAATTAGCACAGTCATATATAGTCATAGGCTACATTATATTTATAAGGCAATATCACTTTTTCAAAAACCTAAATGTTTAAGATTTTGGATTCAATTCTCTGATTTCCTTCCTTCTTTCCTTCCTTCCTTCCTTCCTTCCTTCCTTCCTTCCTTCCTTCCTTCCTTTTTTTCCCCCTTTTTTAAAGATTTTATTTGTTTGACAGAGAGAGAGAGACAGCAAGAGAGGGAACACAAGCAAGAGGAGAGGGAGAGGGAGAAGCAGGCTCCCTGCTAAGCAGGGAGCCCAATGTGGGACTTGATCCTAGGACCCCCAGGATTATGACCAGAGCCAAAGGCAGACACCTAATGACTGAACCACCCAGGTGCCCCCCACCTCTCGCCCTGATTTCCTTTCTTAGAAAGCAAAGGTTAGAATAAAATACCAGTTTCCCCAAATTTAAGTTTATTTCAGGGATATAGGTCTGTGATTCATGGAACTTAATCTTTCCATTGCTTAACAAATATTACTTAACAAAGTACTTTATGTACTAAATACAAGAATAATAATGAAAGAGTTGCAATCTTAGTAACTATGTCTAGTCATACACACCCAATCAAACTTTAATTTATTTCTCAATCTATGCATAAATACTTGATGTAATTGATTCATTCAGATATATAAGGGTTTCTGCATGTAAGTGCAAATTATTTAGACTATGAAGTTTGTAAGGATACAGTACAGTGTAGCCTAAAGAACACTGAAGTTGCAATCAGGAAATGTGTTCTGATTTATAGTCTATCTCTGTTATCTCTGTGACTTTGGGCACATTATTTTAACTCCAAAGACCTTGATTTTCTTATCTCCCCAATTTCCACCCATTTCTAACATTCAGTGATTATTGTTTTTTTTTTTTTAAGATTTATTTATGTATTTATTTATTTGGTGGGGGGAGAGGTGCAGGGACACAAGCAGGGAAAGTAGGAAAGGAAGAAGCAGGCTCCCTGTTGAGCAAAGATCCTGGATCCTGGGATCATGACCTGAGCCAAAGGCAGATGCTAAACCAACTGAATCACCCAGGCGCCCCACATTCAGTGATTCTTTATGGCTCAAAGCCTGTATAGAGACAAACGATGTGATTTGAATAAAATCAGTGCTTTTAAAGATTACCCAACTGGCTTGCTTAAATTTATCTTTTTGTTTTTCTTCATGAGTTTAATATTGCTTTTTGTTTTGTTTTTCACACAATGTCACTTCTGATTGTTTAACTGCTTTGTATAATTTGACATAGGTGCTTGATTACCTAACATTTTAATTCAGAACAGGTATAAAGTACTGATAGAAGTAGCAAAGATAAGCATAGAAATCCATGGACAAGACTGGGTATTTGAAGTCAAGCACTGAAAAGATCATTTAACTTTCTATATTCATTTTTTTGACCTCTTTATCACCATGTAAAGCAATCTGCCTGTTATCTGTGCTATTTTAAGCATTTGGTTACTTATCTAGCTAGATATTTAGAAGTACTATTTTGGCACCTAAAATCTGAATTTTCTCCACATCTTTTACCTGAAATTGCTGTTACAACTTCTCAAACACCATAATAAATCATTTTTTTCAATTCCTTGTTTTACTTGACCTGCACTTGGTATTTACACTCCCTGGAAATACCCCCTCCTCCAGACATTTAAAATCTCTTTCTTGGGGCACCTGGGTGGCTTATTCAGTTAAGCGTCTGCCTTTGGCTCAGGTCATAATCCCAAATCCTAGTATTGAGTTCTGTATCAGGCTACTTGCTCAGCGGGGAGCTTGCTTCTCCCTCTGCCACTCCCCCGGCTTGTGCGCTCTCTCTCTCTCTCTCAATCTCTTTCTCTGTCAAATAAATAAATAAACTGTTAAAAAATAAGACTCTGGTTATGAAATCTCTTTCTTTTCTCTCTTCTCTGGATGGTTTGATTCAGAATTCTTTGTGGGCTCACCTTCCCCTACCTGCACATTCACTATTGATTTACTCCATAGCCACATTCTGGGATATTCCCTGATTTGACTCACTCTTAGATGATTTTATGACTTCAGTACAATGCCCTCCAAATACCTATCTCTAATTTTCTTTTTTTTGCCAAAGATTTTCATTTATTCATTTGAGAGAGAGCATATGACCGAGAGCACAAGCAGGGGGAAGGGTCAGAGGGAGAGGGAGGTGCAGACTCCCCAATGAGGAGGGAGCCTCTTGCAGGGACTCTATCCCAGGACCTTGGGATCAGGGTCTGAGCTGAAGACAACCTCTTAATTGACTGAGACACTCAGGCACCATCCCCCCATCTCTAATTTTCAACCCAGTTCAAGATCCCTATTTCTAACAGCAGCCTACTCCATTTAGATCTCCTACAAGACCCTCAAATTCAATAGTAACACAAGTAAAAATTACTTGCCCCCCACCACCAAATGCTCATTCTCTTCTCATGTTTATTTTTTTATTTTTTTTCTCTCATGTTTATTTTTAACACTAGCATGACATCTGTGCAGTCATCTAGGAGAGAAATCTGGTACCCATGTTACTCTTTTTCCCTCTGGGTTCCTAGTTGTAAAACAGACTCTGGAGTTGGTGTCTGAGTTTGAATTCCAGCCCAACAGGTCCTCTCTTTAGTATCCGTATGGCTCTGAGGGAGACACTTGATGGCTCAGTGCCTTAGTTTCTTTATAAAATGGGAGTAATTATTGAATGAATGCCTAGGGGTTGCTCTGAGCATTAAATGGATTATGTGTAAAGTCCTTAGAATGTGATCTGGTAAAGAGTGAGCACTGAGTAAGTGTGAGCACTAGCATCCTTACTTCTTGGAGGTGTCACCTGGCTTTCCACTTGTGCCTTCTTCTTGGACTTCATCATCTCCACCTGGACTGTGGGGCTCTCAATGCCTCAATGTCCTCTTGCCTGCTGTCACATCCTGTCTCAGTGTATGTTTCCCTTTGCCACTTGAGTGATCCTACAGAGTTTAGGGAATCTACTTATATTTTTCTCTACTTGACTGGTATTTGTAAGGGACACAATAGTACCTTATACATTTTTATATTTCCTGTACTTGGCACAGAGCTAAATCTTTGTTAAGCAAAATGATGAGCGATTGTTAGTTTATTTAGAACTATGATGGCATGCCAGGTTTAAAATTTCATGGTAATCAGGGCACCTGGGTGGCTTAGTTGGTTAAGCAACTGCCTTCGGCTCAGGTTATGATCCCGGAGTCCCGAGATCTAGTCCCACATCAGGCTTCCAGCTCCATGGGGAGTCCGCTTCTCACTCCGACCTTCTCCCTTCTCATGCTCTCTCTCACTCTCTCTCTTTCCTAATAAATAAATAAATAAAATTAAAAAATTTATGGTAATCAGATTATGTTTATTAAGTAGAGTCCTGAACAGACCCAAAAAAAAAAAAATGTAGATGGTGCTATTACTCTGTGTGTTTTTAAAACATATAATTAGTAAAACTTTTGGTGAGCTGTAATATCTAAAATAATCTCTGTTAATTTTAAACTTTGTAGTCTATTTAGAAGAATCTTAAGCAGATGATTGCAGGAAGTAAGTCTAATTTAACACTTTTCTGTCAAAATATACCCCCTCTGGTTAATCTTTTACCATCACATGAGGCTAATTAGAAGCCACTTTTTAATGTTTTCCTAGAGAATTAAGAACCCATGATAGGCCCTCTACAAGCAAGCCTGCTGAGGAATCCAAGAAGAACTTTAGTGACTATTGAGCCCAGAATTAGGCCCAGACAAATATTTGACACCTTCCTCTTGCTGGAGAACTCAGGACAACACAGCAGGCTCTCTCATTAGATAAAAGTACAAGTTAAAGCCTCTAACCTTTATTTGGGTTAGTCAGCATCTAACTAAACTGATGGCTAATCTTTCAAGAAAACAGAAATGGTGGAACCTTTATAGCTTTGACTAGCTATTTTGAAGAGACCGGGATTCAAGAAAAATAATTTCTTCTGAGTTTGTCTGGAGATACTCTGGCTGTGCCAAGGGATTCATTAATCCAATCAGTGTAAGCATCAAATCCAAATCATTCTTGAGAAAATTGTCTGTGTACTCAATAATAATTTATTTCACTTCAAATTTGGACATGACTATAAAATTATACTCAGAGCAACAATCCTGAAAATTGACTAAATGATGGGTTTGATTGGGCTTGACAATTAATTAGGCCTTTTTGCAAGCAGAATTGTATATTTTTCTTTGGTGGTCAATTACTGCTTGAGATTGAAAAGTCAATTTTCCATGGAGTTAGATGCCAAGGACATTTACTTCTAAATGAATTCCAAGGACATTTACTTCTAAGTGATAAAGGATTTATGTATGACTACCTTAATTATAAATACTAATTTGAGATTATAATACTCATTCTGTAGGGGAATAATCCTGTGTGGGAAATTATTATGTCTTCTGAAATCATTTCAATTCTTGTTCTCCTTCAGTTCCTATATTAGACTTTAAGTTTGCTCTTGTTTATGTTTTGGTTCTTTACTAAATTATATGCTTCTGAATTGAGAAACTGCCTCCTGCATGTCTTTGTATTATCTTTCCACTGTGCTTTTAACATATTGGACATACATCAAAAAACCCTCAAACTTCTATTTATACCTTTAATCCTCAAAGCAACCTTGTGGGATAAGTACTATTATGCATATTTTATACATTGAAAATCAGAGTTTCAGAGAGTTTAAAGAACGCTTCACCCAATTCCACCTGGGTAAAAAATGCAGAGGAGGAGAACGACCCATGACTCTTTCCACAATGCCATCCTGTATCAGGTATTGATTGTGACTAAAGGCAGCACTTAAAAAATAGTGTGTAAGTCCCATAAAAATCTTTGGCTAAAAGTTACTCAGCTGAATAATTGAAAAAAATTTCACAGAGTTTGATAAAATTTTTGTGGTGGAGTAAATGCCCAAAATCAGCTAGGAGACTTCTGAGGAAATTCAGGAAATGAAGACTAGGCCATAGCCAGTGTTGAAACTTAGTATGAAGCTGTAGTAAATGAGACAGATCGGCACTGGCTCAAGGAAAGAAAAAAATGACAAGCAGAATTCTTTTTTTTTTTTTTTTTAAAGATTCAATTTATTTATTTGAGAGAGAGGAGGAAGCAGGCTCCCCACCTAGCAGAGACCCCAATGTGGTGCTTGATCCCAGGATCTTGAGATCAGGACCTGAGCCAAAGGCAGACACTTTAACCCACTGAGCCACCCAGATACCCCTATTGAGATAGAGAGAGCGAGAGGGAGAGGGAGAGGGAGAGGGAGAGGGAGAGGGGAGAGTGCTGAAGGGGAGGAAAGGCAGAGGGAAAAGCAGACTCTATGCTGAGCAGGTAACCTGACCAGGGGGCTGGGATTATGACCTGAGCCAAAGGCGGATGTTTGACTGAGCCACTCAGGCACCCCAGACAAGCGGAATTCTTAACAGAGATCCCAGAAAGAGACCCTCTCTGTGACTGTGTACAGTGTCACCTTGGCTAAGTCAGAATCGTGCTTCTCAGAGTTCTGCTGGAATGACATTTTCCAAACCCTCACTCATTCTACTAGTTCAAGGGCTGATACTCATTCCCTCTGATAATCTTTTCCTAACCACTTGAAGGAAAAGTAGACCCCACCTCCTCTATAGCTCTGTGATTCCTCCTTACCTAAGAACAGAACTTCTGTAGGAGATTTAGCATGATGTCTTATTTCTAGGAAGTAATAACAAGGGGAAAATTCAAATATAATGTAGAAAGCAACTTATTCCTAGACCAAGCGCTTTAAAAGTGACCCGTTATTTTTATTGGACAGATTATGAAGTTCTACCAAGGACATGTTGAAGGAATACCACAATATTTAACCTTCAATTTAAGTAAATAGCCACAAAAATTTATCATTCCAAGTTTGTTGCCTGGTTGGACATTTTATTAACACAACATTTTAACATAGAATAGAATTTCTCAAGCTTTGTTCCTTAAGATATTAATAGATAATTTTAGAAAGAAAGAGAGAAAAAAAGCAAGTTAATTTGAATACATTTAGCAAATACTGCCTATAATAATCACCTATTGGCTACTACAATGATAACTGTCATACAAGATTCTCTGAAAAACAGAGTAAAGAAGCCCTATATTTAGTTAAGATAGTCTTTTCCATACTTGTTTGTATACAAAACACATTTTTCCTACAAAATTTTTTTTAAGATTTTATTTATTTGAGAGAGAGATAGTGAGCGAGAACATGAACAGGAGGGAGAGGGAGAATCAGGCTCCCTGTAAGCAGGAAACCCAACTTGGGGCTCGATCCCAGAACCCTGAAATCATGACCTGAGCCAAAGGCAGGTGCTTAACCAACTAAGCCACCCAGGTGCCCCATAAAATTCTTAAATTTCATAGCATTAAAAATTCTTATGGTGTTCTCTCTCAATCTTCATAAAATTTGGTTTAGTAAATTTATTAAATAATTTAAATGAATATTAAGTAATTAAATTTAATATTAAATAATTTAATAACTAATTTAAACATTAATTCATACACTTAAAAAATCAAAAAAATGCAAAAGCATTACATTTAGATTTTTTTCCTCCATCTCTATCCTTGTCCACTACTCTAATTAGCCACTTTCTTAGATTTTTCTGTATGCTTCCAGCGTTTTTTTCTTCAAAGACAAGGAAATTAAAACACATATACTTTTTATTTATCCCCTTTTCTTATACAAAACATAACACAATAGGGGTGCCTGTGTGGCTCAGTCAGTTAAGCATTTACCCTTGGCTCAGGTTGAGATCACAGGATCCTGCGAGGAGCCCTGTGTGGAGCTCCCTGCTCAGTGGGGAGTCTGCCTCTCCTCCCTCTCTCTCTTCCCCCACTGGTGCACTCTCTCTCTCTCTCAAAAATAAATAAATAAATAAATAAATAAATAAATAAATAAATAAATAAATAAATCTTTTAAAAAAAACCAAATAAATACACTGTCCTATGCTTTATTTTTTTAAACTTAAAAATATATATCACGTATTTCTTTCCACATTAGTATGTAAGGGGCAACTTTATTCTTTTCTAAAGCTGTGTAATGTTCCATTGAGTGTATATACTACATGGCTTGTTTCATCCATTCCCTAAATTTGGATAAATACACTGTTTTAAAATGTTTTCTATTGTAAAACAATGCCACAATTAATAAGCTTGTATGTGGGTCATTTCATAGGTGTGCCAGCTTATTTGTAAGATAAATTCCAAAGATTAGTAGGTCAAAGTGTGAATACAGCAGTTCCATTAGACATTACCAACTGGCTTTCCACAGACATCACAGGCTACGGCAGCCAATTTCACTGTAGCTTGGACAACAGAATGCGTTTTTAAGCGTTGAATTTTGCTAACATTATAGTTAGAAACTTATAATTTAATTTTTATTTTCTCTTACTCTAATTGAGGTGGAGCATCATGTAATGCTTAAGGTCCATTTGTATTTTTTGGGGGGGAAATATGAATTCATGTCCTTTGTCTTTTTTCTTTTAGAGATTTAGTTACTATTGAGATGAGCCCTTTGTGTGTAGTCAGAGTTCCAATTATTCTCTCAGTTTTCCTTGTGTCTTCTGACTTTGCTGCTGATAATTTTTTTTTTTTTCACCGTGCGGAAATCTTGGTATGGGTGCCTGGGTCGCTCAGGCAGTTAAGAGTCTGTCCTCGGCTCAGGTCATGATTCCAGGGTCCTGGGATCAAGCCCCCCACCAGGTTTCCTGCTCAGCAAGGAGCCTGCTTCTCTCCCTGTCCCTCTGCTGTTCCCCCTGCTTGTGCTCTCTCTCTCTTTCTCTCTCTCTCTCTGTGTCAAATAAATAAATAAATATATAAAATCTTTTTAAAAAGGAGTCTTGGTATTTGTGTACTCAAAAACGTTTAATTTTTTTTTTTCGTGGTTGTTTGTTTTTAAATTTTGATTCTGGAAAATTGCATTTTCCAAATGAGTACATGATCTTCTATTCCACATATTCTTCATTACAAAGTGACTGAATTAGTTTGCTATGACTGCCAGACAAAGTACCACAGGCTTGGAGGATTAAACAACAGAAATGTATTGGCTCATAATTCTGGAGGCCGGAAGTACTAGATGGAGGTGTTGGCCTGTGAGGTGGGGTTGGATCCCACAACTCTGGGATCATGATCCGAGCCAAAATCCAGTCAGCAGCTCAACCGACTGGGCCATCCAGGCGCCCAGGGTTGATTTTTTGGAAGTCTTCTCTCCTTGGCTTGTAGATGGCTATCTTCCTCTGCCTTCACATGGTCTTTGTCCTAATTCCCTCTTTTTAATAAGGAGACCATTTATATTGCTTTAGGGCCTCCCATACTGACCTCATTTAATCCTAATTATCTCTTCAAAGGCCCTTTCTCCAAATAAACTCATATTCTGAGGTCCTGATGATTGCTGAATTTGGTGGAACATGGTTTAGTCCACAGTAGTAACTTTGACATTCCTGGCCTGGAGAATTGGAATCCGTTTCCTCCGTTTAAACCTTGATGGGATTTTTGACTGCTTCAATCAGTAGAATACGGCAGAACTGATACTCTGTGACTCCCAAGGGTAGGTCCTCAGAAGATACAGCTCCCAGCTGAACCAGTCTTTTTGGAATGTCAGGCTCAAAACCATTTGCTTTTAGTCTTTATACCTGAGGGAGAATTTGAGGGGATGTGAGTAAGTTTTATGTGGAATGCTTTGTGGATGTCTGATGCCAGCATTATCTTTCTCACATATGTGATATGATCGTTTTTGCCTGGCTTTTAAATTTAGAAGTCCAATAACTACAAAGAGATGTCTTATTGCTCTGAATAAGGTTTCCTTGGCACACAATGTCTTTCAATGGAGCAATATGGTTCTTTCATTTCTAAACAATTTCTTTAGTTATATTTTGAACTTTCTGTTTGGTTTCACAGTTTCATTTTCTTCTTCAGGAATTTCAATTATATGTACAATGAATTACCCTTTCCTGTTTTGGCTATCATATATGTGTATATATGGCTTCTTTAATATCTGCTCTCCCTTCTTATTTGTATAATTTAAGCCCTTATTTCTGAAAAATTTTCACTATTTTACTCCTATTTCCTTCCTTCTACCAATTGCTGCTTACTCTCTCCTGTTGTTTGCTGGTCACCTCCTGCACCCTGTACAACTATACTGAGTTCATGTATTTCTGGTCTTCCATTATATTGGCAATTGCTACATTAAGGTATTTTTTATTTGTGGTAGTGTTCCTGTTGTAATGTTGGGTTATATTTTCCAAATGCTTCGTGACAACTTTTCATTCTAGTGAAGTTTATCATAGTGAGTTTTTTCTCATATTTAGGGCAGTTTTGTAACTCTTTAATTTTTTCTTTTAAGGTATGAATTTTTAAAAATTTCAATAAAAATATTTATATTTAAGAGGGATGGATTTATTTGGATAAACTATTAGCAGATGATTTCTATGTGTGTATGTGTAGAGGGGGGATAGTGGGAAACAGGTTAAGGATAAAATTAGGATAGCTTCCCAATCTACCATCCTGGCTCCTTGTCCCTCTAGACATGTAGAATTTTCTAACTTACTTAAATTCTCTGGTCTTTGTATAATTGTACTTATTTCACTGGCTTACTGTGAAGAAAAAGTCGAGCACAGTTGTATAATGAGCATGGTTGTATAATGAGCATGTAGTATATGGAAATTTTTGTTCTAGCTTTTCTCTGACCTGATTTGACTGTGCTGTAAAAGTTAGCAAATGGTTGGCTTCTACTGTAGCATACATTTAAACACAGAAAGCAAATAAATGTTGAAGTATGGGTAGCCAAAACCTTGCCTCAATAATTCTGTACTTTTTTGGCATCAACCTCATTGTCTTAGACAGAAAGCAGATACCAGCTCTGGCCTGCTCCATAGGGAAACTCTTCCATACTTGTTAATCATCTTAGTGAATGGAAATTTACAGATGCTGGAAAAGGAATGAATGACTATCATCTCAAAAATATCAATCCTCATCACAGCACAAACGAGATCCTTGGCTTTAAATACTGAAAGATTCTTTGCCTATGAGTGCTCTTTCAGGGCATATGTATTGATCCATCTGTTGCATTTTTCTATGACAATACAGTGGAAAATATTAGAACAGTTATCATGAGATTAAAGATAATAAATTTTTGACTGATGTATGAAATAATCATTCAAATGTGACCTTTCATTAAAAACATATTTGTAGACATTTCATAAATAAAAAAGGTATTTCTTTTTTTTAAGATTTTATTTATTTTTTTATTTTACAGAGAGATAGAGAGCACAAGAAGGCAGAGCAGCAGGCAGAGGGAGAGGAAGAAGCAGGCTCTCCTCTGAGCAGGCAGCCCAATGCAGAGCTGAAGGCAGCCACTTAATTGACTGACTGAGCCACCCAGGTGCCCAAAAGAAGGTATTTCTTAATATTTGATGTTAGAAGGGCTTCATTAAAATAAAAAAATAAAGAAGATATAAATTAATTAAAACTAGTTAAAGTTTCAAAATATATGCAAAAGCAAATTAACATGTATGCTGCAGTGGAAAATTTATTTTTTATTTATCTTTTATTCAAGATAATTTATCTTTTATTCAAAAGTAGTTTTCTGGGGTGCCTGGGTGGTTCAGTCAGTTAAGAGTCTGACTCTTGATTTCAGTTCAGGTCATGATCTTGGGGCTGTGAGATCAAGCGCCACGTTAGGCTCTGGATGGGGCACAGAGCTTACTTAATATTTTCTCTCTCCCTCCGCCCCCCTTCCCTTCCTCTCTAAAAAACAAAATAAAACAAAACAAATGAAAATAGATTTCTATGTTAAAAAATGTATCTAATTAAGTTCTTTATGGTTCACATATATAACTATGTGAAATTATTTTATGTACCTGTGTACTTCATGGAGACTTCTGTCATCTTGATATATTAAAAAACAAGACATTTATTAATAAACTTAAAAAAATCTATACATGCCTCAGAATATTTTAGAAAGTATCTTCCTAAAGTGTACACTTTAGAAAACTTAGATAATTTATGTGATTAAACTGGCGGCTCAAACAAGAGAGAAAGCCAATATTTATGTGCTTTGGCTGCTGTATATCAGTAATTTGCTTATAAAACAGTTATTTCATTTAAATAATTTTTTAAGGGGCAAAACTTAAAATTTGTTGTCATTTTTTGGGAATTGAAATAGTCATAGTGTTTACCCAAACATAAACGGATTTTTTTTTTTTTTTTTGGTCTTCTGGAACTGAGGCTAAAAGTTTGGTTGAATGAACTTCCTCTTCAAAGATTTACAATTCCTCAGGGTTTTTTTTCCCCATGGGAACAAAATGCTGAAATATCATTTTCCCTTTAAGCATACAGTGTTTGTGTTTCAGAGCCAAAGCAAACTAAAGCCTTCTGGGAACTTGCCTTTCCTCACCTTTCAATTAATTTACTGAGTAGAAATGATGACACACAGCTCTTAAGTTTTGGCAGTTAAGTTCACCTCAACAACTGTTGAGTAAATGAACTCATTTGCCCATGTGATTTTTATCTGTCTTTACTATTTTCAGTTTGTTGCCTATAAGTCTATTGCTTGACCCAACATACTGTAAGTTCTTAACAATGATGATTATGATTGTGATTATTATCTATGATTTATTATGATTATTATTGATCATTATTCATGATTGTTATTATTAATCTCCATTCCTAATCTGGTGCCAGTCACAAGTTATACATTGTTACCTGTGAATTCAATAGGAAATGGTGCCCTGTAAGACTTAGAAGATTTCAGCTCCCAGGTCTAATAAACAGCCCATTTTCAAATTCTTATTGCACAGAGCTGATTATTACAAAGGTCCCCTGTGTTCTTGCAATACCTGCTTCCTCCTCTTTGTGTTTGGTCAGTCCTAGACACCCAAGAGATCGCGGTTGGTGAGAAAGGTAATTTCTCTTCCCTCATGGAGAACCAGCCACTTAGAAATGATAGACTTAAAAAAAGTACTCAAATGAAGAGGTAAATATTGTGATATGTGTTATTTGGAAATATCTTGGGTACTGAGATAGAAAGTAACAGAGAGACCTACTTTTGATTGGGTAATGGAGGAATTCTCTGAGGAGGAAATTGGAGGTGAGAGATGAAGATTGAGGAGCCAGTCATGTGACTAGTTCTTACTCTGAAGTCATCACCGGTATTAAGATTTCTTTACAACGTGGTAATATGTAGCTTTCCTCCCTGCCTCTCTATTCTTTATGTTTTTGAAGCATCTTTTTCTTCACCTTTTCCATCACTGTTCGATTTTGCTACTAAAATTATTAACCTTGTTAGGAACAAACTTGTATTTCTACTTTGACTTCCTTTCAAACTTTTTTCCTCAGCAGCCATTATCTCTCTCTTATGAACTCTCTACCTAGCCCCCAAATCCTTAATTTTTAATATTCTTTTCTCGTTCTATTGCATTGCTGTTGATTTTCTATCTTCTGTGTCAAGAAGGCTGCTTTAGGAGCTGACACCAGCCTAGAAAGATGTTGAACTACATGTTGCAAAAACTATCATACCATCCAATATTTCTTTCTTTCTTTTTTTTAAACTGTTTTTATTTTTAAAAATATTTTATTTATTTATTTGCCAGAGGGAGAGGGTGCACAAGCAGGGGGAGTGGCAGAGGCAGAAGGAGAAGCAGATTCCCCGCTGAGCAGGAAGCCTGATGTAGGACTTGATTGCAGGATCCTGGGGTCATGACCTGAGTACAAGGCAAACACCCAACCGACTGAGCCACCCAGACATCCCTCAACATTTATTTCCTAAACCACTCAGTCTCACAAGTGCTATTCATGAACTTTTCCTTTTTTCTTAATTCAAAGCTGTCATTTTTATTATTTACATTCCCACTCAGGGTGTTCACACTTGGTATTCCCTTTGGAATTCTATTCCCTTGATTTGTTCTTCTTCTTTTTTTTTTTAAATTTATTTTAAAAATTTTAATTCCAGCATAGTTAATATACAATCTTATATTAATTTCAGGTATACAATATAGTGACTCAGCAATTCCATACATTGCTCAGTACTCATCATGATAAGTGTACTCTTTAATCCCCTTTACCTATTTCACCCATTCTCCTTACCCTCTCCCCTCTGGTAACTATCAGTTTGTTCTCTATAGTTAAGAGTCTGTTTCTTGGTTTGTCTCTCTCTCTCTTTTTTTTCCCTTTGCTCGTTTGTTTTATTAAATCCACATATAAATGATCAAAAATCTCATTTATTTTACTTAGCATTATGCTCTCTAGCTCTACCTATGTTGTTGCAAATGGCAAGATTCCATTCTTTTTTCATGGCTGAATAATATTTCATTGTATATATACCACCTCTTCCTTAGCCATTCCTCTATGGAATTGACCCTTGGGCTGCTTCCATAGTTTGGTTATTATAAATAATGCTGCAAAAAACATAGGGGTGCATATATTCCTTCGAATTAGTGTTTTTGTATTTTTTGGGGGGATAAATACCCAGCAGTGGGATTCCTGGATCTAAGTTTGTTCTATTTTTTAACTTTTTGAGGAAACTCCATACTGTTTTCCACAATGGTTGTACCAGTTTGCATTCCCACCAACAGTTCAAGAAGTTTCCTTTTTCTTTACCTCCTTGCTAACACTCTCATTTCTTGTGTTTTAGACTTTAGCCATTCTGATAGGTCTAAGATGATCCCTCATTATAATTTTGATTTACATTTCTCTGATGATGAGTGATGTGGAGCATCTTTTCATGTGTCTGTTGGCCATTTGTATGTCTTCTTTTGAGAAAAGTTTGTTCATGTCTTCACTCATTTTATTTTTGTTTCTTTGGCATTGAGCCGTTACTGTTCTTTATATATTTTGGATACTAACTCTTTATCAGATATGTAATTTGCAAATATCTTCTCCCATTCCATAGGTCACCTTTTAGTTTTGTTGATTGTTTCCTTTGCTGTGCAGAAAAATTTTTAATTTTGATGTAGTCCTAATAGGTTATATTTGCTTTTGTTTTCCTTGCCTCAGGAGACATATCTAGAAAAATGTTGCTATGGTTGATGTCAGAGAAATTACTGCCTGTGATCTCTTCAATGATTTTTATGGTTTCAAGGTCTCACATTTAGGTCTTTAATCCATTTTGAGTTTATTTTTGTGTATGGTGAAAGAAAGTGGTCCATTTTCATTCTTTGGCATGTGGCTGTCATTTTCTCAACACCGTTTGTTGAAGAGACTCTTTTTCCCATTGTGTATTCTTTTCTTCTTTGTTGAAGATTGACCATACAATTGTGGGTTTATTTCTGGGTTTTCTATTCTATTCTATTCTATTCTTTTCTATTCTATTCTATTCTATTCTATTCTATTGATCTATGTGTCTATTTTCATGCCAGTATCATGCTGTTTTAATTACTATGCCTTTGTAATGTAACTTTAAGTCTGAAATTGTGATACCTTCAATTTTGTTTTTCTAGTTCAAGATTACTTTGGTCATTCAAGGTCTTTGTGGTTCCATACACATTTTAAGATTGTTTTTTCTAGTTCTGGGGAAAATGCTGTTGGTATTTTGAAAGAGATTGAACTAAACGTGTAGATTGCTTTAGGTAGTATAGATACTTTAACAATACTTGTTCTTCCAATGCACAAGCATGGAATGTCTCTTTTTGTTTGCATCATCTTGAATTTCTTTCATCAGTGACTTATAGTTTTCAGAGTACAGGTCTTTCACCTCTTTCATTAAATTTATTCCTAGATATTTTACTGTTTTTTGTGCAATTGTCAATGGGATTGTTTTTTAATTTCACTTTCTGCTATTTCATTATTAGTGTATAGGAATGCAACAGATTTCTGTACATTGATTTTGTATTCTGTAACTTTACTGAATTAATTTATCAATTCTAGTAGTTTTTTTTCTTTTCTTTTCTTTTTATTTTTTTAGTGGAGTCTTTCATGGTTTCTCTATATAGTATCATGTCATCCACAAATGGTGAGAGTTTTATTTCTTACCAACTTGGATACCTTTTATTTCTTTATGTTGTTTGATTGCAGTGGCTAGAACCTTCAGTACTATGTTGAATGAAAGTGTTAAAAGTAGACAGCATTGTCTTGTTCCTCACCTGAGGGGAAAGGCTCTCAGTTTTTCACTGTTGAGTATCATGTTGGCTGTGTGTTTTTTGTATAAGACTTTTGTTATGTTAAAGTATGTTCCGTTTTTTAATTTCTTAAGGAATCTCCACACTTTTCCAAAGTGGCTGCATTAACTTGTATTTCCACCAACAGTGTAAGAGGTTTCCCCTTTCTCCACATCCTCTCCAACATTTGTTGTTTACTGTCTTGTTGATTTTGGCCATTCTAACTGGTATAAGGTGGTATCTCAATGTGGTTTGTATGTATATATGTATTTATTTTTAAATTATTTTATTTTTTCAGTGTTCCAAGATTCATTGTTCATGTACCACACCCAGTGCTCCATGCAATATGTGCCCTCCTCAATGTGGTTTTGATTTGAATCTTCCTGATGGCTAATGATGATGAACATTTTTTCATGTGTCTTTAGCCATTTGTATGTCTTTGGAGAAGTGTCTGTTCATGACTTCTGCCCATTTTTTGACGTGATTATCTGTGTTTTGAGTGTTGAGTTTGAGGAGTTCTTTATAGATCTTAGATATCAGACCTTTGTCTGTAGTGTCATTTGCAAATATCTTCTCCCATTCTGTGGGTTGCCTGTTTGTTTTGTTGACTGTTTCCTTTGCTGTGCAGAAGTTTTTATCTTGATGAAGTCCCAAAAGTTCATTTTCACTTTTATTTCCCTTGCCTTTGGAGACATGTCCTGAAAGAAGTTGCTCTGGCCAATATCGAAGTATTTACCCTAAAGATGCAAATGTAGTGAAAAGAAGGGCCACATGTACCCCAATGTTCATAGCAGCAATGGCCACAATTGCCAAACTGTGGTAAGAGCCAAGATGTCCTTCAACAGATGAGTGGATAAAGATACGGTTCATATATACAATGGAATATTATGCCTCCATCAGAAAGGATGAATATCCAACTTTTGTATCAACATGGATGGGAATGGAAGAGATTATGCTGAGTGAAATAAGTCAAGAAGAGAGAGTCAATTATCATATGGTTCACTTACTTGTGGAGGATAAGGAAAAAGAAGGGTGAAGAAAAGGAAGGGTGAATTGGGGGAAATCTGAGGGGAAGATGAAACATTAGAGACTGTGGAATCTGAGAAACAAACTGAGGGTTTTGGAGGGGAGAAGATGGGGGATTGTGTGAGCCTGGTGGTGGGTATTGAGGAGGGCACATATTGCATGGAGCACTGGGTGTGGTGCATGAATAATGAAACTTGGAACACTGAAAAAATAAAATAAAATAAAAATATATATATTAAAAAATAAAGTATGTTCCCTTTAGACCTACTTTGCAGAGTGTATTTATCATGAATGGATGGCTTACTTTATCGAATGTTTTTTCTGCATCTATTGAAATGATAATGGTTTTTATCTTTTCTCTCATTGATATGACTTATCCTGTTGATTGTTTTGAGAATATTGAACTATCCCAGTATCTGAGGAATAAATCCCACTTGATCTTGGTGTGATTTTTTTAATGTACTGTTAGATTAAGTTTGATAATATTTTGTTGAGGATTTTTGCATCTATATTCATGTGAGATATTGGCCTATAGTTATCTATTTTTGTAGTGTGTTTATCTGATTTTGGTGTTGGGATGACACCAGCCATATAGAATAAATTTGGAAGTTTTCCTGCTTCTTGTATTTTTTGGAATAGTTTGAGAAGAATGGGTATTAATTCCTCTTTAAATGTATTGTAGAATTTGCCTGTGAAGCCATCTGGTCCTGGACTTTTGTTTTTGGGGAATTTTTTAGTTACTGATTCAATTTCTTTGCTGGCAATTGATCTGTTCAAATTTTCTATTTCTTCCTGCTTTAGTATGGGTAAGTTACATGTTTCCAGGAATTTATCTCTTTCTTCTAAGTTTCCCAGTTTGTTGGCATAGGTTTTCATAATATTCTGTTAAAATTATTTATATTTCTGTGGTGTTAGTTGTTATTTCTTTTTTTTTTTAAATCGTGATTTGGTTTATTTGGGTTCTCTCTCTCTCTCTCTTTTATGAGACTGGCTAGAGGTTTATCAATTCTGTTGGTCTTTTCAAAGTACAAGCTCCTAATTTCATCAATCTGTTCTATCGTTTTTTGGGGGTTTGTTTTTGTTTTAGATTCTATATCATTTATTTCTGCTGTACCCTTTATTATTTTCTTTTTCTTTTTCTTTTTTTTTGCTGGATTGGGTTCTGTTTGTTCTCTTTTTTTCTAGGTCCTCTCGGTATAAGGTTAGGCTGTTGATTTGAGATTTTTCTTGCTTCTTGAGGTAGGCCTGTGTTGCTATAAACTTCCCTCTTAGAACCACTTGTATTGCATCCCAAAGATTTTGGGCCATTGTGTTTTCATTTTCATTTGTTTCCATGACATTTTTACTTAATCTTTGATTTCTTGGTTGACCCATTCATTGTTCAGTAGCTTGTTATTTGACCTCCATGTATTTGTGCTCTTTCCAGATTTTTTCTTGTGGTTGATTTCTAGTTTCATATTATTGTGGTTATAAAAGATGCATGGTATGACTTCAGTTTTTCTGAATTTGTTGAGACTTGTTTTGTGGCCTGATATATGATCTATTCGGAGAATGCTCCTTGTGCAGTTGAAAAGAACATGTATTCTGCTTTTTTAGGATGGAATATTATGAATATGTCTGTTAAATCCCTCTGGTCCAGTGTGTAATTTGGAGTCACTCTTTCCTTGCTGATTTTCGGTTTGAATAATCTGTCCCTTGATATAAATGGGAGAAAGCATAGTTCTTGAATATTCCATTTGAATTTAAATTTATTTCTATTAATAAAAATACCAATTTATAACATTTTTTGATGACTTATTTTCTGCCAAGCACTGCTATATGTGTTTTATTTGAATAGTCACATTTAAAATTCATAATCTATTGGTGATATTATACTACCACAATCTTTATTTAAAATTTGAGAAAACTATAGCCCAGAAAGATTAAGTAACTTGCTCAAATTTATCTCATTTAGTTACTTCATGATGGGGCAACAATAATAAAAATTTTTGATCATCAAACATGCTAGAAAGTAATCTATTTTTCCTTTATATGAAAGGAATTTATATAATTTTTATAAAAAGAATTTTTACATAATAAAAAATCTTGGAATTAAAGTCATCTTTAACATCTTTAACTGCCTTCTCTTTCAGATACAAACAATAGTCAAAGTGTAGCAGTCCTTTTTCCCTCTCCTTGTATACCTTAGTCTGGTACTTTTTACTCCTACTCTCTCTACTACTTTTTACTCCTGCTATCTCTACTTCTACTCTCTCTCTACAATTGGTTACTTTCTCATTATATCCTTGAAACCATCCTAATAACTTCCCAAATGGTGTTTTACTCTTCAATTTGTCACCAGTTTATCTTTCATACTGCTTCCAGATAAATCTTCATTAAACCATGGGCATAATCATGTGATTCACAATTTTTAAACTCTTCTAAGACTCTTTCCTGGTGAATTACATTTCGGTCCCTTGAGTTTGACATTCAAGACCCTCCATAAAGTATCCTACCTATTTTCTAGCCAATGAAAATATTTTTTACCAGCTCCCAAGAGTGAATGTTGTTTTCAGAAATTTTGTGAGCAAATTGTCAAATACAGCCATCATAAAAAATTACATTATTAAATCTATAACTAAAAATTGTATTAAAAACAAAGGCAATGAGAAAAACCAAAAGTAATAAATACTCAAGACTCATCACTTTTTAATTACTTTAATTTTTTTTATAATTATGGCTTTGAGATTATTTACATATATTGTATCTGATGGTGGAAACACTCTATAATGGTATGCTACTTTGTGTCTTTTACTAACCCCATTCAGAATGTGACATTGGAATATTGACATCACCATTGTGGGAATATTTACACTATGGAAATTGGAAAACATTGCAAATCAGGTATTAGAATGTATTATTTTGTTGAGTATTTGGAGCCAACCTCAGTAAACTATAGCCTGTGGACCAGCTGTCTGTTTTTGTATTGGAATTCAGCCATGTTCTTTCATTTATGGATTGTCTGAGTGCTTTTGTACTGTAGTGGAGAGTAGAGTAGTTTTTCATTTGTTTGTGTTTATTTTACCTAGACTATTTATTTACTTATTTGTTGATGTATGCTTTATACAGAGACTAGTTTTGACAGAGATAGTTGGCTCCTAATATTTACTCTCCGGCCCTTTAAGGAAACATTTGCAGACCAGGGGTTGCCATTGTAGCAGAAAAGAAACTTAAGATAACAAGGAAACATATGGAAGGAGTTGTATGCCTATAAAATATTGTTTACAAAAACACATGATAGACCAGATTTGGCCCATGGACTGTACTCTGATGACCCTTAGTCTCAGACTGGTCTATGACTTAAGGAAGTCATAGAAAAAAAATGATAATAATGCAGTTCAAACTTAAACATATGTCATGTCTATACCCCTCAAGTTGTGAATATCATAACAAATTGAGAAAATATTATTTCAGTATTCAAAAGCTATTATATTATCTGATTCAACAAAAAAGTTGCTCATGTCATTGATGAATGAATGGAAGTTAGCATACATCTTTATTGTTTTATTTTCAGCTTACTAAGTAATGTAAGCAAAAATATTAACCAGTATTCATATTGGAATCATACTGGATTATCAGTTGCAACTATAGTTTGCCTTTGGATACAAGAGTGAAGCAAAAACTGATGAAAGCGCTCTTAGATTTTATTATTTTTTATAAAATTGTGAGTTATATATCCTTTGCATCAGTAAAATTTATTATAAATTCAGGTATATTTATATACATGTATGGGACACCTGCGTGGCTCAGTTGGTTAAGCACCTGACTCTTGATTTCAGCCCAGGTCATGATCTCAGGGAGGTGAGATCAAGCCCTGTTGGGGCTCTGTGATCATCATGGAGTCTGCTTGAGATTTTTTCTCTCCCTCTCCACTGCCCCTCCTCCTGCTTGCACTCTCTCTCTCACAAACAAATAAATAAAATCTTTCAATATATGTATTAATAAATACATGCATACTTTTTTTAGGCAGCTGGCCATTAAACATTTGCCAGCAGGCTGCATATAATTCTATTTTTAGCTCCTCTCCTTCTGTACATACATTCAAATTAAAGTGGATATGCACTCTTTCACGGCGCACCTTTCATTTTTCCCTACACCCTATGCCCAGTTGCTCCTTTCTCATGGAATGACTTCATAATTTAATTCTGCTCATCAGTACATGCTCTCTAAGACTTTGCTCACATGACACCTTTATTAAGAGTTCTGGTACCCCTCAGGTCACATAGGACTTGTTTCTGCCCTATATACTTATAGCACTGTTTTTATATTTCTTTCCAACATTTGTCAGAGTTCTTTGTGTATCTCTCCAATCCTTGATTAAAAGTTCCATGAGATTATGCTGAGTGAAATAAGTCAAGAAGAGAGAGTCAATTATCATATGGTTTCACTTACTTGTGGAGCATAAGGAAAAACATGAAGGACATTGGGAGAAGGAAAGGAAGGATGAATTGGGGGAAATCAGAGGGGGAGATGAAACATGAGAGACTGGACTCTGAGAAACAAACTGAGGGTTTTGGAGGGGAGAGGGGTGGGGGTTGGGTGAGCCTGGTGGTGGGTACTGAGGAGGGCACATATTGATGGAGCATTGGGTGTGGTACATGAACAATGAATCTTGGAACACTGAAAAAATTAAATTAAATTTAAAAAAATTTCCACGAGAGGGGTGTCTGAGTGTCTCAGTCACTTAATCAGCTCAGGTCATGATCACAGGGTCCTGGGATCGAGCTCCACATTGGGCTCCTTGCTTAGTGGAGAGTCTGCTTCTCTCTCTCCACTTCCTTCTTACTCGTGATCTCTCTATCCCAAATAAATAAATAAAATATTTATTTAAAAAAAGTTCCATGAGAAAGTATGCTCTATCTCTCCCATTTCCCCCTCCTTATGGAATCCAGCCATCCATCTTATGCATACTGTTTAATGTACTTTGTCGAACTGAGTTGAAGAGGCATCGTACAAATAAAATGGCTGGGATATTTTTGTCAGCCTTATTTCTTTCATATAAATCCCCTTAGTAAAACCAACTTATTCACTTTTTCCTAAAACACATCTTTTACGTGTATGACCATTGCCTGTGTTATTTCTCTAACACATAGGCTCATTGTTTTAGTCAGTTCGGACTGTGAAAATACCACACTGGGTAGCTTAAAAAAAACAGAAATTTATTTCTCACAGTTCTGGAGGCAGGAAAATCTAAGATCAAGTCAGCAGCATGGTTGTGTTCTGGTGAAGACCCTCCTTCTGGTCATTGCTAATACCTTCTCACATTGTCGTCACATGGTGGATGGGGCCAGTGATCTCTCTGGGGTATCTTTGATAGGAGCATTAATCTCATGACCTAATCAGTTTCTCATAGGTCTCACCTCTTAATTCTATCACCTCAAATGCTATGGTTTCTTGTGAGGCTTTTTTTGGGTGGGGGGAGGACACAAACATTCAGACCGTAGCATTCATCTGTTTTTCTCTTCTTATCTGAATCCAACCTGAAAACGAAAGTTGGTTCCCATCTCAAGTGGCAAATATTCCCTGAAAATAAGAGCCAAGGGACAGTTTCTTTGTCTAAACTTTAGTATATTTCATTTACTAAGTATTCTTCCTAAATTTTATGTGTAAAAATTTATGTGTTAAAAAAACCCTCCCTAAGTGGATGTAGGTTTCTTGAAAAAAGGAATGATATCGTCCTCATCTTCACAAAGCACAGAGTACTTCCAAAGCACTTAGGATAGAGCCTGGCACTCAGTTGCTATTTCATGAATGAATAAATTTCTCATAAGTCTCTGTATTCCCTACAGTGTTTAATGGTGCTGAACACACTGTAGTCACTCAATAAATAGTTGTTGATTGATTGATATGTTAATGAAACATAAAAACTGAAAGTAATTGAAAATTAGACTTATAATTTATTGGAATGCAATAAAACAATCTTCGGTTTCTAAGTACTTTAATACTTTCAACTGTTGTTTCATCTTTACATCACGGACAAATTTTTATGCAATGTCATGAGGCTGTTGTCTGCTCGAATTTATAAGACACTTAAAAATGCTCAGGCCCCATAGCCATGCCAGGATCTAGGAAATCTGCAGTCATTTATGATTAATGATGCTCTGTGTTTTGTGAAGGATTATTAAAAACAGGAGCCTATGACTTCACTGTTTCTGACAATAACTTTGAACACAAGGTCAGTCCTTCAATTTTAACATGTCTCTGTGAGATTAAAAGAAAGTAAAAACATTGCATTAGAAGTTTCACCCAGATGTGACAAAATAGGAGACACAAGTTTTCAATCTGTTCCTTCCAATGAGATGTCACTTCATTCATAGAATATTGATGATGAGCAAATGTTACTGAAGGGCCAATCTAGTCATCAGAAAAACATAGAGTTCAGGACACTATGAGGCATCGCATGGTCAATTCATAGAAGATGCTAACCAAAAGACTTAAGAGCGAGTTAAGAACTGACTCATAACAAATGCAGTTTAATATTTGCATTTCCCTCAGGATGAGTAACTGGAATGAGAGTTATCAGGTTAAAAAAAAAAAAATCAAAGTACTCAAAGTTCTACCAAAAATATAAGTAAGTACTGGATGTTTCCGCCAAAAAAAAAAAAAAAAAGCTGTGTAACATAAAGGCCACTTTTATTCAATTACTTAAACGTAATAATCATGTGCTCCAGCAAATAAGAAAAAATAGGAACAACATGATAGTTAGCTTTTAATGAACACTTTGGGTTCAAGAATGTACATACTCCTCCCTCTGTTATCTTCTTATGTACACAAGAATGTCTATAATCTACCTATAATTATTTATGAGTTGGATTGCAGTTACTGATGTTTTTAAAAGGAATATATACTTTTACAAAAATGTATTCAAACTCTTCAACTCTGCTTACTGGCAACACTTTGCAATCCATAGGAGATACAAACTAACTTCTCATAAGCATTGCTATAGTCCTCAAAATACAGCATTGCACTAATTCCATCTCTGCTAGCATCTTGAAAACACTCTCTTCGTTGTCTGGTGGTATGCCTCCTCAGATATTCAGAGTAGTTGCCCGATGTGTAACTTCTGTGTTCTAAGCACCTCGCTGGTTGCTAGGCCACAGTCTGACCTTAAATTTGTATGAAAAATTAAGTGGAAGACCAACGATTGAGTTGTGGTTTTTCTCAGTTTAATGTGATTGCCCCAGAGTCTGGCGAGCGAAGAAAAAACCAGCTGCTAGATTGGGATTGTCACTTCCCAGTCCTTTAGTGAAACAGTACCAGAAAGGATTTAGTTGGAGCCAGCTTTCAGCCAATTCTTCTTCCTGAGAATGTGATGACGTGAGGATAGACAGGCCGAAAGGACAGAATAATTCAAAAAATTTCTTCCTCACTTTATTACTACAAGTTGACTTCTATTTTTTTTTTTTTCAAGGGCTCCACTTACTCCTTGCTTCAAAGCAGTGAAATGATGTGTCAAAGCTATACAGTTAAATTAAACAGTCCTGTGCTGTAAGAACAAAGATCCCATCATGTCAGGTTTTCAGATGTTACAGTAACCCCAATTTAAGATAATCAAACAAGAGATATCTGGAGAAAGAATACCCATTCATAACCGTGCAGTTCAAAACCGTCTTTTCTATTAAACCCAACAGGATTTGTGAATTAGAGGGTGTCGTACACATGTGCTGAAATGAAGCTCTTTGCAGTTAATGTCACAAAGGAAGAGAGTTATGGGTTTTTTAATAAGACACATTTCTCTTTAAGTACTGTGAGTTATGGTGTTGCTTTCCACTAATAAAAGAGTACTCAATTTGTGGCTTTTTAAAAATTGTTATTTTAATTGTTTGATCTATTTTTGCATCCATCCCTTCAGTATTTGACAGATCATTTAAAAAATATTGTATATTGTAAATAGATCCAAATGTCCTGGGTGTGGATATCTAAAAATGTGGGTTAAGCTCCAAGAACTAGAAAATACAAATAATTGGCTCAGAAAGATTTTTGTTAGTATTCCGTCTTTGTATTTGGGGGACCAAACAAGCTAGAAACTTCAAGACCTTGTTGTGTTTTAAAAATCTTCCTACACACATAAAGGGTATCAGCAACACACTTTGTACCCCTCCTCAGTACCAAGGAATTCAGTTAAAAAAAAAAAAGTTCCTAGGCACCAGCGGCTTTTGTTCATTCATTTCTTCCTACAATGAAATTTATTGAGCACTGTTTATTTATTTAGGCTGGCATGTACAAAACATTATGCTAGGTCCTGAGAGTGTAGCAATAAAGAAGGTAAGAATGTAGTGGAGTATTTAGTGATGTGGAATGGATCATAAGTTAAGTACCTTGAAAATTGGAAATTTTTTTTTAGGAATATTTGTAAGTGTGTCTGAGGAACTGAAATAAAGGTGCCCATGACTAGATTGCAGTGCAATGGGGCGAAGTGGTAGAAGTCAGAGAGGGAGGCAAGGCCAAATCACATCCCACCTCACAGGTGGGGCAAGGAGGTTGGCTTTTCTTGAGCTCTGATGGAATGCTATTGAAAGATTTTAAGGAGAGGATAATACAACTTGATTTATGTTTTTAGCAAGATCCCTCTCTCTGCTCTGTAGAGAACAGATGATAGGGGAATAGTTGAGGCAGATTCTTCATCACTCTCTTATTGCTGTAGGGTAGACGAAGCAAGGCAACCTGCAATAGGACAGGGGTTCATGTGTGTAGTGGAATGCTGATAAAGTCCTCCTGGTTTTTATTTGTCTTTCATGTGTGCTGTGAACATACTCTTGCCTTTGTTCCCTGAGGTGTTGTTTTCCCTCCACTTTCCCATCTGTCGTATCTATAAGCTGCATCTCCTTTATGAAATCTTCGATTATTATACAGTAAATTTTTATTTCCATAAACACATATTTAATAACAAATCATTCCTTATAATAATATGTACTCCTAGTAATAGCTGTAGTAGCTATAATAATAATATAACAATTGGGACTGATTCCACTTTTCCTAACAAATGAAGCATAAGATAATGTTCTCATTTATAAATAATAAAGACTCAAAGGAGTCAATGTATTGACCACCTCCTAGGCAGAGGAGTCTGAACCCCGGGTTTTCCAACAGGAAAGCTCCTATTTGTTTCACCATACTAAGCTTCCCTTTTAATCAAGAATGTATTCTTTTTTGCTAATTAACAAGGATCTTGGCAGACATTGACATCAAAGAAAAGAATGCTTCCATATATGCTTGCAAATATAGGGTATCAGTAGGTAGAAGTTATTGTTTTAACCAGGGCTAACATTCTCACTCTTACAAAATATGCAATAGAGTATGAATATGAACTATCAGAACCTTCTTTCAAGGGACCAGGGAAGAAAGGAACACAGAGTAGTGATTAATAACATGTAGTTGTGTTAGTGCCTTGCAAACAACAGAAGTCTATCCAGTTTGCGAATACAGAGTGGGGCCATAAAACTGCCTTGGTCATCACTGTCTCCTTATTTTAGAGGAAACGATAGCTATAGAATTACACAATTGCCAAAGCAAAACGGATCAGAGAACAAACTGTCAGTTTCCCCCCTTCATCACCCCATCCCTCCATGGCCACATAAGATAGTAGGAGTATAAGAA
Organism: Nasua narica; assembly: GCA_028533885.1. Lineage (NCBI taxonomy): Eukaryota > Metazoa > Chordata > Mammalia > Carnivora > Procyonidae > Nasua > Nasua narica. Next base: position 90,101,386 of record CM052807.1, read on the forward strand.
TGATCCATGTACATTTTCTATGAAGACTGATTTGCACATGCTTCCTGAAGAGTTCTTGAATTCACAGTGGTGGTTTCTCTTATTGTACTATTCCAGGAACCTCTTTCAGGCCAAAGGGAGTAAATTATGGTACCTTATTTTCTTCCTGGCTGTTGAATTTTGATTATAATCTTAGCCCATTGAAGTAAAAAGAGATTGCTTCTGAGTCGATAACTGGAGATTGATTTTCATAAGACTAGAGGGAATGTTTATCAGTCAGTCCATTTGTAAAATCGAATTGCCTACTAACTTTGATTTTGTATTAGCACATAATGGAGGAATTAATTCAAACAATCCCCGATTTCAAAATAGATTTCACTTTAAACAGAGAAAGGTTGAAGAATATAACCACTCTAGACAGTTTAAAATGAAATAAAAAATATTCTACTTCATCTATGTGACAAAAGTGGATCTATACTGTAATTTAAAAGGATGGGGGAAAGTGGGGGAAAAGGTATGCTCTATTTTGAACTGCAGAATGTAATTTATATTTCCTTAATGTTCCTTTTCTATGGGTTTCCCACTTTTGTTACTGAAAAGTTGCATAATTTGGATTCATTTAAATAACTTATATTCAGTTTTCAGAAACACTTATCTGATGTATGAAAACCTTATGAGTGTTTTGAAACATGTTATGTAAAGTCTCAAAACCATGTTTTTTCACCAGAATAAAACTGGATTCAACGCTTGAAAAACTGAGGTGGTTATTCTATCAGAATTGACAAATCTTTATTATATGTTATTACTCACAATCTGTCCTAATTTGACTACATTTAATATAATAATCTTAATGTTGATCTTGGCCACTTTGCATTATATAACAGGTCATATTCATTTAATACTTTGATTTACTGTTATTGGGCTACTGTGGAGTTTTAGAAGATACATTAAATAAATGCTGTATATTTTTTAAACAATAATGTGAAAGATTATATATCAAAAGAGAACCTACTATATATGAACCTTCTACTACTGCATTGCCGTATGAAAAATGGAATACTCAGTCACCTAATTGTTTGGACTCTATAACATTAGATACCAAAATATTAAGGAACATTGAAATGTTGTGAAGTATCAACATGATGAAATTTTTATTTTACTCTTTACTTAGATTGTTGGTTATCATTTAAAAATAATATTAGATTTAAATTTAGTTGAATATATATATATATAGCATTCTGTATGCTGGGCCTTTTATTCCCCAACTATTTTTTGAAACATCATTATTTAAAATGAAAAGCACAACTCTCTCTTCATGTTTGAAGGGAGCAATGATTCTTAATGGGGGTTGATTTTGTCCCCACGGGGACATCTCGTGATGTCTGGAGACATTTTTGGTAGTTGTCAATAGTGCCAACTTTGAGAAACACTGAAGCAGAGAGGTATTAAAGAAACTTAATGCTAGAGAATGTAATAAAGATGAGCCAATAATAACGTAAGCATTAAGAAGTTAGGACCTAGCTCTGTTTGGTTAACAACTTGTCTTGTGCATTGTAGAAACTCAATTGTTCCCTGAAGATTTGTTCTGTTTTCCTATATAAAAAGATGCAAGTAATTATTCTTTTCTATACCCAAATAAGTTAGTAATCATTGCTGTAGGGCAACCTATTCTAGTCAATGCATGGGAAGCATTTTTAGAATCGTGTTTATGACACACGTCAGAATGCATGTAAATGAAGAGTTGAAATCTGTTTCAGCTTGCTGCAGAATAAGGGACATATTAAAATGGATTTAGAAATACATACATGTAGCCATTTTATTATACTGTGAAATTACTGCTCATTCTTATGGAAAAATAAAATTTGTGGAAAGGTCCTTTTTGCAATTTTTAGCCATAAATGATAGAATTTTCATATACCCCAGGCACTAATATTACTTATAAATTTATACCATACACCACTTTAAGTTAAACTTTTTTTTTTATTAAGGGGAGTGATCAGAGTCAAAACCGTATGCTACGGCTTTTGCCCTATGGAACTCTTAAACATACTGCAAGAATGATTATTCCTACTTAATGGAGTTACCGAAGAGAATGTGGAGCTGGCTGGTAAGACATATGTAATCTAATGAAAACCCTCTGTAAATCCTCTCAAGGCTTGTGTTAAGAGTACTGAGTTGTGTGGGTTTTCTCTTATTAAAAGACTAAATAGCAGTTGAAATCTCTAAGAGAATAAATGGATGCTAAGGATTCACAGACTTTTCTTCTCAGGGGATTCCACCGTAAGCATATAATAAAGAGTTTGGTCCTCTGGGAAATCATTGTCTTCCTGAACAGGAAGGGGGAAGAGAAACATAAAAAAAGAGAGAGGGAAGAGGGAGATTTTTATTATAGTTCTCAAAAATATATCCTGTTGAAGTTTTGTTTATCTGGAAACTAAAACATAAATTTAGTTCCTTACCATTTTCTTTGGTTAGCCTCCTAAAGTGTCTTTCTAGTCACAGCCTCTTCTCTAGCCCACTCTTCAGAGCTTGTCTGTTGTTCATTTGTTTTGCTTTCAAAAGGACAGATCTGGAGATGCCTATCCCCAGCCAGAAAATATTTGACCCCCTAAGCATGGCAGGAACATTCTTTTAAAATCTGGTCCCTACCCTTTTTTCCAATTATGTTCCCACCACTTACTCACGCACTAACCACACATATCTCCCTATGTCTGTAAATGCCATGATCTTTTATGTTTTTCTTTCTTGCCTCTCTAGTTGGGTAATGTGAAAGTCTTCCAAGTGGCAAATCTATAAAAATCTTCTCTAACCTTTCTTTGACTTCAATTCCTTATATTTTTAAAAGAATTTCTAGGGGCACCTGGGTGGCTCAGTCTGTTGAGCATCTGACTCTTGGTTTCAGCTCAGGTCATGATTTCAGGGTGATGGGATTGAGCCCTGCATTGACTCTGTGCTCAGTGAGTTCGTCTTGTGGTTGCTTGGTCAGGCTGAGGTGAGTACTGGAAAGTTGAGGAAAGGGATAGAGAAAAGGATTGCAAAGGGGATTTGAGAAAAGTGTCAGATTCCTGGGTATATTCTTGATCTTAACTTTGGTGATGGTTTCATGTGAGCAAATATATGTAAAAACTTATAATATGTGCAGATTGTTCTGAGTTAGTTGTAACTCAATAATTTTTTTTCAAGAAACAAAACTAGAAGGCGAAATCACAATGAAAAGACATTTTGCAAGTAATTTACAAAGTAGATGTTACTGCTTTTCTTAGGTGGAACTGGGCATTTGTATTTGTTGACATAATTTGACCATATGTATTCTCTTTTTTCAAGAACTCGTGGAATTATTGATTTGGGATATTATAAAGTCAAACTCTACTCTATTACATAATATATATTTTTCTCTGTTAATCAAACATGATTATTTAATATCTATATTTAATGAGGTGTGCTGTAATAGGTAGACAAATTAAACCGAGCATTAAGTCTTATATTTCTACTGTGGTCACTATGTAAGCCATGAGCAGATAATTTAATCTTGTTGGCATTAGCTCTTTCATTTTGTAAAATAAGTTTGCTAGTGTGAAGTGAAGGCAGTTCAACAAATATTGTGGTAATTTTTTACAAAAGCACTTGGGAAAGATGTTAGTGGTGGAAGTGTTAAAAGATATACCAGAAGGACATTGAGATTTTTAAGAGTTTTTTGGAGCAAACATTGATTTGCATCAGGCAGCACCAAACCCAAGGTAGGTGAGGGCATGCTGTTCCAGCAGGAGGGAGGGGAAAGGCTTTGTAGCCCAGTGTTGGCTCACAACCTGGAGGGTTTCCTGGGTGAAATCTGAAACTGGCCATTGTACTTGGAGGGCAAGGAGAGACTGAAGAACAAAGCAGACTACTGCACATTGGTGGGCAGCAGTTTTAATAAGCAAGGAAACTAATACATGAGGTTGATCTCCAGTAGCCACAAGATGAGTAAATCTCCACACCTACCTGCCAGAATCTTGAAACTTTATATGGAGGCCCTAACTGAGTTTAGTCATGTATGTGGCCCAAGTAATCCAAGTAATCTCAACAATATATTACTCTTTCAAGGTTGCATATTTGAAAACAGCTCCCAAGGACCTCCTAATGTTGACCAGAGCGGGCTATTCTCTCTTTTTTTTTTTCCTCATAATCAAGCAATGTTCCCTTTATTGGCCCCTGATGGTGGTCATACAGGTGTTTGCTTTACAATTATGGATTAAAACATTCATTTCATCTATCAATGTTACATTTATTTTTCTTTCCCCCCCAAATATGTTTATTTTATTTTTTCAATGTTATAAGTGCAGTGGTCTATTCTTTAAAGCAAATAGGAATAGGGTTGATCTGGAAAAGGTGTAAATCACCAAGGGCCTTGAATGCCATTATTAAGAGGTTTATATTTGTGTTAATAGAATCATGTTTCAGAAAGCAAGTTCATGACACTCTGCCCTTAAGCAAATCCACAGAGTAAACATGAAAAATCTTTTACTCTACCTAGTCTGGAGAACATTGATCCTCAAGACCAAGGTAAAGCATGCATTTGGATCATCTGTTTTATAGGAAAGGTGATTAAACTCAGTGAACACATATTGATTTTGAGATACTGGTGGAATGATTAGATACAAAAGACCATCGGGCAATTGATACTAAGAATTGGATGTATATATGTATGTATTTGATACTAAGAATTTTAGGCTAAGTCTAAAGCTAGAGAGGTTTACTATGAATAAAAGATATGCTATTTTTAATAGTTTATGATATACAATTGTTAGAAAAATGCCCAACAATTTCATATACTCATTAGCTCATGTAAATTCTCACAATATTCCACTGAGGCAATTTTCAGTCTCCTTGATTGGTTTTAACTCACATCCCGGACCTTGAAAGGTGAGAGTGAGTCACGGCTCTGACTTTGGCCCTCTTTTCTCTTCTTTTTTATTTTTTTTAAAGCTTTTATTTTTTTATTTATTTGACAGAGAGAGAGATCACAAGTAGGTAGAGAGGCAGGCAGAGAGAGGGAGAGTGCTCTCTGCTGAGCAGAGAGCCCGATGCGGGGCTCAATCCCAGGACCCTGAGATCATGATCTGAGCCGAAGGCAGAGGCTTTAACCCACTGAGCCACCCAGGTGCCCCAACCCTCTTTTCTCTTCTAACTCTACTCATTCCCTAAGTGATCTTGCATCCAATCTTGCCTTGAAGCACAATCTTTATGTTGAAGACACCAACATAAATGGACTGGGCTGGGCTTCCCCAGAACTTTGAATGTCTAATAGATATCTTGACCTTAACATAGGCAAAGGCAAATCTTGATTTTACGTTCCTCACTCACATTTCTTTCTGTTCTTGCATATCTCAGAAAATGGCAACTCCATCCATTCAGTTACTGAGGCAAAACAAAACAAGAAGCTATTCTATGCTTATTTTCCTCTCTCACACTTCCTATCCAATCCATAAGTAAGTGCAGTAAGCTCTACCTTAAAAATATAAGCAGAATTCATCCATTTCTCACCGCATTTACTGCTACTATCATGGTAAAAAGCAACATTGTGGCTCACTTGGATTAATATATTGTTCCCCAAATAGTCTCCTTTTCCTCTTGCCCCATTTCAGCCTATAATCCATATAACAGAATTGTTCCTTTAAAACATATGTCAGATAATGCCGCTGCTCTGCTCATAATCTTCAGAATAAAAAAGCCAAAATCTTTTTCAAAATGCCTAATGACCTCTCTAACCTCATCTAACTTCTCTACACCTGTTCTAATGGAGGATACATTTCCTGCTATTTCTGGAACTCACTGAGCAGGCTTCACTGTTGGGGCATTTACACTTGGCTATTTCTTTGACCTGAAATGCTCTTCTCTCTTACATTTCCCAAACTCACCCCTTCTCTATCTCTAGGGCACTGCTCAAATGTCACCTGATCAAAGAGAATCTTTACTTAACCATCTTATATAAAAAGAAATCAAACAAAACAACAAAAGACAAGCCTCTCAGTTCTATCATTGACACACAGTAGGTGTTCAAAAATACTTGCGTGGATACTCCATATTTCAAAGAGTAGCCTGTATATTAAAAATGAGGACATGGTGGCCTAAATGAAGTTTCTAAGTTTCATATCTGATAAGTTATAGGATTGGAATTTGTATCCAATTCTTCATGACTCCAAAACTTTAGTTATTTTATGTGGATTTAAATCTTAATGTTGACTTCAAGATCTTCAAAGAGAATATTTGAAACTGTAGGAGGAGAAGAGATTATAAAATGGCTAGACCATATAGATGGACCAGGGATAGACACTGGAGTAAGGATTTTTAATTTTTTTCAGGTCATGGATTCCTTTGATAATCGAACAAAACTCTTTGGCCCTCACTCCCCAAAGCACATGTAAGCATGTATCATAATCTTGCATAATATTGCATGCAATTTATGGACTCTACAACATGCTCTAGCTGAAAAGGACAGAAGATGAGGGTGGACTTGTAGATAGTTTATGCAGACTAGTGTTTGGGAATTTTGAGAATTCGATGGCCTTCCCAATCTAAAGGTTATGATTCTGACTTCTCTGTTCATGCCGAAATTATTGATACATTAGGTTCTCATCGGGTCAAGACAGAAGGGACAAAAGACATCATCTATCACTCTCATTTTACACATGCAACAACGGGGGCCAGATGGCCCCAGGTACGTACCTTCAACTGGCTAGTTGCAGAGCAAAGATTAGATTTCACATGTCACGAGTCAAGGCCCCTGTTCCTTTTACTATACCATGCTGCCCCCTCAGAAGAACAGAGTTGTCCTCCTGTGCTTCTCAGCTGTTTTCAAGTTGCTTCAATACAGAAGTTATTGGTGTTTTTCTTCATCAAAATATAGATGATAGACAATGCTTTGCACTGGAATTATTCTTTTGTATTGCTAAAACATGCTGAAAAGTCATTTTGTAACTAACCTATGGTTAGTTTGAGAAATTGACTCAGTGATAGCTGATGAAAAAATATTTGATAGTTAAGTGAGAACTTAAAAATCTAGACAAGGATTGAAATACTAGTGTAAGAATTTCATTCCATTTTCCAACTTACTTTAATCTGCAGTTTGGTTTTCATTGTGCAGATGGTTGAAATGGTGTAAGATTGTGACACTATAGTCAATTGTGCAATTATGAGGAATGTTACACATTCCAGATCTTTGTAGCAAAATGTCAATTTATAGCAAAATATTCATTCATTTGGAGAAACTTAAATAATACCTAAAATCTTCAAGATATGATGGTGGTACTAAGGCACAATCAAATGAAATAATTAATTCATGTATTTATCTATTTGGCTATCCATCTATCCATTCACCCACTGATTTAAAAGGTTTTGCCAATAAAGTGGAAATCCTCATACATTATTTATAAGGTCTCTTAGAGTGACTGACAAGACTACCCAGAGTGCTAATGTACTCTCTGTTCTAGCTTATCAGTTAACTAGTGAAATTTAACACGAATGGTGTCAGATTTATATTTAGAGTGTAACTGTGTAAACAAAAGAAGCCAGTAGGAGAACCTTGTTTTAGAGTTTGCACCTTATTTAAATTCTTAATTTGTCCCTTCAGTTTAGAAAAGGTGATTGCAGTGTGGTCCTGCTTCCAATTAATGAGGTTCAGAACAGGATTAGGTTTGCCTCACTCAGTCTTTCCAAAATAGACTAACCTTGAATCACACAAACTCCAAGAAAAGGTAAATACTCTGTTCTGATTCAAATTAACTTCCACAGAGAAGACAATCCTATGTTGTTTGTTTTATTATAGCCTGAGCTAAGAGTCCTAAAAGTTAAAGTTGATAAAACAGACATTTTCTTTGAAAGTTAAAAAAAGAAAAATATTAGTTTGGCATACTTATTACTTTTATTCAATTTCCCCCCCGCTTATCTAATGTTTTCTGTTTCTAGTTATTCAGTAAAATTATAGCAGTAACTAATAGCTTGTAGCACTCTGGTTAAGATTGAAAATAATTGGGTGATTCTGTTATTTGGATTTAAATCAATCCTAAGAAGCCAATTATAAAAAAAAAATCCCTTAATATATGAAATATCTTAAGCATATTATAAGATTATAAAAGGAGCATAATTGTGTATATATTTGTAAGATCACCTTAAGGATATCCATTCCTCTATAATCACTTTTTGGGGATTTCATAGAAATCAGGACATCCGAAAGTATCACAATCTAGTTTTCTTTTTCATAAAGGTAGTCATCCACCTCTCCCTAAAGCCAACCCCACAGTCACATCCAAAATAAAAACTTATATGTAGGGGGAACCAAGATGGCATTAATTTCTCTCTTATTCCATTTTTGGCAGTATTTTTTACGTACTTCCACCTGAGTCTGATTTATTTATTCCTGAATTCTTTGACTTCAAAAATATTCTGATTATGCTGACAAGCACATGTACATTCTAGTCCCTTCCAAAGATAAAATTAAACTCATACTTTATTTATATGAGATGAATGCAATGCATCTGTTGGTCTTTAATTACTAAATATCAAATTTCTTTTTTTAGTAGCAAATAAGCAACAAGGAAATTCATTGATTTAGGTCAAATTATTCATGTCATTAAAAAACATTGATTTTACAGTTTTGTTTCACATTAGTTACTCAGCCTGGGTTAGGGCAATCAAAGCAGTTGTAAGTGAAAAGATGTTTGAATTAAAACAGGCTTGATTTTCTTGTGTCTTGCATCTCACAGTAGGTATTCAAGCACAGCCAAAACTTCCATGTGCTGACACCTGTAATCAACACAAACAGCCTCTTTCAAACTAACAAATCATCCCTCCCAGTGGAAGTATAAACAAAACCCTAATTGGAGATTTTGCTAACTATTCTCCCCTGCTGTGAATACTAGTTAGTGTCTAGTGTTTAAACAGTAACATCAGCTATAATTTATAATTGCCAAAAGATAAGAGCTAATTCTCCCGATTCAGTCAATGTAACTATGTATGCTTAAATTGAGCCTCTACCACTCAATAATCAATTACCAGCTAGTATTAAACGTTTTGAAACTATTTTTTAATTGCAAGGAGACAAATAATAATAACACATGTAATGCTGATAAAGTGCTATACTGTCTTAAGCATTTTTACATATATTAGTTCATTTGATCTCCACTAAATACATTTGAGGTAGATAATAATATTATTCCCAATTTACAGATGAGGAAATTGAGGCTATATAGTGGTTTACCCTAAGCATCACAGCTGAGTTGTGTAGGTAAGAATTCAATCCAGGTTGTCTGTGTTGAGGGTTGGTACCTTGCCTTCATCACTAAAAAATAAAGATGTAAATAAATAAAAACTAGCTCCTATCCCATTTTAGACAAATGAATTGAGCACATATGCTGGTGAGAGCCTTCCTGCTAGCTTCCAAGGGGTTCACAGATTTTGAGATCCATAGTTTTCAAGCAAGGCATATCTTTGATTAAAACAATTAATTGCTGGAAATAAACTCTAAGTACGTAATGAATTAATGCAAGTAAGAATCAAAAGTGGTACTAACTCAATAATCAATATGTGTTTCATTTCATTTCAGGGAATATTTCTTCCTATACCACACAAGAATGAAACTTCCCCTCTATTTCTTAATGTGGATATCAATATGCCTTAACAGCTACATTCCTCTGTTCCCTAAAGTATTCTTGGGCTACAAATTAAGAACTTTTGAAATTTTCATTAAGTCTTTCTGGTGTTATGCTAATGTAATCAATTCAAATAATGCTACGATTTTATCCAAAGCCTCATTTACTTATTTAAAGTCTTGCTACTCCCCTGTGGCTGTCAACCAGCATCAGTAACACTTGGGCGCTTGTTAGAGATGCAGAATCTTGGGCTGCAAAACATAGACCTATTAGATTAAAATCTGCATTTCAACAGGATAACCCTGGTGATGTGTTTGCAAATACATTTCAAAAAGGAGTGGTTTAAGCCACTCTATTTAAAGGAGGGAAGGGGAAAACTGACCTTTCAATTACCATTAGGTTAAGTTCTTAAGAATTGGGTATATTCCTCTCTTCTGCTTGTACAATAGAGAGTAAATAAATCTTAGCAGAAAATGTATCTGACTATATAGGCTATTGGATTAATTAACGAGTTCGTGTTTTATTTTTTACTTTTTTTTTTTGATGATGGTTTTTATTTTTTCCCCCAAGTATGTTTATTTTTTCAGTGTTACAAGATTGATTTTTTACTTTTATTTTATTATTATTTTCAGAAATATTAGGGGGGTAAGCTAGTTAGGTTTAGGGTGTTAATTATGTACATCGGTGGTTTTAATGTCCCCCATATCATTTTTATTTCTTGAAACCCATTCCATCTCCATTTCTATTCTTTGCGGTTCAGTGGGACTAAAATCTAAGGGTGGGTCTTAGACCCTGGCTTAACCAATAAGAGTCA
>CM052807.1:90117526-90223496 GCA_028533885.1 Nasua narica
GGGTGGGGGGTGGGCGAGTCTGGTGGTGGGTATTGAGAAGGACATGTACTGCATGGAGCACTGGGTGTGGTGCAGGAACAATCAGTCTTGTAACACTGAAAAATTAAAATAAACATATTTGGGGAGAAAAAAAAGAAAAAGCGGGGCTCAACTGCATCTCCCAAGTTACATGGGCATGAAACATGAGAATCTTTCTCATTTGAGTTTTTGGTCCTGTTATTGACAATGAATTCCAATGGCTTCATGGAGAATCTTAGTATCTTTGGAGGCCGATTGAGTATTAGAATAGTGGAGTCCTGTAGGCTGACATTATTGTTCCATGATACTATTAACAGTATTTCCAATACATAATTTTTATTGATTTGTATAAATTTAGATTATGTCCATTAGAAATATTTGAATTGTTCTGATTATTTCATTGGCAAATATTTCCTTCATCCCCTGAATTATATGCAAATATGTGATTATTTTGCAAATATAATAAATACATGATTATTTTACAAATGGAAACTGGTATAACCTGAAGTACAGTTAAATTATGCAAATTTGCTCCTTTTTTAAAATTGAAGTTGTTGTCTTTGTGTACAAATATTCAGTTGAATAGTGTTTTCTAAAGTACTTGCATTTAACTTTCACTTGACTGTACTCTGGAATGCTCTTGATATACATTTCAGAGTTTCTCTGCTGCTTAACTTTGATTTGGAATACTCAGTATAGTGAGTTGTAATTTGCCTATAACTGCCAACTCCTTTAAAAGTAAGAGTGAAAAAAACAGAAATCTCTTTTAAAATTTAAAGATCTCTTTTTTTCTTAATGACCAGAAATTTCTAAATCCTGGTTTCTAAAAACCGTGCCATTTTGAAATTTATCTGGCGGATAGCACTGCTCTGCTGCGTTACATGTGGTTGATGTTAGTCACATCCTTGATGTAACATAACACAAGCTGGCTAAGGTAATCCAATGTGACATATGACAGCATTTTGAGCCAGTCTGGGATATTTGAAAATATGCCATCTTTCAAAGACCATGGACAGATAGCGTGGTGAGCCAAGATTGTGAACTCTGCTGCTTTCATTTTGAACTACCACAAAGGCAAGTTTCTGTGATAATTAAACCGTGAATTCCAACATGGTAGATGTTAACAAATAATAACAAAAGTGCAATATTTTTGATGGTGAGTTTATACTTGAAACCACTGAAGTGAAATCATTAAGAAAAAACAACTAAAGAGATGTGTTGATGGATTATTACAAGCATGTGAAAGGATAATGCAGAAACCAACTAACGATATCTAGTAACAAAGATACAAAGAGATGACCAGTGGGCATCTGGTTATTTACCATTTGTTAGAAGTGCTCAGATCAAGTCAACACTACTATCATTTTAGTAGTGTTAGAGGAAAACCAGTCTGGAAACATGAGCACCCAGGCAAACATCTATGTTTTCTACACATGTTGTTGCATTTCTCTGTGAAAAGTCTCTCTGTACTCAGCCTAATTTATTGTGCAGGCTGTGGAGAATTTGAAAACCACGTTTTCTTCTAGGATTACTTCAAGATCAGGTCCTTTGGTTTTAAATTTGTTTCACATTTGTTGGAGCAGAAAATACTAGTGCTAATAATACCTGATAAATAGTGATGAGTTACAGAAATGAAAATAACCTGGACACTGAATTAGATAGAGGACAGAAAAGGAAATTGAACATAATGTGTACATCTTAGAATGCAAAGGTAAAATTGAACTACATGTAAAGGGTCAGCAAAACTGTTCTTTTTGTGAGATTTACAACTGAAAGTTGTAATATGTGATTGCCTTACTCAATTATATTTTAAAATCTCTTCTTTCATAAAAAGCTCTTCTTATCTTTACAGGTAGGTCAAAATCAGTAAGTAATTCTAGTGCCAATTTGTTAATAATGTGATTTAAGTAAATGTGGAAAACAATTCACTTTCTTGCGAATTAAAAACACACAGTTTAAAAAAAAACATACTGTGTGCGTATATAAATATATATGTAAGTACGTTTTAATTATTTGTGCATATATTTTAAAAATACTGATATTTCCTGAACTGCCTAAGATGACATTATAGCATAGGAGGAAAATGGTGGTTTTTTTTTTTATTACTTTAGGTACAATAGTAAAAATTCCCAATATTTTAATATCACTCTTACAACTTATAGTAATGTTTTTCTAATGCTTTCTCCTTTGGAACTCAAAGGTATGTGTATATCACAAAGATAAATTGTTTTATCAGTTTAAGAGAAAGGAAAATTGAAGCTTAGGGTTCTAGTAATTGATAGAATCTTAATTTAAATTCAGGTTTTGAACTTGAAGTCTACTACCCCTTTTTTTTGTTTCTCATAAAATTAGGATTTTGTTGATGTGATCCAAGACCTAGTGACTAATAGCAAAATTTAATGTAAAGATAAACTAACATTAAGTGGAAATTGGATCAGTAACCCTGATGTTATACTTTTACAATGCTGGAAGTGAACAAAAGGATTATCTGTCAAATTCTGATTGATAATTAGATTAAAGGAATGCTGTAGTTAAAAACATTGTAGTATTTTGTACTTAGGGCTATAGCATGTGTTGGAATAAAAACACAGTAATGCCTAGTGAATCTAATATAGAATATCGGATATTTTTGATTAAATAGAAATAAAAATATTGCCAAACTTACTGTTATAAAATAACCTAGAGAAGCCCATTAAAAAAACAAAATAAAATAAAAATCATTTTGTCTTTTTGGAGGAAACTAAAGATTCAAAGGTATAAGCTGAGAAATACCAAAATCAAGCAAAATATTGTATTTGTGGGATTGGTTTCAAACATAATGCAAATCCATTTATCAATGACTCCTTTGTTAGCTTTTCTAGACAGGAGGTGCCTAACCAGAAGGAGAGAAAGGATACTAGAAACAGGATTTAATGTTTGCTGTGCCTACATTTTTTAATGTTATTCTCATAGAAAGCTTTGGAAAGTGATTTTCCCTTTATATACACCAAGGATTGAAGCTCAGAGATTAAGTGACTTGTTCAAGGCAGTATACCTAATGTGGCTGATGAGGGATTTGAACCCAGTTACAGAGTAGAGATTTGAATATTGAAAATATTAAAATATATTAATCTTAGAAGAAATATAAGCAGATGATAAATGACAGAGGACAGATGTGCAAATGAAAGAAAAAAGGAGTTTTTTTTCAAACTGATAGTCTAGCGTTGGTAAGAGCCTATCCAGGAAGATTTATGTGATTCAGTTGGATTAACAGATCATTCTGTTTGGTTATCTAGTTGAAAGAGGAATTTCCTAGATAATGAGTTGGCATGCATTTTGACCTCTGAAGTACTGTAGGGTGGAATATAGGATATGGAGCTGGGCAATTCTGGATTCATTTCCTTGATGGTTAGTTTACTTTCTGTGTTATTTTGGGTGACATACTTAGTTACGCTGATCCTCAATGCATTCTTCTGCACAATGAATATTAATGGTACTTGCGGACATTCTGTTAAGTTATACTGGGGTAACAAACATTACCAAAATACAAAAGACTTACAACAATGGTTCATTCCTTGCTTGGACTGCAGATCCTTTTCAGGTCAGGCACAGCTCTGCTCCATTTTCTTCCTTTCCACAGAAGGAGCCTCCCCATTCGGGGTGTGTTTGTCCCAAGGCAGAGGGAAGAGGTGCAGAAACCATAGGATGACTCCAACAGTCTGCTAGCCTGGTTTGTGCATCACACACACTGACCCTTACATTTCCCAGGGGAAGTCACATACCCAAGCCTTATGTGAATGAGGCAGAAAGTATTGTCTCATAGGGAAGGCACGGAATAACTGAGAGCAATCCTATAGTCTACCATAATGCCCACATTATTGTTCGGATGATTAAATGAAATGAAGAAAACGGAGTTGCTAGCAGAGTTCTAGGCACATAGTATATGTTCAAGACATTTTAATTTCACTTCCATCCCATCTGGGATCCAGAGTCAACTTAACACGGGCCAAGCTCAGGAAATATTGCAACTTTATATAACAATCTTCAAGTGTTCATTCCATGACCTTATTATAGTAATTGACAGAATTACAAATGCGTGAGTTACTATGTTTCTCATTAGAGACAGAGAATTAAAAGAATTAAAATCTTATTGGAAAATCATAGTAAGTTAGGCTTTAGTCCTCTTATTTAACTCTTAATAAATAATTGACAAATTAAGACCTGGCTTTTAAAAGTACGTTCTTAATTTCTTGGGAATTCCTAACTTCTTACACACACACACAAACACACACACCCCAAAAATATATAAAACAATTAAATGAGCACTATTAACAAAATAACAAGGCAGTTTCACTTGGAAGCTGGCATTTGGGATAACAGATGAATATAAATTTTGTTAAGAGTTATTTTCCAGTTTAAAAAAAATCTCTCAGGAATTTTGCAAACTTTAGCACGAGAGGAAAATTCCCTATTGAATGTTTCTGAAAAGGTCTCTTTTCTATGTCATGTGGTCAACTCCAGCAAGAGTTTTGTATGAGTAATGGATTTGGTCTTGTGGATTTTTGGATGAATCCTTGAGGAAAAAGCCAACAAGTCTTGCTGTCCCTCTATGAGATCAAAGACACCACTGTATTTTTGGTATGAAAAGGGTTTTACCATGTTGCCAAAAATATGCTGTTTCCCCATCAGCTGTGTAGTGGCCATGTAATGATTGACAGACCATGAAGTCTCTCCAGGGTGGCTCCATTTCAACTTAATGGTAGTGTTTAATTTGAAAAGTACTCTGAGTCCCTTTTGGATAAAACTTGTGACAGTACACAAATAGTTTTTTCCTCAGCTAAGAGTCAGTTGACAAAACCCACTGTGTAAGGTGTTACTCTGGTACGAAGCAGCCCTTTGTGAATTCATGGAATAAATTTTTATCTGTGTAAGACCAAATTATTCAGCTGATGATTTACCGGTCTCTTTTTTTTCACAATAAATTCAATGGAGAAAAAAAATAATTTCAGATGAAGACTAAATTGTTTAAATGCTCCCAGAGGAACAAATTTGAGAATCTTTTTTATGGAAAAAAAATGTCTAAGAAAGCCTTGGTAGGCCATTCTTCATTATAAACTATTTAAATAATGGAAATGTCATCACATGATTTTTAATATGCAACGGACTGAAACACAGTTTCTCATACAGCAAATAACTGGCAGGTGGGTATTAGTCATATCTTATCAAGGGGTCCCCTGGTGTATGATCTTTGTTACATATATGAGAGAAAATTGGAGAATTCATTTGTGTATAGTTTAGCATGTTTATTTTTTAAAAGTTTCAGTGTATCCCATCTACTGCAAAATTAGACAGCAAAAATAGCAAAGTAAATTAGCAAAGTTTAACTGAAAACCCCTATCAGTTGCTTGTGGGAGGGAGGAAGGATATACAAATAAATGAACCTCCTTTTAAAAAGTGTACCCTTCACGTCACATTGCAATATATGTGAGCGTGGAGAATCCAGTGGAGAGTCCAACAAATCCCAGAAAACATCCTCCGCTAGAAATTACCTGCTCCTACACTAGGCAGCCCTCAGATTTGCCTCATTCCTTGGCTTTCCTCTGAATCTCAGGTCCAACTCAGTGAAGTGATGTGGAGAGAATAAACAAAAACAAAACCACTCCAACACTTTAAGCCCTTTATTCTCCAAGCCCTGAGACTGAGGAGACAGTATCTTGAATGATTAGAACGAATTGGTGACTGCTTGCAGAGGTCACATTAAAATATATATATATATATATATATATATGATCTACATGAAAATGATAAATACTCAGTGAATTTTTGAAAGTTTCATTGTCTCAAATATTTATGTATCTCATGAATTCTATTTCATCCTATTTTTCCAAGTTGGTATTTATTTACTCATTTCTTTATTTAAATATTTTATTTATTTATTTGACAGAAAGAGAGAGATCACAAGTAGGCAGAGAGAGAGGGGGAAGCAGGCTCCCCACTGAGCAAAGAGCCCGATGTGGAGCTCGATCCCAGGACCCTGAGATCATGACCTGAGCCGAAGACAGAGGTTTTAACCCACTGCGACACCCAGGCGCCCCCCAAGTTGGTATTTAATGTTTCCACTTCAGTTTGTATATATCTCATCTTAATATTCTACAGCCTTCAGGGGACATTTACATCTGTAGTCTATGATACCTAATTTTAAATCTATAATGCACAATATATGTTTTAATTATTTAACAGTATAAGGCTTTTAAGTGAAATTCATGAAAACCTTAAAAACCCACACTAAATCTAAAGTTCACTTGGACAATTTTAATTTTACTGACAAAGCATGCTATTTTTTAGTAGTAATGTTGGTCTATATGTATCAATGCATCTTTTCTAAAGTGAAAATTGATAGACCTCTTTCTCCTAATTCCTGCTTTGCAGATGTCCGGTTTATAACTTGATATCAGAATGATCTATGGCAGAAAAAAATCCATGCTCTTTGGCAGAAATACAGGCCGTAGGGCTCAATTTTTAAATTTTTGAAATTCAAATAAAATATTTGAATGATGGTTATCTATAGCTCAATCACTCCTGATGTTTGAACTTGCCTTATCACCGCCTGAATCATTGTCAGGAAATGTCTTTTTTTAAAGATTTCTCTCAATTGGGAAACTTTTAATCAGTTTTGTTCCTGTTACGAAGTCCAATTCTACCACTGACAACAGTCAGTAAGGATAGAGGCTTTTGCCCTTAACAATGTATTTAACTTTAGATTAATGCTATTTGAGTCAGAGATTAATAACATTTACTAATAAAATATTAATAAAGTAACTAACAAGTTTAAAATATGCTAAAGTGAAACTCAATCCCTTTTGTGTTTAAATTCCTGAGGCTTTGATTAAATCCTAATACATATCATCCAGCTGCATTGAATTCATTTGATGGAAACACTTGATAATTGTTCACCTTATGCCCTTATCTTTTAGACACATTCTCTAGCACTCTCTACTTGCTATTTCTTGATATAATAAACTCAAACACCAAAGTAAAAACAAAACTTAAACAGCAGTTCGAACACTGAAGAAAAAAGTAGCATACTCTGAAAATAAAAACAGAAACCTCTAAAATAATGTTTTATTTATCACATATAAATGTGTTTTCCTAAGAATTATTTCCAGTACGGGCCACCATATGGAAGTAGAAAGCCATTATGGGAATGAACTAAGACGGTTTGTATCACCTGCATAACTTGTTTTGTTCTATGCCTTCAGGCTTCAAAATCCACTTCCCATATTTTTTTCCTTTCTTAAAAATAATGTACATCAGTTTAATTTATCCCAGGTCCTGACAGAAGGATCGGATTTTAAGCATTTAATGCTGTGGTTTCAAATCCAATTTCTCAGTGTTCATCATTTCAAAAGTGGTAGAATTCAGTTTTTCAAAAGTTTCAAGAACTTGGGGAGGATTGGCATACTTTCTAAAGTCTTACATTGATGTTAAAGGCAGCTCTGTACGGAGAGAGCAGTTTGGTCTGAATTTTTCTATAATGCTCCAGGAAATACTAAACCCTTTACCTACTCCAACAAGAGTCTCTTCTTAATGGTGTCAACCTAGGAAAATTTTTTAAACTCATAAAGCATATTGAATAAATAACCTATTTACAGATTTTTCTGGGCTAAGACACTGATTGGCTGGTACATTTTCCTAAAAGGAGGGTATCAATATATCTGCTTAAGGCTTGATTCCACTGCATGTGTTCGGAAACAACTTTCTTTAAGACCAGTGGGATTTTTATCCATTCAGACGCTGAGGCACTAGATCCTTGCACAGTAAATTCATTGTAGGCTCTCTTTATTGGTGGTGGGTGAACCTCAAAAGGTCAGGAGTCCAGATTGCTTCAAATAAACATCCAGAATCTCAGATGCTTTTTTGAAATGGGCCCAAGTTTACTTGAACCTCTTTTCTGGTTTGGAAATCAGGCTGAAAATTTTACAGAAACAGATTTTCTTGTGAGATCTCAGAATGTTGTGGTTTAAGTAAAGTAATAAACAAATTTGAAAAATGAAAGGCAAAATTGGCTCAAACTCACCTGAGTTCATTCTATTAAATGCCTGAAACTGAGTGGCATTGTGTAATATTTTAAAAAGAAAAAAAAAAGACTTTGGCTGTGGTTTCACCTAGAATCACCAAACATTCATGCTGAAGAAGTTTAAGAGAACTTTCTATCACTCTCTCCTCCTCCATCCTTACATTTCAACGAATTTTCATCTGTTTGTTTGTTTTCACTTTCATGACTTCTGCACTAGTCTTCCATTTTTAAACTTTTAGTGAAGAGTAACTCTTTGACCTTCTTTTGAGGTGGAGTAATTTTTATTTATTTATGGATGTGGTCTCCTTGAAGTATATATCATCGCGTTTGCATGGTGTATATAACATGGAAATAAAGTAGAATTTTTGAAATACTTGCTATTAAATACCAGGCATGAGGTAAAGCTTTCATATGCATCATGTCTTACTGTCCCAGCAAGACTATTAAGCAGGTATTATAATCTCTATTTTATAAGTTATAAGAAAGCAGTTAATGAAGGGATGGTAACTTGCCCAATTGTGTAGCTATATTACTTATAGTTAAGAAGTAACAGAGGAAGGATTGAAGTGGAGGATGTCTGACTTCAAAGGCCATACACTTTACTACTACTTTCCAAAGTTTCCTGCATAGTTGCAGTTTTCCCAAGAGCTTTTTTTTAAGACCATTTATCCCTTCCTAATAACTTCAACCTAACCGTTACATATAATGGGTTATATATTAGATGTTAGCTGGAAAGAGTATTAGTTTTGTAACTCTTAATGTGAATAGGAAATTTCTATAGTTAAGAAAGTCTGTTATAATCATGCCTTAGATTTGTGAAGCTTTGTCTCATACACAAAGACCTTTTGTGGTGTTATCTCCTGATCTGTCCAGCAAACCAGGAGGTAGGCAGAAAAGGCATCTTGATCCACTTGTACAAATGAGAAAAACTGAGGCTCCATGAAACAGCTATTTCCAAAGTCCCAAAACTTCATCCAGAAGAAACTGAAATCTTTCACCTACGTGAGAGTTGCTCTTTGCAAATCAACGTTTCAGAATTCCATTCTGTGGTCTCCCAGTACCTAGTTTTATTTTCTCACTCTCCCTCCTTTTCAATTACACTATTTTCTCCACAGTCCTTTTGCAGATTTCAGCTCTGAACATAAATTGTACTCCTGATAGAAAGCACTCTGCCGCTGACTGATAAAATCCAAACTACTTTTGCAGAGCCCAAAATAGTCTGGACACATGATCCCAAAGCTGTTCTTGTGCTACCCATTTAAGTTATGTATCAAGTCTAAATTTAATCAAGGCCACATTTTATTTATACATTTCATGCATTAAACTCATTTAAACTTTTAGTCAGATTTCATTAGAAGAAATACTACCGTGCACATCATGCAGGAGTAAAGCTAATGTACTTCAGGAATTTGAAAGGAGTTCGAGATCGGGGGTCTGATTTCACAATTTCTCTTTCTTTCTCTCCTCAGTGCTTGCAGCAGGTCTGTGAGCAGCACACGGTTTGTTTCCTAGGACACTAATATAGTCAGCATGCTCTGTACAAACGTGTAAACACAGACATTCCGTGTAATCAGGGAGGTTGGTGTCTTAAGGCAAGATTATGTTTTTTTAGGAAATGCAATTTATGTTCAGGATTAAGTTTCACTCGCAGACTGATAACGTCTGGGGTTCAGGGAGATGATAATAAGTATTGTATCCCTACTCCCTGCCCTACCTCCGAAGCCTCAGATCTGTCTTCCTGGATAGCCTTCATTCTCCTGATCCCAAGTACAATGGTTTGGGTTCTACATTTCTTAATAAGAATGGAAGAGTCAGTGATGTGAAAATACAGAACACATTTTAAGAAATGTCAGGTATCTCTACGCTTTGTTGGTGGGTGTGAGGAAACAATAGGGAGATATGAGGAAAAAAATATGGATGACACCAGAGTTAACGTGTTTCACAAGTCAGGAAATTTGAATTTATGTTAGGTATTTTGGTATTCTTTAGGTTGAGGTGGGATTGGATAGCAAATGAGACATGATTCTTAGAATGTAATTACTTTTGTCTGCTTGTGGCATGGTCCTAATACTAGACAAGTTAAACATATGACAGATATTCTCTTTTCACATCAAAGTGGAAATAAATCCACTCGGAATATCATGTCAGCCCTTTCTAGAAATTCCTCCATTGAAGAAACTAGCTACTCTTTCTTTTTCAAATCAATTAAAAAAAAAAGTTTTCACAATTTAAAGAGCGGTTTTCATGCCAAAAACACACATTTTTTAACCTAATACTAAATTCACAGGTTTTCTTTCTTCTTTTTTAGCTCCAGAGTCAGGGATCTGAGGTTCCCCCGTACCTCCCTTTTATACAAATTGTGGATCATGCAAAGGAGAAGTATGGCCTTGATCAGATAGCTGAGTTTTCTCCATCTTTAACTGCCCCCCCCCCAAGTGAATTAAGTATGTAGAGCTGGAACTTTTTGGACAGCAAGGAAGACTAAAGTGCTTTTTTATCATGGTAACAGGTACTGCCTGGGGACGGGTCTTACCACAGAAACCTCAATCTGTTGAGGCCATGACTTTGAGAGGGGGAGTGCCACCAGGCAGGGTGGTGGTTGAGGGGGTGGTGGGGGTTGGTTGTTTGTTCAAACATATTTTCTAAATTACTTGTTTGTCAGTTAGGAGGATAGAACTGGAAAATGCAGCTTGAGCTGGTTTTTACGAAGTCCTTGTGTAGCATTATAATAATCTGAGTAACTAAATAATGCTCCTATTGGCATTATTGGCAATAATGGCAGGGAATCAAATCTGATAGGGCAAGATCAATTCTATGCTGTGATGACTCCTGCTGTTTTCTTCTAAGACATTGGAAAGAAAACACATAGTAGTTGAGAAAAATAAATTCTTTTATTCGCCCCTTCTAAAGTCCCACCTCTTCTAAAAATAGAATTTTATGATGTTCAATCTAATTTATATTCAAGACCATTTATTTAATAAGAAGAATGTTCTCCTGGACTGAGATGCAATATAACTGTGTGTGTATGTGTGTGTGTGTGTGTGTGTGTGTGTGTGTGTGTGTATTCCTGTGGAGTTAATGTTTACGGCAAAGGGCTAAGCATTGAAAAGACAGAGCGAAATGGAAACTCTGACATCACTTTAGCTGCAGTCCTGCTGCCTTAACTGGGGAGAAAAATATTAGCCCTTGTCCAGCTTACCTTTTCCATGAGGTGTAAAAAGCACCCTATTCAGAGAGAGAGGCTATGAAACCCAGAGCTCCTCTGATTGCTTGCATATTATTCATATACACGCCCATTGTTGTAAACTGGCACGGGGTGAGCCCGCTGATTCTAACCATATGGCTGCATGCAGAAGTGCATTGAGAAGTTTCCTCTGGGGTGCCCACACAGTGTCCTACTGGCTTCCCGGGCTGCAGAAGAAAATAAAAAATCTGCATTCTCCCATTAGGAGATTTAATCCAGATGCTCACAAGGTTATATATTTAAAAGAATGGATCTTAGACTTGAAGGAAAAGTAATGTTTCCGAGCTGTGAGGGCTCCTTACTTTTTCCACTGGGTGGCGCCCAAAGGCCATGCTAGTGAAGACAACTCCCAGGCTGGAAACTGAAAATCTAATTTTTAAAATGTTTTAAGGTGGATTAATTCAGAACTACCACTCTTCTAATCCAATTACGGATGCATAGCGTCAAACGTCACTCAGGCTGTACTTGTAACCTGCTGTGTGGTCAATAATAATTCCACATCACAGAGAAAATATAGAAACTTTAGAGGTATGAAAATAGTTTATGTTGGTAAACCAGAATTCTTGGAAGAGAAATATTTTGTACTCAATGTACACATTGAATGCCCAAGTAACCATGATAATTTCTCTGCAATGAAGTTTTTTTTCCCAACTTTTTTCAGTTTTTAAGGAAGATAGCTCCTGTCCTAAATACCTTCCAAAAATTCCAGAAAAACACCATTTCACTTAACAGTAGCTTTTGGTTATGGCCCATTATTAACAATTACCAACCTTCCTCATTATTTCTGGAACTGGAAGTTTTGGGGCCTTAGGCTACATTCATTTTGGTTTGATGGCAACCCTTTATTGCGTACCACATGAGCCATCAACTGTAAATAGAAAATCTTACATAGAGATTTATGCTTTCTGAATATCGGCTCTGCAAATTTTGTTTTATAGGTCTTTCTTGGCTTCACAACAAGCAGTGTTACTGGTATACGTAAGGTATGCATTAGGCCCAAACTCTTTTGCTGCCCCTAGGACCAGGTTATATGACCCTGGCTCAATCCTGGATATCTTGTCACTAACCAGAGCCAGCTATATGCGAAATATTGGAGTGGGTGATGTTGTTTTGGATAATTATGTTTTCTTTCCTGACCTTGTCTACACGTCACATGTAATAGAGCTGATCAAACAAAAAACACAGGTATTAAATGGATTTGGGTTAGAATCTTGATGTTTCGTGATCTTGGGTTATTGCTTCATAGCCCTGCACTTCTATTACTTACTTTAGAAAATGAAAATAATAGTCTGTATAAGCATAACTGGAAAGAGTGCTTTTGAATATTTAAGTTATATTACATGTATGAGGAACTTAATGGTCTGGCCTGTGTGAACTCCTCAATAGATGATAGCTATTGCCGTCAGGAAAAAAAACATTTAAAAACCTCTGTTTGTCTTATAATCTATTACAGTGCCATACACACTGCCCTAAGATCTACAGAGTTTAGCTGGGATAATAATTCATTTGTTCACTCAATTACTCCGTCAACAAATATTTATTAGGGAAGCCTGGGTGGCTCGGTGGGTTAATGCCTCTGCCTTTGGCTCAGGTCTTGATCTCAAGGTCCTGGGATCAAGCCCCACATTAGGCTCTTTGCTCAGCAGGGAGCCTGCTTCCCCCTCTCTCTCTGCCTACTTGTGATCTCTCTTTCTCTCTCTGTCAAACAAATAAATAAAATCTTAAAAAAAATTTAAAAAAACCCACAAATATTTATTAAATACCTACTATACAACAGGAATTTGATGATGGTATTACAATGAACAAAAGAGACATGAATGCTGCCCTCAAGGAGCTTAGTTTCTTGGAAGAAACAAACTGTAAACAAAAACACATTATTCAAACAAATTTTAAAGTTGCGATAAGTATCATGAACAAAGTACAGCATAGTGAAGGCTTTGATGTATCCACGGTCACCTTGACCTTTGAATTAAAAGGAAATAATCTGGAATTCTTTATCATTTTTTTTTAAACTAATGTCTTCTTCATAGCTATGCAGATTCCTTTAGATTTGTTTTTCTGAGATTCAGCCTTTTCTCTGATTTCATATTCCTGCTAAAATCTTTATTTCTCTGTGATGTTAACTCCTACAGGGACTTCCTTCTCTCTGATTCTCATGGACCAAGATAGATTACTCAGCCTTTCTAATGCTAACAAGGTTTTGATTTAAAAAAAAATAGGCCATTCTGAAATTGATTAATCTGGTTGCTATTTATTAATGGCAATGCAGATACAAATAAAGATTTATGGTGAAGATCAATGATAAGCGAGCCTAGTCTGATGGAGAGAGATTTTATAACAGAATCCCTTTCTTGTGTTTCTCAAATCACGTCAAATAAATTTGTATACCAAGCTTATTTGCTAATTGGCACAGGCACACATATGCACACATGTGTGTTCTCTCTCCCTCTCTTATACGTGCACACACACACACACACACACACATACACAGAACTTTTAACCAAAACTTAAAAAAAAATTTCACAAGGTTTAAATCTCAATTGAATTTTTTTCTCCTTACTATTTCATGATGCCTCTCTAAGGAAGTAAGATTTATAAATTTGATGATAAAACATCATGAAAAAAATTTTTTTAGCTAACTCAACTATCATAATAAAATTATTAACATCAGTAGAACTAAAATAAAAAATAAAATGAATTAAATACAAATTTATTTCTCATAAGGTGTTTAAATCTTCCCTTGTATATAAGAAGCCAGTTTTGATGGTCACATTTACTGTGGTATCAAAGAAGAGTGAATTTGGAGTCAGGAGGCCTGGGTTCTAATTATCCAAGCAAATAAGTCTCTAAAGCTTTTTGAAATGCTCTCTCCAGTATGGTAGCTAAGAGCCACACATGTGTTATTTATATCTAAGTTTTAAATGATTAAAATTAAAATTTGATTTCTGTCATACTGGTCACATGTTAAATGTTCAGTATTCACATAGGTTAATTACTACCATGTTGGACAGTTCAGTTATAGACATTGCAGAATGTTCTATTATCTTTTTTTTTTCAGATTTTATTTATTTATTTATTTGGAGGGCAAGAGGGGAGAAAGGCAGAGAAAGTGGGAAAGAGAGAATCTCAAGTAGACTCTGCACTGGGTGCAGAGCCCAGTGCGGGGCTCTATCTCACCACCCCAAGATCATGACCGGAGTTGAAATCAAGAGTTGGAAGTTTAACCAAGTGAGCCACCCAGGTGCCCCCAGAATGTTCTATTCTGTAGTATTGTTGTAGAATGTCTATCCTGACCTATAGTATCCCTTGTTGTGCCTTGCCTTATTCTTCATTTTTTAAATATATTTTGAGGAACAGAAAATTTTAATTCCATGTACTTCAACTATTCATTCAATATAACTATGTAGAATTTTCTTATTTGCTACGTTTTAGTATTTGTCTATACTAACTAGAACATAAACACCATTCTAGCTGTTTTCCTGCTAACAATTTACTGATTATGGTCGCCCCCCCCCCAGCTTATCTACAGTTGACCTACTTTTTCCTAGTATGAGAAGAAATGCAAACATCTTCAATAGATTAAGTTAAGGTAAAATACAAATTAAGATATCAGTTATAAGCAAATTTTGTGGCCCTATAATTTTGCTGATCTTGTTTCCAGCTCTATCCCTTTTATGAAGAATAGTAACTGGCACATGGTAAGACACTCAATAAATATTTCTTGAGTGAATAACTATCTTCCCAATTTATTAAATAAGCAGGAGAACATCATTCTGTGGTTTCAAGGCAGATGTGGGATAGACATACAAATTTGCAGAACTTTCAAGCTC
Source organism: Nasua narica (assembly GCA_028533885.1). Classification (NCBI taxonomy): domain Eukaryota; kingdom Metazoa; phylum Chordata; class Mammalia; order Carnivora; family Procyonidae; genus Nasua; species Nasua narica. Next base: position 90,132,675 of record CM052807.1, read on the forward strand.
ATAAACTTTCCCTAGGACAATCTGCCTCTGAACTTACTTTTGAATAAGGATGTGGTGGTGAAGTAGAAGTCTTAACTCACATGATATGTTAAATTTCTCTTAAGATTCTGCTAAATTGTATTTCACCACCAAGTCCTTATTATTCAATAAAGGTACCCTTACAGGATTTCATGTTTTCTAGGACAAATGAGTCACATTTTAAAGTGTGACTCAGGTCTATAAAAGTTATGAATGAAACATCATGGCATGTAGGGCTATCCTGAAAGGAAGCCAGATATAGGGAGATTAACAAAAGGGAGAGGAATTCATGGCAATAACTTTAATGTTAAAAATTTATCATCAATGCTTGGTGAATTTCTAAAATATTTACTGAAATTATAATACTTAGTAATCATTGATCACTAGGAAATGTAAAATCACTTGAAATAATTTGCCAAGAACTTCAATGGATCTGATATTTTTAGCCTCTTTGCGAACTAACAGGTTAAGTTAACTTAAAGTCTAACTTTAGACTGCACAGATGCTTGCAGAAGACACAAGACTCCGGGGTCAGAGACCAAGAAAAGTATTATTTGTGTCAGAGCGGACAGTGTGTGTCAACATGTTTTGTATCAATTCACTGCGTTGGGTGATGAAGAGAGACAGATAATGCCTAAAAATACAGTTTTACAGGAAAGAAATTCCAAGTTTAAGGTCCTAGAATCTTTTAGTCAAGGCACTAACCCTTTGCTCTTAAGAAACTATTGCTGCCTTCCAAAGCTGTCTGGTCTAGGAACATTCTTTTTTTTTTTTTTTTTTAAAGATTTTTATTTATTTATTACAAAGCGAGAGACTGAGAATGAGAGGGGAGAAGGTCAGAGGGAGAAGCAGACTTCCCGCAGAGCCGGGAGTCCGATATGGAACTTGATCCCGGGACTCTGGGATCATGACCTGAGCCGAAGGCAGTTGCTCAACCAACTGAGCCACCCAGGTGCCCTGATCTAGGAACATTCTTGAAAGGTTTGGGAAAAGAGGAAGTTAATGCCTCCCATAACATGTGAATAAATGCAAGAGACCAGAGGAGAACTGTCTCTCAACACAATTATGCAAAATTAAGATCATTTTCTTTTCTTGATAGATACACTATTTCAGAAGAATTCTTACAAAATATATACTAATTTCATTCTTTGATAATGTTCTCTTTGGATATGTTTACACATAACATACAGAAATCTATATAAATAGATGTTGCAACTGGACAGATTTGTTGCTGATTGAAAGACAATATACAGGATCTTAATGACAGCTTAATTTGTGAAAGCCTGAAGGCCTATCTCAGGTAGTTATCATCAACATTATATACTCTGATATAAGGATTTCAAGCACCCTTTTCTTTGAGATATGCTGTAGGCCAGAGAAAATATATTTTGTTAAATATAATTTATCATCCCCAATCCAAGTACTCTTTCAGTTCTTGTTACTTTTTCATTATATCAACCCATCATACCCTTATGTCTTACATACTTTATATTCTGTGGTTTCCCGTTAAGATAATTCTCTACAACTATGGTCTGATTCCATTGCATACAAGCATTTTTGGGAGTGGAGAAAAAATAACCATAATTCACATGCACTGCAATACACACACACACACACACACACACTCTCTCTCTCTCTCTCTCTCTCTCTCTCTCTCTCTCATGATACACATGCACTCAGGCACACTGGTGCTGCCTTTTTACTTGTCTATTACTACAAACCTCAGATGTGCTATGCCCTTAACACCGACGAACCATTCCATTATATTGTTAAGATATCTTCTTTCCTACTCTTTCTCTCAGAACAGTATAGCACATATTCCCCCTCTGCATAGATTTCCAACGATCTTTGAACTCAGATAAAGATCGTTACTCATATTTAGTTGGAAAATAATACAAGATTAATCAGATTCTGGGAAGACAGCTGTCTCCAGAGATTTGTAATGCCATCTAATGTATGGTCAAGAGGGTTGATCTAAGGTTAACAGAAGTTATAGAGACTAAGTTCCACTTATTATATATAAAAAGCTGTGCCCAGAGGAGTTTGAGTTAGTGAAATACATGAGGGAGAAGCTAGACAACTGTTTCTGCACTCTTGTGTATGAAGAAGAACCAGATTTGAGTCACTGTGCTTGTAATAGTCCGGTTAAACCTAAATTTCTAATTCTCGAGTTACTATAGAGAGCAGTTTCTGTATCTTCTAAGTGAATATTTAGAGAGAAAAAAATCAGACTTACCAAAAATGAATAAAAGAAAAATAGTTGATTTACTTCATGCTGCCTACCCTTCAAACTTACTGGAAGGGCTGGAAGAAGAAGATCCTTAGACAGGGTAATATTAAGAGTTTCAGATCTCACATACCAGACCTGCAGAGCGGGGTAGAAGGTGGAGGAGGAAGGTACATTCTGCTGTTAAGGGCTGGACACTTTACCTGAGAATTTCTGATTCAGTTCTTTAGGCCCACAATTCTACCAACAGATTTTAGTCACTGACTTATAATGAAGGGTGACCTCAGAGTACTCTAAAGTAATTCCTGAGAATCTTCCTGTGTCAAAAGGACTGGGATTCAGCCTGTGGTTTATCCATGCACAATCCTTTGGCATTTTACTGCTGAAAGCTAATCATAATTCTCATTCATTCATTGATTCATTTATTCTTTCAACACGTTTACTGAGTACTTGTCACGGTTCTAAATGAAAATTAATGTAATGAATGAATGAATAAATGAATTAATGTAATGAAAATTAAAAAAAATAACAAACTTCTCTCTTGAAACTTGCTTTCTATTGAGGGAAGGCAGAAATTAAGCAGTTTGAATAAGTACAATGTATCATGTGCTATTTAGCACTATGAGCTATGGACAAAAATAATGTGGAGAATGGGGTGTGTGTGTGTGTGTGTGTGTGTATTAAGTAGGGTGGGTAGCAAGGCTTGAGAATGTGACATTTAAAGAAGGGACCAAAAATTCAGGGAATAGGGGTGGGAGAAAAAGAGGTGTAGGGGGTTATCGAACACACAAGTGTCTAGAGGAAGGGTGTCCCGGTGGTAAATTCTAACCCTTTAGTCAGGGCTGGCTTCATGGGTGTACAGTCTGTGCTGGTACGCGAGGCCCATGCCATCTTGAAATTCTTAATAAATTTTAAGCAAAAGAATCTGCATTTTTATTTTGTATCATGTTCTACAACATATACAGCCCCTTTGTCTTTAAGGACCTGTAGGGGAATAGTGGTTAGGTCCCCATGGTTAGAGAGAAATGAGCAGGAAAGAGAGCCATAGATCTTAGGGATATATTGAGGTCACACCTCTTATCTGACCTTGAATGATCTGAATAATGTTTACTTAGTAAGATGCCAATTGGTATGTTGGAAATAGAATGAAGAGATCAAGGGTAGAAATGAGGTGATCAGTTTTGGGAGGATATTTGCAGTGAAATCTCAGCAAGATTTGATTGTGGGATAACGATCTGGCCCTAAATTTAAAATACTATTGTGGGGCTTGGAGATTACTTAAAATAAATGACATTTAAAAAATATAATAAAATACTATTGTATTGTCCTGTTTTTAATTAAGGGCTGTTAAGTTTTAGTGCATTTAGATGACAGCTGATGGACAACAGGGAAAAAGCCTTGTTATTAAGTATCATTTGCTTGTCGGATGCAGGCCCAGAAAAAGGATTGTCTTACGTCCATGTACCACTTATGACCTGTACTCTAAAAGTTTCATGCATATTTAGAAATGCCTTATAAACTATATGAAGTTGTTATAATCATTTTTATAATTGGGGAGTCTGAACTAGATGATCTGTAAAGGCTCTTTTCCAATTCTTATTTTCTTTGCTTGTACATTCTTTTGCCATTTAACACTATCCTAAATCTGATTTCGCTTCACTTACTCTGGCCCCAGACTGACTGGGTTTCTTTTCTATTTATATTTAATTTTGAGGGTTGTGGAATTTGTCACAGGTTTTACATTTTTATGTATAATTACATATCTATGCATATTTTGTCCACTGGCATCAGATGAGATAATGTATACAAAATGCTTTAGACAGTCTAAATAATTCTATAAATGCAAGAGATTAAGTATTATATTAGGAAGATTGCAGTTTAAATCTGTTTGAAATAGTTTGAAATCTTGCTTACATTTTCCAACAATCTGAGAGAACTATGTATGTACTCATTACTATAGCTAAAACATAGAACTTGCTTTCATTTTATAAAATTAAATTTTTGGAGAAGGATTAACTAGCAATTTTCTACATAGTGTAAAGATTGTTCTTCTGATATTGGCACTTGTAGGCTGTTTAGAATTTTCCTGCCAAATGTGCAGTTTCTTGACTTTTTTTTTCAGTTAGTGGGAGAGAATTAATTTTCTGTGCTCATGCTTGTTTCCAACTTTAGACTTCTATTTAGAAGTATGAAAATAAACACCCCCAGCCCCCCCAACAAAAATGTTAAGTTTGAGTACTTATTCCCTGGATCAAGTTGTTGGCAATTAAAATGTTGCTTACAAATTTATCTGTGCTCTTATAATCCAGATAGTGATGTCATTTTAGATATATTTCTTTAGGAAGATGGCCATCTTTGCAAAGGTTAAGTCCTCCATAATTGCTCTTGATCCCAGTCTCAAACATCAAGTATCAGCTCTTACTCAAATATCCCTTTTCATCCCTCCCTAAATTCCCAGATTAGGTCACACCCTTTTACTGCCCTGTACTCTCTTCCTCCAGGACATTTGTCATGATTAGGTTGATAAACAAAAAAAATCAGCTGTCTCCCCCAGAGAGTCTAAACGTGCTTATAGTAGAGACCATGCCTATGGTCTTCCAGTTCTATCACATTACTTAACCAATAGGAGGCACTGTACCTTTGTTCATTAAATAGTTAATATTAAGTTGTCTCCATTAAGTGGAACTGTTGTACTCACATTTTTTGGAATGAGATGGTATGTGAAAGGTATTAATAGCCAGGGAATGCTTTACTGGTTTAATTATTCAGTATTGGCTGGGCTATGCTGCACTAAAATCTGTCTTCCATATGTTAACGCATGTCTTGTGAGACCAGTGGGTCCTTGCTCCAGAAAGTTACTCAGGGACCCCAGCTGACTGAAATTCCACTGTGTTGGGACATACCATCTCAAAGCATGGCTTCCAGGGTCCCTGCAACAGGAAAAGAGAAGGAGCATGGGGAACTCACAGAAACTCTTAGAAAATCTGGACTGGAAATGACAGGTGCCACTTCTCACAGCCATTTGGCCAGTACTTGTCACATAGCCCTGCATAAATGCGGGGTCTTGAAAGTCTTCTTTTACACAAAGGAAAGAGAGGAAAAGTAGATGTGCGGAGAACTAATAACATCTACCACTGAGTAAAAAATTTTATATTAGGAAATGTTTATTTCAGGTATTAGAATGGAGAATTACATATGGTATAATAGATAAGTAGAGAGCTCATTCTTTTTTTTTAAAGATTTTATTTATTTATTTGATAGAGAGTGAGAGAGAGTGAGATCACAAGTAGGGAGAGAGGCAGGCAGAGAGAGAGGAGGAAGCAGGCTCCTTGCTGAGCAGAGAGCCCAATGCGGGGATTGATCCCAGAACCCTGAGATCATGACCTGAGCTGAAGGCAGAGGCTTTAACCCACTGAGCCACCCAGGCACCCCGAGCTCCTTCCTATAAAGCAAGAGGACTTGATCAAAGAGTGTCATCTAAAAGGCAAATGCCGCATGAATGAACCTCATTAACTGAGCCCCAACTATCATCTGTCAGTAACATTGCTAAATTTAAGTTTCTTCAATCCTTCTCTCCATCCTTTCTCTCTCTCTCTTTTGCATAATAAATTTGAAAGCTTGAAATTTATAAACTAGTGGCATGGGCTATTAAAGATCAGAAGTAACACAGACTCTAGTATTTTTTGGGGATTTTATATTTCTTTAAAGAACTTTCATCAGTTAAAAATGTGTGAGACAAACGTATACAAAAATATGGACTAATAATACTTGATAAAATCATCCAATCACTCTGCTTTCCTAAATATTGGAAGTAGAGCATGGTAATGATTATAGTAAAGGCAGTGCCCGTGATTATGGGAACAGAGGGACCGTGTTACAAGCAAAGTTCCATGCTATGGCAGCCTGAGTATCTATTCATTGAAATGGGAACATGGATTTTCATAAAGAGCCTTGCACTAGTCTACATAATCAGTTTTGACATTTTAACTAATTTTAGAGCTTACTAAGTACCTATTTTTCAATTTAGTCAAATAACCTACTAATAACATATGTGTTTAGCCAAAGTAGTTAGTACAACTAAGAAAAATAGTCAAGCTGGTGGAACATATATTTTTACTTCAAATCATAACTAAAAGACTATGACAGAAATGAGTGTGACCAGAAGTTGTTTTGGTTTGGAATCCCCATTTTGGTATAAATGTTAGAAATCGACATATCCTGGATCAGCTTCTCACAGGGATGTCTTACTGAATCAGACAAACGGACTTTTTTACCCACATCTGAGTCCACCACAGCTGTATATATACAGACAGGCATAAAAGCCACATTAGAACATCCTCACGTAAACTCAAAAAGTGAAATCAAATATAAAAGTATATACGCATTTATGTGATGGATACATTTATGTAACAGCAATACACATTCTAAGAAACCTGGTTTGGCTCACTGCATTATACTAATTCCTTCTTTTTTTTCTTTTTTTCTAATTCCTTCTTCACAGAAGGAAGTGTTACATCAAATTATAGCATGTAATGTCAAGTGAGCTTTGGCAAACTTTAGAGATGCCTATTTTGTTTATTGTTTCATCATTTATTGACAATATGTTTTATATTATGGGTTGTAAGTATCTTTTGAATTAAGGTTGATACCAATTATGCAATGTAATTAACGTCTTATTTATTTTTTCATATTTCTAATAGAAATTCTCTGTAAAGTGCAAATCAAATTAGTTTTGATTCAACACTAATCATTAATGCTTAGAGTATAATCAATTCATTCAGATATCTATTGAATACCTAGGTGTTCAATAGATAGATAAGATCAAAAGTTTAGTTTTGGACATGCTGAGTTTGAGGTAACATGTATGTAAAACATATGAGGCTGAAGCATTAGGAAATAGATTTAAGTTCTAATAAGAATATCTGGGGAAAGCAGACTTCAAGAACAGTTTTAGAGGCATTTACATGATTTTTTGTTCAAATAGGAAACTATTTTCCCCTCTGCCCTATATACTGTATATTTTATGGCTTATACATATCCCATAGGATTGTTTATGGGCTTGGTGGTGGGAAGACAGCACCATCTTGTGGATTATAATATACCAGTTTTTTAAAGAAAATCTATGTAAAAATACATTTTTCTACATTCTAAAGGAGTATAATTCTGAAATTATTTACCAATATTTTGGAAACTGACACAGATTTCTGAGTATATTCATATAAGTTTATGCCTACTGGTGCCAAAATAGCTGATAAAACCAATAAGTCAGGCAATTGGATAATTCAAATAAATGTCAATTCAGTAAATTATCTCACAAAATCTTCTAAGGAGATTAAATAATCAGTAACTTTTAAAAAAGGAGATGAGATAATTATTTATGCACATACATGTACTTTATAAAGAATATAGGTTCTGCCTTTGACTACTTCCTAGAAACTCATTAATTCGTATTTTCATTCTTTGATTCTTCAAATATCATTAAAAAACATTTAATGTATGAGCATTATCCGGCCCAGTGAGAAACCAGAGAAATTATATAAACCATTATTACTGTCCTGAGGAAACTTACTACCAAGGTGAACTTATTATCTATTAAAATTTAAGGAACAATAAAATTCATAAATTATAGCAATAAAATAGTAAGTATATAGTAGCTACTTACAAGTCAAAATCTCTGCTTAGACTAGTGTTTTTTGAATTGGATTTATTGGAATTGCTTCAGGAATTCTGCAACATTCTATCAAAAAGTAAGAGTGTGGGGAAGTTGGATGGCTCAGTGGTTAAGTTTCTGCCTTTGCTCAGGTCATGGGGATGGAGCCCAGCTACTGGCTCCCTGCTCAGCAGGAAGTCTTCTTCTCCCTCTCCCACTCCCCCTGCTTGTGTTTCCTCTCTGGCTGTCTCTCTCTCTGTCAGATAAATAAAATCTTAAAAAAAAAAAAAAAGTAAGAGTGTGATTGTGCAAGAAAGTTTGCTTTGGTTGTGTAAATAAGCATATGAAACATATTTAACATACTGTATTAGGATACAAATTTCATAATTCTTATCTTTTCACTTTAATTTACTTTTATTCTTTAAACAAGCCAATTTGAGTGTATTTCATTAGAGACATCTAACACAATTTTTAATATGATGGTATCTTTTACAAGTTAAAACAAATAAACATATAATTTCCAAGCATCACACAACTAATCCTGCCTGTTATTATTGTAAAAAAGAACTCCAGGCAGGATAAACCAGAAATGAATGAAGTATTTGCCAAGAGGATAGTGGAAGAGAAAGGGGAAGAGGTAAAACTCCTTTGAATATATATTTTAATAAAGCTTTGATTTCGAACTATGCAAACATTTGCCATATTACAGAAAATAACTTAAATGATAAACAAAGCAAGTCCTAAAATTAAAAATCAGTGGGTATAACATTATATCATATTGATAATCAGTCAGAAGAAAATAGGGAATTCAGCTAGATTTTGAACAGTATTTTGATTATACACACACAACTTCAAGGAAATATTGAACTTTAGAAGGTTTGTTGTTGGTAGTGCCATTGGTGTAGTGATTTCTTTTTTTGAGAAAGTGAGACAGAGACGGAGAGAGTGAGCAAGAGTGAGCGATAGAGAGAGAGGAAGAGAGAAAATCTTAAGTAGGCTCCATGCTGAGCACAAAGCCCAATGCAGGGATCCTGAGATCATGACCTGAGCCAAAATCAAGAGTTGGACACCCAATCAACTGAGCTACCCAGGCACCCCTGATGTAGTGATTCTTAAGCAATTTCTGGTGAATTGTAGGATAAAGCAAATGAGTAAATATATAGATGCTGTTGTGAAAGAGTATTTCCACTGTGAAGAAAGTGAGTTACAAATTTGGAGTGGGGACAGTTTGAGAAAGAAATCTCTGATGACAGATTATAATTGGAGCTGTAAGTATGAGCTCATGTAGATATAATATGTATGTATGTGTGTATATATATATATATATATAACCATAAGTATGAACTCTCTGTATATATAATCTCTATATAATCTCTAGCTTTCAAGCTCTATCTACAAAATATTGTAAAAGCAATGAAATCTAAGTAGCAGTGAACCTCTTCTGCCCCCCTCCCCCTCGTCCACTGATCTTGGTTTCTAAAAACCATGTCCATTCAAAGGAACCAGGAAAGCATGAACTAATTAATGATTTCATTTCACTTTTGGAGAAGGGAAGGAATATGGTGAACCTGAAACATAATTTTGTGCCAGAACTAAGAAGAACTTAAAGACTGATGGGTCCTAGGCAAAAGATAGAGGTGCCCTTCTGGTAGACTCTCACTGTCCAAATGTGGGATAGACTGAATATCAAAAGGATAATGAAACTAATGAATTACCAAAAAAATGTAATCTAATAAATTAGATAGAATGGTAGAATTAGAAAGTTACCATTTTGGAGCTATCAATTTAATAACTGATTCAAGGGGAGATCATTAACACATATTAAAACCCTTTGTTTTAGAGTTATATGGTAACATGATTACATGGTCAGACAGTATCACCATTGATAACATATGAATTACAAAGGGAAAAAAATACCTGGAGAATGGAGAAATCTAGTAGACATCCCCTTTACCAAATGATCAAGTTTAACATCATCCATAATGAGACAAATCTAAATGATATGCCTCCTGAGATGATTCAGTAGGAAGGACACAACATCACCGAAAAATAGTATTGTTGATATAAATATTTAACCTGGATCTAATCATGAAAAAAAAATTAGACCCATCTACAGGGCATTGCATAATACACCTGGCCTAGACTCTGTAAAGATATTAGTGCCATAAAATATAAAATAAGAGCTATTCTAGATGAAATGAGCTAAAGAGACAACTAAATGTAATATTTATTTTTGTATTTGATCTTTGATCAGAGGAGGAAAAAATAGCTGTAAACTACATTGTTGAGCTACTTGGGGAGATTTTTTATGTAAGTTGATCATTATTGAATTAGTGTTAAATTTCTTGGATGTGATCATGGTAATGTGTTCCGTGGTCACCCAAATGTCCTTGTTCTTTAGAGATAATGGCTAAGTATTGTGCTTAAGTAATTAAGGATAAAATCTTTCTGTGTCTGCAATTTACTCTCAGGTTTTTCTGGGAAAAAAGATAAATCTATCTGTATCTAGGTCTTTATCTGTGTCTACATCTATACTTATATCTTCCCTACATTTATATCTGTGAAGCAATTGTTAACAACTTGTGAATCTTGATTAAAGGTATGTGGGCATCTTTCAACTTTTATAGGTTGGAAAACTTGCAAACTAAGGAAATTGGGGAAAAAGTGACCTCTCGCTTACTATATATTTTTTTCTAAATTGCCTCATATTTTTAAAAATAAAACAGGCTAGAAAAATACATTGATAATTGAAATCAATATTCAAAAAATGTTAGGCTAAATATTCACAAAATTAAAATGTGATAAAGATTCAGACTTAAAAAAAAAAAAGATCCAGACTTGACTGTAAATCCTTTGACCCTGACCCATTATGATGTTGCCTTCACAGCATATATAATCAGAAGCTTGGAGCTAGCTTGGGGAATACTAATGCTGTTTATTTTATCTCCTGATCTCAACTCTCTTCTGAATTTAACGTTTGCTTTTCACAGACTTTTTGACTTTCTCAATTCTCAGGGCACTTTGAGTCTCTAAAATAGAAAGTTTGGATTCAGTGAAAGTTCAGGGTCCAAGAGTTCTAAGATTTTAAGTTTTCATAGATTTTTAAATATTCTATCTCGAGTACAGAAATATAAGATCTGACATTATGGATATATATGGCCTTTAAATCTGAAAGACCACAAAAAGGTTTCTGAATTAATAATATATACATTTATGATTTGAGGTTTAATATAAAGTTATATTCTGATTATTTAATATTATAATTCAATTATCCAATGTATCCAAATACTAATCATCCCAGAAATTTCAGCTTTTGCTCTTTTTTTTAAATTGGAAATTAAAAAATGAATGACTTCTATCATCAGAGTAATAAATAGTTCTTTAAAATTTTATTTAAGTAATTCAATAATTTAAAAATTATTTTCAAGTAATTTATCTATGAATGGATTGCTTTACTCCTTCATGATTCTTAGCCTCCACACTTTGTAATGAAAGTCTCATTCACTAGTTGAGGGATTTCTGAAAGTTTTACTTTGTTTCTCTTGCTAGTATAGCCATTTCCTTTGCATTAATTAAATTCAGCAAATCTGCCTTACATTCCGCATTATTTTAACAGAGAAAGCATTGAGGAATGGTATAAGGAGGGGAAAAGTAGATATAAACAAGGAAAAGCACTCAACAAATGCAATAAAGAATGGACACAAATGTTTTGGTATAATAAATTGAGATCCCTCTAATTTGGGGAAAATTTTGTGGACTCTATAGTACACCATCATTTATAGCACTATGTTGGTTAAATTCCTAAGCAAATTTCCCAGTATATAAAAATCTAGATCAAATTAAAATTGATAGAGTACCAATTCAGAAAATAAGAAAGTTATTGACTGCTACCAGGGAGTAACTAAAATGATATACATCTATGTATTAGGATTAATATCTCTATTAACTTAGGGATATAAATATATATAGTATATATATTTAATATAATTTAACATGTTTACATGACATTTACTCAGCATCAGCTATGTACCAAGCATTGTGATGGACAAATTTATATAAAATGGGAAGAGAGAGATAACCAAGTTGTACGCATTGAGGTCTCCCCTCCCCACCCTACAGATTCCAAGCCTCCTCATCTGTCCACCTGCCACTCAGAGTTCTCTCTTGAAGCTGCTTAAAAAATGCTCTCTGTGAAAGCAAGCCATTGCCCTCATGTTGGAGCAATAAAGGAATTGAGACATTAGTTATTATGCCTCCTCTTTCAACGGAGTTTTGTTATTTTCATAATCCATAATTATGTGTGTTTTAATCATATGTTTGGCTAGAAATGCATTTCAGACTTTTTGATGGCAACCATGCTCTTATAATTTTCAGGTGTGATCTTTTAACTTAATCCCAATATGGAGAATGTGAAGTTAAAACAATGTCGTTGCTAATAATATCATTGCCACTTGAGCCTATGTAGTTTTCTGACCTAAAGCAGTCAAATTAATTTTTTTAAAGATTTTATTTTATTTGAGAGAGAGAGAGAGAAGCAGACCCTTCCAATGAGCAGAGACTCCCCCTCCCACACACATAAGGGGCTCAATCTCGGGACCCTGAGATCACGACCTGAGCCAAAGGCAGATGCTTAACTGATTGAGCCACCCAGATGCCCCAGGCAAATTAATTTTTAAAGAAATAGTAAGATAAATAACACACAGAAAATGGCAGAAAACTTGACATAGGACAACCTTTAAGAAAAATGACTTAGATACATTTTCAACAATCTTGGTGGCACAATTATACCTTCAGTGTAAATCAAGCAAATGGATTTAGTCATAACTTATTTCTGGAAGGAACACAAAATGGTTGCTCTCTTATTTTTCACTTACACAAATGATTTTCATGCATACTATTTTACAGTACATAATTGGTTTATAAAGTCATTCTCTCTTTCTCTGACCTCTTCTGCGGCATTCCAATCTAATGGATTAAGTTAAAAGATGCCAGATAAGTATCTTCAAGAGGTTTCAAAATAAACCTCACCAAGTTTCCAAAATCGAAGTGTTTTCACTGTAAGTTACTATTTGCATTTATTCAGTTTCCGAGAATCCAACTTAAAAGAGAGGCTCAGGTGCTAGTTGCATATTTAATGGCAAATAGTCCAAAAGAAAAATAATTGAAGGATTCTTGAAAGATGCAAGATGAATCTAAAAGTAGTACTTAAAATATAGTTCAGTTGTCTTCTGTTTTCTTGAAAGCTACTGTTTCTATACCGTGTCCTGATATGACTTTGCTTTCTGGGAGGAATAAAATTTTTAAAGTATAAGCATTTATAATCCCTATTTGTCTGCTTCCTAAAGGGCAGGGTGGATCCTGATGAAAAAATCTCTTTATTTGTTGTCCTGAGTGGTAGATGGAGACGCAAATAATAGAATACTGGAGAAATGCTAGATATTGACATGTATACCTTGGAGAGATGGAAATTCCAATGGCAGAGAAAGATAAGGTCTAGATTTGACATGAACTAAGAATGTGTGGTGAGAAAACATGATGGCGTCATCCTGGCCCTTCAGTCTCTTCAGGGCCAACTGGGACTGGGAGTACATGAATAGTATGAAACTTTTGCTTGTTTATTGTCATTTCTATTTCTTCATATGCATTTATATCTTTTGTCCTGATTATTAAAAATAAGCATTTAATCTTTTATTCATTTGACTTATAGGCATTCTGTTGCCTACTGAATAGCTCACTCTGGATGTCCTTTAGGTCCCTCGGATTCACAGTGTGCAAGACACTTCATTATTTTTTGTTCACATATGACCCTCCTCTAATAACTAGCACTTTTGTAAATACCATCATTCACCCAGTTGTGGAAGCTAAAACTTCTAGAGCCTCTTTGGATCTTTCTTCTCTTTCATTCTACAAGTTGAAACCATGACTGTTCTTCTAATTCTACCCTCTGAATCTCCATCCCATGGTTACTTACTGACTTCAGGCCCTCATCTTTTCTTTCTACTCTTTCAACCATTCTACTAGCCTCATGTTTAGTATCTCCATTTCAAGTGGGTTGGTTGCTGCATCATTACCACTAATTTTCTTTCTAAGACAAAGATCAAATCCCTTTCGTAGGAGATACTACAAAATCTACCTGAAATCTAACTTTACCAGCCTTACCTCCAGTCCATCTTGACCACTCCTCAGCCAGACTAAACTTATGCAATCTTTTTCATGATTTTGTCCAATCTGTTCTTCAAACCTGCCTAAACATGTTCCCACCTCTGGGTCTTTGCACGTTTACTCTACTCTCTTCCTTGAGTGTGTTTCTCACACACTGTCTGCTCACAGACTTCTCACCTCAGGCACCTTCCCAGATGTTACCTTATTAGAGAGGCCTTCCTTAGCCATGCTGTCTAAAATAGCAATCCTCCCTATGGGACTCTTTACTTCTTGATCACTTTGTTTTACTTCTTGTCCCTTCATGGCACTTCTTACCAGCTAAGTTGTTGTCTTTTTGTTCATTAGTTCATTGTTTGTTTTCTACCACTAGAATTTAAGCTCCTTGAGAACAGGGACTTATTTTGCTATATCCCTGTAAGAATAGTGCTTGCCATCTTGTAAATATTCAAAAAATATTTGGGAATGAATGCATGAATTAAGTTTTTTTCAATGAGTTGAATGTGTTTCTCCCCTTTTATGTCTGAATGATTCATTTTTCCAAAGGAAACCAAAATCAAATTCATCTTCCTGAAGCCACCATTTTTTTTCTACTGGAAAGACTTAATGGCTTCATTTTCAAAGTTACTATTGCACTTTGTGAATAATTATTTCAAAGCATTTTGTTTTGCTCCAGTATACTGTTCATATATATGTGAATATGTGTTTTTTTCAATGCTGACTGGAATAAAATATTAGATGTGATGGATCGGGTACTCAGGGCTTAAAAGGAGCCCAGATTGGTAATGAGTTTGAATGGATAAGGCCAACTGTACTACAGGACCAGAAGCATTTCTTCATAGTTACTTAGGTGGAGCCGCAGATCTGGTGAAAATTTTCATGCTGACTGCCAGGCATGTTCCCCAACTCTGCTGTTTCAGCCATTGTTACAGTGATGCTGTATCATATGCTAAGAATCACTCCCATTCAATTACCATCTTAGATACAAATTTGGGGTAAATCAGTATTTCTTCTTGTTCTAATAATAACAATTAAACAAAAACTGTTGGGTTCTTCCCTTTCATCTTTGTAACAGAAATTTGCCTCTAGCAATAAATGTTGATCATATTTTCTCATGAGGGGCATTGAGTGCAGGATCGGTCCCCATGCTCACTATTCAATAAAAGCTGTTGAATAGAGTCCAGAAATTGATTATTGAATGAACTATAAAATTGATAATTGATTATTGATTATGAACGGACTATATTATTGATTGAATGGACTGTTGAACGGACTATAAAAGCAAGTGCTAGATATAAAGAAACATTAAAATAATTTTCCCCTCTTTGCATTATTCAAAGTACATCCCCCTTCCCACACTAGATAGCTAAAATCACATGTACAGCACATACAATTACAATGTTGTGTTGTTAAACATAGAAATACAAAGGGGCTCTGGGCAGCTGGGCTTCACCATGACTTGCCATATCAAGTTAACTTATTCTACAGGACATAGGGAGATCGGTGTACAAAAATCTGCCATCCTTAAAAGATCTCTATTGCAAATAAAGAAGAATTATACTTTTTCTGGATCTGATTGAAATTTTTTAGAACTTTAACAGTTTAATCTGGGGCTTGAAATTGGGCTTTTCTCCTAAATTTTTAAGTTGTTCAGGAAAGCACCTTCCGAAGTATTTTAAATAACATGACTGCCTGACAATTACTTTTAACACACTGAACAATTTTCTTCCACTGAGAAAAAAATGGATTTTGAAAAAAAAAAGAGTATGTAACTATGTTTGTGTACAAGGGGAAGGGAGAGGGAAATGGGGAGAAGGAGGGAAGGGAACAAGGAGGCAAGGGGGAAGGGTAGAGGAAGAGGGGGAGAAAGAAGGGAACAGTGGGAGTGGGGGAGGATCTGGGCTATAACATATGGGAGTAATGGTCCAAAAACATAATAGCCAGAATTCCTTTCTTTCTAGCTTGCCAAATAATCTGAATAAGCCACAATTTTCCTGTGGCTAAAATCATAGAAAAATCTACTTAATTCTCTCTATGGTCCTATAGGTCACAAAAAATGAACCCTGAAAGAATAGAGTCATGAAGAAATGAAAAGTCTTCTCTTATAACATTATTCTTTAACTCTCAAATTAGGCATACACTCACAGAGGCCTCTCCTCAAACCCTCATCCCCACCATTTCTCTTGAATATTTTTAGACCTATATCTGTGTTTCCTGTTGACATCCTATTATTACTTAAATTTTTACTTATTTTCTAAATTTGAAAGTCCATTCAGCCTACACGTTGGCATTGTTGCAACAATTAATGTTTTGCAAATCTCCACTTAGTAGCAATTGATCCTCATTCTCTGTCTCAGGTGTAGTAATCAGTGGCAGTGCTTTATTCATTTGTCACAGTGTTTGGAGCAATTACTTTCATTAATACTGTATTGTGAAAAATTTAAATTTAGAGACAACCACTTTCTCTCTTTTATTTGTCTTATGGAAATGCAGTCGGATTTCCACCATCATTAAGAATTGTACTTTTATGATCCAAGTTCTTCTCTCTTGTCCGACTAAAAAAAAAATGGTTATCAGAATTGATTCTACTTTAGTCTTTCATTTTACACTAGGTAAATGGGATGATCTTTAAAATTAAGTCACTTGTTTTCAATTTTGGAAGATTTTTACCCAATGTATTTGATAAGTCAAATTTAAAATAAGCTATAGATTTAGAGGACTGCAGTAAATTAGTTGTGATCCCAAATAAACAGCTTTGTGGCTATTGTCATTGCACTGAATGAACTCTAGATAAAATAAAAATTATTTTTCTGAGATCATAATACAGGTATGAGCAACAATAGTTGATGATATTTATGAGCACTCACCATTTGTCAACAACTGTGTGACATGCTTTAAATGCGTTACCTCAATTTATTTTCACAACTGTGACATAGGCCTTATGATTCCCATTTTATAGAAATTTTGAAATTCAGAGAAATTACATAATTTACTCATGTTCACACATTTAATGAGTGGTAGATTATAGTTGAGACTCCATCCCATAATGGACTTTGTTATAGTAATAAAATGAAATTTATAATATTATGCTAAATTATAATTTCAGATGTATTTGAAATAATTATATCAGAGATGATCACAAACAAATATGGAAGTTGTACTCAAAAGGAGAATGGAGATTTTTTTAACCATTTAATCTAACAAAATTATGAAATTTCATTGTAGGCTTTCAAAAATGTAAAAAAAAACTGATACCTTAATAGAAGTTTGGATTTTTATAATAATTTTATAATATAAATTGTATTTTATATCAAGACCATAGTAATAATTTCTTTTTGGAATTGTGAAGAATCTTATTGCATGACAGTTTCATTCTTTAATAAAACTAGAACAATAGTAGGAGAGGTGGTAAACTTACTTGTCTTAATATTAAATCTTAATTGTTTTATGTTTATTTTTTATTTTATGTTATCTTTTAAAGATTTTTATCTATTTATTTGACAGAGAGAGGGAGATCACAAGTAGGCAGAGAGGCAGGCAGAGAGAGAGAGGGGGAAGCAGGTTCCCTGCTGAGCAGAGAGCCCAATGTGGGGCTCGATCCCAGGACCCTGAGATCATGACCTGAGCCAAAGGCAGAGGCTTTAACTTACTAAGCCACCCAGGGGCCCCTAAATCTTAATTGTTTTAATTCTGTAGTTACTGAAAATCCTATTTAAGGATCAGACAGAGCCAGTACTAGAAGATTAATTTTACTGTGTACAGGATCTATGTGCATATATACACATGTATACAATATATGTGGGAACAACTTGAATACATTCTGAAGATAGGTATGAATGATTCAGGTGAAATATTTTATTAAAAGTCGTGTATATTCAGTACTGAAAATCATAGGACTGTAATATATAATTTCTCAGACTTAGAGATTCTTTTCAGCTCTTGCCGTTTTCAAAAAAGTAAACGTGCTTTGTGAGAGAAGTTAATTTTTCAGGTTCATCTGTGATAAAGCAGGAAACATGTCCCAGCAGGTCCTGGGGAGAAACTCAAATGTGAATCAAGGTCCAGGATAAATGGTTCTTCTCTGACCACCTCCATTTTCTTCTCAAAAGGAGGCTTCTGTTGTTGCCTACAGGATCCCCCCCACTATGAGCGACTGTCA
Organism: Nasua narica; assembly: GCA_028533885.1. Taxonomy (NCBI): domain Eukaryota; kingdom Metazoa; phylum Chordata; class Mammalia; order Carnivora; family Procyonidae; genus Nasua; species Nasua narica. Next base: position 90,150,888 of record CM052807.1, read on the forward strand.
AGCTTTTACTGTTGCAGCTCCTACCCACCTGAGTGTTCCTGTTCTCGTCTGTTCTGTCCAGAGCTCTGAGTCACTCATGACCTCTCCCTCTGACATACGCAGCTGTAGTAGCATCTGCTTTGGGGAACCACATAATTCTTTGTTGTTAGAAGGAGGCTGTTCTGTGTACGCTGGGGATGTTTAGCAGCATCCTTGTTGTCTGCCCACTAAATGCCAGAAATACTCCTCCAGTTGTGACAACCAAAACTGTCTCCAGCCATTGCTGATTGTTCCCAAAAATTGTCTCTGGTTTCAATCACTTACACTTAAGAATTTCTTATACATCCTGTGTCACATTCTTTCTCTCCCTTCCTCCCTCTCTCTCTCTGCCTCTTTCTCTCTTTCCCTGCTTGACTCTTTCACTCTCTCTCTCCCTTCCCCCTCCTGCTTTCTCATTGTAAAACTCACTTTCAGGGAGAGAAACCTTCCAGACAGTGACAGTATGCCCAGCCAATACTTTGCGTGGGCTTTCAATTAGAGTTAAATAATATCTAGCCTTAAGGGATGTTAAATAAACCAAATCAGTGACACAATTTCCCTTTATTCTGTTACCGTTTATAAGAATTTATTTTTGTAAACTTTCATGGAAATGATATCTCAGTTGTGAAGAAAAATTTATTTAAACTTCATTCTTTCATTTTCAATTCTGTTTTTTAAATCCAAGTAAAATAAAACTACTTTTAACTTAAAATATAATTCTTATGTGATTTAATTTTTTACAGAAGAAATTCTATCTACCACTTCTGTCAGTACCTATAGATCTTATATCTTAATGTATAGTTCATATTCCAGAACGCCTACATTCAAATTCATATTGACACTTACTGATTGTCTCACCATGGAAATTTACGTAACCCAATTATGCTTTAGTTTTCTTATTTTTAAGTGGGGATAAAATTAGTACCAATCATGTAGGGTTTTAAGAATGATGAAACGATTTAATATTTATTTAAAAAACTCTTTAAGTATCTATTAAATGAACATAGTAATAAACATATCCATTATCCCCCAAAGTAACAGTTCCATGGTATCTTCATATATCAAACTCACTCATCATATTGTGTATTTTAAATTAGGGCAGTTTAGGGACGCCTGGGTGGCTCAGTTGGTTGGGCAGCTGCCTTTGGCTCAGGTCCTTATCCCGGCGTTTGAGATTGAGTCCCACATCAGGCTCCTTGCTCAGCAGGGAGCCTGCTCGCAGGGAGCCTGCTCGCAGGGAGGCTGCTCCTTTCTCTGCCTCTGCCTGTCTCTCTGTCTGCTTGTGTTCTCTCTCTGTTAAATAAATAAATAAAATCTTTAAAAAAAAATTAGAGCAGTTTATTGTATTGATTATACTTCAATAAACCTGATATAAATATATATTTATAAATATATATTTATAACAATGTTCACTTAATCATAAAAAGGGTTATTTCTAGATAGTGATAATCTGTGTAGTTTTATTAAATTTAATTAAGCTGTTCTTCTCTGCATTGTTTAGATTTTTTATAATGATATCAACACAAACTATCACTTTCTTAGAGGAAAGCATTTTGAATGTAATAATGAAGTCAATATTCATTTCTAATTCTTTATAACCTATTGCCCTTTCTTAAGCTTCTGATACAATATTTTTTATCCAAATATTTGAATATTTTTTATCCAAATAAATATTTTATTTTATCCAAATAAATTATATTTTAATTAAATAAATTTATATTAAAATAAATTTATTTAAATAAAATAAATTTAAAATAAAATTATATTTTAAATAAAATTAATATTTTATCCAAATAAATAAATATTTTTTTATCCAAATGTCTGAGCACTATTATTACATCATTTTACATTTGACAGGTACACATCTCAGAGATGACTTACTTTATCATCTCTAAATGTGGCTATGAAAGCTTATTATGTAAATTTTCCATGTGTTGTATTTCTTTCCTGTATTTGGAAACAGTGGGTTGAGTAAGTGAACTCTTCCTTATGTTTAACGTAATAGCATGAAACAATTTAAGTGTATTGTTGTTTCCTGTCTACGGAATGCAACTGCTATTAACCAATTTTGGCTTAGCAATTTTTCATATAGAGGAAGTATTATATTCTTAAATTTTCTCTTAGCTCCTCTATGTAAGATCAATTTTATTTCCTGAATTGCTTGTTTCTTTTTGTTTCCACAAGCCATGCACAAATATGACATTTTCCATGGAACTATCTCTGAGTGGGCCAAACTTTATCAATTTCTACAGCATAATGGCAAGAACATCCGCCTCTTCCTTTCCCTAATACACGCAGAGTGATCCTTTCATACTTGAAGGTACAGATAATTTGAAGATTTTTTAAATGGGACTATTGATTACAAGACAAAACATTTCACGTGTAATGTTATAGCTACCAATAGTCTCATATATTTTAACATTTTAAGTAGTGTCTATGTGAAATACTTTTGAAAGTTACTTTTTTTTTTTTTTTGGTTACAACAATGTACCTTAACTGTAAACATTTAGAAAATGCAAATAATTATTTTATTTCATTATCTCCCTTTGATATTGGGACTAACAGTGGCTGTCCCTTTGTCTGCTTTTGTGTATGGACACAGATGGGAGAGGGCAGAGGTGTGCAAACACAGAATGGCCTTAAATTTCCTCCTTTATTTTTCTAAACCTTGGGAGCAGCTTAGAACCAGTATATCTCAACTTTGTTTGACATAACTATATTTTTATTCACAACCTACTCTTTGACCAGCTACTCTTTTTGTCAGTAGCCCTTGTTCATTAAGGTATCATTTTGATTCCCTGTATAATTCTGTTCTCTTGCAGTCCCATAACCACTTTCTTAACATGTAGTTCTTCCTCTTTTATCCTCTAATTATATCTCTACTCTTGTTTTTAAAGATGCTTGTGAAAATTCTCATCCTCTTTTTCAAAACACCTCATGATCTCATCTGGCGGCTGCGTCTGACACGGTCCTTCTGTAGGCAGATGAATCGTTATGTTTACGTGGGCATCTCATGTCATGCACTGTATCGGATTTTTATTTTGGGCTAGATTTTTCCATGTTTTGATGCCTTTTTTTTATCTCCCTTGGACACTTCCTGGAACCTACTTTTGCTTTAAGCCTCATTTCAAGTCTTGAATGTCCTCTGAGAAATACACTTGTTCTTGTCCTAGTCTGATTATTTTTAAAATTCAAGTCTAAGAATTAGAGGTAGAAGAACTTTCGGAGATCACGTGTGCAATCTTTTGGTGAGGTCTGATGAATTGAGGTGGGTTTGTCCATGTTAACTGACTAGCAACTACTGAACTGAGATTAGAATTCACATCACCAAATTTTATATCATATCACTGTGATCCTGGCCCATGCAGTTTGCTTTTGTTTGATTGTTTAGGACTTTATTTATTTATGAGACAGAGAGAAAGTGTGCACAAGAGAGCAGAAGCAGGGGGAGCACAAGCAAGGGGAGATGCAGAGGGAGAGAGAGAGCAGACTCCCCACTGAGCAAGGAGCCTCATGTGGAGCTTGATCCCAGGACCCCAGGATCACGCCTGAGCTGAAGGCAGACGTTTATCCCACTGAACCACCCAGGAGCCCCAGCAATTTGGTTTTGATATTTAGTCACATACTACTTTCTGGTATTACTGTCTCATTGTATGATCTTGTTTCCCAGGTTGGTAAAGGCTTATTGAAAATTAGGCTCATGCATGGATATATGTCCTTCATGTGTAAAATCCAGCCTGAGCCAAAGAGCTATCATATGTACACAGCCCCTCTCTTTTCTTTCTCTGTGTGTGTGTGTCAGGGGATACCCTAATACCAACCATAGACTTAGCAGATATCTGGGTTTTCTTTTTGATTAAAGACTTTATTTTTTAGGGCAGTTTCAGGTTTATAGCAAAATTAAGGTCTAGAGATTCTGCATTTATCCCCTGCTCCCACACATGCACAGCCTCCCCATTATCAATATCCTCCACCATGGCAGTACCCTTGTTATAATTGCTGAACCTCTTTTGACACATTACAGTCATCATTTACATCAGGACATTAGGGTTCACTTTTTTTAAAAGATTTTATTTATTTATTTGATAGAGAGAGACACAGTGAGAGAGGGAACACAAGCAAGTGGAGTGGGAGAGGGTGAAGCAGGCTTCCCGCTGAGTGGGGAGCCTGATGTGGGGTTCTAACCCAGGACCCTGGGATCATGACCTGAGCTGAAAGCAAATACCTAATGACTGAGCCACCCAGGCGCCCCAGGGTTCACTTTTGATGTTATGTCTGTTTTTAAGGGTTTTCCTTATGAAGTTTTTGTATACCTGATATAAGCTTTGTTAAAGAATTTTGTAATCCTTTGTGTTTAGTTTTGACCAAATATTAGATCATAACATTTTTTTCAATGACTCTTTCACTCCTCTCCACCTCTGACATCCCAAATCTTTATTAATTGGGCACATTACCTCTCTTCCTTTTGTTTTCCTTGGCAGTAGGAAAAGGCAGTCATCTGTGTGTGACAAGAACTCTCTCTTCTCCACCAAAACAAATCTTTGGAAGAAGCCACAAAGGTCAGAGCTCAGTGTAACAGAGCTTTTTGCCTCCTTTAGGATCTGCTTTTTATTTCCCTGGTCCATTACGTAATTCTTATTTAAGTTTGGTCATAAAATTGTGACAAGCAGTAGTCCCTGTGTTCATTAGAGCACATCTTTGTAGACACATGTGTAGGAATTTTGCCTCTCTCTTACTAGTGTCACTGCAAATACAGAATTAGGTCTATAAAGACAGAAAATGTGTGTGTTTGGTTGATGGGAGGTTGGGAAGCAGCTGCTATTAAGACAGTTGTGTGGAAACCACATGACTGAGTCATAAAATACACTCCACAGTGAAAGAACAGGTTTAAACATAAGAAAGTCTTACATGGATTGCCCTTTCACAAGGGAGCAGTCCCTCTGGAACATCAAGTTAGTAATCTAAGCTATACTTTACTATTAAAACTACTCATGCTTAAAATAAGTTGTCTTAGTCATTAATTAAATCATAAAACCACAGAATAAACTAACTGACATCTTTGTAAAATGAGGATTTAATTATAAACTTTAATCTTGGCAATGCTGCTTGAACGAAACTTAAAACTGTGACCGTAAATGCGTATACTCAATAAAAGGTAACCTTCTCACTTATTAGCAACACTTCCCCCACTTAAGGGGTTTCCTTTCCTGAAGCTTTTGGCACATCTGACCCACTCTCTACTTTATTGGTCCTTAGGAGACATATATACTTTTTAAAATATGGATTCAACATTCAGAAGCCTCTCAAGTGACTTATAACTCAAAACTGTTTAATCAGAATTTCAACTTGGAGGAATAAAAGAAATGTTAAGCAGCAACATGACACATTCCTTTTAACCTCTAATTTAATTGTTTTTTTTTCTTTTTTACTATGAGCTTATAACGTTTATTACCTTTAGCAAAAATGAATTAGAAAATTTTTATTTGCTCACTGTACCATCCTTTCACACTTAGCACTCTGCTGGGAAATGGACTGTCTTAGAGGAAGTACTTTTACATTGAGGTGCTCTGATGCCATAGCACAAGATGCCACCTGCCTTAGTCCATGCTCGTCCCTTTGGAGATCTTCTTTAATAGCAAGCCTTAAAAGTAATAGCTCTATAATGCAGCCTATCTTAGGATGTTGCTTAAATTAGTGAAAGTAGTAAAACTTTGCTAATACTCCCTAAAGCACATAATGGCTCTTAAAAAATAGATGTTTTTTGAAAAAAGTTTGCTCACATATTACCTGTTAGGTGAGAATTGGACAGGATGTCTTCCCCAGCTGTCATGCAGGCTCCCAAGTGGATAGAGCTTCTGTCATCTTCAACAAATGTTTTCAAGGTTACCGTGTGGACCACCATCCTTGTCAGCTCGAAGGGAAAAGTGCGTTGAGGAGAATGTGTATTAGATTGCCACAGGCCATTCTTCGTAGTAGTGTATACCATTTCTGCTTTCCTTCCATTGGTTAATCAGTCACATGGCCATACTTAAGTACAGGTAATGCAGGAAAACATGCTTTGGTTCTGTATCTGGGAAGAAGAGATATTCATGGATTTGTGTGAGCAGCTGGTTGTTTCTGCCATACCCATTCATGTTCATTCAATCTCTGTTGGTGCAAGAAGGGAACACCTTATGCTTGGATAGACCTTCGGAAAGTTTGGTCTTCTAAAAAAAAAAAAAAAAAGAAAGTTTCATCTTCCAAAATGAGATTCATTTAGTCAACTTCCTGGATTTTAATTCAAGAAAGTAGACCTGATTTCTCTCAATGAAATTGAAATCATTGTTATCAAACACATGTAACTTCAAATAGATGTATTTACAACATATTTTACAAAATTTGTGATCATATTTTCTATGTTTGGACAAAGTTAACCAGCTCTATCCCTGTGTAAACCTGTCTTCTTCTATCATATCCTTACTGACCATTTTAGAGATAGGTCAAAAATGTAAGTTCTATAGAACTGGTTTAAGTTTCTAGGTCTTAAAACTCACCAAGTTCCCCAACAGGGTAATTTTATTCTCTTTCATTCAGGAAGAGTTTTACTGTCATTGGGATGTGAAGGACTGACATGTTGGTGGAAATGAAGGCTTCACAAGACTTCACGCTAAGTTTAGTTTTACATTATTCAAATTGACAAGGCTTTCCTGATAGCAAGTTGTGCCAAATTCACTTTCCTCCCTTCTCCCTTCCTTTTATTGTTTATTTTCTCAGTTGGAAAATAAAGAATACTAAAACTTAAAAAAATTTCTTCTAGCAGGATGGATTATCTACAGCCCTAGTGATGACTTCAATCAGTGAACACTTCTGAATAACTGCCTCTTCCCTATTGCTAGCACAGGTAGCTGCTTCATCGGAGCCTTCACTATACTGCGTGGTATAATTCCTAATAGTCCAGAGCTAGATTTTCACTCCAGATTATCCAAGAAGCCCAATTATTCTTTGCTGAGCTTGCTTATGGACACTACAAAGCTGCACAGCTCTTTAAAGGTTTCTTCAGTGGGGTGACCAATTGTCCCGATTTGCTTGGACCTGGGTTTCCTGGGGTTCCCAATTTGCTTGGACCTGGATTTCCTGGGGTTCTAAAATTGTGAAAATCCCCAGCAAACTGGGATGAGTTGGTTGTCTTGTAGTCTTTTTTTTTTTCCTTACCATAGCACATACCCTCCCCAATGTCCATCACCCAGCCACTCCATCACTCCAACCCTCCTCCTCCCCTCCAGCAACCCTCAGTTTGTTTCCTGAGATTAAGAGACCCTTATGGTTTGTCTCCCTGTCTTGTTTCATCTTGTTTCATTTTCCCCTCCCTTCCCCTATGATCCTCTATCTTGTTTCTCAAATTTATCATATCAGTGAGATCATATGATAATTGCCTTTCTCTGATTAACTTATTTCACTTAGCATAATACCCTCTACTTCCATCCATGTCATTGCAAATGGCAAGATTTCGGGGGTTTTGGTGGCTGCATAGTATTCCATTGTGTATATATGTGTGTATAGGTGACAGCCCTGCTGTGTTCCTGACCTTGGGGGAAAAGCTCTTAGTTTTTCCCCATTGAGAATGATATTCACTGTGGGTTTTTCATAGATGGCTTTGGGGATGATATTGAAGTATCTTCCCTCTATCCCTACAATGTGAAGAGTTTTGATCAAGAAAGGATGCTGTACTTTGTCAAATTCTTTTTCAGCATCTATTGAGAGTATCATCTGGTTCTTGTTCTTTCTTTTATTAATGTATCGTATCACATTGATTGATTTGCGGATGTTGAACCAACCTTGCAGCCCAAGAATAAATCCCACTTGGTCATTGTGAATTATCCTTTTAATGTACTGTTGAATCTTACTGGCTAGTATTTTAGTGAGAATTTTTACATCCATGTTTATCAAGGATATTGGTCTGTAATTCTCCTTTTTGATGGGGTCTTTTTCTGGTTTGGGGATCAAGGTAATGCTGGCCTCATAAAACGAGTTTGGAAGTTTCCCTTCCATTTCTATTTTTTGGAACAATTTCAGGAGAACAGGTATTAATTCTTCTTTAAATGTTTGGTAGAATTCCCCTGGGAAGCTATCTGGCCCTGGGTTCTTGTTCGTTGGGAGATTTTTGATGACTGCTTCAATCTCCTCCTGGTTATGGGTCTGTTCAGGTTTTCTATTTCTTCCTGGTTCAGTTTTGGTAGTTTATACCTCTCGAGGAATGCATCCATTTCTTCAAGTTTGTCAAATTTGCTAGTGTATAGTTGCTCTTAATATGCTCTTATAATTGTTTGTCTTTCTTTGGTGTTGGTTTGTGATTTCTCCTCTTTCATTCATGATTTCATTAACTTGGGCCCTTTCTCTTTTCTTTTTGATAAGTCTGGCCAGAAGTTTATCAACTTTATTAATTCTTTCAAAGAACCAGCTCCTACTTTCATTGATCTGTTCTGCTGCTCTTTTGGTTTCTATTTCATTGATTTCTGCTCTAATCTTTATTATTTCTCTTTTTCTGCTGGGTTTAGGCTTTACTTGCTGTTTTTTCTCCAGCTTCTTTAGGTGTAGGGTTAGGTTGTGTATTTGAGAGCTTTCTTGTTTTTTTAAGAAATGTTTGTATTGCTTATACTTTCCTCTGAGGACTGCCTTTGATGCATCCCAAAGATTTTGAACAGCTGTGTTTTCATTTTCATTTGTTTCCATGAGATTTTTTTATTCTTCTTTAATTTCCTGGTTAACCCATTCATTCTTTAGTACATTCTCTTTAGCCTCCATGTATTTGAGTTCTTTCTAACGTTTCTCTTGTGGTTGAGTTTTAATTTCAAAGAATTGTGGTCTAAAAGTATGCAGGGAATGAACCCAATCTTTTGGTATCAGCTAAGACCTGATTTGTGGCCCAGGATGTGATCTATTCTGGAGAATGTTCCATGTGTACTAGAGAAGATTGTGTATTCTGTTGCTTTGGGATGGAATGTTCTGCATATATCTGTGATGTCCATCTGGTCCAGTGTGTCATTTAGAACCTTTATTTCCTTGTTGATCTTTTGCTTATATGATCTGTCCATTTCAGTAAGGGGGTGTTAAAGTCCCCTATTATTATTATCATTGATGTGTTTCTTTGATTTTGTTATTAATTGGTTTATATAATTGGCTGCTTCCATGTTAGGGGACATAGATATTTACAATTGTTATATCTTCTTGTTGGACAGTCCCTTTAAGTATGATATAGTGTCCTTCCTCATCTTTTATTATAGTCTTTGGCTTAAAATCTAATTTATCTGATATAAGGATTGCCACCCCAGCTTTCTTTTGATGTCCGTTAGTATGGTAAATTGTTTTCTATCCCCTTACTTTAAAACTGGAGGTGTCTTTGGGTCTAAGATGAGTTTCTTGTATGCAGCATATCGATGGGTCTTGTTTTTTTATCCATTCTGATACTCTGTGTCTTTTGATTGGGGCATTTAGCCCATTTACATTCAGGGTAACTATTGACAGATATGAATTTAGTGTTATTGTATTGCCTATAAAGTGACTGTTACTATATATTGTTTCTGTTGTGGTCTAAGTTACTTTTAGACTCTGTCTTTGCTTAGATGACCCTTTTCAATATTTCCTATAGGGCTGGTTTGGTGTTTGTGAATTCTTTTAGTTTTTATTTGTCCTGGAAGCTTTTTATCTCTCTATCTATTTTCAGTGACAGCGTAGCTGGGTATAGTATTCTTGGCTGCATATTTTTCTCATTTAGTGCTCTGAATATATCATGCCAGTCCTTTCTGGCCTGCCAGCTCTCTGTGGATAGGTCTGCTGCCAATCTCATATTCCTAGCATTTTAGGTTACAGACCTCTTGTCCTGAGCTGCTTTCAGGATTTCCTCTTTCTAAGAGACTTTTAAGTTTTACTATTAGATGAGGGGATGTAGACCTATTTTTATTGATTTTGAGGGGGATTCTCAATGTATCTCCTGGATTTTTATGCTTGTTTCCTGCACCAAATTAGGGAAATCCTCTACTATAATTTGCTTCAATATACCTTCTGCCCCCCTCTCTCTTTCTTCTTCTGGGATCCCAATTATACTAATATTGTTTCATCTTATGGTATCACTTATCTCTCAAATTCTCCCTTTGTGATCCAGTAGCTCTTTATGTCTCTCTTCCTCAGCTTCTTTATTCTCCATCATTTGGTATTCTATATCACTAATTCTCTCTTCTGCCTCATTTATCGTAGCAGTAAGACCCTCCATTTTTGTTTGTATCTCATTAATAGCTTTTTTTATTTCAACTTGGTTAGATTTTAGTTCTTTTATTTCTCCAAAAAGGGATTTTATTTATCCAGAAAGGGATTCTTTAGTATCTTCTGTGCTTTTTTCAAGCCCAGCTAGCATCTTTATAATCAGCATTCTGAACTCTAGTTCTGACAGCTTATTAATCTCTATATTGGTTAAGTCCCTAGCAGTTGGTACCATCTCTTGTTCTTTTTTTTGGAAGTGAGATTTTCTGCCTTGTCATTTTGTCCGGAGAAGAGTTGATGAATGAGAGAACAAAATGCTAAAAGGGCAACAATGACCCCAGAAAAATATACACAAACCAAATCAGTAGAGACTCAAAACCAGGGGGGAGATGAAAGGGGAAAAAAAAAGTATATGATTAGGCTGGTGAATAGAACAGAGTCACACACTTGATTTGGGGTGTATTTTGGTTTTTTAGAAGAAACTGCCTCCCAAAATTTTAAAGAAAGGAAAACATATATGTGTGTGTTTGTGTGTGTGTGTGTAAACATCATGAAGGGATGGAATATGACTGTAAAGATGAAAATTAAGAAGATTTTAAGAAAGGAATTGAGAAGATAAACAGTTGGTTGAAAAAAGAAAAAAAAAAAAAAAAAAGAGAGAGAGAGAGAATGTGACCAGGCTGGAGACTAGAACATAGGCATTTGCTAGATTTAGGGTATATTTGTATATTTTGGTCTGTTAGAAGAAACTGTATCCCAAAATTTTAAAGAATAAAAAACTTATATGTATATAAAAATAAGATTAAATGCAAGAAGGGATAGAATATGACTATTAACTATGAAAACTATAAAAGATTTTAAAAAGGTATTGATAAGATAAAATAGTTAAAATAGGTTAAAATAGGAAAGAGGAAAATGCAAAAAAAAAAGAAAAAATAATGAGAATATTAAAAATTTAACTTTGAAAAACTAGAGAATCATGGGGAAAAAGCCATGAATTCTATGTGCTATATTCCCCTAGCTCTGGAGTTTCAGAGTTCTCATTGATCAATAACCTTGGTCTTGGCTGGATGTTCTTGCTGATCTTCTGGGCGAGGGGCCTCTTGCAGTGATTCTCAAAAGTCTTTGCCTGAGGTGGAATTGCACCGCCCTTGCCAGGGGCCAGGCTAAGTAATCTGCTTGGTTTTGCCTTCGGAAGCTTTTTTTCCCTGAATGCTTTCTGTACAGCTTTGGAGGATGGGAGTGAAAATGGAGGTCTCCCAATCACCGGCCCTGGAGGAGCTAAGAGCTCAGGGCCCCTCTCCTCAATGTGCCCTCAAAGAAAAGCAGTCAATCTCTCCTGTCTCCCCAGTCTCTTGCTGCACTCTGAGCTTCCCCAGCCTGTGATGGAGCATTTCTATCTCTGGCACACAGACACGTTTGGAGTCTCCAAAGCCAGCAGATATCTGCAGCACATTCCTGTGCCACCCCCTCCCTGAGGGATGAAGGTGGGTCTACTCTGATCTGCCACTTGTGGGGTCCCTGCTTGAGGACTAGTGGCCTGACTGTTCCTCAGATCATGTTTAAGGTAACCCTGAGCTGAGAGCCTTCTCCTTGGCTCCATCTCTGCACTTGGCTTCCCCGTTCCAACACCTGGGAGCTCTGATGCACTCAGATGCTGCTGGTCTTTTTGTAACTCTGTGGGTCCTGAGACCACACTGTCCCCATCAGGGCTCCACCCCCCGCTTAGCCTCTGGAGCGATGTCCCTCAGTGAAGCAGACGTCTAAAAGTCCCAATTTTGTGCTTTTCTGCTCTGCTTGACGGGAGCTGGCCCCTCCCCGTCGCGGTCTCTCTTTCCATATATCACCTCAGATTCACTTCGCTGCACGTCCTATCTTTCAGAAAGTGGTCGCTTTTCGATTCCTAGAATTTCTGCTCTTCTTCTCCTCAATCTCCTATTGAGTTTATGGGTGTTCAGAATGGTTGATAACTATCTAGCTGAATTCCTGGGACCAGATGAAATTTAGGTCTCTTACTTCTCTGCCATCTTGCTCCTCCCCCATGTTCTCTTATAGTCTTAGAGTCCTCTAGAAGTGCCAGGTAATAACAGAAGCACGAACTATACTTTCTTATCCCTCAGCTTCACTCTGATTACTCTGAGGTGGTAAACCTTAGCTCCTTTTGCCCTTGGCTCAGCAGGAAGTAATTCTCAAATTGTGATTCCACACCACCTGCATTAGAATATGGATGATTTTTAAAATAAAAATCCCAGGGTTCTACTCCAGATCGGCCCCCCAAATCATAAGAGATGGGGCCTAAAATCTTAAATGCCTAATAAGGACACTGTGGTGATATTTAAATGTACCACAATTTGAGCTTTATTTCCTTATGGAATCCACTTAAGAAGTGGCAAAAGGTTCCCCTTTTCCCACCTGCCTGGATCCAGTTTAGGTAACTATAGTGCTCAGCAAAAGCTTCACACTTATTTTTCAAGGCACTCAACTTTATCTAGGAAATATAGGGACTTACATAAATGAAGTTTCAAGTTATATTTATACGCCAGGTGTAAATCATACACCAGGTATAAAACTAGGGGTTTGTCAAACTCCTCCCCCATACAAGAATGTTTGGTGTATATATGCGATTTCAAATATCTTTATCTCAGTGCCCTCCCCAACCCTCCCTCCCAGGGCAGTCATTGAACTTCCAAAGCTCCCATCAGGGCTCTCTTTCTCTTGGATGTTCCATAGCTGCCATTATTAAAATGGACTTTACTGCAGTCATCTATACCACTGTCAAATCCTCTTGTGGGAAAGCTACATTTTTTTTAAATTCCTGCCTATTTTCTTTGCCATTTTTTTTCCCTATCTCACAGTGGTTACCTCAACGAATGTGCTCTTCTAATGTCAGGCATACTATGTATAACTCTTCTGAGATAACATGACAGGCCTCGTCCACTTCCTCCTCCATAGCCCTTAAGCTGGGGAGTAGGTTTTCTATGGAGAGAAGAAGGCAATAATAATCAGGTTTCAACTTCTTTCCTTAATTGCCAGGTATTAGCTAAAACTTTCCTTTGTGGGTCAGCACACTCTCCCCACTTTTCTTTTGAGAAAAGCCTGTGGAAGTAAACAGCTGTTGTGGTCATAATAGATCCTTCCACTAGATGGCACTCCTAGGTTACCTTTGTTTTCAGCTTCCTTCAGTATGATGGATTGATTTTCCACTGAGGCAAGAGCAGAGGCCCATGATTTATATTTCAGGATTTACTTGGCTGATTACAGGGACCAAAAATATTTCACATTGTTTCAGGAATGTAAGCATATTATACTGTTGAATCTGAGGTATATTGTGGTATATTGGGAGTACGTTATAATGTAGGCAAACAGTAATAAGCAGATGAATACTATTTATTGCTGCAGCCCAAAGAGCTCAGAGAGAGAGGGCCTCTTTCCACAAAGATGGAGCTTGGAACTTGCTGTATCTTTCACTGGGAGAACTCAATTTCCTCTTCCAACTCCTAAGTAAGCAACACACCAACCACCCTCTACTTTTTCACTGGACATTTTTTTCTCGACCCTCTCTACTTAAACTAAGTTATAGATAATAATGACGTTGGTTATACTTTGTATTTGTTATTCTAACTTGTGACTACTTAAATGGGAAATAGATATATTTCCAGAAAATATGCCTGGCATTTTGGAGGAAGGTGATTTTTTAAATTTTATATGCCCTGTTCGAATTAGTAAAATGACATTTGGTAAGTATCAGTACTTACAAGAAGGATGAATAGAAGTAAAAAAGAAACAAGAAAAACTGTGAGTAATAACCATATACAAGTAGAATTCAAGGTATGAAAAGAAGAGAAAGTCTTAAGTTGGATGCCCCTCTTAAGAAAGTGGTTTTGACTTGAAAGAAAGCCAATCTCAAAGTAGGTTAGTAAATGCTTTATTCATTGTGTTTCTGAGGACTATGGGCTGGAAGACGGTTTCAGATTGCTCGGAAGAACTTCTCTGAAGCTTGTTAGCTAGAGGGAATAGTCTGTACAAAAGGGGAAAGGGAATACAGGCTTGCAAGCAGTTCTCCCAACACTTGTGTCTTCATGTTTCAGTAGGATCTCAATTAGTGTGAATAGTTAGGATTTTTTTAATTAGTCTTCTTTAAATAGTTGTTAATAAATAAACACACGCTGGATTACTTTCCCTTTATACTTTATAGTTTCCTTGCTGAAAGTGTTCTGCATTTATCTGGGAAAGAGTGCGCTTACTTTTACATTTGTAGAAAGAGAAAAAAATTATATTACAACTGGGGTGGAGGCAGGATTGGGACATCAGGTGAGGTTTTAATACCTCAAGATGAAAAGACATAATAAAAGAGAGGGTTTGGAAACCATAAGTACAAGTTAGGGGGTATTAGTTACCTCAGCTTATAGAAAAACAATAAAAAAACCTGGTTTAGTATATTAATGAAGTATGAACTTATTTTTCAACCCACGCTATTCTCTGTTGTATATTAAATTTGTGATAAACTATTTAGACTTTGATAAAAATAAAATATATACAATAAAGATGTGTAAATGAAAGAGGCCATTCTAGATTTTCAAATTAAGTGACTGAATGTCTTTTTTTAAAAAATATTTTTATTCATTTAACACAGAGAGAGAAATATAGCGAGAGAGGGAACACAAGCAGGGGGAGTGGGAGAAAGCAGAAGCAGGCTTCCCTCTGAGCAGCAAAGCCATGGTGCCAAGCACCATGGGATCATGACTTGAGCCGAAGGAAGACGCCTAACAGCTGAACCACCCAGGCGCCCCAAGTGACTGAATGTCTTGACTCTATTTCACAACAATATCTTTGAACACTAACCATCAACCTCAAAGGTACTAAAACTAGACAGATAATTTTCTTTATCACTTTTTGTTTTTAATTAGAAAATTTTTTTTACTATATCCTGGCCTTTTAGATGTATATGCATAGTCTGAAGCAACTTCATAGTTTTCTGTCGTTTAGAGAGAATCATGTCAGAGAATGAATATTAATCAACTGTTGTCTTCATCATACCCTGCAACAGACTGTTCTTTCAGTTTCGAAACATTTCAAACATCAAAACAACATAAAAAAATTAGAAATTACCTAATACATTTGGAAAAGTGGCTTGCTATAATGTTTTCCTTTTTTTTGTTAGCATGAAGCTTTGATTGGGTTAGCATGAAGCTTTGATTGGGTTGAAGGGTGGATTTATATTATCACTCAAAAAAGGCTGGTTGTAGATTCTCCAAATAACAAACTAAAGTAGTACTGTGAAGTGTGGACACCTGCATAGCACAGATTTTGCAATGATGTCAACTTCCCTTTATTTCTGGCCACTTTTATGTCTTACAATGGCATTCTGAATTCCTGCCATTCCTAACACAAGACAAATAAGTTGATGCTGTCTGTAACTTTATTAATAATTTGTATTCAGTAAGTCAGATCAGGAAAAGAGAACTCTATAAACATAGCGTGCAGGATTCACTTCCATGAGCATGTGTTCCAAGTCGACAGTGGCCTGTTAATGACAATGTACGGAAATGAAATTAGTTTTATCTGGTTTATTAATATGCTAAGTAGAACCACTTACTGGAGTCAAGACAAAAGAACACTGAAACTAAGCATATCTGGAGTTGTAATCTTTGTAAATCTTCTGGAGGCCAGAATTCAACAGAAATAGGAAATTACAGGAAAAAAAATCCCTTTCGTTTAATTGTTTTGAATGAGATTTTGCAGAGATGAAAAATATTAGAATTGTTTGGTATGACTTAAGGGGGTGCTTTTCAAATTTTTTCAATATCAGATTTAAGGCAAATTAAAAGGCATACTTAATAAAATCAGAAAGAACCTTGGCATTTTATTAGTCCAAGAGATAGTTGTAACTTTTGCTGAGTGCAAAATTAGTACCAATGCTTCTTTTCTTCGGGAAACATTGCCAATAACTACCAGTAATTGCATATTCCTTATAGCTCCGGTCTCAAAGGCTCAACCACTTAGGAATGATTAATAGTGTAGAGAATTTTCCAATTTTCTTTTTGATTTTAGAGATAATACAAAAACCAACCTATGTATAATTATTAATGATCAGCATATCTAAATATAAGCCACAACTTAAATAAAAATTTTAAAGAAATACAAATGACAAAATGTATTTGACATCTTTCTTCAAATTCTTCACTTTACCAATGTTGACAAATGTGCCTCTAGTTTTCATTTAAAGTCTGAACTAAATGCTAAATTCAACAAAGCCAGTTGAATGTTCATTTTTAAATTAAAAAAGTACATTTTTTTCCTTATTATACAGTACTTGCATTTCTGGAAAAGTCAATGTGTATTTAAAAATATTTTTTAAATGTTAAATTTTTGCAAAGTATAGTTGGGGTCATTTAGGAAAATACATATCAAAATAGTAGTAGCATAAGACCACTAGGTTTCTCACAGAGGGAAATACCAGCTTTCTGAGTTGGAGGTTTCTCTCTTAACTTCAGATACTTGGTAACACTGGGAGAAGGGAAGGACAACAGGCTTGAGAATGAAGACAAACCAAAGGGTAGCACAGCTGCTGGTTTTCTCATCATCGTGATGGCTCTCAGACCCAAAATTGGTCTTCCTCTTAGTAACATAGGTTGGCTCCTGGCACCAGGCAGTGAGAGTACTTAGGTGAAGTCAGTTGTCTTTGAACAATATTTGTCCCTCTAAGAGCTGAGTACAGCACTACTGGTTAAATAAGTAGAACTGGGTCACTTTTCCAAGATCAGTTGGCTACCCAAATTAGAAATTCCTCAGAGAATAGTATGGAGAGTGTTGCTAGCCCCAAACTATCACCAATAAAGAGGTGGTTCTGTATAGTAGCTTATAGTTTAGACAAACCTGTTTTTAGATCTTAACTTTGCAAACTACTGTATAATGTTCAGTATTTACTTAATCGCTCCGAAATCTCCTACCTTTACTTCATAAGGTTATCATAAGGATTGAACAAAGGGTAGTAAGTGCAAGCTAACCTTCTTCATTCTTTTTCTTCTCTCATAAAATATCCCAAGAACAGAAATAGAAAAACTGAGCAGGAATCTGATGACATTAAACATAAGATAAAAGGAAAAGTATTCCTCGGAGAGAAGAAAGAAAGGAGAAGTGTCAAACTGAATAAGAGATGATACGTTAAGACTTAATTCCACTCTCAAAATTAAGATTTTGTTCTTTTATTTATTTGGCCAGGTAGGAGGTGAGTGCAACTATTGTTGTTTCTATAAAAGAGACTACAAGGAAGTCATTGTTCTCACCATTTATGAGTAGATTCCATGTATATTCCTTTTTATTTTATTTTTTTAATAGATTGAAAGGAATAAAAATATTTGGCAATACTCTTTGGTTAGATTAACATCACCGTGGATGTGGCAACATCTTACAGTATCTAGTTAACCTGCTTAAATGTCACAATTTAAAATTGACATTGACAGTAAGAAAAAGGTATTTTATGTAAGTAGAAAGTTAAAATGTCATGATATTATAAAAATAAATATTGACATACACGCTTAGAATTGGGGGAAAAAGTATAAATCATGATTAATTATACCCTAAAAATAATAATTCATTCTACCCTAAAACAAAATTTGTGATTAAAGAAAGATAACCCTCCTCGATGCATTTGTTCATTTATTTTAACATAATTATTAATTTTCTTTTCAAGTAAAAAATTTGAATTCCTGGGCCCCTGGGTGGCGCAGTTGGTTGAGCGACTGCCTTCAGCTCAGGTCATGGTCCCGGAGTCTTGGGATCGAGTCCCACATCGGGCTCCCAGCTCCATGGGGAGTCCGCTTCTCACTCTGACCTGCTCTCTCACTCTCTCTCTTTCCTAATAAATAAATAAATAAAATCTTTAAAAAATAAAAAGTTTAAAAAAAAAATTGAATTCCTGGGGCGCCTGGGTGGCTCAGTGGGTTAAAGCCTCTGCCTTCGGCTCAGGTCATGATCTCAGGGTCTTGGGATCAAGCCCCACATCGGGCTCTCTGCTCAGCAGGGAGCCTGCTTCTTCCTCTCTCTCTGCCTGCCTCTCTGCCTACTTGGAATCTCTCTCTCTGTCAAATAAATAAAATCTTTAAAAAAAAAATTGAATTCCTACTCCAGTTTAGGCCCTTTGCTAAGTACTGGGAATCCAGTTGATAAATAAGATTACAATCAGCCTCAGGAAAGTAACATTCACCACTAAGCACACTCTAGAAACAAAACAATGATGGATTTTACATTGAGTTTACCCACATTCGCGTATTTTCCCTGCTTTTCCAGTTTTGCTTTTTGCATTATATATCATCATGTAAGGACTAGGCATAAAATTCATTTAATTATTAAAACACATTTTAATAGAAATGAAACCTCACAAAATAAAAATAAAGTGTTTTACTTAAAGTTCCCCTCTCCCTCCCCACTAGGATTAGAAAGTAAAATTGTCAGGTAATTTGTCATGTGCATCAATCTTCATGATGAATTTGGCCCAGCAGTCTACCTATTTCTTATGGCTCATAGCACAAAATAATTTCTATCCAAAGTTACAGGGAAATTTTAGACTGTCAAACATCCTTTTTTGGAGATCCCTGCTTTTAAGTGTTTGAATATCATGCTGCGATGTTCACACTGGGATGATTTAATGGTGAATGAACTCTGAGGTACCTTGGTTGGTCCTTACTCTGATGCTTAGAACTAATAATTCACTCCAGTGGTGTAACTAGAAATTTAAGGCTTTCAAATAAAAATAAAGAACGATTCTAGTTCTCACTCAGAACTTATAGTGGGCTCTCTCCCATCCTCAGCCCCAAACCAGAGCAGCAAGTTAGATGTGATGTGGTTCCTGAGAGATCTGAAGTTTTTAGCTGACAAGTTTTTAAACTTAATTTTACCCTTCACTTGAATCTGAATTTCATATTGAATAACACATGGGGGACTTAATAGGAAATGCACTGGAAATCATAGATTTGGTCTCATATGAACTTTTTAGGTATTAAATTCTTTAATCTCATCAAAAACAAGTGGCTCAGGAAATGTCCAAGGTAAAATTGGGACTGATATAAAGAAATGTTGCTTAAGTTCAAATGAAAGTGGTTTACAGTATACACTTGTTTCTAGAAAAGATACTGTTCATAAATCTTTGTCTTCCTCTAGAGAGCCTTTATAAATGACCTTTCATTATATGTCCCTAAAATACATTATCAAATTTCTATTCTATGTAGTTATTCAACTTGACAGTTATTGAAGTCCTAACATATAAGGCAGAGTGTTAGGCATTGGAGTCCCCAAAATGACTATGATATGATCCTTTTTTTCAATTCGGTCACAGTATATTCGGATTTAATAAGGGACAGGTCTGTCTCCTGAAATCACATTAAATAAGACCTTCTTATCTATAGAGAGTAACAGCTCTGAAAATTCAAGGTAGAAGTTCCTCAGGCTCTATATGAACATTTAGGTAAACCTAGTTATTAGCATAACGAAAAAAATGTATTTTATTTTCTTCTGGTTGTTGGCACATGCTGCTGTTTTAAAGTTATAACTATGTGTTTTCCCAGACTTTCCAGGGGATTGCTTAGCTGCACAGTGTTCCCATCGCACCCATTCTAGAGCCATCAGTCCTCAACTCCAACTGCACATTAAAATAACTTTAAAATATAAATATAGCTTTACAAATAAAATATAAAATAGCTTTAAAAAATAGCAAGGCCTTAAACACTCTAGATTAAGTCAAAATCTGTGGGGCTAGAACTAGGGAACCATTCTCTGTTTATTTTCTATGGTGATTTTAATATGCAACAGAATTCAGAAATACCACCATAAACGTATTTTCTATTTCTATATCTAAATCTGATCACTAATTAATTCAGAGTTAACTAGTTATTGTGTTACAACAGAAAGGCAATATGGGAAGTAGGTGTTTTGTTAGATTATGAATTACATAAATCTTACTCCAAATATCTTCCCTCCAAACTATGGAAGACTAGGCTGGTCTCTTTAAAGTCATTTATATTGCTGGAGCCTTGAGGTCCACGTACTCTAACTTGTCACGTAATGTAGGTATCACATCTGTAGTATCTATGACCTCCTACACATTGACAGTTCACTGCCCCAAGGCGGCTTATTATTTTCATGAGAAGATTTAGCCATCAGAAAACTCTTCTTCCTTTTCTCAAACTGAAATACTTACCTCTTTAATTTCACTTTAGTACTGATATCCATTTTCTTGAATGTATCTTAATTTCACTGGTGACCATCGAGATAGTTGAAGACAGTCTTCAGTGTCTTCTTTTCTATAGATGAGATATTCTTAGTGCTTTCAATTCTCCCTTTTAGATGTCTGGTTGTTTGGAAATGTGGTTACAAATTCTTTGACATTTTTATCCATCCAGAAATGGGGTGTTTATCCGAGTGAATTTGGGTGAGCTCGTGACTGGAGGTGCAATTGCTTTGATGTTCTAGGAAGTACAAGGTTAGGTCTTTGAAAGTCATGCAGTGGCTCATTCCTTGTTCGGTTGAATCCCTGATCCAGCACATAAGAACTGTGATCACTCTGAAGCTGCTATGATGATGAAATGACAACCAGTTGGAACAACCAGTTCCAATCAACACTCCCAGCTGAGCTTCACCTTTCTGCCCTCCTCACGAAGGCACCCTCCATGGTGGCTAGATCTCCCTGAGTGTTGGCAGTCATTGCTACAGGGGACATAAGAAACTCCAGCTGAGTTCTATTCAAATTCTCACAAAGACATGAGATATAATATGATTGTTTTAAACTACTTAGTTTTGAAGTCGTTACCCAACAATAGACACAGATATAAAATGGTATGTTTGTTACAAGATATAGATACTTTAATTTGTTGTGCATCTTCCTATGCACCGGTATGAGTACAGATCGTCTCAAAAAAGAAAGCATTCTCCTCCTTGTTCATATGCCAGGATGCAATTTGACTTACAAGATGTTTTCAGCCAACAAATATAGAGTATGTCACTTCAGCTTTGTTATGACAGGCCCTGAGTGTCTGTTGTTTATTTTTCTTCTATTCTGTAGCCTTCTTCATTTACCTCTAGCTGAAGTTCTATGTTACAGACTGAATTTCAGCTTGTGAGAACAGAAAGACAAGAAGAAAGAATGGCTGCAGTATTTAGGACATTTTTTCTGAATATAATTTTGATGCTCTAAACTAACTGTTAGGTATTATCTCTCTTAACTTAAAAGGAAAATGTGACATCTCTGGGATTGAAAAAAGATATTTTGATACCTTGTCTTTAGTCTTGACATATATGCTATATGTAAGTGGTCATAAGAAATAAATTAACAATCAGTTAAACAAGTGGATAAGAAGTTTCAAATTTAGTAAATATTTAAATAATTGCTGCAGCCATTTTTATAAAATATAGCAAAAAATTGTTAAATGGAAAGTTGCTTTAATGAATATACATGCATGCAAACAGACGCACACAGATATGCATGCACACACAGAAATTTAGAATGTAAAGAGAAAAAGTAATTTGTGCTGGTATTTTTTTCTCCCAGAAAATACCTGCCTTTGCTACATTTCTTATTGTACCACTAGATGGAGCTCCTTGTTAGAAAGTGAGCAACCTCTTAAACTAAAGAGCTCCTTGAGGGTGGGGGATCATCTATCTACTATCTATCTATCTATCTATCTATCTATCTATCTATCTATCTATCTATCATCTATCTATATCTATTATCTATCTATCTATTTATCTATCTATCTTTCTATCTATCTATCATCTATCTAATATCTCTTACTCTTTCTCTCTCTCTCTCTATATATAATCTATCAAGCTGGGGGATATGTATATATATTTATAATATATATGGCTTTTCTATTATATGTTCCTCTGAAAATACTAAAAAATTACTCAACTTTGAGAAAATTTTACTAAACATTTAGTTATCCAAAAGCTGAGCAACATACAATCCATCTGGGAGTGAGATTACATATAAATATTTGAACACTAACAAATTTCAGAAAAAATTTCTTCTGCCCTTGGATTAATCCTCTGAAATAGTCTGAAAAGTTTTGGTTCCACAGAACATACATCTCTTACTAGTTTAACAGACAATACTATTGTAGTGTCCAGAGTGTATATATTCTATTCTTGTACAAATACACTCTATTAACATATAATGTATTATTTGCCCCAGGGTACGTGTATGTGAGTCATCAGGCTTACATATTTCACAGCATTTACCATAGCACATTCCCTCCCCAATGTCCATAACCCTACCCCCCCAACTCCCAGCCACCCTTAGTTTGTCTTGTGAGTTTAGTAGTCTCTTATGCTTTGTCTCCTTCCCCATCCCATCTTGTTTCATTTCTCTCCCACCCCCCATGACCCCCTGCCCTGCCTCTCAAAATCTTCATATCAGAGAGATCATGTGATAATTGCTTTCTCTGACTGACTTATTTCATTAGCATAATACCCTCTAGTTGTATCCACATCATTGCCAATGGCAAGATTTTGTTTCTCTTAATGGCTGCATAGTATTCTATTGTATATATATACCACATCTTCTTCATCCATTCATCTGTTGATGGACATCTAGGTTCTTTCCATAGTTTGGCTATTGTGGACATTGGTGCTATAAACATTCAGGTGCATGTGCCCCTTCGGATCACTACATTTGTATCTTTAGGGTAAATACCCAGGAGTGTGATTGCTGGGTCATAGGGTAGCTCTATTTTCAACATTTTAAGGAACCTCCATACTGTTTTCCAGAGTGGTTGTACCAGCTTGCATTCCCACCAACAGTGCAGGAGGATTCCCTTTTCTCCCTTTTCACCAAACTCGCCAACATCTGTCGTTTCCTGACTTGCTAATTGTAGCCATTCTGATTGGTGTCAGGTGGTATCTCACTGTGGTTTTGATTTGTATTTCTCTGATGTCGAGTGATGTTGAGCACTTTTTCATGTGTCTGTTGGCCATTTGGATGTCCTCTTTGCAGAAATGTCTATTCATATCTCCTGCCCATTTCTTGATTGGATTATTTGTTCTTTGGGTGTTGAGTTTGAGAAGTTCTTTATAGATTTTGGATACTAGCCCTTTGTCTGCTATGTCATTTGCGAATATCTTCTCCCATTCTGTCAGTTGTCTTTCGGTTTTGTTGACTGTTTCCTTTGCTGTGCAAAAACTTTTGATCTTGATGAAATCCCAATAGTTCATTTTTTCCCTTGCTTCCCTTGCCTTTGATGATGTTTCTAGGAAGAAGTTACTGCAGCTGAGGTTGAAGAGGTTGTTGCCTGTGTTCTCCTCCAGGATTTTGATGGAGTCCTGTCTCACATTGAGGTCTTTGATCCATTTTGAGTCTACTTTTGTGTGCGGTGTAAGGAAATGGTCCAGTTTCATTCTTCTGCATGTGGCTATCCAGTTTTCCCAACACCATTTGTTGAAGAGACTGTCTTTTTCCACTGGATATTCTTTCTTGCCTGGTCGAAGATTAGTTGACCATAGAGTTGGGGGTCCATTTCTGGGCTCTCTATTCTGTTCCATTGATCTATGTGTCTGTTTTTGTGCCAGTAGCACACTGTCTTAATGATTACCGCTTTGTAATAGAGCTTGAAGTCTGGAATTGTGATGCTGCCAGCTTTGGTTTTCTTTTTAACATTCCTCTGGTTATTTGTGGTCTTTTCTGGTTCCATATAAATTTTAGGATTATTTGTTCCATTTCCTTGAAATAAATGGATGGTATTTTCATAGGGATTGCATTAAATGTATAGATTGTTTTAGGTAGCATAGACATTTTCACAATATTTGTTCTTCCAATACATGAGCATGGAACAGTTTTCCATTTCTTTGTGTCTTCCTCAATTTCTTTCATGAGCACTTTGTAGTTTTCTGAGTACAGAGTCTTTGCCTTTTTGGTTAGGTTTATTCCTAGGTGTCTTATGGTTTTGGGTGCAATTGTAAATGGAATCACCTCCTTAATTTCTCTTTCTTCTGTTTTGCTGTTGGTATATAGAAATACAACTGATTTCTATGCATTAATTTTATATCCTGACACTTGACTGAATTCCTGTATGAGTTCTAGCCGTCTCGGAGTGGAGTCTTTTGGGTTTTCCACACAAAGTATTATATTATCTGCAAAGAGTGAGAGTTTGACTTCTTTGCCAATTTAGATGCCTTTTATTTCTTTTTGTTGTCTGATTGCTGAGGCTAGGAATTCTAGGACTATGTTGAACAGCAGTGGAGATAGTGGACATCACTATCAGGCCATGGCCGTATGATCAGGCCATGTTCCTGATCTCAGGGGAAAAGGTCTCAGTTTTTCCCCATTGAGAATGATATTAGCTGTGGGTTTTTCATAGATGGCTTTGATGATGTTGAGATATGTACCCTCTATGCCTACACTGTGAAGAGTTTTGATCAAGAAAGGATGCTGTACTTTGTCAAATACTTTTTCAGCATCAATTGAGAGTATCATATGGTTCTTGTTCTTTCTTTTATTAATATATTGTATCACACTGATTGATTTGCAGATGTTGAACCAACCTTGCAGCCCAAGAATAAATCCCACTTGGTCATGAAGTAATCATTTTAATGTACTGTTGGATCCTATTGGCTAGTATTTTGGTGAGAATTTTTACATCCGTGTTCATCAAGGATATTGGTCTATAATTCTCCTTTTTGATGGGGTCTTTGTCTGGTTTTGGGATCAAGGTAATGCTGGCTTTATAAAATGAGTTTGGAAGTTTCCATTCCATTTCTATTTTTTGGAACAATTTCAGGAGAACAGGTATTAATTCTTTAAATGTTTGGTAGAATTCCCCTGGGAAGCTATCTGGCCCTGGGTTCTTGTTCGTTGGGAGATTTTTGATGCCTGCTTCAATCTCCTTACCGTGTATGGGTCTGTTCAGGTTTTCCATTTCTTTCTGGTTCAGTTTTGGTAGTTTGTGTCTCTAGGAATGCATCCATTTTTTCCAGATTGTCTAATTTGCTGGCATATAGTTTCTCACAGTATGTTCTTATAATTGTTTGTGTTTCTTTGGTGATGGTTGTGATTTCTCCTCTTTCATTCATGATTTTATTAATTTGGGTCCTTCCTCTTTTCTTTTTGATAAGTCTGGCCAAGGGTTTATCAATTTTATTAATTCCTTCAAAGAACCAGCTCCTAGTTTTGTTGATTTGTTCTACTGTTCTTTTGGTTTCTATTTCATTGATTTCTCCTCTAATATTTATTATTTCTCTTCTTCTGCTAGGTTAAGGCTTTCTCTGCTATTCTTTCTCCAGCTTCTTTAGGTGTAGGTTTAGGTTACGTATTTGAGATCTTTCTTGTTTCTTCAGAAAGGTTTGTATTGCTATATATTTTCCTCTTAGGACCGCCTTTGCTGTGTCCCAGAGATTTTGAACAGTTGAGTTTTCATTTTCATTTGTTTCCATGAATTTTTTAATTCTCCTTTAATTTCCTGGTTAACCCATTCATTCTTTAGTAGGATGCTCTTTAGCCTCCATATATTTGAGTCCTTTCCAACTTTCCTCTTGTGATTGAGTTCCAGTTTCATGGCATTGTGGTTTGTAAATATGCAAGGAATGATCCCAATCTTTTGGTACTGATTGAGACCTGATTTGTGTCCCAGGATGTGATTTATTCTGGAGAATGTCCTTGTGCACTAGGGAAGAATGTGTATTCTGTTGCTTTGGGATGGAATGTTCTGAATATATCTGATGTCCATCTGGTCCAGTGTGTCATTTAGAACTTTTATATCCTTGTTGATCATTTGCTTAGATGATCTATCCATTTTGGTGAGGGGGGTATTAAAGTCCCCTACTATTATTGTATTACTGTTGGTATGTTTCTTTGACTCTGTTATTAATTGGTTTATATAATTGGCTGCTCCCACGTTAGGGGCATAGATGTTTACAATTGTTAGATATTCTTGTTGGACAGTCCCTTTAAGTATGATGTATCCTTCCTCATCTTTTATTATAGTCTTTGGCTTAAAATATAATTTATCTGATATAAGCATTGCCACCCAGCTTTCTTTTGATGTCCATTAGCATGGGAAATTGTTTTCAACTCCCTTACTTTAAAGCTGAAGGTGTCTTTGGGTCTAAGATGAGTTTCTTGTATGCAGCATATCAATGGGTCTTGTTTTTTTATCCATTCTGATACTCTGTGTCTTTTGATTGGGGCATTTAGCCCATTTACATTCAGGGTAATTATTGACAGATATGAATTTAGTGCCATTGTATTGCCTATAAGGTATTGTTAACTGTATATTGTCTCTGTTCCTTTCTTGTCTATGTTCCTTTTAGGTTCTCTCTTTGCTTAGAGGACCCCTTTCAATATTTCCTGTAGGGCTGGTTTGGTGTTTGCAAATTCCTTTAGTTTTTGTTTGTCCTGGAAGCTTTTTATCTCTCCATCTATTTTCAGTGACAGCGTAGCTGGATATAGTATTCTTGGCTGCATATTTTTCTCATTTAGTGCTCTGAATATATCATGCCAGTCCTTTCTGGCCTGCCAGGTCTCTGTGGATATGTCTGCTGCCAATCTAACCTTTCTATCTTTGTATGTTACAGACTTCTTGTCCTGAGCTGCTTTCAGGATTTTTTCTTTGTCACTAAGACTTGTAAGTTTAACTATTAGATGTGTGGATGTAGACCTATTTTTATTGATTTCAAGGGGGGTTGTCTGTGCCTCCTGGATTTTGGTGCTTGTTCCCTTCGCCAGATTAGGGAAATTCTCTACAATAATTTTTCCAATATACCTTTCACCCCTTTCTCTCTTTCTTCTTCTTCTGGGATCCCAATTATTCTAATATTGTTGTGTCTTATGGTATCACTTATGTCTTGAATTCTCCCCTCGTGGTCCAATAGTTATTTGTCTCTCTTTTTCTCAGCTTCTTTATTCTCTGTCATTTGGTCTTCTATATCACTAATTCTTTCTTCTGCCTCATTTATTCTGGCAGTAAGAGCCTCCATTTTTTATTATACCTCATTAATAGCTTTTTTGATTTCAACTTGGTTAGATTTTAGTTCTTTTATTTCTCCAGAAAGGGATTCTTTAACATCTTCCATGCTTTTTTTGCGTTCAGGTAGCACCTTGATAACTGTCATTTTGAGCTCTATTTCTGACATATTACTAATGTCTGTATTAACTAGGTCTCTAGCCATCAGTACTGTCTCTTGTTCTTTTTTTGTGGTTAGTTTTTCCACCTTGTCATTTTATCGAGATAAGAATAGATGAGTGAGAGAGAAAAATACTCTGGAGTTCCACAGTTTTCATGGATTGATGAACTTGGTCTTGGCTGGATATTCTCACTGATCTTCTGGGGGAGGGGCCTGTTGCTGTGATTCTCAGATGTCTTTGCCGGAGGCGGAATTGCCCCGCCCTTTCCAGGGGATGCGCCAAGCAGTTTGCTCAGGTTCGCTCTGGGGAGTCTTTGTTTCCTGAGTGCTTTCCGTATCACCCTGGAGGCTGGGAATGCAAATGGTGGCCTCCCAGTCTCTGACCAGAGGAGCTGAGTGCTCAGGCCCCACTCCTCAGGTGCCCTCAGAGGAAGGCATTCAATCACTCCAGTCGCCCTGGTCCCTGCCCAAGCTCCAAGCTCAGCCACCCGTGGTGGAGCTCCTCTATCTCTGCCACAGCCCTGTCTGGAGTCTCCAAACCCAGCAGATTCCTGCTGCACGCTCCCGTGCCCCTCCTCCCAGAGGAGGAAGGAGGGGGTCTCTCCAGAGCTGCCTCCGGTGGGGGTCCCTGCTCGAAGAGCCACAGCCCAACTGTGCCTCGGATTATGGTGTAAGGTAAATCAGAGCTGGTAGTGCACTGCACGGCTCCTTCTCTGCCGCTGGCTTCTCTGCCCCAATACCTGGGAGCTCTGCTGTACTCAGATACCCCCAGTCCCTTTGTGACCCCACAGGTCCTGAAACCACACTGTTCCTGTGAGGGCTAAACCTCCTGCTTAGCCTCTGGAGTGATGTCCCTCAGCAGAGCAGACTCTAAAAGTTCCCATTTTGTGCTCTGCTTCTCTGTGGCTGACAGGAACCGGCCCCTCCCCCCGGGTCTCTCTTCCCGTTGATTTGGACTCACTTTTCCAAATGTCCTATCTTTCAGAAAGTGGTCAATTTTCTGCTCCTAGAATTGCTCTTCTTCCTCTCTTCTCTCTCCTGTTGAGTATGCTGGCTTTTAGAATGGTTTGATAACTATCTAGCTGAACTTCTGGGATCTGACTCTATCTCAACCTCCTACTCCTCTGCCATCTTGCTCCTCCCCTAAAAATACACTCTAAAAATTACATATTACAATGACAGTCTATAAGAAGATGGATGAGGGATTTTTGTGGAGCCTTCTATAAAAAGCATAAGCAGGTAATCAGCACAATGGTGTACTCTGTTATCAAGAAGTGAGCATATAATAGAGACCTACATGTTGGTCTTTCTTCCTAGTAATTTGCATATTCTTACTATATTATGTGATAAAGAGTATCATAAAAAATATAAATAGAAAGAAGTAGTGGATGAAATTAGATTTGGGTCAAGATACCAGTACTGAACAAATCTACTTTGATCCAGAAAATGCCTGTAGATCAGAGTTACCTTCACTTGCTCAATCAAGGATGGATTCCAAGCCCAACACAAGGTTTCAGCCAGCGAGGGGAGGAAAAGAAAAAGTCTTATCCCGCTAACCATTTATTCATCCATCCCAGCAATGGTATCATTTAGTACATATTGAAAAGTACTATGCTAGCTCATTAAAGTGGCAAGTATTATTCATTATAAATTTTACATTAGAAGTATGGATGAAGTCTGATGAAGTAGAAGAGGGATTGGCGAAAGGTGCCCAGATTGGTAGTAAAATGCTTTATCTAGAAGAGGATATTTGAACAGGCTCTGGAAGCATATTTAGAGATATTAGCAAGAAAGAAGGTATTAAAGGGGCAGAAAAGTGGTTGCATTGATTTAATTATGGGTTTAAAGAGAAGTGAGATTTAATAAAATTAAGTTTAAAAATGAAATGTGAAGATCACCCAGCTGGCTCAGTTGGTAGAGCATGTGACTCTTGATCTCAGGATTGTGAGTTCAAGACCCATGTTGGGTGAGGAGCCTACTTTAAAAAAAAAAGTTAAAAAAATAGTAAAAATAAAATGTGAGACTTAGTAACCATGTTCTCTCTACTGATATCCTCGCGTGGGTATAATTATGTAGAAGACAATGGTGAGAGTTCTTGGGTGAGAGTTCTCCTATCTCTTATTAACTTCAAATATGTTCTTCAGGAGTGCTAGAAGCTATCACTTCTACATCTGAGATGCTTTTTTCATTCAGTCACAGATGTCTGAGATAGAAAGAGAAAAAAATTTTTGTGAAATCCTTTAGGACTCCTCTTCACGTCTGAATATGCCCAGTGATAGCATATTTCCTTGTGGAAAGAATCAAAGAGAGTGGGGGAAGTACAGATAACTCAGGAGGAAAGTGGGTCTTGCTTTTGTCTCTGGGAATCCAGAGCAGAGAGCAACAGGGACAAGGACAGCTCTGCTAGTCTCTTATATAGAAGGAACACTGTGCTGACTGGATTTAAAAAAAAAATTGAAACTCATCAAGTTAGAAATGTCTATGTTTTTTGTCCATCAATGGTGGAAAATGCTGGAATCGGAGGCTCTGGTAGCAGCGATGAACTGAACTACAAGCTCCCAAGTGTACTAGGAGGATAACTATGCTCTCCCAATGCATTTAGAGGAGGTTTTGATAAAGAAATTTGGTTTCTTAATTTCCCAATGATGAGACAAAGTGTGGATAAGATGGACATTTGAGAAAGGGAAGTAGAAAGGAGATTTGGAATGGAAATGACAGTAAAAGAGAGGTTTGCAGAACTTGATTTTGTCTATCTTAGTGCTCTGCTTAGAGTCCAGTACAAAAGTCCAATTAAATATTTAGTTTGTCTGGCTCCAAAACCAATGCTTTTTTCATTATTACACTAAATGTGAGAAAGAGGTAATTATAATCATAGGTAGGGAATAAAATAAAGCGATGTTTTATGTTTTATATTGGCAGAAAATCTGGTTAACACTTTGATTTGGAACAAAAATGATTCAGAACAAAATTCAGCCTTTTCCTTTATTCCAAAGATACCCTCAAAATATTGTCAAGTTATCCTATATAGGGTCTAGGTCCTAGTTTTCATTCATCCATTCATTATACAGTGTTCACTGGGGCACTGTAATAGACTTCTTAAGGAATCTTGGCTGGCCAGATTCCTCTGACTTGAAGTATTTCTGATAATTAGCCATTTATGCACTGTCCTAGGAGATCAAAACTAAACTCTTCTAGTATGTCTTTACCTTGTGTTAGTTCCTCAAAACACAAATATTCTCAAGTAGAAGTTACTCTTTTCTGACATCTTAAGTCATCTATGTAACCACATTTTTAACTGCAATATTGTACAACGAAAGAAATGTTCTTGGAATGAAGATCTTGGAAAAGCATGTAAAATACATTTTCAACCACTGTAATTCTAACCATCAGTTTTTTTTTTAACAGAGGAGAAAAAGAAATGCAATTTTGAAATGATGGTTGTTTAGATGAATCATTCTTTTCTTCCTCTTCCCAAACTTTCCTCTATGACTATACAATATAAATTTTGGAAATGACATAGATTTAGCTCCTACATCATTAGGTGAGATGACCAATCTTTAATACGACAACTGAATTTTCAATCTAGCAAGAATCTGAAGAGTCTAGAATCTCCAATGTGGGAAATAAAGAATAAGGATAAGGAAAAAAAAAAGTGTGATGTGGGGCTTATTCAGTGGGATTTTCAGGTCATATATTAAATTTAAAAATCTTGAGTCACTGTTTTGGGGATCTTATCAGTCCTTGTCTCTATAGACAGAAAGTTAGCAAATAATCTTTGTCTTGCTTCTATAATTCATTTTTTCCAAAATAATGAAATTACTATTTGACACTTTTCAGTTTTTAAAACAATCTGCTTATTTGATATATCAGAATAACAATTAAGTACTGTGTCTCCAACCAGGGATCTAAGATAATTTGATACTGACAAGTGCTTTTTGTAGTGCAGAGTAAAATTAGTTTTTATAGGTGGTAGAAAGTCTGCCCTTATTTGGGAAGCCATCATTGTAATAGCTGTTTGACAGCACAAAGTGCTTATTAGTACTGATCATATATGGCAAGGCTGTTAAGTTAATAGTGAAACCAATCAGCCATTCAACTAGAGAGAAAAAAAATTGTAATATTATTTTCTTTTTCAATATAATTTGAAGCCATCGAAATTAAATAGACTCTCAGAATTAAAACACATTACAAAAGTGTGTTTAATGGAGACTAAAATATACAGGGGAAGTGAACAGGAACCAAAAAAGCATTTATAATGCAAAACTATTCTAAACTGGCAACAGTGAGCTTCTTCTGCATGGAAATTGGGAAGTGACATTGTTTAATGTCAACAAAAGAGATGCCAAATACTTTCTTTACAGAGGCCAAAAAGAAATAATTTGCCATGGAAACCTTACCCGATTCCAGAAAGAGCATGTGTTTCCATTCCAATCAGGAAACTCAGAGACTGTAAATCTTTGTAGACTGTAAGAGAAGTCACATGCCTGTCTTCAATCCTTATTTTAATTTTACCAAAAACTTGATTATGTGTTAAGCACTAAGCTAGATAATAGAGACACTCTTGACTTGGAATATAATGTTGGATATACAGAGATAGGAAAAAGAAAACATAGACTTTCTGTGTCCTATATTCCCGTGGACATTTCATCAAATCAGACATCATTGTTGTAGGACACACCATTATTTTATACACAACTAGGAAAGAATAAGTAATGTCAATTAAAGTATGGCAAGCTAAGATTTGCATAACTCACTGCAGTTTTAGGGAAAATGTCCCTCTTAAACATGTAAAAAAATGTGAATTATGGCATGTCTTTCCCAAAAGGGAGATTTGAAGAACAAATATATTTGTAGTTCCCAAGCCCAGCACTTTCTGTGGAATGTTCCATAAAGCAAGTAGCTAAACAGAATTTGAATAAGTGTATCTAAGAAAAAACAAATATATAGACAACAAAATATTCCATGCTCAAAGAAGTTTAGGAAATGATGAATTAAATAACATTAAACTCTACTGTAGGATTCATAGAACCTTTAACATTTAAGGATCATTGTGAATCTTCAAGAAGTAAATAAGGTGTCTATTGATTCTGCAAATTACTTGACATGAATAAATCTTTTTTGTTTTGTAGGGCATAATGTGGTAGTAGGGCTCACTTGAAAATGTTAATGCACTCAGTGTTTAATGGTAAACAGTCCAAATTTATTTAAATTGCTTCCCTGATTTTTAGGTTTCGAAGAAATACACAAAGTTAATATATAAGTGAAATGCATACTCTCTCTTACTTGATAGTATGTGTATGCCACATTTCATGCAGCTTTCCTATCCTATTAATATGAGTTGAGCAATAAAGAAAACTCAAAGATATCTTTTGTTCTTGAGGAACACTTGCTAATATTCCCCAATCTCTTGTTTCCTGGGAAGAGATCTCCATTACAATGACACTCCCCCTTTTTGGTCTGCCTCTTCAAGTCTATTTGGCTACACACTTAAGCAATGTATCCCAGCCTAGCTTTTATCTATAATAACCTTCAGTTTTGATCTCTGACTCTTTTATATCTCTGTTGTTTTTAAACTCTGGCATAGAAGAGAGAAGACTTGCTGCTTAACTCCCAGGATTTTTTTTAAAAGATTATTTATTTACTTGAGAGAGCACACACACAAGAGAGTGTGTTTGTGGGAAGCAAGGGGGCAGAGGGAGAGAGAGAAACTCAAGCAGACTCCCTAATGAGCCATACTCACACTCCAAGTTTTATCCCAGGTCCCTGAGATCATGACCTGAGCTGAAATCAAGAGTTCGGCCTCTTAACCAACTGAGCCACCCAGGTTCCCCTAACCCTCAGGATTTTTAACCCCTTTATATTAAAAGTACATAGGACAGTCACACCCAAGCAATTAACTCTTTGACTATGTATCCTTGGGACCTTCCCCCTCCACCTCCCAGCCTTCAAAGAATATCTTAAAATAAGGCACATCTAGGTACTACTCAAGAGGTAATAGTAAATTAAGAACTGTGGAGGCCCATGAGTCTGAAACTCCCTACAAAGATCCCTAAGAGGAAATTTCCTTTTAGAAACTTTCCTAGACTGACCCACTCATTCCTACCAAGGTTTCAAAGAATACTGCTCATGTCAGGTCCAGATAACTGTAGAGTTGAATGTCCTCTAGTTGTCTTAGTTCTGTGACATATGATGACACTCAAGCCATTTCCTCTGAGAAAATTGAAAGGAGAAGGAATAGGGTATGTGTGTAACCAACTGGTTCCTCACCTGCCTTCCTGGAAGGCAGCATTTTAGGAAAAATAAGGGTACCTTTTCCTATCTTTCCATTTGTCTCCAAAAATTTGCATGGTTGTTGGTTCAAAAAAATTCTGAAACCATTAAGAAATATAAATGCTTCTCTTGTTGTGATCTTAAGAGACTCCTCAGAGGTAGTTGCCTTGTATTCTTCCTTTTCTTTCTGAAACTTTCAATTCTTTCCTTTTAATTTTTTATGTGCTATATGTAAAATCTATGAAGAGTAAGAATTAGTAGTTTAAAACATTTCAGCTTTTCCTAAGGTGTATAAAAGTCTAAAATAACTTCTCTCTTAACTCCTCTTTCTTCTTTTTTGAGGAGAAGATTTCTGGAAACTCCAAGTTAGGAAACTTGAGTCATTGCCACAAAACCTTATTGCAAATCCAGTGATTACTTTTGAAAGCCAATCGCAGAATAGGAGCCTAACTCTCTAGAAAATGTTTAATTCTGACTAAGTCTTCCTAATGTTGTGCTGTACTTTGAAGAAAGCTATCAGGTTATTGAGGTTCTCGGTATTGAAAAACTACTGACTAAGTTATTGGTCATCCGTCTATTATATAAATAGGAAATAATATAAGCAGTTGACATTTCCTTTTGGGAATTATGCCCAGGTTTTAGGAGAATTAATGAGGCATTGAGAAAACATTAATAGGTAATGTTAGTACATTATAGAAATGTAACTATTGCATTATTTCCTCAAATGGTGCAACAGATTTTAAAAGCTGGATATTTTAAAGGATAAAGGTCACTGTAGCATAAAGAAAAGTAAAAGCATGTTATAGAACTCCAAGTAGACTATGGAACTGGAGTAGAATGAGTAATTTTCCTCTCATGAGGCAAGAGTGAACCATTATTGTCAAATAGCTCTGTTTCTATGTTGCTATTTGGGCTTCTACTCCCTCACCTTCCTTCCTATAAAGAACCTGGAGGGGAATTAGTTTCCTTGGTAATATCATGGTTTACGTAATTTCCTATAGTGCCAAAGCCTTGTTGAAATTCAAGGCAGAGATGTTTTGCCAGCAACTTCTGAGTCATTGATCATGTCCTTAAATCTGTCCAGCTTCTGTGAGATAACTTTTGAGGATAATGGAACAAGTATACTTCTAAGCACCTTGTGCCTCCTCATCTTTGGACTTGAAAAAAGAAAAGTAGACTCTGTAAATAAAATATAAAACATCTTTTTTCTTTCTGGTCAGATCCCAAAAAAGTCAGCATTCCATATGTGCAAGGTTTAAAATTGAGGCTAATAAATGCGACATCAAAATTAAGTTATACTATGCAAACAATATTTCACACTCAACCAGGTTAATGAAATAAGAGATTCTGTTAGGATAATTTTAATTCCTCAGGAACTGTTTATCTTATTTATACCATCATTTTAATTAGAATGAAGACATTCTTTACATGGTCATCAGTGTAAGCAAATTTTTTTTTCTTTCAGAATTTACATGGATAGTTGCTCTTATCATTCTGAAAAGCCTAGACTACCAGTTAAACTGTAATCACATAAAGAATTTTTTTAAACAAAAACTCTCCCATTTCTCATTTGTATGGACTGAAATACAAATGACTGAAACCTGCTAAAGAGCTCTACTCACCCAGCACGATTCACTATGGCTATCAAGGGAATATCTGAAGACACACTTTAAAAACGGTTTTAAGTCCAGGGTGCCTGGGTGGCTCAGTTGGTTAAGCAACTGCCTTCAGCTCAGGTCATGATCCCAGAGTCCTGGGATCGAGTCCCATGTTGGGCTCCCTGCTCCACGGGGACTCTGCTTCTCCCTCTGACATTATCCTCTCTCATGCTCTCTCTCACTGCCTTTATCTCAAATAAATAAAATTTTAAAAAAAAGGGGGGGGCTTTAAGTCCATAGAAATATTTTTGTTTTTCACAAAAGCCTTGGAAGGAGGAGACAAGTTATTGGTCATCTGTCTATTATCATTTGAAAAATATGACATAAGATCACATTTGATTTCATTTAGAGTTTAATAATGATTCTTTCTTTTTCCCCTTCTTCTTCACAGTTTCTTCTCTTCTAAGCCTAGAGTATAATGCTTTGTATGGTTTAGCTTACACAACTGGCCACTTGATGACATGAACAATAAATCACAGAGAAATCACATTTCTCTCTTGGCCAATGAGAGAAAAAAAAGAGAGAGAGACAATGGTTGCCTTTATTTCATTTTATTCCAGTCTGGTGAAAATTAGGTGGAACAAAGGCTTTAGCTCTAAGTGGACATGATTAGACACAGTCTACATTGGAAAGTCAGAGGATAAAATTGATGAAAAGCACATTTTGTTATTAGGGGATTTCCATTCCTAAACACGAATGCATTTAAACAATGATGAACTGTGTAAATACATAAATATATAATAACTATCATTTAAGAAAATGTTTATTTTTTAAAATATTTTATTTAGTTATTTGAGAGAGACTGAGAGAGAGAGGGCATGAGCAGGAAGAAGGAGCAGAGGCAGAGGGAGAAGCAGGCTCCCTGCTTAGCAGGGAATCCGATGTGGGACTCGATCCCAGGACCCTTAGGTTCCTGACCTGAGCTGAAGGCAGATTCTTAACCAACTGAGCCACCCAGGTGCCCCAAGGAAATGTGTAAATTATGGTGGCTGTGTGGGCATGGAGGGACATCTCTCCATTTATATAATCTCCAATTATATCTCCATTTATATAATCTCTCCATTTATATAATCTCCAATTATATAATTGGAGGGACATCTCTCCATTTATATAATTTCCAATTATAACCTCCCACCCTAGTTGAGTGTGAGTACATGCAATAAAAGTATATTGTACCTCTAGATTCTATGAACAGTGAATAAAAGATAAGAAGCAGTTAATCTAGAATATCACAATAACATATCTTCTACTTAAAATCAACTAACTAATGTAAAGTGTCAGGAAATAGACCTTTGCTTCTCCCCTATCCACTTCACCCATGTAATCAAACAAGCTCAGTGCACTGGGGATTAGAATTTAGTCTATGGTAACTTTGGTCATAGAAAGTAGAGGGAATAGAGACTATTATTCTGAAGCATATAATCTCTTAGGAAGAAAATCCCTCTATATAGTGCAAAATAATGGTCTCCATTTGGAGAGAGGATAACTTGATTTGCACATTTTTCTAGAATTGAATTTTACTAAATTATAGTTTTCAATGTCCATATATTAATAAAGACACCTCATTAGGCAATTTGATGTGCTTAACATATACTATGACTAACACTATTATTGCCTTCAAATCAAACATAAACACTAGGAGATACTCATCTAAATTGACTTAATCATAGTTTAATTACTATATACCAAGGCACACCCATTACAAAATTCAGACCCATGTTGGCCAAATAATAGATTACAAATACAGTGTGATCATACAAGACTGGATAATAAATTCTTTTCTTAGGTGTTTGAGAAAATATTTTAGAAAAGGTTCTTAAGCCACTTGTGATGAAGAGAAAAAAGTCCATTTTTCAAATATAGAATCTTAACTTTCCAGACTCCCATTTTTCTGGTCCGATAACCAATTAGTTCAGAACCAAGAGCACTCTCGGTTTTCAGAGTACAAATAGAAACTTGTGACGATGTATCCTGATACCTGCAGGTTCAACAATTGCATATCTAATTGTTCTCCCCCACGACATCAAAATAAACAGAAATGAAACAAATATTTTTACCCTTTGATATTGTAAAAGAGGAAATTTATGATGAAAACTGTTCATCTACCGTGGGGGAAAATCTTTCATAATTCCAAGATCCCATCTCGATCTTTTTCAAGACAGTAAATGATTTGAGAGTCACCTTCCTTTTTAGAACAATCAAATTGTAGAATAAGAGGCCTCTCTTGTTAGGATACAGGTTTAAATATATTTGGATCTGAACCATTTTAGCAAGAATGCTTTTTATGGTGAGTTCAGTAAGAAAGAGTTTTGGGCTAAGCCCATACTTTCAATTTAATTTCACAAATATTTATAGAACATAGAGTGTTTCTTAAACACAGTACTAAAGATTAAAATCAGGTCCAGGCACTAATGTAGAGACCCTCTAACCTATGATCTTTCAGTCAGAATGTTTTTCCTTAAAGCAAAGCTTACTCTGAAAAATCACAGTCCATGGAAGCTTAAGCACAGAGGGAATTCTAGCATCAAAGTCAGGGCATTGATCCAATTTTCAATACCACTCTCTATACACAATCTCAATTTCTTACCTTCAAGTACAAGTTATTCCAGAACTCCAGATGGCCCACTCACCCACATGTCTGCCCTCCAATATCTGTCTACCCATTCCCTCTTTTCCTTCTCCACTGCCTTCAAGAATCTTCTTTAAAACCTCTAATCTGATTGGATATTTTCATTACATGGTTCATAACATCCTGGTTGTTAGCTGCAAAAGTCCTACCTTCAATTTAAAACCCAGATGAGGTAATATACCTTTGGGAACCTCTCGCTTCCTCAAGGAACATTGTCCTATTCTCTAAATTTTCACTTGCTTATAACACTGTATTTATGTTTACCATATGAGGTTGTAATTAATTTTTTTTATTTTTTTTTAAAGATTGCAATTCAAAGGTATATAATTCTTTCTCTTTAGAGCAAGGACTCTATGTTTACCTTTATGTCTTTAGTGCTTTGTAGAGTATCAGATATGTATTGTCCAAAAATATTGAATGTGATTGAGGATGAGGTCTTTTTTTTCCTCCCCTCAGGGGAACTCATGCACTAATAGAAACACAAGCATGAAAACAAACAAGCAAACAAGACTATTAATACAAGGAGAAGAGCTTTTATTAAGCTCTTCCTCTGTGCCAAATACTGTACTAAAATCTTTTTAGGAATTATCACATTGGAACTTCATGCCCATCTTAAAAGTAGGTGTTTATCTTTATGCCTATTTCATATATCGTCCTGAGTACTTCTCAACATGATATTGGCATTTCTTTGTTACTTGTCCATCTAACCCACTCTAGACTATAAGTTCTTTGAGGACATGGGCTGTATCTGGCAGTGTTTCATTCACATCTGATTTGATGCCTAATAGATAATCAAAATGTTTTATGATGCTTTGATTGATGAATTCATGCTCTAATCTAAGGATTTTTTATTGTTCAGTGTTTTAAAGATTATGATAGCACACAACTATACAATGCTTACATGATGCTAGATGATGTTCTAAGTGCTTCACAAATATTCATTCATCAAATCCTCAACCCCTTCCTGTGAACTAAATTCTCTCCACTGTAAACTGGGTAATGTTTCACAGATGAGGAAACTGAGGCACAGAGTGGTAAAGCAATTTGGCCAAAGCTGTGTAGCTAGTTATCTATCGTGGGTGCTGCTCTTAAAGATGAACTGAGATAAAAACCTAGACTATGACATCAGTCATATAAAACTTGCTAAAAGTTATATATGTTCATATATATAAAAGTTAAATATACTAAAAGGGCAATTTAGGAAAATTATATAAACTGTTATAGGTACTATGGTGATCTTTTTTTATTTTTGTTATCTGGCCAAGTCCTTAGCTTATCCTGATCATTTTTCTTCATTTTGGTTCAATATCTGCTTAGTTCTTCTTCATTTGATCCAAAGTTAATAAGCTCTTTGAAAAAAAGCTTATGCTTATTTCCTGAAACTGCTCTTTAAAGATAGGATCTTGGTTACAAGTACCCAGATTTTAGGGCCTATACTTGAATGGTCCTTTCAGTTTCTGTTTCTAATTACCATCGCATAAAGCTGTGTAGAGTGGGAAGTGCAGGAAATGTGATCTCTCAAATGTAAATATGGCTTTTGTGATAATTAGACTCCTGAGTTTTATAGATCTTTGCAGTTTTAAATAGGAGAAAAGTAATCTATACAGGTTTTCTACATTGTTCAAAATTTCTTTCTCTAATATAGTTGTTTCCTAATTGTTTCACAGGTATCCCCATCTCAAAGACTCTCTCCCCTTCTGTGTTCAGTCCAGCCAGCTGAAAAGTATATTTTTCTGTTTACTGTTACATGTCCAGTAACACTGCATGTACGTTAGTATGCTTGCCCCATATACTATATGTCTATTTTGGGGTTATATTTTCTCTATCAACATGGACCCACTGATTGAACAGCAATGATCATGGGTCGATTTATTGTATTGGCAAATACAGTAAATACATGCATCGACAAAGTTGGTTCCTAATGATTATGAGCAATTTTGAGAGTGGTTCCTTGGTGAGTTATAACTGAATCTGAATCAGTTTTCTTACACCAGAAAACACGTAATGTATAATCTTGGAAATAATGTTGAATCTAAAGAAGCTTGAATATATTATTGTGACTCCTTACATAGTCCTTTATTTGTTTTCTGTGGCTGAATAATACATTAACACAAATTTAGAAGCTTAAAACAACACTCATTTCTTTGTTCACGGTTTTCTATGTCAGAAGTCCAGCAAGATGGGGCTATGTTCTCTGCTCACTCACAGGGTGGAAATAAAGATGTCATCTGGGTTTGGCTCCCTGATGGGAGGAGCTGGAGAAGGATCTGCTTGGAAGTTTATTCAGGTAGTTGGCAGAATACAGCTCCCTGTAGTTGCAGTACTGAGATCCTGATTTTTTTGCTCTTAAATAATTTCTAGAAGATTCTTTCAGGTTCTTCCTATATGCCCCCTCTATCTTCAAGCCAACAATGCCATATCAAATCCTTCTCCTGTTTCAAATCTCTCATTTCCACTGCTGCAACTAGCCAGAGAAAACATATGTTTTTAAACCGCTCGTATTATTAGGTCAGAATCACTTGGTTAATTTTCCTGTCTTAGGTTCAGTTGTGCCAAACAACATAACTTGATCATGGAAATAAAATTCACTATTTTAAGGATGAGTCAGGGCCTGAACAACAAGGGTTAGGAATCTTAGAGAAAATTCGGAACTCTGCTTATTACAGCCTCCAAATAGAAAAGGCCATCTCTGAATTTCAAAGCATATTCTTTTCTTTCCCATGAGTGAACAAAAATTTTCTCACGTCTTTTCTGTTAGTGCCACGTAGTCATATTCTGACAACTTTTGGAGTGCTGACATTTTAGGGCTGTCTAACAATGAATAATATTTCCCTCCATTTGTGCATATATGTGTGTGTTTTTATATATCCATAAACATGAGCATCTGAAGTACTGGTAACACTTTTAATAAATATTAATAGTTAAAATCTGCTGATATCATGGCTACAAGAACTGTGAATAACTAGAAATTTAAGAAAAGACTAGATATATATTAGCAAAATCTATCATTGCTGGAATGACAAAATATTTTAAGATGCTCTATTAGTTTGCTAAGGTTGCCATTAAAAAAAAAGAATGAGTGGCTTAAACAAGAGCAGCTTATTTTCTCATAGTTCTGGAGGCTGGAAGTCCAAGATGAAGGTGTGAACAGGGTTGGTTTTCTCTGGGGCTTTTCCCCTTGGCTTACAGATGGATACCTTTTTGCTCCCTCTTAGCATGTCTTCCATTCTTGCCATTTACATGTCTAGCATCTCCTTGCTATGTCTTAGTCTCCTCTTTTTAGAAAGACACCATTCAAACTGGATTATAGCCTATCCTCCTTTTAATTAAGCACCTCTTTGAAGGCTTTATCTCCAAATACCAGCTACATTCTGAGGTATTGGGAAGTAAGACCTAACATAATCATGGGAGGGGGCTACAATTCAGTCTATAATAGATTTTGAATAAAATATAAGTCCCTTCAGTTTTTATAAACATAGTGCAGTAAGGCCTGCAGTTCTCAAAATAAGGAGATGATCTATTGCACATGACAAATTCTTTGGCTTACATATAATTATCAAGATAACAAAGTGAGAAGTGGGAGGTACATGTCTCAAAGAAGATGACTTTGTTTATATTGGGTCATTTATCTTTTATATACTTATCAAAGATTCATTCATATGTAAATTGTTCTAGTTTTCAGTTAAGACAAAATACATATTTTCTGAAATATGAATTAAAACAGCCCAAGAAAATTATTTTCTTATGATAGAAAGTTCCTGTGCTAACCTGTGCAAAATTGTAAACTTAGAAAGAAAGTAAACATTGAAGAATTAACTGCAAGACCTGCAAAATGTAGTCTGTTATTTTCCTTTCTCCATGTATATAATATTAAGCATTGTTTTTTAGTAATAAATACATTGTAAACTGAGTCTGTTGTTATCTAAATATCATCAATCCGCACAAAAATGGAGAAATAATTTAAGAAAAATTCCTTTTGACTATAAATTATATCATATTGCATTTTAACTAAAGTATATTGTTTTTATTTCAAGTTAAACAGGAACAATGAAGAATTTACTAGGAGTGCTAGGAGAGTGTTTTCAAAGTGCTCAGAGAGTACTTTCCAAAAGTCCCTCTCATGGCCCAAAGTCCAAATGTCAATTAAATAATTATTAAATAGCTGCTATATACTCAGTTGTATTTGTTTGCAATTGCCATTGTAACATATTACCACAAATTTAGAGCATCAAAATAACAGAAATTCATTCTCCTGTGGCTGTGGAGAGTAGAAGTCCAAAATGAGACCAACAAGCTCAAATCAGGGAGTCAACAGGCTTGCTTTCTTCTAGAGGCTCCAGGAGAGAATATTTCCCTTGACTCTTTTTCTTCTAGTGGCTTCCAGCATTCCTTGACTGCTGATCCCATCACTCCATTCTCTGCTTTTTTGGGTCACACTGCCTTCTTCTCTACTGTAATAAAATCTCTGTCTGCCTCTTGTAAGGACATTTGCAATTATACCCATAGTCCACCCAGCTACTCTAGGATAGTCTCCCCACTTCAAGACTCTTAATAATGTCTCCAATGTCATGTATTTATTTATTTATTTATTTATTTATTTATTGCCATCTAAAGTATAATTCACAGATTCTGGAGCTTAATATGTGGACATCTTGGAGCCATTACTCAGCCAACCACATCAATGTTGTTTTGTATTACCATTGGAGATGTGAAAGAGTAAGGTTGATAGGCCCTCCAGGGCTTTTTAGTATGAAGTGGGACACAAAGGAAGCCTCTGTTACTCAACAGAGCATAACTTAGCCTGTGTAAGATGAGGCCAAAACCAAGCACAAATAGTTATTCAAATAATGAAGAAATCATTTGGAAGAAGCTTGGGAAAAAAATGTATGAGCAAGGACAGGAAAGGCAAAATAGGCACATCATGAGAAGACAGTTTGTAGAACTGGATTTCTGGGGCATAAATTGGAAGGTGGAAATATATATGAAGATGTCTAGTTCCTTCCACTCTGGCAGTTACAGAAGTAGGCAGTAAGTGAATATCTCTATAAAAACAATAGAAGATTGATTGAAATGGGAATGAATGAATTTATGAACAAATAGTACATTAAATACATTAGAAGTTGAAAAACAAGCCCCACAAATTAGAGTCAGTGTGAGAAGCAGAAAGTTTTTGTGGGTTTTTGAGCATGAGGGTTTATGTATAATTAAGTTTTAATTGGTTACACCCAATTGCTCCAAGTGCTGGGGATACCATTTATCTCTCATGCACTCTGCAATAAGATGGTCTAACCATACATGTACACTGCTCCAAGGGTCACTTCTTTCTAGCTCTATTTGGAGGAAAGGAAGCAGTCAGGTCACAGAGCACCATGCTTTCCCACTCCCTCCTGGCACCATTCTGAACTTAAGGCTTCTCTCACAGAACTGTAATGCCATGTCACAGCATTGCATTCCACGATTTCTGCAGGTCACCGCCAACCCAAGGCTATCAGATATAATACTTGTTCACAGAAAATATTGAGGAAAATTGTAAAACAAGCAAGAAATAAGTTCAAAGTCAATGCCAGACATGCCATTTTTTGGAAATTATTGAGTTATTGCTCACCACACAAAGTTTTATATGGGTGATTTCCTTCTTTATGCCCTGACTTAGGCCCATCACTTTCTCACAAGTTCTTCTATCTGTCTCTGTGTTCCAGATCCCTTATGTCCTCCTCTCCCTGGATGGCTTACTGAAAGGCAAAATGTTTGTCCTTTCTATTTTACAGATCAAAGGCATGTTCTCTTTGTTTCACCCTTGGGTATCCGGGATATACACTTTCTTAATTTTATTCAAACAAAAGGTCCACCAACTCCAAAGTCGATATACATCACTCTCTTAGAGGGCATGTACCATGAAACTTGGTTTGCTTTTGTTTTGTTTTTTATTCCTCCCTGTAACATAACAAAAGTAATAATTTTTTGCAAATTTACTGGAAAGTGATGTGCAAGATATTTTGAAAAGGCAAAGGGTGATGAGTCTTGATTTAGTATTAAAAAACATAGATTTATGGTTTGGACTTTTGGTTTAATCTACATTCCCCTCATACTATAATAGGAAAAATTTGGTCATCTTGTTCATCCATAAAATGGAAAAATAGCCTTGTTATAAGGATTTAAAGGTGTGATACTTAGAGTCTAATACATAATGAGTTTCAACATGTGTTAACTCTTTTTATTTTAGGATTAGAGAGTTTTGCTAGTCAGCTGTTATAGTCATTTAGGTATGAGGTAACTAGACCCCATGCAAGGGGGAAGAGCAGAGTGATGAAAGTGAAGAGAATAAATTGGAGGTGTAGTTTTGGGGAAAAATTGGCAGTAGTTTGTGACTTCTAAGAGAATAATGGAGAGTGTGTTACATTAAGGGAGAATGAATATGCTCTGTAAAGTCAACATAGACTCCATTTGATCTTTGAATTAAGAAAAGGGAGAGATCAGTACAGCTGTTGACTGCATGGTTAGGGAGGAAGTATGGTTTGCATAGTGAAGAAAAACTAAAAAT
This sequence comes from Nasua narica, assembly GCA_028533885.1. NCBI lineage: Eukaryota > Metazoa > Chordata > Mammalia > Carnivora > Procyonidae > Nasua > Nasua narica. The sequence continues at coordinate 90,195,343 of CM052807.1, forward strand.
AAAATAAGTGGAGTAGAGAAATGAAGGCACATTAGAAGTAAATATGCATCAGCATGGGAATGATAATTGGTAAGGTGAGTGAAGAGAAGTAGTGAGGGTATAAATCCAGCTGGAGTGATGGCTTCATTCTGTGAGTCACAAGATATTAGGCAGGGAGTAGGGCAAATTGGGCAATCATTTGCTATGAGGTCATCAATACGAGAACTTTTATAGGCTTTTTCACTAGTAAGACTATTTGATCAGTCTCTAGAACCCATTACTAGTCCATTTAAAATGTCTCTCAGATTTATCATTTCCTTCCTGTTTCCAGAATGTTCATTGTCATCACCAAATTCTTTGCTTTAAGATTTTATTTATTTATTTATTTATTTGAGAGAAAGGGATGGGAGAGGGGCAGAGGGAGAAGGAGAGAAAAAAATCTCAAGTAGACTCCACATGCTGAGCATGGAGCCTGACATGGGCCTCGATCTCATGACCCTGAGATCATGACCTGAGCCAAAATCAAGAGTCAGAGGCCCAACCAACTGAGCTACCCCGGTGCCCCTGTCATAACCAAATTCTTGCATATTATAATAGATTATTTTTTTAATGATCCTCCTCCCACACCCATGACCCAGGAATTTCTCCCTTCTCTAGTTTATGCTGTATACTAGGTCAAATAATCATCAAAAAGCTCTGTTACCAAAGAAAAAGAAAAGGCTCCTTATAGTGACATTTTTATGATGAGTTTCATACTGGACTTAAGTGGCAACAGTGAACCAAGACCAAAAAGCTGAGGAAAACTACGCTAATATCTTAACTCAATAAGCACAGCTTTGGGTGCCTCAAGGCATTTGCTACATGTAAGGTTTAGATGATTTCTTAAACACTCTTGTCTTTTAAATATCTTGCTCACCAGTGATGATGGCTCTTAAACATTACTTTTTTATTCAGTATCTATTCATCTTACATGAAAGTGTCATTTAAGAAATGTGGATGGCAGAAAGCACAGAATAGAAATAAGAACAGTAAACTATAAATTTTCAATAATAAATATATCATTGCATCAATGGGTATTATTTTTTTGTGGATATTTTTCTCTGGTGGTCTTTAAACCAAGCATACGCAAGTTTTGCAGTTATTTCCAAAATATAAATTATGGTTTATTAGCTTCTAAACCAAGAAAATTCACTACATTTTTTTCAAATAGCTGTTGTCCTGTAATAATATTAGTTCCTCGAAGAACTGGAGCTGAGATTTGACTCAACTTGGAGGTGTTCACTAATGATCTTTTGAATCATCTGTTCCTCCATAATTTTTATTTTTCTACATTACATTGCTAATTTTGTACTAATGGTTAATGAAATGCGATGAGTTTAGTTGAGTGGGTTTCCAGATTATTGTATGAATGGCCTTTAGTCTGATCTTTCACTGTGTACTCCAAACTCATACCTCATAATCGCATGGAGATACATTTTTTCTTAATTTTTCAATCTCTCAACTTAATAGCTTACTAAATTACACTACCTGATATTGCAATTTGGCTAGTAAATTTTTATCAGCATGTAAGCACTATTTTTTTAACTATATATTACATAGGTATTAGGGAGAAATAAAATTATCTCCCAGTTAACACATCCTAAATATTCTGAAAAAAAGTAAAAACCTTTAAAACAGATTACCTAGAAGCAGGTATATATTTTTTCTCTTTCAATTTATTTCATATTATCTATTTTTTTAATTTCTACTTTATTTCCTTTATAGAATTTATTACACTATAAAATTATCTTGTTTGCTTATTGTTTTATTGTCTATATTCCTCACTGGAATGTAACATCTCTGAGCAACGGAACAGCTCTATCTTATTTAGTGTTAGATGATCATTGCATGGAACAGCATAGAGTCTGCCATAGAATGCTAGATTTTAAAGTTGTATTTAATCACAACATCTAATAGTCTTCTTCAAAAAATTATGGGGATATTTTACTAATAATAAGCAATAAACATATTGACTGAAATATTAATAAAATAAAAATTTTATATGCCCATGAGTATTATGAGTGTCCATATTCTAATCGTTTCTCACTCAAATGGAGAATTAAATAGTCATTTATTTATTTATTTATTTTTTTAAAAGATTTTATTTTATTTATTTTAACAGAGAGAGAACACAAGCAGGCAGAGAGGCAGGCAGAGGCAGAGAGAGGAGCAGGCTCCCTGCCGAGCAAGGAGCCCGATGTGGGACTCGATCCCAGGATGCCGGGATCATGACCTGAGCCGAAGGCAGCCGCTCAACCAACTGAGCCACCCAGGCGTCCCTAAATAGTCATTTAATTAAGAAACAAAACAATTCCTAAAAATTAAAGAAGACCATATGTTCAGCACAGACCTTATTATTTCAAACATAAGCTCCTGAGAGAAAGATAAGGTAAATGAACAGCTAGTTATAAATCAAAGCAGATTGTAAGGAGTTAGGAAAACATGAAATAAATGTTCAAATCAAGAAGCTATCAAATGTCTTTATGGTATCAAAGATAAACTTAGTCATATTAAAAATTTTAAGAGTTTATTTGAGTAAAAAATTGATTTGAATCAGGAAGCATCCGATCTAGCAGAGAGGAGGGATCTCCTAGGCTCCATACGAAATGAGACTTTTCTAGATAGAAGGGAAGAAGAACAAGGAAGTTGCACTAGGCAAAAAAGTGGGTTGCTTATTATAAGATTACTTTCCTTTAGGGGCTGGCAGAAGTTTATGGGAGGAGATTACCTGACTAGTGCTGGTCAAGTAATTCCTGACTGGTTTAAGATTCCATTTCTGGGAGAGTCAAAATGTAATTAAATCAAGTCTCAGATTGGTAATATGGAGTGAGTCCATTTTGGATCTGTTGTTTTTAACAATGGAAAAGGTATCTTTATTGAAGATATAATAGTACATGTAAGTAATCTATAAGTAAAGATGAGGGAGTGGAACATGAAAAGAGTCAAGAAATATTGGAAGCTATTGCATGTGTTAAAAAAAAAAAAAGCTATTGCATGTGTTAGAGAATTCAGTTTGGTTGGAAACATGTAGCAGATAAGATGGGAAGAAAGGTTTGGGTGTCATTGTACCAAGTCCTCCAATCTAGGCTGAGAAATTACATTTAATTTATTTAGAAACATTTAATGATTTTCTGTTTCCTATCATGGGAATGAAATTATAAGAACTCTGCTTTATAAGGATCGGTATAGCCATGATTAGCAGTTTGACACAACTGAAACTGAAATGAAATAGATCCAAGTGTAGATGTACATAAGTGTATACAATACATTATAATTGTAGGTGTATATTAGGTGATACAATTATATTACATTTTGCTTTTAGATATTCTATTTAGGCTTATTGTTAGACATATAGTGCTTAATATTAAAAAGAATTTTTCTCATTCCAATTATAAATCTACCATATCAGTTTTTAAGTTTGATTTATATTTTCAGAGTTTTTGTATTTACATATTGATAAATAAGACAAAGAAACAACAGTAAGGATATTTGCTTTTTTAATTACCAGTTATATGTTAAAAATAAGTGAAAATGTATGCATGCCTGTGACTTAACAGGAAATTGTTACCTTAGATTTATCATGATATTGAAAGAAACAAACTAATATACATTGAATTATGTACAAACTCCTAACTTTAGATGCAAAAACATTGCCTTCGGAAATATAATTTTCAACATTTTGAAGTATATAATTCCTTTATATTACTTAATGCCTCTATTTCATTTGATAAACTGTTTTATAAAAAATCAATTGCAAACATACAGATTTTAGGATTATTTGTTCCATTTCTTTGAAAAAAATTGATAGTATTTTGATAAGGATTGCATTAAATGCATAGATTGCTTTAGGCAACATAGATATTTTCACAATATTTGTTTTTCCAATCCATGAGGATGGAACGTTTTTCCATTTCTTTGTGTCTTCCTCTGTTTCCTTCATGAGTACTTTAGAGTTTTCTAAGTACAGATTCTTTGCCTCTTTGGTTAAGTTTATTCCTAGGTATCTTATGGTTTTGGGTGCAAGCATTTTAATATTCCCAAAGACTTTAAGTTAATATAAGTAGTCATTTGTATAGTGATTATACAGGAGAGCATCATAAATTTTTTCTTTTTTTTTTCTTTTTCTCTTATTGTGGCTCAGCAGTGGATTGAGAGCAACTGTGGTAATTGTTCTATCAGTTAAGACCCCCCAAAATTCAGGGAATAAAACCCTTTTTGCCTTTTTCTAACCATTGTTCATTTAGCTGAGAACAATTGAAGCTTTGACTGACAACATATTTTGCTGTAACAAATCTTAGCATCAGCAGTGGTAATACCAGCAGGTGTTATGTACTTTTTATTGTGGTACACATCATGTTATACAACATGTCCTAGGCAGAATGTTTTTGTCAAAAAAAAAGATGAGTCTGAGCCTTTAGATATGTTTACAGCTTATAAGAAATAAAGAAGAGGAGCAGGTAAGAAAACTCTTCTAGTTAGTTGTTGAACATCATAGTGCATAACAAAATGTGGATTATTGCATTTGACATTGTTCTGCCTTTTTCTTGTTCATTGCTGAGCACAATGCTTTATTTAAAAAAAATCACTGTATAAGAAATTAGGACATCGATTTTTATGGAATTTAAGGTTTGCATATATTATCCCATCTGAAACACACCACACCCTTGGGAGGCAGCTATAGCTGTGCTTACTTGAAAGATTAATCTGACTTTGGAAGAATAGCCATGCTCTGTCTTTTCCAAAATATAAAGCCTTTATTAAATGTTACAACACCTCTGAGGAACTGCTCAAGGAACTGAGGAGGGAGGTCAGTTGGAGTATTAGGGAGCTCAGTGTGCTAGGGGATAGATCTATAGAACTATTTATTTGGCATCAGTTATATGAAATTTCACATCACAGGAATTTTTCAACCATTTAGTTGGTTTGGACATCATCTTTAACAAGTCATTCATTCAATGAATGTGAGTATCAACTATGTACTAAATAGTTTTGAGGTGTAGAGGGAAACCAAGAGTGAATAAAATGTCCCTACCCTCACGGAACTGGCAATTTAGTGTCAAACATATCTTAAAACTATTTCTGAAAATACATATAGAATTTGCCAAATGGTTATACATTTTATAGGGAAAAATAAAGCTGGGTAACTATGTGAAGGGATTAATGAAGCAGGGAGTGGTGGTAGACAGGGAAGAGATAAATAACTCGGGTGATTATGAAAAGCTTCTCTAATAAGAGATTTGAAATGTGTCTGAAACAAGTGAAGAATCAAGCTATGAGAGTCTCTAGAGAGAAGTCTTTTCAGGCAAAGGGAACAGTAATTGTAAAGAATTGATGCAAATGTGAGTTTACCAAGCTGGAGAAAGAGCAAAATATGGACTGGAAGGAATCAAAGGCTAAATATTACAAGACAAATCCAAGAAGGCAGCTGAGCACCTGATCCTGGAGGGCTTGGGAAGCCATTGTAAGCACTTTCAGTCTGAGTGAGATAGGAAGCCAATGGAGGCTTTCATCACAAGAATGAAGTGATTTGTTCCATATTTGGTGTTTTTCAAAAGCCTTTATTTCTGATTGTGTGTCAGTGATGGTAATGGTGGCCTGAAGCAGTAAGAGCCTCCAAGAAAGGGAAAAGAATAGAAGAGGGGAGAGGAGGAAGAAGGGAGGAAGGAAGGAATAAAGGAAAGGAGGAGGGAGGGCAGGAACACCTGTACATTTACTTGGCTGAGTGTTATTTTTCCATTTCAACATTATTAGTTCTATGAAAATAAATGGAATACAGTCCTAGTGTGAAAGATTAAAGATAATCTTTAATTACAAGAAGGGATGTGAAGAATGACAGATGGACAGCCTGCCTGGAAGACTTCATAAAAAATTGTTTGAGATAGTTCTTTTTTTTTTCTTTTTGAGATAGTTCTTAAAGGAAAAATTGGGATTTGTCCAGCCAGAATGGAGAGTATAGTTCTTAATTCTGATGGAAAAAAGTATCATCAGGAAGGTAAGACAATAGAATAAAGAGTAAAATACAGTAAATCAGGACAAATGTAAGAACCCATCAGTGCAGTGATGGCTTCAACTTTAGGCCTGTCAGTGAACGGTCTTCTTCATTTACACATGTCTACTGGTCTCTTAAGTATTATACTAGAAAGACACACTGAAGAGAACCTAGCATCAGAATAATAATTATTCAATTCATTAAATTTTAATAATATTTTGTGATAATTTTAGGAAGACTCAGATTCCCATTTTTTTCAGATCATATAAAATAGGCAAACATTATTCTGAAATAATCTATTTATAAATGCTGATTATCACAAACGTTATTCTTGATCCTACTTGTCAGATGTATGATCTCTTTACTCAATAATTTTTAATTTAAAAAGAGCAATGATTTATATGTGCTGCTTTTCTTGTGAACTAAGGTAACTGAAATGCCAACAGAAAGTGGCCATTTCTTAGTAATTGTTGATGTATGTTTATTAACTAATTGATTATATTCCTCTTAAATGTGGTAATTCGTATTTAAAATTAGAGATTCTTAATACTATTTTAATACCTTCTACTTATTTTCTTTAAATCTTATTTAGAAAAAGACACTACCACTAAATAGGACTTATATAAATTTCCAAGAACTTTACTATTTCTCCTATTCATTGAGCTCTTCAATAAAAGAAAACATTTAGAATCATTTTGAAAGCAGCCTTGAGGCTTTCATTTTGAACTGGGAAAAAAAAAAAGGTTTGATTTTTTTTTTTTTTTTAGTTCTAGGTAATAGTATAATATTGAAAGAAACGTCAAATAAATGCCACTGCAGAAATTGGGCTTTTGTCATTCTCCTAATAGTTCAGAAAATAAGACTGTCATGATTACTTTCACTACTGTAAAAACAGACTTGAAGGGAAAAAATGGGTATAGAAAAAAATACAAATCCTATTCTCATACACTCGTGAATTCCCAGAAATTAAATTCCATTTTAAGTAAGAAGAGTATATCAATGTATATATAACATGTACATATTCTTTTTACCTAAGGAACAAAAATCAGTAATGTGATTTTTTTTTTTCCTCTAGATACCCAGGCAAAGAGCATCAGCAGACTATGTAACTGTTTTTCTTTTTTTCAAAAGCAAACTATTAAAGTAATTGAAAAAATTCTATAATAACTACCACTTATTGGAAATACTAAAAATTTAAAACATTTTAGCATTCATTAAAAACAACTATAATTTTTAAACCTTACTGTAAATGATATGTATTGTAGTACATGTAATTTATGTAACAGTTCAGAAAATGACACCTGAAAATATCTCACATCAAATCTAAAAACTTGTACATGTACCTGTGTGTGTGCGCATATGTAACCAAAACTAGAGGGAGAAAATACCATAAAAAATTTTAAAGGACAACCAACTACAAAAACATATGCAAAATATCTGACAGTATTTCAGCTTTATTAGTATAGAATCTCATATGCATCACCCATACATAAAAAGTAAGCACCAAAAAACAATCAGACAAAAAATCTGAGTGTGAAATCACATGTTAAAGAAACATGAGACTACCATAAATGTCTTTAATTAAGAAAGAAGTATAACATAAAATAATGGCATCTTTTTAAACCTTCAAATTGTCAAAGATTAATTTAAAATGATAAGACAAATATTTGAGTAAGGAAGGCATTGTCAAAAACTGTCACTCAAAATTTGGAAAAATTCAGATCAACTTGAAGTCTTAAAAATGTTTATACTATTTACTTAGTACTTTTACTTGAAGGTATTTATCTTAAGAAAATAGTCAATGATGTGAGATGTACATAAGCATTTATGTATAATAACGCTTATTGTTATGTACTCTATAATACCAAAAAATAGGAAATAATCAAATTGTCTAAATGTAGGAGAATGATTGATTAAAATATAGCAGTACATCTCTATAGTGTAGGAAACACATAATCCTTCCTGCTCTAGGCAGGTATAAACATATTTAGTTTTAATTAAATATTTAAATAGCAAAGAAAAAATAGAAAAATAAATAAATAAATAAATAGATCACAGTAGCCTTTGATTAGCCATCCCTGGATTCTAAAGACAGGGCTCCAACCCCAGGTTTTCTACCACCAGCTGCCTAGCCATGGGGCAAAACTTCCCTTAGCATTGAGAGATCAAGCCACTTATTATATACCCAGCAAGTGACTGTTGGAGTCAATTTCTTTGTAAACCTTGCAGTCAAATAAATCTAGTGTCTGTTATTTTTAGCCAATGACGGTGATGTAGATCACCCTATCATCTTCTCTTTGGTATATAATAATCCCATACCACCCTGTGATTCTTCAATCCAACCCACTCTCCCGCTGCCCCTTTCTTTACAAATTCTTTCCACTTGTTCTTGGGTATCTCAGTTCCATAGCAAGCACCATTTCTTTTATCATGAGTTTTTTACCGAGTGCTATTTCTACTTTTGTTAACCTTGGCTTTCGACTGAAGATGTTACTTTTCTAGCTGATCTTTGTCAGAGTCTGAATGGAAGTTGTTTCCTTTCTTTTCCTCCTGGTGCTGCTTCTCAACTATTCTTTATTCTGATGTAAAATCTCTTTTTCTCTGGGAGCTTATGAAATTGGGCTAAACTCTCTGTAAGAGTTGTTGACAGCTACTTAAACTCCCAGCTACTCTCATTCATGAAAAGCTTCTAAATCATGATTATCCTGGTTGACTAAAACGTAGTATGAATACTTCAGTGAACAAACCAAATTGTCACATTCTTCATCTTGCTAACTCCAGCGGCCTTCATCTCATTTTAGTTTGCCACTTCTGCCGAAACTTGGCATCACAGAAGTTCATTTTTGTAATAGTAAGTTAAAACATCCCTCTTTCTGGCTACAGCATCCTATCCTCCTGGTCACCGCCCTCTCTTATTCCCATCATACATTTTCTTCTACTTCCTGGAGATCACCAGTCTCTTGACAACTCCATTTTTCTTCTCTGAATAGTTACATCATGTCTTCATTGTCTTTCCTAATCAGTTTAATTCCAAGCATCACTATAAGAGAGTTTTATCACTCCCTTTGCTTGGCGGTGCCTTCATTGTCCTCGAATAGCAAACTATTTAACCAGATGAATCCTACAGAGCACAACCTCCATACAGCTATGAGGGAAGGTGAGTACTGCTGGAGATACTTACACATATAAGGGTCACTACAAATTGATGGTGTCTTGCTATGGTGCCCCAATTCTTCCAGAAAAACTCCTATACTTCCCTAGTTCTGGCTCCCACTTCTATAGCCTTGATTTCTCTTTTGACTTTTAATCTTGCTTGTTTACTCTTTAAACAAAACTGAATTCATTGCATTTCCCCACCTAAGACTAGATATGAAGTTTCTAGTATATATTCTATAGAGAGTTACACTTTAACAAAGAATACTTTTCCTATATTGATATTCCCTCTTTACTTAGTTATATTTGTCAGTAGCATGGTGAATGACAACAGAAACAGACAAAGCAATGTGAAGTAAAGTCATTCAGTCTGATTTCATTTAAATAGGTATAGGAGTTGTGACCTTACTACATAGTCAATATGTGGTAAAAATAGGAAAAAAAAAACCCAATAAAACCAAAAGCCCCCAAATTTGTAGACTTATGTGTGCTCAAATGAGGAGATGGGAATCAAGAGATTACAAAAGAATGATACAGGGACTCTATCAAATGTCATTAATAACTCTTTATAGATAAAAGAAAAAACACAAATGTTTTCAGAGAACCAAAGAAATGCAAATGAAGCAGTAGAGGGAGGTAGCAAAAATCTGAGTGGAAGTTCAGACTTCTGTGATTAAAAAACTAGAAGATTAGGAAGAATTAAGTAATGATGCGGCCTATACTAGGGTACAGATTTCTTTAGGTTTTAGAGACAGTTTGTGTAAACTAATCAATTAGACTCAGCATGTACCTTTAGGGTCACAGATAAAAAAACAAATCCTGTGATATGAACAGAATTTTTAATGGTTTATATGAAATCTCACTGCTTGGCATAGATATTCTAATTTTCATAGGTTGGGATAACAATTGTTTGTGTGGTGGATATGCATATTTTAAATTAATATTTAAAATAAGTATAGAAATTATAAATTAAATCATATCCTTAGAATTAATGTGTTTTATATTACTTGTAGGCATAATTTTTGCATATTGGGTATTTTATTCTTAAATTTTTAATTTTTATAAATTTTAATTTATATTAATTTAATTATATTAAATTAAATATATTAAATTTATATTATATTTTGAAAATATAAATATTTTAAAATTTTAATTGCATATTTGGTATTTTATTTTATTTTATAATTTTTTAAAAGATTTTATTTATTTATTTGACAGAGAGAAAGAGATCACAAGTAGGCAGAGAGGCAGGCAGAGGGAGAGCAGAGAGCCAGATGCGGGGCTCTATCCCAGGACCCCGAGATTCTGACTTGAGCCCAAGGCAGAGGCTTAACCCACTGAGCCATCCGGGCACCCCATATTTGGTATTTTAATTAGAATTTATGTTCAAGAGAATTTTGTACATTAGAGTAGCTAACAAATTTGTCTTGAGTTTCTAATTTTAAATCTGTAATTTAGTGAATGGTTCTGTATTATAATTTTAATTTAAAAGCCATTACGGTTTTTATTAGGTATATAATAATAATTGAATTTAAGTTTTGAAAAAGTAAATTAAAAAAAAAAACCTTTAGTTTATTTGAATATTTAAAGCATAGTCCTTGAATCACCTTCTGTAATCCAAAACTACCCTAAGAGTACCAAAGATATCAGCTACCAGCTCTTTGAAATTTAAGACATTCATTTTATACAATGAGCCTAGTACTATAGGACTTATAGTGACCCATTAAACATTTCTAAAATGAATGATTGAAACTGTTAGAATTACCTTAGTATCAATATCTAATGACATTAGAAATGCTTGTGAAAGACACAGAAAAAGGGATTACCTTTATTTTTAAAGTGTCCGTGATTCTACAAAAATTCCATATACCTATTTTGAAATATACTTTATGTATAGTATGCTTGCTCTTAATGGAAATTAAGCCTAATTTTTGTTTTAACTCTGAGAACAATGTGCTAAAACTCTTCTTTCTAAGCTTCAGGAAGTCTTCAAGTTTTCTCTCTCTCCAGATTTAGGAGTGTGAGGGGCGCCTGGGTGGATTAGTCATTAAGTATAAGCCTTTGGCTCAGGTCATGATCCCAGGGTCCTGGGATTGAGCCCCACATCAGCCTCCTTGCTCAGCAGGAAGCCGCTTTCCCTTTCCCTCTCCCCCTGCTTGTGTTCCTGCTTTTGCTGTCTCTCTGTCAAATAAATAAATAAAATCTTAAAAAAAAAAAAAGAATTACGGGTATGAATTACTTTTAGAAAAGACTGTTATTTGGGGGGAAAATCTCTTTAAAAATTTCTCCTTATTTTCTTTTTCTTCTTTTTTATTGTGTTATGTTAGTCACCATACAATACATCATTAGTTTTTGATGTAGTGTTCCATGATTTATTGTTTCAGAAATAAAAAGCAAATATTATTATTTTTAGGGAAAATGGCAAAATCTCATTTTGTGAGGCTTTTTTTTTAATATATAAATTGTGCATGTGGTTGGGTCTGGGATGTATTTCTGTAGACTTTTGCTTTTAATGAAATGAGGAAAATTTTTGGATGAATTAACACAACACTGTGCCTACAAATGTAGTTTGTTTACACTTGTGTAGAAGGAGATTACCCAGAGGTCTAAGTGTAGGAGGTACTAACCACACAGTCTTTGGGAAAGACCCAGTAAAGTTTGGCCTGGCATTCTCTGCTGCTCAAACTGGAATTTAAGGTTCCTGACCAAGTCTCAAGGTAATGTAAGTCTGAGTAACTTGAAGGTACTGGGTTGTGGATTGTGTTCTGATATTAATTTTAATGAGGGCAGGGCCCAAGATTTCAGTCCTGTGGTTTTCCCTGAAGGGTATGGGCATTTCCCTTCTCATTCATCCTGGAGAAGGCAAGACCTCAAAAGGGACAAACTTTGAACTAGTTGGTGGGTGGTGGGGCTGCAGCCAATGAGCCATTTCTTACGGTGAATCATGTTTGGATCATTTCTGGCGGTAGTGATGGAGGGAGGGAGTTGTGGAAAATAATTTCAATATTGTGGTTCAGTAAGAATGCCTCAAGTGGAGCCCAGAATCTATGTTTGTAGATCATCTATCACTCCATGATTCTGATGAAGAAAGCCTGTGTACTATATTTAAGAGATACAAAACTTGAATAGAAAATTTAGCATATAAAATCAAACATAATTGAACAATAAAAATGGCTTTAAAAAGGTATTATTTCATTATGTTAAAAAATGTCTACCTTGTTTCCTATGCCAAAATTGTATGTTAAAACTTGCTAGAGATCTAGCTAATCAAAAATAAGACAATGTTCTTTCATTTGAAATACCTGCCATGCCATTTCATAAATGTGGCTAAGATGGGGAACTCCTTGTTCAAATTCATTTACAGTCCTCATTATCAGTCTGGCCTTGGGGGAAACAGAATATGCTGAAATGAAATCTTTTTTTATTTTATTTTTTTATTTGACAGAGAGTGACAGAGAGAGAGAGAGGGAGAACACAAGCAGGGGGAGCAGGAGAGGGAGAAGCAGGTTCCCGCCAAGAAGGGAGGCACAGGCGGGGCTTGATCCCAGGACCCTGGGATCGTGGCCTGAGGTGAAGGTAGATGCTTAACCGACTGAGCCACCCAGGAACCCCTGCTGAAATGAAATCTGTTGTCTTTCTAATCTTAGGTATAAGAAGTGAAACAAGTCTCTGGACTTTCTCTCAATTAAAAAATGAACAAGTACTGTCAGTGGTGCCCAGGATGAAGAAGGTTGTCCACAGACATATCATTTTTCATATTTACAGTTTATACTTCATCACATCTGGTTCAAAAATAAGATGTAATGATCCCACTATCTAATATACAGGGGCAATCTTCAGTTTGACTAGCAATTAATTTTAAAGTTAGTTTTATAAATGTCAGCTAGTAATTATGTATTGCTTTATGTCATCAAATGCATACAAGCAATTTTAAAGTAAAGGAAATGTATCACTTTTCAACAATGATAAACATCACAGAAACAATTATCTCTTATCCATTCTTACAAATGTTTAACTTTTTTTGACCATACATCATGGAAATAGAAATATTTCCAAAGTAATTGTTTACTTTAAATTAAAAATGACAATGGATGTTTAGAGAGGAGATCGAATCCTTAGGTTCATTGCATTAAAATTTGTACCGTTTTCTGGAAAACAGAGATTGGTTAAAATGTATTTTGGAACTCCTACTGCAGCCACATCTTACTTCAAGTACTTAAAAACCATTCCCCTCCAACCCCCCGTTCCCCAAGAAGAAACTTCTTATTAAAGGGCGGGTCCAAGTGGTCATTTTTGTATTACACAGTACTCCACTTACCCTTGACAGGGGATGATCGGTCCATGGCAGAACCGTGTCTTAGAGAATAAAGAATGTATTTGATTTCCCCCTTTGGGAATTTCAGAAGAAAATGAGGTTACTCTATTATGTTGTTGCTTGTGGGCTTTAAAGTTGAAAATGTAGAATTGAACTTGAATTTACAGCCAAGGCAAACCCAATTATGGGAAGTAGAGACTATGAGTAAGCAGAATAGACCAGCCATCAGAGAAGGTAGGGGAGATGAAGAAAAAAAGAAAGCTGGTGAGCCAGGGAAGGGGATGGGGCAGGGAGAGAGAGGGCAGGAGGTGGGGGAGAGTGGGGAAGAGGAAGGGTGAAAAAGAGAAAAAGAGAGAAAGAGAGTCAGAGAGAACACAGGGCTGGCTTTCTGGCTTCATGCAAATGGGATCTGTTTAATTGCACAGACCCCACACACAGAAGGGTGCTGACTTGGTTTAATGTTCTGCTCTTGAATGTTCTGCTCCGCTTGAAATTGTTCATTGTTTTTAAACAAAGCATCCTGCCTTTTCATTTTGTGGTGTCCTTTGCAAATTATGTAACTGATCCTGCCTGATCCTTTGCAGTTTCTTCTCAATAGAGTAGCCAGGGTAGTTTTTTAAGTTATAAGTTAATTCATACATTCCCTTACGTGAAACTATTTTCGACCTGCCTTCCCCCTAGACATTTAGAGTAAAATCCACGCTCCTGACTCTTGCCTTGGAGACCCTACATTATTTGGTTCCTGCCCCACTGGCCCACTGCTCTGCTGTTCTCCTATTCACTCTTGCCACGATAGCGTTCTTTATGCTCTTCCCACAGGCTGAATTCCTTTTCTGGGTCTCTGTTCATTCTGATCTTTAGCCTAGAAAGCCTTTCCTTCAGCTCTCTTCGTACCTGGCTTTTTAAGTAATTCAGGTTTCCTACATTCCCATATTCCCTCATTCGTGAGGCAACGACAGAGTAATGCCTTCTAGTAACTGTTTAGTGTATTTGCTTCATTACGTATATTTATTTGTTATTCTGTTTCCTTGTTTTTGGTCTGTCTTGTCAGCCAGCTTGCTCTACCTGGCCTCCACCCAGTGTCATCAAAATGAGGGCAAGGATGGCACTCGTTGGTTGGCAGTTGTGGCCCCATCCCTAGCCCAGTTCATGTAACGTGGCAATTGTTCACACTTGTTTCTTGAAAAGTGAGTGAAAGGAATTAGAAGTCCTAGAGAGAGGGAAAATAATTTTGACCCACTTCAGTGCCTAGGGTATTTGTATTTACATCAATAAAAGTGCTGTGGAATTGTTCATTTGGTCGAAAGTTTAAGAAAAAAACTAGAAAACAAGGACTAGATACTAATTGTCTTATCTAATCTAGAGATACTGCTTATCAGTAGACAATATAGTTAAGAAATTATAATTCTAATGTAATATATGCAAGATTATCAGAGAAGTTTTATTTTGCATGATCAGAAACTTTTTTTTTCTTTTACTATGTGTGAACATCTGGGAGCAATAAAATCAGAGATAGTGCACCAGTGTTTATGTTTTGGGTATTTCTCATGATGAGTAATCTATTGTTACTTTTATGTGTACACTTGTGCAATGATAAAATGTGATTCAGAATATAGTCATGTTCCAAGAATGTGTCATTAATAGCATACCGTCTCATGTCGTCAGCATATTTTCACCGAGCTGGCCACACCTCAAGAAGAGTAGATGTTAACGTGTGTTCCAAAACTCTACGTTCAGCATTTTCTGTGACGTCATTTAAACTAGTGCTTTTCAACAGCGGTGTCACAGAACTCAGATGGATTGCATGAACAGACATACCTCCAATGTATGTTTCCTCTTTTCCTGGAGTTTGTATTAATCAACAGATGTAAGAGAGGGAGAAGAAAAGCTAATATCAAATAATAGCTAACCTGGGGCACCTAGGTGGTTCAGTCATTAAGCCTCTGCCTTCGGCTCAGGTCATGATCCTGGGGTCCTGGGACCGAGCCCCACCTGCTTCTCCCTCTCCTGTGCTCTCTCTCTCTCTGTCAAGTGACTAAATAAAATCTTAAAAATAAAACAAAACAAAAAAATAGCTAATGTATATGGAGTGCTTACTGTGTATTTTACTATATTCAATCTCACACTAACCCAAGGGGTCATTTCTCTATCTCTGTTATATAGAGTGCAATGTGCTAGAGCTCAGTAAATGTCATATAAATCTTCACAACTTTAGGAAAGAGTTAATATTCTTCCCATAAGTAGGAAAAATTAGGCAAAGAATGGTCAAGAATTTTCCAAATATGCATAACTAATTTGTGGAAAAACAAAGATTGTAATCCAAATCTGTGTGACTCCAACACCACGTTCTGCTATATCATAATGATTCTTGGAAAGAAATTTCAGACCAAGTTTTTCAAATTTAGATATTATCAGTGGGATTTAATTGATTCTATTAGCTTTTCCAATACTATTTTGTGTGTTCTTTATGACTCTCAACATCAAATTCCCTGTAATGGACAATTGCTCATCTGGGTCAAGGCATCTTCCTTAATATTTCCTCCTTCTCTGTCACTATCCCTCAGACAGAGCAGTTCCTTCCTTTCCAGGCCAGGTCTATCACAGTCTATATCTCTATTAGCTATGATGCCTATTCTTTTTTTTTTTTTTGAAGATTTTATTTATTTATTTGACACAGTGAGAGAAATTACAAGTAGGCAGAGAGGCAGGCAGAGAGAGAGGAAGAAGCAGGCTCCCTGCTGAGCAGAGAGCCCGATGTGGGGCTCCATCCCAGGACCCTGAGGTCATGACCTGAACCGAAGGCAGAGGCTTTAACCCACTGAGCCACTCAGGTGCCCCTATGATGCCTATTCTTAAACTTTTCTTTTAATTCTTCTTTCCTTGGAGTAGCTGAAAATTTAGTTTCTCTCTGTACCAGGTTCTAGATCTGCCATAACAAATAGCTATTAACAGAATGGCTTAAATGAACAGAACTTTACTTTCTTACAGGTAAGGAGGCTAGAAATCCAAAATCAAAATATTGCTAGATTTAGTTTCTTTTGGAGGGTCTGCAGGAAAATCTTTTCCATGCCTCTTTAAGGTAGTGGCCAACAGTCTTTAGTGTCAAGGCTTGTGGATGCATTGCTCCAGTCTCTGCCTTGTTTCTACATAGTATTGTCTATGTCTCTGTGTGTCTTTTTCTTTGCTTATGAGCACACCAATCATTGGGTTCAGGGCCTTCTCTAATCCAGTATGACTTTATTTTAATTTAACTAATTAAATCTGCAAAGATCCTATCTTCAAATAAGATTGCATTTTGAGGTTCTTTTTTTTTTTTTTTTTTTTTCATTTTGAGGTTCTTGGTGGGTATGAATTTTTGGAGGACATGGTTCAGCTCACTACACTCCCTGAAAGCCCAGAAGATCCCAGAAAAGAAATCTACTTTTCTCACTTCTTCCTTCAATGATGAGGTTGTCAAATATCTCTTTGATTCAGACTATTGCTTATAGATCATCATCACTGTGTTATGTTAACTAAATAGCCTCTCTCTTGATGACTCTGTCTGACACTTCTGACTATTCCTTCTCATTGTAGCCATTTACTAACAGCTAAGATACTCTCCCATTCTCATCAATGGCTCTGTACCCTACCCATAATCTTTGTTTCTTCCTCATTTTCTGTCCTTAATAGCAGGCTGTTCACATCAGTATTGATTAACTTTCTGACTCCAAAGTTGTTCCATCTTCCCAACATATAAATCTCCATTCCTTTTATGCCTGTGACTTTACTTACAAGGGTCTGCTTTGTACCTTAATTAGGGCTTCTGTCAGAGTCTTAAACTCAGAAGTTTTTCTAGAAGCTTCATCTGGCTATCGTTCATGTCTCTTCACTCTTATACCATGATCTTCATCTGTAGCATGACCTCTTTCCTCATCCACCACCTACAGTACCTCACTCACTATTTATTTTTCTGACTTTTTAGCCTCTTCTTCATTCTGGAATCTATGATCAAACATTTGAGGAAAGTTTTGTTTTCCCTATATACAAGAGCTGTCTAAGCATTTATCTTATTAAAAAAAACACAAATGTAAAAGGATCAAATCATATGAAATAACCAAAGATCAAAATTAATTAAGCATCAACTGCTTTATCCATTTTGTCCCTCTCTATTCTTAACTCTGATGAAAGGAAATGATTCCAATTGTTTTGCAGTTTCTCTCTTTCCAAAATAAATATATTTCTGAAATTATTTCTATTTTTAGGAGGTAGAAAACTTGTTTCTAAGAATGTAAATGGTGACCTTAAGAGAGTACTACCACCAAAAATCTTCCAAAAATATAACAGATATTTACAAATATTAATAAAATGCATGAGTTCTATGAGTTTCTCACAAATTCTTCCAACATGATTACTATTGGAGTCCTAATTTTGCCTAAAATAGATATCTAGCTTTAATCTTTATAATTCAATAAGTTTTAAATTTTTGTATTAATATTATCTGAATAATATAAAATATAGTTAAAAAGTTGTAATGTTTAAGTGCATTTTCAACCCCATTTAATCCCTATGTTCTTTTATAGGTTTTCAGAATAAACTATCTTTTCATTTTACCCAGATTCATAATTAAAGCTAGCTTACACACAATGTTATATGTATAATTTATGACAACAATAATAGTAACTACCAAAAAACAAAATAATAATGATAATAACAATAAAATAATTTGTTACTATATCTTTCAGATATATACTAAGATTTTTATATATTATTAAAAATGCAAAAAAATGCATAAAAAACCCACTATAGAATGCCCAGTAATTCCCTAATTATACAAATGAGAAAACATGTACAAGTAAGTTAATTGCTAAAGATTACTAATAATTTCAGAATTGAGATTTATGCCATTTGTCTGACTACAACACCTGGGCTCTTAGTCATGATACCTCCCGACAAACCTAAATTTGTACTGAATTTTTTTATAAAAATGATGTTAAAATAAGCCTCACGTCATTCCTCTATTAGTAAGTCATGTCAATGTGAAGATGTGATCTTCAGATCAACTCTGAGAGAACCAAAACTCATTCCTCCTTAAAGTAGTCTGCACAAAAAAACATGCTTACACCTATTCCAATGAATATGTGCATATGCATAAAAACCAAAAACAAATTCTTATTCCTTTAGCATTCATCATACTGTTGAGATAATAAGGCCCTGGAGTTATCTTATTCCCACATTTCTTTTTCTTTTTTTTTTTTAATTTAAACTTAAGCCAGGTATAATATTATAAATTGTAGCCAACCCCCAAGTCTAACACTGGGAAGATTCTGCCCTTGGCCCCTGAGGGGTGCCAGGCTTAGTTTCTGCCTGTGAGGGCAGACTCACAGAGATTGAATTATATGCTTCTTCAGAGGAAAAGCACAGCACGGAAACATGATTGGGGTGGGACCTACCTTGGTTCAAGTCAGAGCTTTTCAATCAAAACTGTGTGATTTTTTTAATATAAATTATTTATTTATGAGGGAGAGAGAGAGAGAGAGAGAGAACACGCACGCAAGGAGCATGGGGGGCAGAGGAAGAGAGAACCTTTTTTTTTTTAAAGATTTTTTTTTAATTTATTTGACAGAAAGAGAGAGAGGGAGACAGCGAGAGAGGGAACACAAGCAGGGGGAGTGGGAGAGGGAGAACCAGGCTCCCCGCTGAGCAGAGAGCCCCTTGCAGGGATGGATCCCAGGGATCATAACCGGAGCTGAAGGCAGACACTTAACAACTGAGCCACCCAGGTGCCCCAAAACTGTGTGATTTTAAGCAAATTAATATCTCTAATAATTTTTCTTAATTGTAAAATTTAATCTAGGCGTATACTCTGGTAAGAGTTTGTGCAATTAATGGTAACAGAATAAGGCACCTAACACCTTTCTTTGAAATGCATTATAGAACGCTATTTCTCTTCTCAGCCACTATTTTAATAATAACAGATGAGTGAGCTTTTTTTTTCCTTGAAAACAATTTTTCCCATTGATACTGCAAACTATTTATTAAAAGGCAGTCTATCTCACTTGTCTCTTAAACCTCAAATCCTGGTATAAAGTAAGTATTTGTTAAGTAGGAATGAATTTGTAACGAAACAAGTAAAATAGGATAAAGATCTGATCCCTACTAGTGTAATTCAAAACATGTATATATATATTGTTTCATTAATTACAGTCCTTTATTACTCTATTAAAAAGAGACTTTGGTTTATTGAATAGAAGTTTAATTATGTCAGAAAGTGGGCCTTGTAAAGTTAGTGCTTATTAGTCTCATTTTTTTAGCTTTAAAAAAACGGTTTAGGAATAGATGTAATTAAAGAAGAAAACTGAACTGAAAATTTTGAGACACTAGAATTGTCACCATATTCCTTGTGAATAAGATTTGGCTTGAAAATGTGTCTAATTTCCTCCCCCAATTCTGTTAATCCCTGTAACAATTAGGCCAGTTTTATATTTCCCTTTAGCTATCTGAATGTTTGTATTAAATTTTTTTTCTTCATCACCGTATATCTTTGTAATCACTTTATAAAATACAAAATTTGTTTTTCTCTCAAATGAGTAAAATAATTTTCCCCAGGATTATCTCTAATATTTTGTTTGGATTGTGTGCCTGGTACAAATTGTTAAAATATTCTTTTCAGTAAAGGGAAATTTTAAATCATTGTTTGTCAGATTTTTCTTTTATTAAATTCAATTATGAGAATATATCCAACTTTCAAAAAGATTTTTAATAAAATATTTCTTTTAGGAGAAGCAATTTTTATGTATAATTTAACACCCACTTACCTCTCAAAAAAGAATCAAAAGCATTTAGGATCATCATTAAATTGCTCATCTTCAAATATGACTAATTAGTTTAACATTATGCTTCAGGTTTTCCTTTAAATGATTCTGGAAAAGACCTTAATTGTGCCTTTTCCATCTAAGTGAACTGAAAAAAAATTTTTTTAAACTTTTGGTGGATATAATAAAATCATTTTGTTGATAATTTGACCTCACTACTAATAAGGGAAAGAAGTACTTTTTTTTTCTTTTTCTGCTGTCGCCAGGACTACAATTATATTTTTTTAAAAAAAAATTCTTTAGAACGGTACAAGCCTTTTATTGTTTAGTTTTTTGAAAGATAATTTAATTGTGGACTTGAACTCTAAGAAATTGTCAGATGCTAAGACCTAAATTTTTCAGCCAAGGATGAAACCAGGGATCATTCAGCCACCTTTATTCCTTCCCATAAATGAGGGATGTGTCCTAAAGGCTTTTCCTTAGAGTTGCCCTGTTTAAGAGTAGGCACAAGTCTGTAAGTCTACCCAGAGTCTCTCTTCTCCTGTCAAATTATAACCTGGTGATTATCTATTAATCTCAGATTCTCCTAAAAGAATCTATGCTGAGGGTGCCTGGGTGGCTCAGTGGGTTAAAGCCTCTGCCTTCAACTCAGGTCATGATCTCAGGGTCTTGGGATCAAGCCCCACATCAGGCTCTCTGCTCAGCGGGGAACCTCTCACTCTGCCTACCTCTCTGCCTACTTGTGGTCTCTCTCTCTCTCTGTCGGATAAATAAATAAAATCTTGAAAAAAAAACCTATGCTAAGAGTATCCTTTCAGATTAAGGGATGTTCTACACTTTTACAAATTGCAATCCTGACCTGTAGATATTCTGGTTTCAGGGAAACTAATAGACCTTCATACTCACAGATTTTTCTATCCTGGTCACAGACCTATACCCTGAAAATAAAAAATAGGTGAGAGGGAACTGCGCCAGTTCAAAGGGTATGGGCAAGGCCAGAGTCCTCCTCAGACTTACCCATAGTGCCAGCTAGCTCCCTTGTTGCAGCCCTGACCTGAAATCCAAGAAGGCCAGGTGCAATGAGTGGAATAGTGTGGAAACCACTGAGCATGTTCTTCTGCCTTCTATTTCTTGTCTTCTTGAAATTTGTTTCAGGTGCGTACATGAAATCCATTCTCCCCCAGAGAATATTATTTTAAGAACAGAGTTTGCAGCTGCATAAAAGAGAACATGTTCTTAATTTTTTTAATATTTTATTTATTTATTTGACAGAGAGAGAGATCACAAGTAGGCAGAGAGGCAGGCGGGGGGGTGGGGAAGCAGGCCCCCTCACTGAGCAGAGAGCCCGATGCAGGGCTCGATCCCAGGACCCTGAGATGATGACCAGAGCCGAAGGCAGAGGCTTTAAACCACTGAGCCACCCAGGCACCCCAAAAGAGAACATGCTCTAATATTGAATAGATACCATACAAATATCATATGTTTTTCTCTTTTTCTAAAATGTCTATACCACGATTGAAACGATTCATTGAAGAGTCCTAATAATTTTGATTAGATATATAACACTGGACTTAGGTCTTTATTCTTATTAAACGTTTTGAATAAATAAAAACCCTTGGTGGCATATAAGTTGCCATACTTCATGCATATATGATCAATCTTGTGTGAATCATATGATTTAAGAACATGTATGCACAAACACAGGTAACAATAAATTCTATAGGGTAAGTAGTTAAGGGAGTGTGCCCTGGAGATTGATTTTCTACATTTCAAATTTTCTACATCCCAAATCTACACTCGGGAGGTTTATTTAATTTCCTTGTGCTCACTCTCCTTATCTATAAATTAGAGACAATAATACTACCCACTTAAAATTATTAGGCAGATGTAAATGAAGTATTGCATGTAATTCAGTTAGTACTCTGCTGGCACATCGAAAAGGCTCTATACATACTTGTAAATGGTATTACAAACAATCATGAAAGATATTGAGTGTAATGAAGTCTGAAAAATGAGAAGTCTTATTTGAGGAAATTTTCTGAAGAAGCAAACATATTCAAGAAAGGAAATTGATGCATTATCGCCAAATATGTACGAAATACTGGGCCGCTCTTTACTCTCAGGCTGTGTTCATTTTTCATCCATGCTTGACCACTGAAAAATAATATTCTGTCCTGAGTTAGTGCATGATAGAGAAGGGGAAACAGTCCAACACTATTAAACTCTGAAGACCGAGATTAAACAGAAGCATCTTGTAGTTTCCAGGAATAAGACAAATTGTATTTTACTTAGCCTTTCATATGGGATATTGATTGCTTAAGTTTAAAGTTACCTTGAAGTGGAAATACTTTGTTGAATTATTTTTCCTTTCTTAGGTTCCATTAAAGTTAATATAAGTAGTATGAAGTCATTCACTGTCTATTACATCAATGTTTGATATTTTATTACAGCTAGCTTGCCCTCACATTATCTTTTCTTTATTTCTTATACCATTACCTTTGAAAAAAGATCAATTGACACTCTAATGCCTTAAAACTTGTCTTAGATATGTAGAAGCTCTCAACAATCATTTCCAATGTTTTATTCAATTGCTAAAATGTGGATTCTCTTATTTATTGCCTATGGAAAAGAGAGGAACAGTTTGCTGTCCCTGGTGAACTCACAAAACCCCTCTAGTCTACCCATTTCCACAGCCCCACACTGATCTTATTCACAGAAACCCATGTGATCCAAGTCTCATGCCTGTGGGGCCTGTGGGGCCTGTATGTCTCTTCAGGCCCGTCTCTACCAACATTACCTGCAGTATCACTGGTAATATAAAACTCAGGAGCCTCTAAAAACTATACTGCTATGGTAAGAGACCAAACTAGCGACCTGCCACCTCCTGACGGCGCACAGGAGAAGAATGAGGCACAGACAAGTCAGCTGCAAGAGAAAGGGAGCAGCGGACAACAGTAGAAAAGATTGTCACCCTGAACAACCCCTCAGTCTCATGTTTATTGGAAAGTAGGTACCAACCAACAAAGAAGCCTGAGTAGGTTACACAGTGACCGTGAGTCTTAGATAAGTAATAAGGAAGTTAAAACATGTCTGGTCACGTAGTGCATGACCTATAGTGAGCAAGGCCAAACAAAAGGATTGTCTGACTAACTGCGGGGTGCTCTACAGGGAAGGGGAGATAACGGAAAAATGAAGCAGGCGGCGGTCCTCCTTGAGCCAGCCAGGCGTTCCCAGCTGCTCGGCTTCAAGGACGTGTATTGTCCTCTCCCCCAGAGGCCTGTTGCCAGCACGTTTTTCTTAAGGCTATATCTAAGCATGCTTGGTAACTAGTACAATTTCAATACATGTAGTATTGATACTAGTACAATTACAATAGTACATGGGTTATAGTTTAAGCAGTACGTTATTCTGAGGGACAGTTACGCTTTGGTCCTGTCCACTAGTTTCATAGCTAGCTGGATAGTGATGGTGATGCTGCCTCTGGGATGCTCACTGGACTCCACCAGCTCTGCGGCCAGCTATGATGGGCACAACTCCACCAAACTCTCTGACTATCATAATGTATTACTCTATCTGCCCAGGTACCTTCTTTCAAAGCAATGGGACCTAGATTAGTGGGTTGGGTTCTATATAATTCAATGATCCGATTTTTCTAATGTTCAAAATTCAGTTTTTATTGTTCTTTAACAACCGTTCTCAAAACTTTTGTTTTCCATTTGGGTCCAAGACTTAGCTATGAAATATGGATTTCAATTTTATAAATACTGTTCATGGCATCAGCAAGATATAATGTACCTCTGATGGCACCCATGTATTTTTTAGTAAATAAGTTCATAGCTCTAAAAATTAAGCCATATCATGTAGTTTTGCTCAATGTATTTTATATATTCACTAACCTGAGGTTTTGTAATGGGAAACAGTAACAACTGCGTATCACTGGGGTCAGGAATTCTGTCAAGGCATAGAGGTAATGACTAGTTCCTGTTCTTCAGTATCTTGAATCTTAGCCAGGAAGCCTTGAATAGTTGAGGGCATTGAGGATATCTGGAATCATTAAGAGGTATTTTTACCCACATTTCTAAAGCCTGGGATAGGATGGCTTAAAAGCTGGGTCCAGCTTGGATTGTGAACCAGAACCCCTCCTTATGGCCTTTCCGTGAGTCTTGAGCTCCCTGAGTGTAGTGGATGGTTTCCAAGAGGTAGCATTTCAAAAGGAAGCATCTTGGAGAATGAATATACCAAATGACCCAGGAAGAAGCTGCATGGCCTTTAAGAACTTAGCCATGGAAGTAATAAAGCATCATTTCCTTCATACTCTCTTAGTCAAATACAACCCTGCCTCTATTCAAGGGGCAGGGATAACACCTCTCAAAGGGAAGAATGTCAACTAATGTGCAGACCTTTTTTAAGTTTCACAACCTGTACTCTGGTTATGAAGTCTTTATATTCTTCTTAAGGGAAAAGTACATTAACAGCCTTCAAAGATTTACCAAAAGCCTCATTCTATTTTGGGCTGAGATGACTCAAAAGTGGGACTTAGCTGGGGTTGCCAACCAACCTCTTTTGTAGCCTCTCTATGTGGTTTGGGCTTCTTGTTGTGAGGCAGTTCGGATCCACCAAATCAAAATCCAGAAAATAAATTTCGAGAGAGCAGAGGGAAGCTCCATGCATTTCTGTGACTTACTCTCAGGAGTAATATAATATCACTTCCCCCATACTCTACTGGCCAAGAGTTGTCAGTCTACTTACATTTAAGAGGAGAGAACATGGAGCCCACTACTACATGGAGAAATGTCAAAGAACTTGGAAATTAAAAAAACATAAAAATAAAAGCTTCACCCTACGTAGTCTGTCCTTTTTCTTGCCTTACCAATGTTTGCTCTGACATCATCTCCCCCTACTCTCATCTGGCTCATTCAATTATATTGAAGTAGCTTCTTCACTTTTCATCATGATCATCAAGTAGGCTCCTGTCTTAAAGCTTCTGCATTTGCGGTTCCCTTTTTCTCTTTACCAAAATAGCAATATATCTCATCCTCACACCTCCTTCAGTTCTTTCCTCATGTGTTACTTTTACTAGAATGTGTTTCAGGAGAATGTTAGATGTTGTTTATTTTGATCCACTAATGCTTAGAATACCACCTAATTCATAATAGATGGTAATGTTATTTTGAATGTACTGCATGAACTAATTTCTATTTCAGAAATTTCTCATTTTTGGTTACTATTTTCTCCACTTTTATTCATGAAGACCCACTCATCATGAACTTTAAAGTCTGAACATGAGAGAATGGGAAATTAAGAATAGGTGGTAGAGAATAAGAGACAAAGATCAAAGGAAAAGAATTTCGGTAAATTCAAATGTCCTCCTCTAAATTATATTTCTACTTCTGACTTATAGATCTACCTCAAACATTAAACTTTTTTTCACGTAATAGTCTTAAAACTATAAACTTGATTTATATCTTATATTAAATGACTAAATGAGAAAATATGGTAGAGTGATTAAAGAAATTTGTTCATAAAGTTTAAATCTAATCAAATTAAAGAAACTTCTTTTTAGAATTTTGAGTTATTATGATGCATACCAAAAATTCACAACTAATCAAGGTTATGCAAATTCACAAATCAAGATAGAAAAGTCCTCACTTTGGTTTTTAAAAGAGAAGAAAGTATGTAATTTATATTTTCTTATTCTTTGACATCTGCCATCCTAAAACTACTGCCATGTACAAAATATATACTTGCAACCTCCACAAAAGTCTAATGCTCTATTTTCCTTGAGGGTACCCTAGTTCTGGACTTGATAAAAAATCATTCTCTGCTATACTTAATTTTGAAGCATTTTAGTTCCTGTGATTCAATTCAAAATTGAATCAATTTAGGATTTATAAGGTTTGTAGAACATTACTAGAAATGAAAGGATTGATGGATTTTACAGGGAACAGTTTTTTGGATATCACTCTAGTGAATTTAAATTTATTTTTATTGGAATTCCATATAATAATGGAAGAAAGAGTACATATGCTTACCTTGGAAGGAATACACAATAGACCATCCTAACTGACTGTGCATTTTTAAAAATTCCATGTCTGTTTTTATTTTTTTCTCACTATATCTTGGGGGTAACATATTCCATGTAACTAGAAAATAAATATTGATGTCATTTTGACCAATCATATAAGTTATTATAAAAAAAGCTAAAATTGCTTAATAGAATGATTGCCTTTAATAGCCTATCACTGAGTCAAAATCACACTCTATAAATTGAGCTTGATGGTACTTTATGATTTAGTAGATGAATAATTATTCTCAAATATATTTCTCTGATTCATTATGTATTCATAATTTGTTCAGTGAATAATGACCAAAAGTTGCCATTTCATTGATTGATAACTGGAATCAGAACCATCAGCCGCAATCATTGCAAGGGTTCTGGTTTTGTTTATGAGTTAATTGAGGATTAGGTATGTCAGGTGCCTGGGGATTAGGTGATATATTTAGATTCAGTTCATATTCTCTTAGGTGAAGGAGATCACATTGCTGGCCACATATTCCATTTATAGTTTTTACTACTAAAGTGTACAATTTTACCTTTTCTAACATTTATTTCCAGAGTTGTTTTTTTTTTTAAGATTTTTATTTATTTATTAGAGAGCAAGAGACTGAGAATGAGAGGGGAGGTCAGAGGGAGAAGCAGACTTACCGCAGAGCCGGGAGTCCGATATGGGACTCGATCCCCGGACTCTGGGATCATGACCTGAGCCGAAGGCAGTCGCCCAACCAACTGAGCCACCCAAGCGCCCTATTTCCAGAGTTTTTATATTTAAAATAATTTTAAATATCTAAAACACTTTAATAAGAAAAATAAAAAATTTTTCCTATTTTCTGTTGAAATGAAGACATGAAACTCTGTTCTTAGAGCCTGAATGCTGATTCAGCCACTCATCCTAAAAGATCAGAGTAACTATGCCTCAAGACAGTGAGGCAGCTATTTCAATGAATGGGTTTCCCCTCATTTTCTTAACTGCTCTTTGTAACTTTTGAAATCCCTGCTATGAATTTTATCAATTTAATATTATTTAGTAGTTATTCTTTGAATTAATTGTCTCTCCTTATGGAATTTTAATTTCTTGAAGACAAAGGCCATTTCTTATTTTTCTCATACCCATTTTTGGTGGATGCATAATTCTCTCTCTTTTCACTTACAATAAAACGATAAGGTATTTTAAGAGAAATTTTTTATTGTAACATATCCATATTATTATTTATATCATTAATTACTCTGATTACTTGAACATTGGACCTACGTATTTCTTCATTTGATTTGTAACAATGGCTTGTCTTCTGACAGAATGATGAAGAGTACTATCTGAAGGAGGAATGGGCAGATAAATCTCCAGAGCAGATAGACAATTGCATGATTAGTGATGATGATTCCTGTTACTTATATTTAAATGTTAAGTAGTACATATTGAAAGTTGTTCAATTTCATCAAATTATATTTATCTATTTTATTGCTCTTTTAAATGCTCATGTAATTGTAAGGTAAATATTTTCTTTTTCTTTTTTTTTTTAAATTTTTTTATTAACATATAATGTATTATTTACCCCAGGGTACAGGTCTGTGAATCATCAAGCTTACACATTTCACAGCATTTGCCATAGCACATACCCTCCCCAATGTCTATATCCCTATCCACCCCCCCACCTCCCAGCAACACTTAGTTTGTTTCGTGAGTTTAGGAGTCTGTTATGGTTTTTCTCCTTCCCCGTCCCATCTTGTTTCATTTCTCTTCCCCACCCCCCCCATAACCCCCTGCCCTGCCTCTCAAATTCTTCATATCAGAGAGATCATGTGATAATTGTCTTTCTCTGACTGACTTAT
>CM052807.1:90223996-90237664 GCA_028533885.1 Nasua narica
GCGCTTTCCGTACCGCCCTGGAGGCCGGGAATGCAAATGGCGGCTCCCAGTCTCCGCTGGAGGAGCTGAGCACTGGAGTCCCTGCTCCCCAGCGTGCCCTCAGAGGAAAGCAGTCAATCACTCCCGTCTCCCGGGTCCGCAAAAGCTCTGAGCTCAGCCACCGGTGGCAGCACGCCTCTATCTCTGGTGCACGGCCCCGTCTGGAGTCTCCAAACCCAGCAGGTTCCTGCTGCGCGCTGCCACGCCGCTCCTCCCCAAGGAGGAAGGAGGGGGTCTCTCCGGAATGCCTTATGTGGTCCCCGCTCGAAGGGCCGCGGCCATGGTCTAGGGTAAGCTCCAGCTGAAAACGCACTGCGCGGCTCTTTCTCTGCCGCCGGCTTTCCCCCCTGATATCTGGGAGCTCTGCCGCACTCAGACACCCCCGGTCTCATTATGATCTCGTGGGTCCTGAAACCACTCTGTTCCCGCAAGGGCCAGACCTCTGGCCTAGCCTCTGGAGCAATGTCCCTCAGCGGAGCAGACTCTAAAAGTTCCGATTTTGTGCTCCACGGCTCTGCGGCTGCAGGGAGCCGGCCCCTCCCCCCACGGTCTCTCTTCCCGTTGCTTTGGAATCACTTTTCCAAATGTCCTACCTTTCTGAAGGTGGTCAATTTTCTGCTCCTAGAATTGCTCTTCTTCCTCTCTTCTCCCTCCTGTTGAGTATGCTGGCTTTTAGAATGATTCATTAACTATCTAGATGAACTTCTGGGATCTGACTCTATCTCAACCTCCTACTTCTCCGCCATCTTGCTCCTCCTACAATCTGTAAGGTAAATATTTTCATAAAATCATAATACTAAAAGGAACCTCAACAATTACATTTTCTTTTGTATTCAACAGGTATTATCTAAGTCACCTCTAATAGATACAATATGAAAATGTATTTATATGTATGTATTTATTGAAGTATTTATTCTATTTTTTATTTTTTTAAGATTTTATTTGACAGAAAAAACAATATAGTATTTTATAATTTTTTTGTGACTCTAGTTAAAGTACATTAAAATTTAAGCCTAATCTAATGTAAATTCTCATACATTTCTCAAAAGAGCTTTAAATTAACTTAATGGTCATGATCTTGTGGACATGATAGTAGAATGACAAGTTTTATTACTCCAAGGCTAAAATTTCTAATAACATTTACCAAAAAATCCTTTTGATTTTCAATTTTTTTCCAAGTATTTGAATTCAAGTTAGTTAACATACAGTGTAGTATTAGTATCAGGAGTAGAATTCAATGATTCTTCACTTACATACAACACCAGTGCTCATAACAGCAAGTGCCCTCCTTAAAGCCTATCACCCATTTAGCTCAGCCCCCACACACCTTCCCTCCAGCAACCTTGTTTGTTCTCTATAGTTCAAAGTCTCTTGTGGGTTTGCCTCCCTCTCTGTTATCTTATTTTATTTTTCCTTCCCTTTCCCTGTGTTCATCTGTTTTGTTTCTTAAATTCTACACATGAGTGATATCATATGATAATTACCTTTCTCTTACTGACTTATTTCAGTTAGCATAATACAATCCAGTTCCATCCACATCACTGAAAGTGTCAAAATTTCATTATTTTTGATGATTGATGATTGAGTAATATTCTATTTTGATGATTGAGTAATATTCTATTACATATATACATATGTGTGTGTGTGTGTGTGTGTGTGTGTATACACACATACATTCATCAGTTGATGGACATTTGGGGTCTTTCCATAATTTGGTTAATTTTGATAATGCTGCTATAAACATCAGGGTGGATATGCCCCTTCAAATAAGTATTTTTGTATCCTTTGAGTAAATACCTAGTAGTGCAATTGCTGGATCATAAGGCAGTTCTATTTTTAACTTTTTGAGGACCCTCCATACTGTTGTTCTCCAGAATGGCTGTACCAGTTTGCATTCCCACCAGTAGTGTAAGAGGGGTCCCCTTTCTCTGTATCCTTGCCAACATCTGTTATTTGCTGAGTTGTTAATTTTAGCCATTCTAACAGGTGTGAGGTGGTATCTCACTGTGGTTTTAATTTGCATTTCCCTGATGATCAGTGATGTTGAGCATTTTTTCATGTGTCTGTTAGCCATTTGCATGTCTTCTTTGGAGAAATGTCTGTTCATGTCTTCTGTCCATTTTTTAGCTGAATTACTTACGTTTTTATTACTTATTTTTTGGTGTTGAGTTTGATAACTTCCTTATAGATTTTGGATACTAGCCCTTTATCAGATATGTCATTCACAAATATCTTCTCCCATTCTATAGGTCAACTTTTAGTTTTGTTGATTGTTATCTTTGCTGTGCGAAAGCTTTTTATCTTGATGAAGTCCCAATAGTTCATTTTTACTTTTGTTTCCCTTGCTTCTGGAGACATGTACAGTAAGAAGTTTCTATGGTCAAGGTCAAATTGGTTGCTGCCTGTGTTCCCCACTAAGATTTTGATGGTTTCTTTTTTCACAGTTAGATCTTTCATCCATTTTGAATTTATTTTTGTGTATGGTGTAAGAAAGTGGTCCAGTTTCATTCTTTTGCATGTTGCTGTCCAGTTTTTCCAACACTATTGGTTGAAGAGACTGCCTTTTTTGTATTGGATATTCTTTCCTACTTTATTAAAGATTAGTTGATCATGTAGTTGTAGGTCTATTTCTGGGTTCTATATTCTCTTTTATTCATCTGTTTGTTACAAAAAAGTCTTTTTAAAATGCAGACAATAGAACACTTACATGTGGAAATATTATTTAATTAGCATGTTATTTAATATATTTAGTATTTATATGCTTTATTCATATTTAAAATAGTTACTTCTTTGTTAAGATATTCTTGCTGTAACAAAGTTCATTCCTTCATGAATATTATGTGATCCTAAAAAATGAGGTTTGAAAAGTTTGGTAATGTTGGTTATAAAATATCATTTTTCAAATCTACAAAATGGGAATAGTAAAAGTCCAATTTATAATTTGTAGTAATGCTGACAATTAAATAATTCCAATTGTCTTCTATGGCACATGGTGGGATTGCACTTCCCCTTTTCCATGAAGTTAGTTGGTACTTGTGTCTTGTTTTGGGCAGTAAGTAGAAATGATGTATGACACTTCCTTTGAAAGCTTTAAGAGCTTGTGTATAAATTGCCACACTCAGTGTTCCAGTGTCTTTTCCATTAGCCTAGATTTGAGTGTCAGAATAACGTGAACAGAGATCTCAACCAGACAATGGTGACCATGTAGAAGGAAGAAATCAATCTTTGTTGGTTCAAATCACCAAGATTTGGAGGTTGCTAAATAACACTGTATAACCTAGTCAAAGTATGTATAAAGTGTAGAGCATAGTGTTCAGCTCAGGTATTATTATTATTATTACAAAAGTTTTATTCATGACTAATATAGACAAAAATGCAATGTAAATACTATGACTAGTTAGAATACATAAAACTTATAAGAGTTGATTATATGCCCCAAATGCTAGTTTGTAATAAGCGAGACTGGTATGCTTTCTTTCCTCATGTGTGCTAACTTTTTCCTAATAATGGTTAATATAATTATTATAAAATTACAATTTATGGGGGGGAAACTTTAATGTTTTAAGAGCATATATGTAAAGATACTGATGCTTAAGAGGATATAGAAAACAGAATTACATGAAAGGCAACACATACATTTGTTTATTCTCTCAATAGTTCACTAAAACCATAACTCCAGGGGTGTATGGAGGGCTCAGTCAGATAAGTGTCTGCCTTCTGCTCAGGTCATGATCTCAAGGTCCTGGGATCAAGTGCCACATCAGGCTCCTGCTTTTTCCTCTCCCTCTGTGATCTCTTTTGCTCTCACTCTCTCTCAAATAAATAATTAAATAAATAATCTTTAAAAACAATAAAAATAAAACCATAACTTGAGCATCTAGAATAGTCTCTGGTTCATATAAATTTATTAAATGAATGAGTGAATGAATGAAAGAAAGAAAGAAAGAAAGAAAGAAAGAATTTGACAATTCATACCAAAATCTATTCTTTTATCATTTTTAACTTTTTTTTTTAAAGATTTTATTTATTTATTTGACAGAGAGAGAGAGAGAGAACAAGTAGGCAGAGAGAGAGGGGGAAGGAAACAGGCTCCCCGCTGTGCAGAGAGCCCGATGTGGGGCTCAATCCCAGGACCTTGAGATCATGACCTGAGCTGAAGGCAGAGGCTTTAGCCCACTGAGCCACCCAGGCACCCCTCATTTTTAACTTTATATGCCTATTCTTGTTAGTGGAAATTTTGTATTATTTGGATTGTTTTTTCTATAGCCCTAACTTTTACAGACATTAATTATGCTTATTATTCATATCTTTATCAGCTGTAAAATTACACCTCCAAATTCTTATCATTGAAAATTGCCAATATATTTTTGTAGTCCATCTATTCAGGTGACACATTTTCATTACACCTGAAGTAGTTCTTTTCATATGGAAACTATAGAAGGTAGTAAGAACAATATAGGAAAACCAAACATATAACATAGAATTAATTATGATAAACTCAGTAATTAATTTGGGTGAAGGTATAAGTATGAATAGTTAAAAGAAACAAAAGTTTTCATCTTTAATCTCTAGTATGTCTCTAGTATGAGTCTAGGAAAATAAAACTGTAAATATCAATATTGGGATGAGGGAAATGTTCTTTTACCTCAGTTGTAAGTAGATGGTACCTACAGTTGATAAATTAAAAAAAAAAATAGGAGCTCATTTTCTGGAGTCACAGGTTAACCACCAGAATTTGTTAATTAAAATTAAAAATACATATAGAGAAATGGCTAAGAGGCTACTTAAGGAGAAGGAAAGAAGAGAATTGAAAATTGCTGCTTTTAACCATGTGCTCCTCTGTATTAGATTTGATAACATGCGCAAGTACTGTTTTGATCCAGCTGCCTACTTGACAACTTCATCTGGATATCTCAAATGCACCTCAGATGAAAGATACCCAACATTGAATTCACTGTCTCTTTTTCCATTGCCTCCTGTATCAGTTAATGGCACAAATCCATTAATCCAATCATCCTTGACACTTTCCTCTCCCTCATTCCCCTTGTCTTATTTTTCACTAAGTCCTATCAATCACTTTGATCTCTTAAATATCCCCTGAGTGTATAGGTTTCTCTTTTTCTCCATGGTTGCCTTTATGCTCTGCTCTTTTCTACAATACTGAATTAGCTTTTAAATGGTCTTGCCTAAATTTACTCTGAGCGTTCTAATCAGATCTTCAGTGGTATTTCCAACTGCAGTGGTGATTGTGTTTCATACTCTTGCCTAAAACACACCAATGACTTCCAGTTGCTCTTAGAATACAGAACAATTCTTCTTCCTTAACATAATCTGGGAGGCTGTGCATGGTGAAGCCGTGTGACCATCTTAAACCTCTTATACCCTGTATGTTTTACTCTCTGTGCTCTGGTGATCCATTTTAACTCTTTAAAACTCACACTGTCTATTCACAGAACGATTGCCCATGTTCTTTCTTCAGCCTAGTGCAACTCTCCTTACCACAATCCACCTCACTCTGTTCAATCTTAATCATTCTTCAGATCTCAGCTAAAGGGAAGCCAACTCTCCCACACCAGTCCCAATCATGTTCCTTTGTCATAAGCTCTTAAAAAATATATTCATTTGAATTATATTTGTCTAGCTTCTCTGAATACTACACTGAATGAGAAAGTGACTGCATAGGTTTTTGATCACTGTTTATATTGCTCTGGCAATTAATATATGATTTTTAGTGACTGACAAATTTTAAGGAATCAAAATTATTTGTTATGAATTAATATATGGCCCACTGGTCACTTACTCAAGCAATAATGCAAACTTTGTTAGTCTTCTATCAATATTCCTTCAAATTATAAGCTTTTTACTTTCTCAATTTCTTGTTGGACCTTGATTTCTACTCTTAATTGTTATCACAGTTTTATAGAGTGGTGAGACACCAGATTCAGATAGATGTGCTGTACCCTGGAATGCCTTCCTCTACTGCTTGAGATTTACTAGATCCTTGTGGATTTAAGGAGAAATAATATCTTTCACATTTAGTGCTGATTGTAATTTTTATCTATTCTCAAATGCTCCTATTTTGGGTCATTTTTCTCTATGTTGTATGTCCCTTGAAAAATATATATATACATATATTACATATATATATATATATATATACATATACATATATAAATACATATATTTATTTTTATTAATTGTAGCCAATTTTTAATATTTACATTTTTCAGGTAATTATATCTATGCTACTGTGTTTCCATGGAGAACTGTCACATTTATCTGTAGATTGTACTTGGTGTCATTGTCACAAGTGGTATATTGTGTTCTATGAACTAAGAGTCTACTGTTTTGTAAATTCTGAAATAAAGCATAAGGCTAAGGACAGAATAGATGATTGCTTAATGGATGAAAATTATATCTTATTTGAAAGAGGAAAAGTAAGTGGTGGTGCTTCTAGGCTTGTGGTTTTGTTTTGGAACTATCATGGTGCAGAAAACCCTTGGCATCCTATCTAAGAGGTAGGGGAAGGATTTATGAGCTTATACAATGAGCCTCTCTATTTTTGGATGAAAAAAAAATCACAGTATAGAGATTTTAAATTTCCCAAGATAGTAGTGTCTTTTAAATGTATGTATTTTTAAATTTATATTCTTCCTGACTGCCCCACATCAAGGTTAATTCTGAAACAAAGGAACAAATAAAAAAACATTCTCAATATTTTGTGTGTTACCAATTAGCAATCAATCTTTCTGATTCTGAGACAAATTTATGGATTAATTTTGATTAGATAAAATTGTTCCCAGGAGAGAACTGTGGAAATAAAACTAAATTATGTTATGTCAAGATTTTCTGTTACATTTCAAGTTGAATGAATTACAAAAGAAGTGACAAAGTTTCCTTAGTTAGACAGAAGAGGTATTTTGACATGAATAGAAAAAAGATCAAAGAGACAGAGATAAATTTCCACTTTCTCCTGATTTCATCAAATTGCGGTTGAATTTGACAAAGCTCTTTTCTTTTGCTAACTCCCACATTCCATAAATTTGAGCAGAGAATTCTCAATAAATGTCAAAGAAGATGCAACTTGCTACTTAGTTTTTCTTGCTTGAATGATCCAATGAGGCATTTTCCAAACTGAAGGAAAATGCCATAATCCAGCTATAAATTAAGAGGCTGTTTCATTGTGGAGATAGCTCCAAAATGCCTGCAAGAATCTGTTGTCTGTCTTGCTTTAATTCTCTGGAGAGACCAGCACTTACTCTGCGGACAGATTTCATTCTTTGAAATATCACTAAAAGTTACATTTTTATAACAAATGTTCAGTAGTGTTTATGTATATGATGCTTCTTTATTGCTTCTTTCTTTTAGAGAGATGCAAGGATAAAACAATTTAGAGATTAATATACTAGTCTCTAATTACATATAAAAATCATATTTCACTGGTGAACAAATGTAGACTAACTTATGTCTGATCAAATAAAAAATTCCTATATCTTGTTTGCTCGTTAAAAATGAAATAAAGGGGGTGCCTTGGTGGTTCCATTTGGTTGAGCATCTGACTCTTTATTTCAGCTCAGGTCATGATCTCAGGGTTGGGATGGAGCCCTGTGTCAGGCTCTGTACTCAGAGGAGGTCTGCTTCTCTCTCCTCTCTCTCTTTTTCTCTCTCTCCCCCACCCCTATACCTGCTCTCTCTCTAAAATGAATAAATAATTTTTTTAAAAAAGAATGAAATAAGGAAAATTTTTAAATTGCTATTATTCTTGGTTAATGGATGAAATTGTGAGACAAAGTTAAATGAACAGTTAAATGCCTATTATATATTTTTTTATTTTTTGTAAGTTGGATTATGGAAGAACAATTTTATTTATCTTGAAACATCAACATCCATATAACACAAAGCAAATTTCTCTAGGATATTTGAACTGATTTCTCATAGCATTTACTTTCCCTTCACAGAAAGTTCTGAAATTTCATCCAGCAGATATAATTTTAAGATCTTTTTTAAGATCATCAGTAAACATCTATTAAATGAGTACCTACTGTATTATAGACATTTTGCTAGACATTGGTGGTTCAGATAGAAAGCATGGTCTCTGATGTTGAAGACTGTCTGTCAGAAAAAGAGGCCTGTGATACATATTTACCATACAATGCAATGACTGCTTATGTGATGGAGCATATAAAGAGCATTCTGTTGGAGTATAGAGAGGATACTAATCCTATTCTGCCTGTCGTACATGTGAAAGGCATCATACATAAACAGACATCAGAGTGATACCATTGCTGGAAGGGAGCCATGAACCAAAGAATATAGGGGATTATACAATCTGGAAAAGGAAAGGAATGGATTCTTTCTAGGAGCCTCCAGAAGGAACCAGGCTGCAACACCTTGATTTCAGTCCAGTGACGCTGATTTGGGACTTCTGACCTTTAGAACTGAAGCATAGTGAATTTAAGGTGTTTTAAGCTGCTAAGTTTATGGTGATTTGTGATTTGTTACAGAAGCAGTAGGAAACTAATATAATTACCAATACATGGTGGCACACCGTTGTATAAACATAGTTTGTATAAACAGAGTATGTATAAACATCTCCTGGAAAGTGAGCCATAATGTTTAAAAATTAATACAAGTCATTCTCAAATTCCCTGTTAAGGAGGCCTGTTGTTAACCATTACTCTTCTTCCAATTCTTAGGAGAATCATTAGAAAGGGTAAGCACAAAGTTACCTTTTTACAAAGAAACACAGAGTATAAGCCTCAAACACAATGCTTTACATATTTGTACTGCTGCTTCAAGGTCTTGAGTAACATGGCACATTCTGGGTACTATTAGAGCTTTGTATTATCTTTATTATCATCTAGCAGATATCACTCTGTAACACTTTGTGACTGCCAGACAAAATTTTTTTTAAAGATTTTATTTATTTATTTGACAGAGAGGAGAGAGATCACAAGTAGGCAGAGAGACAGGCAGAGAGAGAAGGGGAAGCAGGCTCCCCACTGAGCAGAGAGCCTGATGCAGGGCTAGATCCCAGGACCCCGAGATCATGACCTGAGCCAAAAGCAGAGGCTTTAACCCATTGAGCCACCCAGGCGCCCCTGCCAGACAAAATATTTTAAGTTAGTTGAAACCTATAGACTTTAAATTTATGTAGCAAAGTTTAAATTTAAGTATTTGTACTGTATTTGAAATGTAGAAGTGTGATTAATGGGTTAATTCATGTTTGAGCAACCCAACACCTGAATTCATGATCACCTGAGGAGAACTAAACTTACAAATACATAGACTCTTATGGCTCACACTAAGGGATAACCTGAAGCAATATCTGTCCCCTTATTGGACCAAAAGAATCTTTCTTTCTTTCTTTCCTCCTTTCTTTTCTCTTTCTTTTTTCTTTCTTTCTTTCTCTCTTTCTTTCTTTCTTTCTTTCCTTCTTTCCTTCTTTCCTTCTTTCCCTTCCTCCCTCCCTCCTTCCCCCTCCCCTCCTCTCCTCACATCTCCTCTCCTCTCTTCTCCTCTTCTCTCTTCTTTTTTCTTTTTTCTTTTCTTTTCTTACTTTCATTTTCTTCCTTCCTTCCTTCCTTCCTTCCTTCCTTCCTTCCTTCCTTCCCTTCCCTTCCCTTTCCTTTCCTTTCCTTTCCTTTCCTTTCCTTTCCTTTCCTTTCCTTTCCTCTTTTCTTTTCTTTTTTCCTTTCCTTTCCTTTCCTTTCCTTTCCTTTCCTTTCCTTTCCTTTCCTTTCCTTTCCTTTCCTTTCCTTTCCTTTCCTTTCCTTTCCCTTTCTTCCTTCCTTCCTTCTTTCCTTTCCTTTCCTTTCCCTTTCCTTTCCTTTCCTCTTTTCTTTTCTTTTCTTTTCTTTTTTTTCTTTTCTTCCTCCTTGTCCAGTGGAGCTCGGGCTCTATTATGCCTAGAGTACTTAGACACAATGGCCCTTAACTCCCTCTTTGGCTATGACTCTCTCTCCCACTATTTTTTTCCTACTTTGGTCTGAAGATAAGAGGTAACATTAAATATCAGAATTTTCTATAGAATTCTGAGAAAAAAAAAACAATTTATTTCCAGCTCCTCCTCTTAAACAAGAAAAGATTCTTTTCATCACACATATTCAGAATCCAGGGACCTGTTTCCCAGGGTATAACTAGATAATCTTGGAAAATCAAATTATTGAAGTATAGTGATCTGCCTTCATGGATTGATTCTAGGCTTTGGGCTCCATAAAACTTGTATATGTACCCTGAAGACAGATTATTTAACTGAATATTTGGTCCTCTATGTCGTATTTATAAAGAGGAAAGCAAATTTCATGAATTTCTCTCAGTCTAGAGTGGGAAAAACCCTGGGAAAAGTTCTATTCCATAAGTAGAAGTACCTGTCCCACTGTTAGGAAATTCTGAGAGAAGTAAAAAGTTTTTCAAATTTCCAAACTAGGAAAAAATAAAGACTTGAATATTTTGCATTTAAAACAAATAACTACAAAAATGGGAATAGATAGTAAAATTGGGATCCTTTTCCATTTACTGTTGATAATGATGATCATGACTTCAATTCTTCATAAGTTTATGCATTTATTTATATACCATGTATATACATATATGTATATATATATGATCCATATAAATATATACATAATTATATATATAACAAATAGCTACACAACCTTGTAAACTTAGAAATAAACCTGAAATACAAATAATAATGATTTAAAGAAAAGTCAATGAAAACAGCAGGAGAAAGAAGAGAAATTTTATTTTCACAAGATTTTCACCAGCTAGATTCTATAAAGAAGAAAGTCTCAGTGTGGCAAAAATGATTAATATATAAAGCAAAAAAGAACAAAAAAGAGTTATAAAACCAAGTCATTTGAAAATAGACAAAATTTTAAGATATTGAATAAGGAGATAGACTGGGATTTAATACACTGACAAACAGAATTTAGACTCTAACCCTGGGGATTGGATTGAATGTGAAAGAAGCAGAAATTGTGCTTGGGTGAACAAGTTATAGCAACCAGATGGAAGCAACTGTAAGCGTTCTAAATTTGAAATAACAACTAGAGACTTTTTATTGTTCAATGGAAATTGATAATAAGCTGTGCTTCAGTGGACTGAAAACCACATGTCTCTCAATTCCAATGTTGAAACCATATCTAAGTCAGGAAGTAATTCTTCTTCAGTGACTGTGAACTCAGAGTTTCTTTCTTTCTTTAATAATCATTGTTCAGGAAGATGCTGATAATAGGGATTTGTCTGAGACTTCTGTGACACCAGTGCCATCGACTGCATCATAGTACTTGCTGGCAGGTATTATAAGAAAACAATACTTTGAATGCAAATGGGATCTAAATTGCATACAGACAGATTATGTATGAGAAATAACACTGAAATGTTAACCATTAGCATAAATTTTGTTCATTCTTTTCCAGGTCATTTTTAAACCTTTCAGTAAAAATAAAGATCCTCTTGGTAATGTAATTTAAGCCACCAGCCTTCTTTGCAGTTCTCCTTACTTTCCCAAACACATTTAAAGCTGATATATTTTTCTTCATTATCTTGATTACTGCAAAAATAGTGTTGTTTTGTTTCTGAGCCTTGAAGCTTTCTACTAGTTTTTACTTCACTATAAATCATCTTGAAGTTATGTAAACCCACTTTAGCCATATGCGCCTGGGTTCTGATCACAGACATGTTTTGAGTAGAGTACATTTGTGTGTGTGTGTGCTGGGCGTAAAGTGCTCTGTTTAATAACTGAATCACTTTTCTGCTTTGGTACCTTCTTTATCTCCTTCTCTTTCCTATGATTTATGCTTCGACTTAATTATCTCTCTAAAATTTGATTTTCCATCTTCATTTTGTGTTGTTCAACATACCCACAATTATCATGTAACCTTGGTGGACCCACTTCTTCAACCCATACCTTCTAATGATGAAAGTAAGCAAAGATCAATATTGCAAAGGGGAAATCAGATTTTTTTTTACTAGAGGAAGATTATTTTTTTAAAGATTTTATTTATTTATTTGAGAGACAGAGAACGTGAGAGAGAGCATGAGAGGAGAGAAGGTTAGAGGAAGAAGCAGACTTCCCATGGAGCTGGGAGCCCGATGTGGGACTCGATTCCGGAACTCAAAGATCATGACCTGAGCCAAAGGCAGTTGCTCAACCAACTCAGCCACCCAGGCGCCCCTAGAGGAAGATTATTTTAAGTATGCTTTCAGAGGTGCCTGGGTGGTTTAGTCAGCTAAGTGTCTGTTTTAGGCTTGGGTCATAGTCTCAGGGTCCTGGGATCAAGCCCCTCGTCGGGCTCCCTGCTCAGTGGGGAATCTTCTTCTCTCTCTCCCTCTGTGCACTCTTTCTCTCAAATAAATTAACAAAATCTTACCCCAAAAAATGTGCTTCCAGAAACCTCTTTCAATAAGAAACACGGCAAGAAAAGACAGTCAAGGGATTCCTCACAGTAGGATTTGATTTTTAAAAAGAAAAAAATTATGAGAGAACCTATGGAAGATGAAGCTCTCACTGTGGGGTGGGTACTGGACACTGGGCTGCCTGCGGGTGGGTAAAGTCTGTACTAAGCTAGAGAAGACAGTGAGAAATAATCCTATAATATCTTTGGTCTTGGGCCAAATCTGAGTTCTGACCAGTTGCAGCTGAAATTGTTTGAACATGTGGGATGTTTGTCTTAGTTAAATGAAAGACTTGAATTTGCAAAAATAAGAGCAGGTACCCAAATTCAGTCTTAAGGAAAAATGGAGGTGACCTCCTCGGGAAAAAGAAATTAGAGAATTGAACCAAAAATAGATGCACAGAATGCAGTGTCACTGAGGAAGAGAACTTTCCTACACTTAAAAAGATGTTATGTATTATATTGAGCAAATAATATGGAATCTGGAGAGTTCTAGCCAAAAAACCAACACCTATGTTGTGGCCAAACAATTACAAAAAGAGTCACCATATAGCATAATAAAAAAGCCTGACCATCCTGATTTTTTAAAATCTTTATCCCAAATTACATTATTTTGAGAAGGAATTTATGATTAGTAAGGACATATCTGTACTATACATACTATAATTAGCTATTGATATATATTGATATGTGATATCATGCAGGGAAGAAATGTTCCAAGTTTTATTTCTACTGACCTCCAGTCTCCCATTACCAGTTTCTCTTGGCCATTCCATGAGACTGGTCACCAGACAAGCCTAATGCACAATAGGTAGTCCTTCGAATTCAGCATCATGGGGCACAGCATATCAGAGAAGGGTGAATAGTGGGTCTGAGTAGAGGAAACCACTAGAACAATATGTAACTGATTTGACTTAGTAAATTTGTATGGTAGATTGAATTACAAGTCCTGATTTTATATTCCTCTGGAGTCATCCGATAAATCTCCATTCAAGTTCACCTTCCTACATTTTGACTTTGAGCTCGGCCATGAAATTCACCTTTGCTAATGTTAGCAGATGTGATGCAGGCAGAGGCTTACAGGTTCTTGTACAGTTTGGCTTGCTGTCTTGTGTTTTTGCTGTTGCCAAGAGAGTATACTTTTATAACCCTTCAACTTGGGTTCGTTTCACCTACCCCCCATCCTCCCAATGACACATGGAACAGAGTCCCCTAACTATCTCACAGA